>CM056810.1:100469040-101181540 GCA_029852735.1 Persea americana | reverse complement strand
AAAGAGCAATAAAGTAACGAATTCAATTAAATGAGAAAGCATTGGTCAAAGTTAACATCCACCATCGGAAATTCAGAACTGATCATTGATGCAAAAATAAATCAACTAACACTTTGAATATTCATCGTTGGAATTAAATTCCTACCTCCTTAATTAGTTAATTAGAAAACACGCGCTCTAATTAACCCTAATTACTAAACAACCTAAGACAAGCGCTATAGATTTAATTTAGTAACAGCATTTAAAATTAGAGAGATCGATGAACCCAAATAACACAAACACACGCGGTTGCATTTAATTTAGCCAAGTGTTCTTCCTAATATCTAACAATCACTAACGCAGTAATTTATTAAATATCAGTTGCTTCGCAAATTAGAGAGATCAAACAATTACGGATTTGATTTCTAATTTAGCAATAAATTGTAACGAAAAATATACTAGTATGCATCCTAGCAATTAAACGAAACAATCATGATAACAAATTAAACATAGAAGAACAACCCATATTCAAAGCATAAATTGAACAATGAAAATAAATTAGATCTCACAGCATTGATCTGTGGGGTTGGCAGTAGCCATGGCCCCTCCAAAAGTCCTAAAACCCCTATAGGTTTTATGAAATAATTTTTCATTTTTATCCATTTGGCCCCACAGAAATTTTAAAAGAAACCCTGTATATTTTAAAAACTACATGCATTTTTTTATACATGGCACTCCCAAGAACTTTTTCCAACATTGTGGCCAACCAAGGAAGAATTTATGCCCCCTCCCCCGCCCCCCCCCCCCGTGCTATATATATTATTAAATAGAAATCCACTCTATCATGGAGAATTATTTTATTTTATTAATTTCTCTTTTGGAATGTAAATAAATAAATAAAAATTCCTTCGATTCTCAATGTAGAGGTCTTGCATTACGGTACTTCACCGGCAAACCTTTATTATATATAGTTGTTTTCTGAACTTTTTTTCTGTTATCAATATTCTGTAATCGATATATTCTTAATATGAGATATCAGGATCTATGGTTTATGATGGCAATATTTTATTTTTCTTCCTGTATAAACTTGTCCTAGAATCAAATGTTTCGTAGAAATAAAGCTATGTTCATGTACTGCTACGTCGGAGTAACATGGCATGCATTCAATTTAGGTCAATCGAGTAGAGCTTGGACCTTATATTCGACATGTATTTTGAATGTTTTATGCCAAAAGGTCCCATTTCCTTCTCTCTTTTTTTTTTCTTTTTTTTTTAACTCAAAACTCTACTTGTAATCAGATGAGAGATGCAATTAGAGGTTCATGAAAAATATGAAATAGGATCTTAATTTGAAATTTCCCAAATTAACACCGTAGTTGCCATTTACTGATTTTAAGATAATTCACAAGACTTTGGCTCATCTTTTTTTCTAGCCATTTGTGTGAATTTTTCTTTCTTTATTTTTGAAAGAAGATACTATTAATTTTTGGCTAACTTAAATATCTAGTCTTTCACTGTGTTGCAAATTACATATTTGTTGGGGTAAGGAGTACAGTTGCAAACGAGGACAGTTCAGGATTGAATTGGAACCATAGTGGACCTAGACCCGCTTCTAAATAACGGTTCCGCTCCTGACTCGGAACCTGTTTTGTTAGTTCCGGACCCAGTTTCAATAGGAAACTCTAGATCAGGTTCTAGAACCGGGTCCACCTAAAGGACCGCGATCTAGTTCCAAAATCGATTCTAGTTTCTCTTTATTCTTTATTTTCTCTTAAAATAAGCATATCATTCAACTTATAATAGTGCATCAAATCTACTACATCCAGTATTATACATCAAAATGTCTAAAAAAAAGTTGATTTTGAGGTAACTTTTACAATATCAAAGACTCATATGCCGAGTCTCGGGTCCACGGGTCGAAACTTATATGGACCAGGAACCAAACGTGTCTATGAATTGGAACCTAAATTTGGTTCCGGACTCAGACCCATTTATGAATAGGAACTTAAATTGGGAACCGAGCTCTGTTTTTTACGGGTCTGAACTTTCGGGTAATTGGATAATCGAATACTTGTTTGCAACCCTAGTAAGGAGGGGTTCAACTGATTTTTGTTATGTTAATATGTAAGCTCTCAACAACATCTTCATGTATGTATATTTGGGGCGGGCAGGGATTCTGGCTCTCAACCAGTGTATAAATAAGTGCTGCCCATCCATCCAAAGCCGAATCCATGAGCACCCTTACAAAAAAAAAAAAAAAAAACCACTCTTTTTTTTTTAAAAAAGAAAAAAAAAAACAAAGCTACTCTCTCACCTTCTTATTCTAACAAACCCTTACTTTTTTCTCTCTTATATTAAGCATTCACTTTACTTCATTGGTAAAGTAAATTTATCAAACAAGCGATTTATTGTGTGTATGTTGGGCTGAAATTATTATATCCAAACATTAATCACACATGCCCATGCATCACTGTGCGGACCTAAGCCCTAACACGTGACCCACCAAGAAGTAAAAGGTGGAAAAAGGGATAAAAACTCAGTTTGCACGATAATCGCCGTTTTCATCAACAGTATACCCGCAATTGCAACTTTCCCTCCTCTCAGAGCAGAGGAAAAGTTGCAACTGCAGCTTTACCGACCATGCAAGCCACGGTAAAGCTGCATGAGTTCCCAAATGAAATTGCTAGCAAATCTTTCCATTTCCTATTATCATAAATAAAATAGAAGAGTCGATAGCTGCATTTCTTCTTAAATATTATATCTAGTCAACTGCATATGAAGATTGGAGAGAGAGAAAAAAAATCGCACTTGGAAGCACTTTAAGCCAACTTGTTTGCATTGAGTTGAATTAGATTGCAAGTCTTTTTATTATATATACTTCCCCAGAAATAAAAGTAAAAATCTATAAATGGTCTTCAAATAATATCCCGATAATAAAAGAATAAACTCCCAGATATCACTCTTGTAAAGCATTTTTCTGCGGTCTATAACTCCATCCTTAAATCTTTCATCCCTTGTTGTATATAATGATCTTCAGCGTGACTCAATTGATAATAAATTCTTAAAAATTCAATCCCATCCAAACAAAGGAGCCATTAATTAATCATATCTATATAAATAAAAAAATTAAAGCATTGAATGTTATCACCTTTCTAATGTAATGCAACGACACAAGATTTTGCAATCTTGTAATCAACATCTAAACTTGATTTTTGTTGACATGCTTAGATTTGAAAACTCTCTGGACCCAACCAACAAGCCGTAGGACCGATAGAACTCGTCAAATCAAGCTAACTATTTAGGAAAATAACAAAACAACACATAGATGTTTACATGCACAAAAAAGCGGTGACGAGCCGACTACTAGGGCATGTTTGTGAGTATAGTCGTTTTTTGGTTCTTTTGATAGGAAGGTGTTGCTAGCTTCGGGTATGTTCTCAATCACAGATATCGGGATCTCTAGTTTCTGATGGTAAAAGTTTTTTAGTCTAGTATAAAAAGAATGGGTTATTTCTTAGAACCAAAGATATGTTTAGTTTGGGAATTTCTCGAAAAATATAAGTTGTGCATGGCCATGAGATACTTAAACACATACATAATTGTCATGGATTTCATTCTCACTTTTAGACCAGCAAAAACTCTATGCAATGCATGCGCTAAAATATTAAATGAAATAAGAAAGAAAAGGCTAAACGATCATAACTGAATGGGCAGTCAAATATATTTTAACTCAAAAGATAAAAGATAAATAGCTATCAAAAGTTGTCTAAGAATATCCCTTCTCTCTTTCTAGATGATTTGAACTGGAAAGTCCCCATGGAATTTGCGAAGACAAAAAAGACCAGACAAAAGTTAGGCTCGGCTAAATCACACCATGAGAATCCTTTTCTCCAACATTGATATGCCTATCCTGGAGATGGAAAGTGGCCTAGTTAGGACTAGATCAATTAGGTTAATCCATACTTGGCTATATTGAGGTAAGCATGCCCGTATTGAATCAGTTTTTTCGTATTCGGTCCATCTTGTACTTGGTTTGAGAGAGCCCATACCACCCGCTCCTATTCCATAGTAAAACTCACCTTTCATCTGTAAGGATCCAATCCCAAAAACCCATATGGTGTTGACTTTTGAAAGTAGGATTAATCACTAGTGGTAGGATTTAATCATGAGTGAACACCACACTATTTGTTCACTCCTCGCTCACTAACTAATTCATATTTGGTAAACTTACTTTACGGTTGAAGTAAAGTGAATGGTTAATTCAGGAGACATTAAAAAGGGAGTGCCAAATAAAAAAATACAAATTTTCAAAAACAATATCTTCCTTTGAAAAAAATATTAAAAAGATAACTTTCTCATGCCACTAAATGAACAGAAAGAAAAAAAAAAAAAAAAAAGGAATGTTCTTGGACTAGGCTCTGAGGAATGCCCAATGACACGACTTCTAAACTAATAGCTTAAGCCTGACCCAAGCTTGAGTCAGTCCTGAACCTATCCTGCGTGGAAATGATGAAGCCCGAACCCGATCCATGTTAGACTTAAGGTACAGAAAAATGAGTTTTTTACCATGTCCTAAGCAAGCTCAACTGTTATTATTATATCACCTTCTGTGAGATATCATGGGTTTCAATCCCCGCATTACTACACTCTCCCTTATAAATATATGTATATTTGGGCTAGGCGGGGTGAGGATTATGGCCGGCTCTCAACCATTGTGTATAAATTAAAAATCTAAGCGCGACCCATCCATTACAAACTAAACCCATGCCCAAAGCCCGATCCATGAGCACCCTTACAAAAAAAAAAAAAAGACGATCTTCCTTTTAAAAGAGAAAAAATGAAAGAGCTACTCTCTCATTTTCTGATTCTAACAGACCCTTACTTCTTTTCTCTCTTAACCTTCTAGTTTTTTCTTTGACAGATATATTCCTTATATTCCCACCTTCTGATTAGTGAAATTTAGCTCCTTAGGTATCATTTGATAATATTTTTGTCCCCTCATTATCATCAATGGTCCCTATGGCCTAGAAATGGCAAAACGTGGCCTGACCTATCAACCCAACCATAACCCTACTCGTATATGACCCGCATAAAATAGGGGCTGGTTTAGGGTTAGGTTTTTCTATCCCGCAGAAAAAACATGTCAAGTTAAGGTTAACCGTCCTAATAGCATGACCCGTATGTAGTCTTTCATATTTATAGTTGTTTTTATAAATATTGACAAGAGAAAATATATGATATAATTTTTTCTTTTTTCTTTTCTTTGTGAGAATTAATAGTTTGTGAGATAAAGCTTAGGATCTTATGTAGTTGTGACTTCTCCCTTCTCCACTCCTTCCTTTTGAGCTTTTGCAAATCCCTTAGACGAAGAAACACCGAACAAGGAGAAGGAAGAGTTTTTTTTTTTTTTCAAGTACACAAAACATGAGGTCAAGTTGACTCATTTTGTCCATTTGCTAACCCTACCGTTAAACCATTCCACAGATATAAATCTACAATTCAATCTCAGTCTAAGGCTTTAATTTTGATAAATCTTGAGTTAACGGGAGAAAAAACTATGGACGTATTGAAATCCATCCGTTCAAATTAAACTTTTTTCAAGTACATAGGGCAATCCAAAATTCTATTTCCATTGCTAGTCCTCTTGTTGGGTTAACTGTTTGATGAAAAATATAATAATGAAAATACTCATAGGATTTGTTAATTTTTTAATGCGAAGAATTATTCTAATGGTGGAAATAACCCAACTATAACGCCCCAATTCCGAATACCAAAGATGACGCTAAGGTACCCAAAGTTGGCGCGCTACTTCCCGGAAAATCCAAGAAATTCCAAGATCGTAGTCCGCAGTGAGGTCAAATTTTAAAACTTTTTAAACAACATCATAATCAACAGTTATATTGCGGAAGCGTAATAAAAGATAGCGGAAGCAATAATATCATGTAATAAATCAGATGTAACAATGCGGAAGTCTAATATAAATCTCAAATGAAGTTATCAAAGTGTTTATACATATCTATCAATCTACCCAACTCACTACAAAAAGACTCAAAATCCCAAAAACAACTGCACTCAATCCCCCTGTGCAGGCTCTCCATCCTCCGGCTCGACCACTTGGTCAACCGACCCCCACCCGTAGTTACCAACTACGAGCGCCTCGTAGATCGCGTCACCCGTGGGATCATAGTAGGGACCTAAGCACCAAAGATGAGTCAGATCCAAGGCTCTGGCAAGGCATCATATGCAAATAACACAAGATGTATACACAAAGAGAGTAATGACAGGTATGTAATTATATGAGTAAGAAGTATACATGATCTAGGCAGTTGAGCAGTGATAAACAGTTTAGAGTCGGAAAGATAAAATATCTAATCTAATCAGACAACAAAGGGCAAGGGCACATTCACACAAGCTAGATACACCGCAGGATATTGTGCCTCGGCCCTCCCGTACTGTAAACGTCTCATACCATAAACAGTTTGCGGTGGGAAAAGGGTAATAACCATGCAAGGGATAACAACCCTAAAATAATCATAACATACAATATATAACACCGATCATACCCCTTTATCGCACCGATTACACCCCTTTATCAGATTAACCTGGACGCGGTATCACACCGTCCGTCTAGTCACAGCTCATCATAATAGCTCTGAGTAACCAATATATAGCTCCTATCAGAGATGATCAATCAACTGGTTGAACTTAGAACAACTGAGTGAATGTTTAGTGCCGACTGAGGAAACAAGTACGGGTCTGTATCTGTCTAGGCTTATCTTGCGTGAGCAATGTCCTAATCCAAGTCCAAGTCCAACATCATTGGATCCACTCCAAGGCTCACAACCGTAGCCTGAGGTAACACAAGTACCATACCATGTCCATTCCACAAGTACTCATCCCATGCTCGTACACAATGAGCTAACAAACCATTAAAAACTAACCTCTCCATTTTAGGGTTCCACATTCCCAATCTTAGGCCGTATGATGGCCCGCCTAAACATAGACACGGGTCAATTATCTCCAAACACAACTTAGGGTCACCACTAAGTAATCCTATGTTCAAGTCCTCCAATTTCCATTAATTAATATGTTTAAGGCAACAATAAGGATAAGAAAGAAGAATAACACAAGAAGTCCTCAAAACATGGAATCAAGTGGAATTAGACAAAAGACCAGTCCTAGGTAATGGTTCACTCTGGGTTCAGGCCTCATCATGTGATTGGATCCCTAACTGTAGCCTCAGGTGTCAAAAATGATAATTCTGGTGCTCCTGAAGTTGTGGACACCATGAACTACAATTAAGGGTCGAATCATTGACAATTCGAATCTCAAAACCTCAATTGGTGAACCCCACAAGTCAAGGCTGAGCCATGCCATTGATTCGTGTGTGGCACACTTGATGGAATACTATTTGGATGGTCAATGGACCCCACAAGTGATCAAACATAAAAAATACAGAAATCTGGAAAATCTCACTATTCACAGTTCGCTTGGTCGACATCACACCCTAGGATGTCGACCGGGCGAACTGGATGTTGACCTCCCAGGTTGACATCCTGCAGTGTCCCCGAATTCCAAACCTTCTCCATTCATCACAATCACACAGATAAACACAAAAACACTCCAATAATCCCCATCCACCATCCAATCGGGCCATTGATCTTCCAAATGGGAAAACCCATCCATCAATGGCCAATTTCTATGAAAACAAGCTCAAAAGGAAGATCTACACATGTATTATCATCTACTAGAACTGAAATTACAGAAACAAGAAAGAAAAGCATACATCTAATGAAATTGCATAAGGTACTTGCCTTAGTGAAAAAGAAAGAAAAATTGAAGTGAGAGAGGAGATCCAATAGGGTGATAGTTGTAAATTGGGATGGTCTTCCAGCCTCCTTGTGCTGGAACTTAGGGGAATTAGGGTTTTCTTGAGGAAGAAGATAGGTTAGATGAGAGATGAGTGGAAATTAGAGTTTAGGCTAATGTTGCAATAACTTAGGTTTTATAACTTAGGGTTTTAGGCTAATTACCAAAAGGGTAATTTGGTTGTAAATGGAAATGAAATGGGGCCATGGGTAGTTTAGGTAAATTGGTGGGGTTCTAGAATGTTCTAACCCTCATTAGCCCTCCTATTAATTCTAATGAAAGCCAAATCCTAATTAAATCAAAACCTCCTAAAATTAACCAAAAAGCATCTAATATCTATTAAGAAATATAAACAAGCTAATTCTAAAACTTAGGAATACTAGAACCTATACACTATTTCCTAATAATTAACATATTTAAAGTAGAAAATACCTTATTAATTATTATTTAATTCAAACTGAGGGCCCACCAGGGGTGGGGCCTGACACCAACCATATTGTACATTCATTTGGAATTAGTTATACTCTATAATGATTATCACAAAACTAATAATGGCTATAGAATTAGTCATATAATAATGATTATTTCAAAAGCTTAACCACCTATGCTTAAAATACAATGCATAAGCGTGAAAAAGATAATAACAATAATTCTTTTAGAGGTTAATATTCTAAAAAATGTAGTTACTTTTATAAATGTTTTTCAAAATAGTTTTAATACCTAATGTGGTTAGGGTCCATTCCTCATCAAATTACTTCTAATATTTTGTGGATGGATATTTGTTTGAAAAAACTGATTGGCGCAGTTGTTAGGTTGCTTGCCTATAAAGCAAAGGGTCTTGAGTTAGAGCTTCAAGCACTATCATCTTTTATCAGGCTCATCAAAAGGGGCGGGTTACACGAGTTAGGTCAGTCAGTCCAACCCAACCCGACTCACATCTAATGCGGGTTAGGCGGGTTGGCCAGACCCGAGGCTATATGGGTGCAGGTTGCGGATCTGCAAACCAGTTCCAAAAACGGGTTGGGGTAACACCAATGACACAACCCTTAATGAGAAGACATTCTAAATTTTTTAAAGCTACATAAGTACATGTTATATTTTAAATTATTTCATAAACAACCCTGAAGTCCCTTCGAACTATGAATTTCAATTTATATACGACCACAGCTCTCCAATAATTTAAATGCATTTATAAAAACATAAAACATATCTCCATGCAAGTCAATATTAAGTCATGAATATAATAAATTAGTATTAGTGATTATTTTGGAAGTTGGGAGCGGGATTTTGGCTTTTATACCCAACACCTTTTGCAAGGAGGATTTGCATTTCCGATGGGGCGGATCAAATCCCAAAATCTTATTGATTGCAAATCTTAGGCGCAAAAATAAGCGATGATTTATGGCTGCCAAACTTGGATATAGGATAAAATCGTGGAAAGCGAAAGTATTTTTCCCGCAAATTTTGTTACGAAACGAGATGTTTCGATCTTCTCTCTCTAGCTCTCTCTTTAGGGATGGAAAAAGAATTAATTGTATATACTGATTGAATAGGAAACAAAATACTGCTTTTCCCCTACGTGCAAAACCCTCAACTGCAGCCTTTCCAATGCTCACACCCGCGGAAAACCCTCAATTGTAGAATTTCCACTGCTCATATGTGGAAAACCCGAAAGTTCAAACCTGCAGAAAACTCAAAATTTCCACTTTCCCGCCGTTTAAATTGCGGAAAACCGGAAATTCCACTTTTCCACCGTTCAAAACTATGAAAATCCGGGAATTTCCACTTTCCCATAGTTCAAACATGAGGAAAACCGGAAATTTCCACTTTTCTGCTCCTCTTAATTGAAAACCGCTAGGCTGAGCCAGCCCATCACAATGTTAGCCCAGTAACCCAGCCAATTTTGCTGAGTTATGATTCCTTGATCCCAAATTAACCCAACATCTCTACAGAATGTGTTGACAAGCCAAAGGACATAACTCGCAAAGGTAGCCAATGAGGCCCACTTCTTCTATGCTTTTTACATGGAGATGAAATAGGCTCATGTCCCAGGTAAGCAGAAAGGATTCTAGTTCAGAGACTTACATCCAAGTAGGAGCATTTGCTGCAAATTGCCATGGAATAAGCTCTCAGTGTAAGGTCACCAGATCAACTTTAAGCAATCTCAGCGACATGATTCTTGTTGCATCAAGCAACTATAAGCCCAAGACTCTTGTATAGCTTTTGTAACTGAATATTGTCCCAGCATATAGGCCAGGACCCAGTTGCCGTTCTCAATTTAAGCAACTGCTCCCAATAAATAGATGTGGAGTTTATTAGTAATGAGTTTTCAGAATAGAACCTTTTCAGCCAACGACGTATTGATGACATTATGCTTTCATTGATGTGATGATGGCAAGACAACAATCAGTTCACATATGCAAGGAAGAAAAAAAGATAAAACAGTAATAAAGAAGAGCATCAATGACCAAATTGGATGGTATTTTTAAAATGCGATCACTGAACTTAGAAAAGGACCTCTCTCATCGTAGAGATAGCGTACGTTCCCCGAGTTCCAATATGTAGTATATCTGACTTGGAGAATGTAAGAAAATTGGAAGAAATACTTCAGAAAAATATAAAACAGATAAGGAAGTAAAAAAGAAGTTACTAAACCAAGTCCAAGCTCAAATCTGCAGTCTGGGAGTGTCTAAAGCCTTTAGTCTCCTCTGCTGCTCTTTACATTTGCCGCAAACTCATTTGGAGTTTGACACAACCTGTTTTTTTCCTCTGTCCAACTGCTTGAAAGGATGCAAGACTATCTCTCTCACTTGCTGGCACCTGTATGTATGCTTGTAATCTTCTTATTAGGAATAACAGATTGCTGCTGTTCTTCCATACCCACCACCTTCCCATCACTACAATTGCTAAAAGGTCCATTGCACTCTTGCTTTTGACTATTCCCATCTACTTTATCACTCTTTGGAGAACCACTGTTGCTAAAATTCAAATTCTCTGCCCCATTCTCATTCTCCATTTGGTGAGGTGTCTCCACTTGAATGTTCATATCTGCTGGAGTTACCGTGCCAACCTGTTGTGGAGGTGGAGAAGAGCCAGGTGGAGGAAGGAAGACACCCGTGCCAGGCACTGGGAGCCTAGGTGCGGAGAGCATTGGAGGAACTGCCTGCCATGCAGCAGATGATGCAGGTGGAAGAGGCACCGGAGCTGGGAAAGGCATTGCTGATATAACTGGAGCCGTCAGAAACAGTGGTTGTATGCCATTGGAAGGTGGAAGATGTTGGGAATGTATGGGAGGGCCAGACAAGACCCCAGTTGTGGAGACCACTCCATAATGCTTGGGGCCTGCCAGATGGCGTGTGAAGCTCGGAGGTCTACTCGGTGGTGGGTCCCGAGGCGAGGGTTGCTGTGCTACAGCTGGGACTGCAGATGAGGAGACACGCAAGCTATCATCTGATGTGAGTTTCTTAGGGAGGCACTTAGTGAAGGTGAGAATAATCCGAGGTTTACGCAAGGAAGAGATTGCATGCTTGGCAAAATCTGCAGATTTCCCTTCCATAACAAGCAGCGATCTGTAATTCACAAAAAAAAAAGGGTAAGCCTTTGCAAGAACTGCAGAAACTTCTTGAGAAAAAGATCAATGCTTTCTGCCACAACGAGAGATTAATAAAAATTATCACATGACTTGGAATGGAAGCAAAATAAACTATTTATGGTTAACCGTGAAGACTCTTCCCTTGCATCTAAAATTTGTCTCAGACCCATTGTCATGTATTCCATCATCTTATCATCCACATTCAACCATTGGGCTTTTGGAGACTATCTAGCAATGGTCGGATTCTCTCAAATGCCAGTGAAAATGCTCTTAATCAATACTCGAGGGATGGTTAAAGATAATCATGGTAGACTGAGTCAATTGTCCTATGGGGCTCTTTTATGGCCATCATGTGTGGGCCACGTGGCCCACAGCCAACAGACCATACTGGCACACAAATTATTAAGTGATTCTTCAATCTTTATAATACTCAGCAGACTTCCAGTTTGTGCAAAAGAGGTCTCCCTCATTTTGAAAAGCTATAGAGGTTCACACATAGAAAGCCCATTTGAAACCTACACAAACAGAGAACAAGAGATAAACATACTAATGCAACCTGCACATGGGCCCTACAAATGTCAGTAGGCTTGGAGAAAACCAGCCAAAACCTTCTCACGTGCTGCTCGTTTCTTCAATGTCCTTCAAGTTTTAAGGTAAAAGAACTCACATTACAATACATATTACAACAAATAAGAGGTTGCAGCCAATTTTCTACCATTTCTTCAAGAGTTGAGAGGGTTGCTTGCTGTTTGATACATGAGATTGATGAGTGCTAAAGGTATAGGGTCTGCAAGATCGATTTGAATGAGTAAATCCGAGTAGGATATAGGTTGCACATTAAGACTGACGAGTTTCAGGGAGTCCAGTGTTACCAACTGTTTGGCTATTGCTTTCAAGTCTCCATAAAGAACATTGTAAGCGAAGGCTAGAAATAGTCACCACATGTAATATTAAGTAAAAACACATTTTCACATGTTCAAAAGCGGAAATACATACCCTGCTGATAGAGAAAGCTTAAGAGATCCTCTGTAGTCCCCAGGATGATCTGTTCCAATTACTCTGCCAAAAACTACATCACATTCTGTCAAAAACAGAACGCAAAAAGGCCTATCGTACCAAGGTGGACAAAAGTGAGGCTGTGAATGATCTCCCTACACAAAAATGAAATGATGAATGCCAATTCCAACATCATATGTTTCTAGGAATTCTCATAGCAATCCATTAGTTACCTCTTTAAAGAAATCAATAATGCAAGAATCTGGCTTCACTGACATTACTTGTAGGCGAACAAAGCGATCAATGACATCCTGCAGCAAGGTTGGAATGGCCTCGACCTTTCGATCTGCAATTTCAATTCAAGATCCAAAATTATTTTATACTTCAACAAATGATAGAAATAGAAAATATACTGAAAGCAGCCTTGCAGTGCAGGTAACTTACCTTTGGAGGTCCCAGCTGCAGTTTCATCATCAAGAGGCCCATCAGCAACAGGGAGGCCCAGTTGAATCATTTCTCTTCCATGACCTTTCATAGGTCTCTTAGAAACCGCATATGTCGAACCTGCTTTGTGTCACTACTGACTGTTAATTAATGATGACAACTGTAACCAAAATTCTAACAAACCTAGTGGAAGTGTGAATTAAAGTTAATAGACACACATCTTTGCAGTCATAGCAAAGAATATGTATGATGGTTAACATCAAATTTATGAATTTAGATTCACTATGAGTGTATAAGATGACATCATGATTGCCAAAGGTAACCTAGTTAACTAGACAACCATCTAAATGCGTACAAGACAGGCATGTACAGCCTTACAAGCCACCTTGACAGATGAAATACATGCAAACATGAATCCGCTGGGATACTTACTAGGAAAAACAAAGGAAAAGTTACAAAATGGTGCCATTTTAAAAAGAAATACACTCGGCCTGTTTGTTTGAATTAAAATACATAGGATGATAGGGATTAAATGCATATGATTTATGCCATAAGTAGTTAAAAATGAGACAATATGTCAATTTTCAAAATTAGCATCAAATAGCCTTTCTTTCTGTGGAAATAGAATCAAAGTAAAAAAGAGACATGAATAACCTGCCACCACCCTTAGTTATTCATTACCTGTCTTACTTTGATTCTATTTTCATATAAGGAAAGGTTATGTGGTGCTCATTTTTTAAAATTCACATTTGGTCTTCATTTTTAACCACTTATGGCATAAATCCTATGTATTGTAATGCAAACAAACAGGCCCTAACCGAATTTGGTCCAATACATGCCAGATCCCAACACTCCATGAATTCAGGTTTGCCACCTTAACTTTGCATATTTATAATAAGTATCTAACCTTGAATAGGTCTTACAGAAAACATAACACTACAATTATAAATTTACTTTGTCCTATCACAAAAGCCATAAAGAATAATGAATAATAACACAGGACTCCATGCTGGTGATCAATACAACTTGGTGATCTAGTACCACAAATTTGTCCGTGCCTGCAGGCATTGGATAACTTTGTCCTATCACAAAAGCCATAAAGAATAATGTATAATAACACAGCACTCCATACTGGTGATCAAGACAACTTGGTGATCTTGTACCACAAATTTGTTCGGGCCTGCATGCATTGGATAATACCATCACAAATATGGAACACTGGATCCATCTATGACTTGAAAACACAGTTCAGTAGGCTACTGATATATATATATATATATATATATATATATAATTGAAGATAGAAGTATGTATACTACAAACTGAAGCATGTGTAAAGAATTATGTATCGCCTCATTGTACAGTGCTATTCTTCAAATAAAGGTTTTTGTTACCAATCAAATAAAGGATGGTGTACTCGACCCCGCAACATAAAGTGTTAGGAAATATTCACTCACCATTCTCTACAATAAACTAACTTGTGCCTTCCCCATATTGGAAAAACAATATACAGTAGCATGTGATACTGAACCATCTCATTAATAATGGGAAAATGTTCACCTGCGAGCACAGGCAAGCTGTGAATCCGGAACATCAAAGACGATTCAAAGTTTATGCGTTACACGTCTTCCGCATCCCAAATTCAAAGTTCTCCTACGCTACATGCACAGGTGAATATTCTCCATCATTAATGTTTTCTCATGTTCAGCGAACTTTGTGAGGAAGATTCACTATTGCAAATTTGAGGTTAACCAGATACCTGTAAGCATCATCAGCATACCTATGTAGGGTTCTTTCTGAACTTTGATAATTGCATATAGGGGTCTAACTTGGATCAGACTGAACCCAAATCCGCATGGGCCTGTTTGGGTCCAGGTGACCTAGATTTAGAAACCCAAATGGAATTCAATTGAGGTTTGGGTTTGGGTACCAAATTCAACCTGGGTACGTGGCTTACCTACAAAAAACATGTGAAAAATATTTGTATAGTACATAGTATTTACACTGCTGCATATAAATTATATACATTTTCCAAATTTTATATCATTGTAAAGAAAACCAAACCCAGAAATTTGGGTTTCTGACTCAATCTAGTCGCCTGATTTGCAGTAGGGAAGAGAATTTTTACTTCAGGTCGGGCATGGGTCAGGTATATTCAGGTTTCATCACGTCAGGTACAGGTATGGGTTTACCTGCATATAATTTGGGTTGCGCTTGGATTCAGCCAGTACCCGACCTAAACCCCCATGTTGCACCCTTAAGTGTTTACGCAAATTTTTTGAAAAAGAAATAGAAAAACAGAGAAGTCGTGTTGACTAGCCTTTTTTAATGTAACATTAGAATCATAATCGATGATGTAGAAGCATACATTCCTAAATAACACACAAGCATGGAGATAGAGCATGCATCACGAGTGCACACGAAACAAACACAGAGGTTTAGATGATAACTTCTATCAGAATTCAGAAGAATGTACATCGGGGACCATTAGTATAACCTAGCAAGCAAATAGAATTATTTTTTATCTGATGTTGACTAAATTCATAAAAACAAGACTAATAGCTGTATAAAATAAATGACATTGGATCATCCTTCTTTAAAAAATCAGCATACCATAACTAAATTAATAACAATATAGCTTTTCTTTGCTTTGCCAGGACAAAATTTCCCTGGATCTATATATAATGACTCAGAATGGACACTAATAGTCTAATAGCCTAACTAAACAGTCATTAAGATAACTTCTAAGATGAATTTGCCAACTATGTACCATTTAGATAACCTTTACTGTGCATATCCACTATAATCCCTCGAATCACAACTGTATCACTTCCCTTTGTCGTTGGACATTCCCTACATTACAGTGTAATTGATTCCCTCTTTTATCACATTGAAAAAAAGAGCCAAACCTCCATCGTTACCATTATTTTAAATGCATTTAAAAAAAATCATACTGACCGAAATGAAAAGAAGACAGTGCCAGTAAACTTGCCTTGGAGCTCTCCTCTCTGTCCAGCTGTTCTCAGTTCATTTGCCACTGAAATAAGCCTAGAAATCTCTGAGTCATTAAACAGTTCCTCATATAATTCTAGCCCTTCAACAACATTGACCTAGAGAGACAAAAAGTATCATGCTTTTTAAAAATTTATGGAACACTATATATGGTTAACAATTAATATGTATTCCTACAATATTTTAATGGAGTTGCAACTGCAGATAGAAAAAAAAAAAAAAGATACTATTCTCATAGTGACTTGTGAGATCATGTCACCTTCTGATCATATGTTTCAGTAACCATAAAACTTTTGGGAACAGGAATTGGTTCCTGCTTGTCAACCTGGTTTGTTAATGTATCTTCCCCATCCTTTGGAAGGTAATTCTTGGAAAGTCCTGATGCGAAGGTAAAATGTTAGTGAATATTACAAGCTTTTTTTCTCAATATATCATTATAAAATTCAAAGATAAACAAAAATAAACTAGAACAGAATAAAGTCGTCACAGCATGCTCAGAAGTAAGGCATCAAAATAGAGAAGGAAAATGTATTAATTGCTACCCGATTGTAGAAGTTTTCACTCACAAGGTTCCCCATTAACCATTCACAGTCGAAAAGCACAGGTCCATGAGCATTTGAAATTGAAATATAAACGCGAGAGAGAGAGAGAGAGAGAGAGAGAGAGGGGGGGGGCATTTAGTCTCATCAAGTGACTACATCTTGTAAATAGTTAAATGCAAATAGAAGACGAGTATAACATGGCTTTAAGGGTGTTATTTTGTTCTATAATATGCAGGTGGTAAGGAAAACCAAAACCACAACACATATTGTTTGGTTCTTCACCTAAATCAACATTCGATGTGTCCAAGGTGCAATCTAAATGACACACATATCACTTTAGAAAGAAATATCCAACCACCAGACATCCCGAGGGATATCCTACCCTACCGAAATATATCTTGACGAAATCATAAGATAGATCACAACAATTCTGTCCACAACTATGAATCTAAATAAATAAATGAATACTCTGTGAGTAAGTAAAGGAACTGAGAATCTTTTTACTAGTTCACCTTTTCGTACACAAGAATCATTAGCAACCAGTGATTTAAAAATTAGATGGAGGTTATCGAGTAAGACAGGGAACAGAGACCCCATTTTGGTCCCCCCATGAGAGCCTCCTAACCATATCACTAGTAAAGATGCCTCATAATGCCAAATATCAAATACCATTGAGATTTGATATTTTGATCCACGATATTGATGATACCTTAGAACAGTCACAGTGTGCCAATAACTTCGTGCTTAGGACATAGACGGGATCACATAACCCAGATAAAAATTCTATGCAAAGGACTAAAGGCCAAAGAAATTTGTGAGTGTCCACCCGTCTTAACTCACCATAAGAGGAGACAACACCCTCATTGAATGTTTCAACCATGTTAGGAATTTCTGTGTGGCTGACATATGCATTTGTTTATTGCCTTTGACATGTTAAAAGGTGGTTTTAGTGACAATTTGACAAATGGGGTACTTCCATGATCCTTTCTTGAGTGAGACCAATTGCATGTCATTGGTGATCAGTTACTGGTGCTTATCTATGTAGTATGTACTCAATAGATTATTATAGTGTTTTCTTTATAGATTTTCCAAGTCGTCCTCTATCACACAACACCTCTTATCATATTCACCATACCCAAAAGTATCAGATTCATGAAAAAGCTAATCGGAATTATATTACCATGATAGTGAAACGGTGCAAAAGCCATATTTCACAATTGCAATCATCAGCACATAGTCAATTGAGAATGAGATTTGACATTACAATTTAAAGAACTGAAATTGCAATCTCTTTCAGGGAAAAATTTCATGCCCTGTGTGCAATCAATATCCAGATTAGGCAAAACCAGTGATAGGCAGTTCGGTTAGAACAAAGTTGTGCCGTCAGTCACAACCATCAAAATCAGAATGAAATAATTAGTCCAAACAACATGGACAGGCAGTGGACGGCTTTTTGGCATTTTAACCTTCAAAAAGAATTATATTGACGATTAGAAATATCACCAACCCCTTCACCCAATTCAATGAATCAGTGAAAAACAAATACTCTTATTGCAACAGAGTAACTTGCATACTTCACTTTACTATGGGTTCTTATCTTTTTAAAGCAAATGTAATGATGGCATTTTCTTTTCTTCCCCCCTTCCATAAAGACAGATTAAAAACAGCCACTTCAAGCAAAGAAAATGAACATGTATAACATCACATGGAACATGAAATCACACAGAGCATGAGATCACACAACTGCAGAAATGCAATTACTTTATGTTATAAAGATGCAACAGACTGATAACTAGTTTCTTTTCAATCCAAACATGCCATAGACAAAATCTTAGTGAATGAATGATTAACAGAACTGTTACAAAAAGTCAATAAAACAGTACCTTCTTTATCTTCCAATCTCTCAACTTCACATCTCTGCTTCACCTCTTCCCCTTTTCCTAACCTCTCTTCCCCTCTTTCCAAGTTCACATCCGGACTGACATATGCAACAGATGCATTCACATCAGGAGAATGCGGTTCCAGACCAGAGGCGCGATTCCCACTGGCGCGCTCCAACTTATGCACTTGCATGTTCCCAGCACCCGATTTCTTAAAACCCCTCTCTCCCGCGCTGGAATGCTCAAACTTCCGCTGCTGCTGCTGCCGCTGTTTCCGCCACGCCGCCTGCTGCAATGCGTACATGATATCCGTCACCGGGAAGTAGTGCTGCATGTGGAGAACCGCACTCCAGTTGCAGCGCCGCTGCTGGATGCAATCATGCACCAGATCGTACTCTCCAGGCTCGCCAATGCACCGCAGATGTTGGCAGAGGGAGTCGATGATGGCGTTCGCCGCCGCGAACTCCCCTCGCAGCCACAAAATGAATCCGTCTCGCTCATCTGAAAACCACTGCCGGTGGTGGATCTCGCCTCCGCTGCTCGGAAACTGCATTTTCTCGGAAATTACAGCATTTCCAGACGGCATTGCCATGAAATTCATCAAAAGATCATCTTTTTTCTCAGTTCAATTTCCAGATCCGTATTCAACAGTGTAAAAATCGCTTACAATCAAATGAATATATGAATATCCGTCGTCGATCGCAAGAACAAAACGAGAAATGCTCAAAAAAATAGTGATTGTATTCAAATAAAGAGAAATGCCGATCCGGATTCAGATCAAATAGGTTGAAAACACAGGAATTAAGCGTCGATCGCGAAGAAAACTCAAATCAAACAGAGATTAGTCTCGGAAGAAGAAAAATCAATGGAAACCGTGTAGCTTCTTCAGTTGATCTATCCAAACGTAATTAATTACTAAGAACACAAGCGATTTCTTTGAATTAGAATCTAAGATGCTGTGAAATGACAGATCTCGAATTGAAGCATCCAGATCTATATCGTTTCGAATCGAGATTCAATCGAAACAAAAGTATAATGTATACATATAAATATCTGATTGAGGCTCGAAATCCGAGCTCTGGAGATCGGACGATGGAATTCAATGTGGTGTTTGGGTCCTGTTGTGATTCTTTGAATTTACGGGAGCGAGTTTCCTTTCTTCCAAGTTTTATTTACTTCACTGCGATGTACTCATGTATATTTCCTCCGACAATATGAATATGAGTAACCGGCTGCAGCCGGTTAGCCGTGTATATTATACAAAATACGGACGGTTCAGATCTTGATGGTTGACCAAAGATCGGATAAGATTAGTGACGGGTTTTTTTATATTTTATTCCTCCATTCCTCGTTTGATCAGTTTTCTTTCATTCAGAGGTAAAATTCATATAATGCCATCAAAGTGGATTCTTTTATAAGTAGAGAAAATCAGTTCCATAAAGACCGTCTTTATTATTCGCACAATTCAGAACGTCCATTGAAGTCTATCTTATGATCCATCCAAATTGATCACACATTTATAACCTTTTTATAGATATTAAATCTCATAAAATTTGTATAGATTCTGATGAGCTAGACCGTTGGATTTAGTATCAATTTTTCTTATTTAATATAAAGCTATTAAATTCATCGTATCAAGTAACATGGGATCCAAGAGTTACGTAAAAAAATGTTAACTCACCAAGTAACCCACTGACATTATTTAAATTTTGGTCATGAAATTGAGAAAATCGGAACAAACGAGGACTAAAATGTCAAAATCCTATTAGTTATAATGTGGACAATTATATAACAATTACTACCGGCTATCTGAGAATTTTAAATTCGTACAGAAAGATACGTTCCAACCCCACACCCCCAAAATAATTGTGTTTTCTCTGATTGATTATAGCATCAGGCATATACCTTTTTTTATCCAAAGAATAAACTATGATCATATGAAGAGTCTGGAGTCTGGACCAGTGGTTAGCAGTTTGCAGGTTGCCCCTACTATTTTGATAGAAGTGGCCCCCACTATACTTAAATGATAGCCAATAAATTAAAATCCTACATTTGAAATGAAAGTCTTAAAATTTGGTTTAGAAAAGAGAGTCTTAAAATTTGGTTTAGAAAAGAGTTTACTTGTCATTAAATTTCATTTATCTGCTAATTATATATTTTATGGCGTCACATCAGATATGTTTTCATAGAGTGATGACTAGTGGCCTGTGCAGCTCTACCCATGTCCTGCTAAGAAAGACAGTAATGAATGGCATAGTATAAGAGTAACAGAAGATCAAAACCCAGAGAAACAAAAATGCCATTTTTGCATAGACTTTATGATAAGGACGATTAAATAGATAAGATGTGCAGATATTAAATTTTATGATCAGATCACATAAAAGTGAGTTAATGGATTAAGACCATGTATTTCTAACATGTTGTTTTGTTCTCAAATACAATCTATAATAGGATTTTTATTTTATTTTTTTTTACTTTTTGTCAAAAATTAGCTTGCAATGAGCTCGTTGATTTAGTTCAATGAATTGAATCCTTTCTTAAGGTGGCTAACTTGCCAACTTTCTTAAGGTGGGCCCCTCTGTGTTGCACCCACAAGTCATTTCTCTTAAATTCTAGACCAAAAGCATCCCCCCACGTATAAACAATCAGGGATCAATCTCTAATTGTAGCACTAATGGTATTATAATAAATTATATATATTAAAGCAAACGGGGAGGTAGGCTGTGGAAGGTGCCACCTCAGCAACAATGAGTTCTCCTTTTAAAGAAATATACACAAAAATCCCACATTGTTTTAAGGTGCCACCTCACTTTGAGCTCATCTTTCTCTCCTAAAACCTCTCATAAGAGAATTTTACAAATGTTTGAATTTGAGTCTTATTTCTTGCCATTATCCAAATTATAAGCACATCTTTACAGTTGGTTTGTTTTCTTTTCCTTAAATTTTCAATCATCAATGGGTCTCATGTTAAATATGTTTTGTGGGCCCTACCGATGAATGAAATAATTATGGGGAGATTTAGCATCATACCACTTTTATTCTTTAACATCAAATGTTGGAAGGGTCCTCTTGACTACATCAATCGTAGTTAAGGAATACAATGGTAATTAATTAAACTTTCTTTTATTAATTCCAGCGTATGGTTTAACGCTAATGTTAAAATTAAGTGCATACAATATTTATCTAAGCACATCATTTGCTACCAAGCTAATGATCAACCCAAATATTCTAGAGGTAACGTCTTTATTAAAGTGGTAAGATTATCATCTTTTCAAATTTACTAATTACATAAAAAAATAAATTATTCTAATATGTGTTTGAAATGTTAAATACATGAATGAAGGCCACAGTGGTGATTCAATTAATAACAGAATTTTATTAGAAGATTTAGTTTCAATAGTGGAGAATGGAGTACTTGAAGTAAATTACTTATCATTCACATCTTTTTATTATTACTATATGCATTTTTCATTTATATTTGTATTATATGAAATAAAAATATAAATTTTAATCCTACATGTTTGTAGGTGAAATATGTTGCAATCAAAGCTACCATTGCAATATTGCATTTATGGATAGACCATTATCATTCGTATCTTGTAGTAGGTTTGATAAAAAAAATCGATATAGGTGTAAATAATGGTTAATGCAATAATTGCACTTTCCCCACGCGAACAAACAAAATAAGGTAAGTAATTAATAATGCACAACTTTCATGTGATATGTTAGATTTATAAATTAAATAAAATCATTAGAACTTTATAATTTTTAACTTTTATAACTGTAGATATATTGCAACAATAGCGGTCATGGATCACATTGGAACTGCAACATTTTTGCTCCGAGACAATGTCGTTAAGAAATTCATGACTACATCAGAAGAAAATTTTGAAGTAAATGCAGCTAAGGTTAACAAGATGTTTGTTTGTTACTATTTTTTTTAAAATGATCCTATCATATACAATATATCTAAATCGCACTTATGTAATTCTTTGTCTTGTAAATTTATTTTTATCACATTTGGCAGGAGGATTGGTATACCCATTTTGCACCTCAAATTCAAAAAGTACCATGGTAAGAATATTTGTTCCATCTCAAAATAGGATCGAACATGAGCAAATCTACTTTGGATAGTGGAGTTCCAATTAAAAAAATAGAACACATAAATAGCAATAATGAGGGAAAGTTCTTACTGTCAGAAATAGAACATTGTGAGCCTTTAAAATTTAGTTTTAATAAGATTTATTCTTTTAAAAGATTGTTTCATTCGACTAACTTATTTTCAATTATGTAAACAACATTGAAAATGAAAGATAACATCAACCCTTCAGCCATTAGGACATGTAATGCACCCACTCAATTGGAAAGTAAAGTGACAACCTCAATGACTAACGCTGAAACAAGTGGATGAATTGCACAATATTATTATTCTTCAAAAACTTAAATTACTTATTATTCAACTTTATGTTTGAAGTGAAATTCATTATTTATTATTTTGCATAAACATACTTATTTCATAAACTTTTAATTTATAAATTCCCTCATATTACATTATCATGATATGACAGCTATGTGCAACTATACTTGTGCACCGGTGTCTATATGATACTCTTTATTTCAATTAAATAATATCTTTTCTCTTACTTTAATTCTAAATATATTCTTAGCTTTGGGACCGGGCTAAGCACGGGCCTTTGTTGCTAGTGAATAAATAAAATAAAATAAAGCCTCCCCCTCCCAACCCTTTATTGGATTGGTGTCAAGTTTTGCGCCAATGAAAGACATTTATTATGAGCAGCTTGGGTATTCATCAGGTGGCCCCACTGTGGTGCTCTATATCTCTCATGGGAAGCGCAAGTGAGACACTTCAAGAGATCCACTATGTTTGTACTATCATATCATTTATACCTCGAGAGATAGTTATTATGAGTGATTTGGATTCATTATAGTAATCATTGTAAAAAAAAAAAAAAAAAAACCCAACTTTGGTTAATTACATTAATCATGTTTTCCACTATCATTTGAATACAAAAGTTCTTAGGAATTATATTTGAGACCAGCTCCCCTGAGCTGCAGCTTATTATAAGCTAAGCTGGATCGTGCGAAAAGCATGTGTGATAAAAAAAAATCACGTCTCCCTCTTCCTCTGTTCGACCGAAACACAAGCCTCTAGTCCCTGTCATTTGCTCTGCAACAAGGAAATGCAGCAGCAGAACCCACCTTCTCAAAGCGGTGGTCTGCGTCTTCCGGCGACAGCAACAATGTTCGTGGAAGTGCGTGTCTTCTCCAGCATCCTTTTATTCTTTGGTCTTCTACAAAGTCCAAGAGAAAAGGAGGATCAAAATGTGGGCAATTGCAGAATTTGTAGCAATCCAAATGATCTTGAGTTCCGTTATCATGTTGGGAAGGAGAAGATGGGTTTAGATCATAAGACATTTGAGAGGTTGGTGCTGATCACAGGAGGGAGCGGATGGGCAGTTGCAAATCATCACCGGTTGCAGAAAACTAGTAGAGTTCTCAGTTTACATGAGCCCACAGTTGGTGGAGAAGACCTATTATAGGGATCGTCTTCTCTGTTACTGCCCACATAGCGGAGATCGGAGAAATCTTAGTGAAAGGAAAGAGGCTCGTATTTGATTTGCAGATCGATCTTGAAGTGGGGCAGGTGCGATCGAAGCAAATCATGGAGGTGGGGCGCATGTCGTTGTGGTTTGGATCTATTGCACACATAGACATAGAAGAAGAGCAGATGCATCTTGGAATATCCATTCCATGGTTTTGCTTGTTGCTGGGAAGAAAGAAGCAGCACGCATTGGCACTACCAGCTTCTGTAGCAAGCGGACGGAGGAGAAACAAGGGCGGAGTTTCTGAGAAAAGACGAGGATCCAGACATTTGTCTCTGATTGCAGAGGATTCGGCCATCGCCGCCTTGCCATTTCCTTAGAAAGCAGAAGAAGGCAGTCTAAGTCTATTTTCTGGAAATCCCAAAGGATGGCTTCGATTGATTGAACTAGTTGAGGTTGAAGTGCCCAATCGTCTCTGTTGCAGGTTCTTGTCGCTTTAAACAAGGAGCTATGCCGTGTCACACGTGGAAAAAGCATGATCTAGCCTAGCTTATAATTAACTGCAGCTCGGGGGAGCTGGCCCATTATATTTTGAATAAACCAATACATATAAAATGTTATGGTCCACTGTGGCTCCGTCCAAAACTCTAGCCAGCCCTACCAGGAACCCATCAAGAAAGTCGCACTGGTGGGCTCCACATGAGGGTTGGACTACAGCTGTCAGCTGTTGGCCTCTTAAATGTACTTAACAATGGAAAACGACTTCACATGCTAATGCTATTACCACACAAAATGCCAACGCCTTTAATTCTAAATCTACACTGTGGGATCTGGGCCCTCTCTTAAATAATCAATCCAACGGCTCCCCTTGCTTCCGCACTTCCCGCCATCACTCCGGCGACCATTTAACATGTTTCACGTGGATCATCCAAAAGCGGGACCCACCACATAAAATGCAAAAACCAAATGAAATCCAATCAGAGAATCGTATCATATCATATTTACGAACCGCTCAGATTTCAGAACGAGATTCCCAACCCCGCTTTAAGACGAAAACAACCCAAAACGAGGAATCCATTTTTTCCGCGCGTCTCAGCGGAAAACCTCCCCAAGCAGAAGAAAACTCTCAAAAACCCATCGTTTCCCTCTCACTTGTAATTTCAGCTCTTTCTCATTCTCATGGCGTCCTCGCTTACTCGAATCGCTGCTTCTCAATACAAACCCTACCTTTTCCCTTCCGAAACTCGATCGATTCCTCTCGAGATCTCTCGAATCCCTACTTCATCAAGTAAGCTGAAGAAGAAGAAGAGCAGATTTGATTTTAAAATCTTCAAATCTCTGTTTTGCTTCTGTTTGGATCTGAAATATTCATCTCTGTGTCTGTTGATGTAGGGATCTGGAATGGAGCTTTATCGACTCGGAAGGGATTGAGACAGTCGGCATCTGCGATTGGAGTAGATAGCGATAATGTTAGGGTTTCGATCAGTGAGAGGAAGAAGGAGGAGAAACCGATCATTGTCATCGATAATTACGACAGCTTCACTTACAATCTTTGCCAGGTGAGTATTCTGCGTCTATCGCTGTCGTATTAGTTTCAGTGTTTGTTGTTTTGATAGGAAATCTCCATCTATGACACCTTAAAGTTCGCGATAAGTAGGAATTGGTGTTCTTATTCTGATCCTTTTAACATTCATTGCTTTTAGTCTCCTGTTCTTGATTTGCTTAGTTTCAATGATGAGTTATTAGAATTTTAGATTTCTTTGTGCTCGGTTTTTAATCTCTGGAGTTGATGAACATGCATATGGAAGATCTTTATTAGTCAATAATCATCATGAATAAATGAGTGACTACATCTCTGGTTAGGAAATCAGAAAATGTTCTTCCTGTATTCTCTCTCCATCTGTGTTTCTCTATACCCTAATTCTATACATCATCAATTTGGATCACGTTCATTGCACTATTGAAGGAGATTCAAGAAATGTACTGAAAATGGATTCAAGGCCTGATTCAAGACTGGATGGAGGGGTTAAAATATATAGTAGAGTACTAGAAATTTGTCATCTGCTCTGGGCTTTTCTTTTTCATTTGCTCATTTACCTTGATTTGAAAATACAAAGCAGATGCCTTGGCTACATATCACATTTCTTAGCCAGCTATAGCTTCTCATTTTCTATGGTGTAATTTATTTATAGTTCTTACTAAGTTTTTTCTGAAAAAAGTACTTTTATTAAATGCAAAATTTTAGTTGATTGATGGAAATGCTCAATTTCATAACTCGTAACCACGAGGTTGCCAGTTCTAATCATGTTACCATTGGGGGAAAAAAAAAATAAACAAAGAAAATTAGTCAGTAGTAATTTCTTTTAGATAGTGTTTTTATCTATCAAATTTATACCAGAATAATGCCTTGTTATTTATTTATTTCTCATTCTATCTCATTGTTTTTTACATTAAAGTATATTGGAGAGCTTGGTGCTAACTTTGAGGTCTATCGGAACGATGAGCTCACGGTGGAGGAAATAAAAATGTAAGCATTTTCTCATTTGTAATGGAGCATCTTAAGTCATTTCCAAGTGTATTATATGCCTATCCAGGTAAGAAAATGATGGTGTTTCACAATGTGATGTTCTATAGTATTATCATTGTTTATAACAGTAGTTCAAAATCTCTAAAGATGTCTGAACTTCCATCCAATTGAGTTGACTTGTCATCGTCTTCTGACAAAATTTGGAATAATAGTAATTTAAAAGTACAAACAGATATATGCTTCAAATTCGGTAAAGAAATTGGGGGATTATGAGAGACGGATATTTTCTTACCCTTTTTTACAGATTATATGGAAACACTAGGCAGAGGGAAAAAACTGGTTCTACTGTCAGAGGAAAAACACATAGATATCCTCTATTTTATTTTTGTTTTAAATGTACAAGATAAAATGCTTGATCAACACTACTAATTCAGCATACTCAGTTAAGGTTTGGACTTTTTTTAGGATTTTTTTTTCTATATTTGACCATAACCCTCTTAAAATTGAGTTTCTTTGAGCTGAGTCAATTCAAAATCTGATTTTAGCTAGATAAGTGCAGTTTTGACTCTGACCTTTCAAACCATATTATTATGGTTATTTGGCACTGCATACTATCCACTAATGTCTTATCTTCTGCACGTTTATAGGAAAAACCCAAGTGGAATCCTCATTTCCCCTGGACCAGGTGAGAGTTTTTTACATGACTTATGCTTACTTAACAAAACCCGTCAGATTTGTGGAGTTGACCGTTCCTCTTTTGTCAGGTACACCTCAAGATTCAGGCATATCTTTGCAAGTTGTTTTGGAGCTTGGACCTTATATACCTTTATTCGGTGTTTGCATGGGCTTACAATGCATTGGGGAGGCTTTTGGAGGTGAGTGAGTTCCGCCATATTCATGTATTTTATAACAATTCTTAAATTGCATGACTTTGCAGTTCTTAATCAGATCTTTGTTGAAACTTCGTTCACTACAAATTTAATTTTAGCTGCTTGGTAGTGATAGAATACTTCTTCTACAACTCTAGATAGCCAGACAGAGACTAAGTCGAGTAGAACTCACCAATGCAGTCCGTAATGGTTTGCAGGAAAGATTGTGCGCTCTCCTTTTGGAGTCATGCATGGAAAAAGTTCTCCTGTATATTATGATGAAAAGGGAGAAGATGGCTTGTTTTCAGGTTTACCCAAGTATGAATTTTTTTTCCTAGTAGAGCATACTTTTTGCATTACTATGCTCATTTTTTGTTTTAAGTCCTGCAAGTCATGATACACTCACAGGCACATATATATGTGTCGTATGTATGTCTATGATGTGTTGAGTCTCATTTAGGAATGGTCGGACAGTTCCTAGCTTAGGAACGTTCAGCATGTGGGCCCCACATGAAAGGATGACAATCATGTGGAGCACACATGAAAGGATGACAATCGTGGGGAGCATAGGGGTTTGGGGTTTGTAAGGTCTCACCTTGACCAACCTGAATGCGTAACATGGAAACCATCTAATGACGGAATGTATTGTTTCGAGGGCTTTAAAGTTGTCTAAATAACTATTTTTAAGCATGTGATATAGCCTATAGATTAGACATGTCTCTTCCCTTCTTTTTTTTTTTGTTCTGTGTTGGATTTGGTTGGAGACTCATTTTATAGTTGATTTGATCTTATAGACTTTCATCAACTTTGTTTCAAAGCTATTTGGGAGTGTTAAAAGTTATTTAAATTATGCCGTAGCAATCCACACTGTATCACATTCTTGCCAATGGCAACTGTACCTTAGCTCCTTAAGCACCTGGTCATATGACAATTCTATTCTCATTGTTGCAGCCCTTTTACTGCTGGGAGATATCACAGCCTTGTAATTGAAAATGATAGTTTTCCTAGTGATGCACTTGAAATGACTGCATGGACAGAAGATGGACTGGTTATGGCTGCTCGGCACAAAAGATATAGGCATATCCAGGTGGATTTTATTTTATTTTATTTTATTTTTGTATTTCTTCTATTATTTATCAATCGCACACTCAAACCACTTTCTTATGTACATGCTTCCATTTATTTGGCTCTTGACCACAAACAAAAACTACTTTCTTATGTTCATATCTTGATCGTATTTATTAATTTAGCTTCTCTTTCCAAATTTTTCGTTCTGAATCTTTTTGCATTGGAAGTTTGTGACATTAATTTTGTTGGATAAACCCACCTTTTGCTGAGAGAGAGTTTTGCGGGTCACACTTTTCTATTAAAGATTCTCTTTGGCAAATGGAAGGGGCTGATATATTAGGGTCAAACTCCTAGCACTTTGTTGATATACACACAAAATGGAGCTTTAACATTTGAGAGGTTGTTAAATGACCTTTACATCTGAAATGCCAGATGACAGGAGTCTATTCCTGTTCGATATCTAATTTCAAAATGTGTTTGCTGACTGCTGCTCCTTAGCACTATTGATCATTCATGCTGTTTCTCCCTTTATGGATCTGTCCAGATTTCATCTGCCTAATTTGCTGTAATGCTTGATTTGCACTTTGCAGGGGGTTCAATTCCATCCGGAAAGCATTATTACTAGTGAAGGGATACAGATCGTCCGCAACTTTCTCAAAATAATTGAAAGAATGGAGTCAAGATCTCTAAATTAATTGAAAGAATGTTGTCAAAATCTCTGTTTTAGACTTGTGGTTTTGTACGAAGCTTAAATTGATTTTGGACCGACTGCACTTTTGAGTTATATCATGGAAGGTAAATTGCTATTGCTTTTGCTTGACATCAATTCTTCTTTTTATTCGAGACAGGACGCTTGTTGATACCGGTCAGTTATTCATCAAGCACTCAATCTGGAACCTTTGCCTTCTAGTAAATCCTTCAATGACCTAGCCTTGGATTCTCTGTGAACCATTTGGATCTTGTAACCTGTTTGTGATTACATTCAATAGCCTTGCCTTAGGATTCTCTTGGGCCCCGTCGGATCAATGTTACCTTAGCACAGGTAACTCAACTTAGGTTAAGTTGGGAGCTCAAGTGTTTGGATAATGGATATCCTCCACTTACATAGAATTTGAACTTGGTTGCAGCAAAAACCTCATAAATAGCATCTCAAAAGACGGGAAGTCAGTGGGGAAAACTCGCTGGAATCTCCAGGTAATTAGATTTAAAGGGAATCCAAACAATATCATTTTATTTTATTTTTTTATTCTTGTTACGAATAAGTGAAATGTAGGTAATAGATTAAATCTGGGTAACAAAAATAGTTTGGTCTATTGATTAGCTAATGAAAAGTCCAGATTAGGACTGGCGGGCACCATCAGATGTTACATTTACAATTGAGCTGAAAGGGTAAGTAGAAGCCTCCCTCCCTCCCTCTCCGCACCCACACACACTGGACAACAAGTAGACAGCCATCAGCTTGGTTTTATCAAACTTGACCGTATTTGAAGTCACATGCTCAATATCATATATCTGTCACATGATCTCAAACTAAAAATTCGAAGTCACGTGATTGCAAAGCCCTTCTATATATCTATATTAAAACATTTTTGTTTGTTCACTTCAGGCTCTTCTTATTGGTATTGGACTACCAGATACATGAATGTATGATGATGATGCTACAAGAAATTCATAATGTCGAAGGGACTAGGCTAAGAACCACCCCACACAGGTTCTTCTATTCCCACTCCACCGACCATGAGTATGGCCATGATCCACCCCACTTTGTCTCGTTGATGACGTCCTTTTCCATTTCTTTATTCTCTATTTCTGCATCCACTAGTCACATGTTTCAAACAGACAAAAGTCACATGTTTCATGCCCTTTCTCCCCCCAACTAAGGTAGGGCTATTAGTCTAGCAGTGATTCTTTGACTTTAGGACCCACCTATCATTTTGTGTTTTTGTTCCTTTGCAATTCTATGTATAAGATTCCCATGCGCGCCTCTATGCCATTGTAAGTTCTTAACCTGTCCCGTGAATTAGCGTGGGTCGAAACCAGTCCCACTGAAGTCAGTCTTTGCCCCTTATCTTATTGCCCTGTATCAGGAATCAAAAGCTGTGGATCACAGTCCGTGTGCAATCGTTAGTTTTATCGTGATTTCCAGATTTTGCATTTTATCTTCTCTAGCACATGTGATTTGGAGGGCTTAGATTGCACCGTCTGTACTATGATGAATTGGCCACTGACTTTTTGCAAAGAGAGAATGATGATTAATTAAGTAATCACTGGATCAGAGGGGGATAAAAGAGGAATGGAAAGTTATACTACTCAGACCCACAACCTTGTGGTTGCAACACTACAACTTCAAACTGTGCTTAGGGCTCTATCATATTATATCTTATAGACTATGCCATAAAGTGTCTGGCATGGCCTGCTAAGAAGATTTTTCCTTGGGGGCCAAAATGCTCCCTTTCTAGTTTATTTGGAATCAACCTACAGTAAGCAAGAAGAAGATTAAACTCGGCACCGTTGTGTCTATAGATGGATTAGTGAGGGGGTGATCAGGAGCATCAAAGAAGAATGCCAACATCTGCTAGAGGTTGCAACGCAGCCATCTCCCTGCCACTCGCTTATTAACTTCGATAAATATTTTTAAATTTCTTTAAAATTGAAGCAGACAAAATGGCCGGGGTTCTGGCAGAGATGTCAGCTCACAGCCATCACGTTGGCCAAAACAAGGCTTGATATCATGTTTGAGAAAACCCAAGCACAAGGTCCATGATATTAGCCATATTGAGAGCACAACGGTTCCCAATTAAGCTTAGGGGTGCTTTTCCACTTTTTACCACAATGGAGTGTTGCAATTTCAAATATACATTCACACCCAAAAAAAAAAAAAAAACACAGACGAATCTGTTTATGGATATTCTAAAAATTCATTCTTAGAACAAGTAAATCAGCTAAGTTGGTCAAAGAATTCAAGGTTCACCAATTCTTTCTATTCTCATGTCCTGCTTGTAAGGGTGTTTCCCAGCAAACTTCCTTTTTCATCGTCTCCAATGCTTGTAGTTGGTAAGATAACACCTTCAATAGAACTTCCTTCCCCAAATGGGAAATTACAACCTTTTCTTACCAGTAGCAGTAAGACAATTATAACTAGATTAACTGTAATTCCATCTCAATAACTCATTAAACTAAGGCTTACAAACTGTCAAACTGCTACTTAAAATGTATTTTGATAGAGTTGTTTATTTAGTAAAAGGGCATGCTCATGAGACTTATGCCCCCACTCTTTCACAATTAGAACTCACCTCACACCTGTGATGTTTTAAAACACTGAAAGAAATAAAGTCAGATAATGTCATAATGTTAGCCATACAAAAATATTCAATGATGAACAAATTCTGTAACTTATATGATGCAGTAGGTCCTCAATTACATCAACAAAGGGAAACATCCAATATCTTCTATATTGAAATGCATCTATTCATCTACATAAAACAAGCATGTGCCATGATTTACATGGGTTGAAGAAAGTTTTTACAACCAATAATACACGCTCAAAGTAGAACAGGGGCAATGTCACAAAAGTATAACAATGATCAAAATATCATCAAAAGAAGGTTTTGAATCCTCAACAGTAATTTAGAAACATGTGATCACATTGAGTTGATCCATTAAAACTGGTGTATTATTGTAGTTATCATTCCATTTTAGCTCCTGCTGTTTGTCAGTTCCCACATCAACTCCTGAGTTGAGGACATTCTTAATGTCTAACTACTGTGTCAATACATCACAAAATGGTACCTTGAATCTACATAGCTTTCCACGTCCCAAAGGAAAGAACCAAATGTCACGGCCTCCAAGACAAGTCTCTGCAAACCTGCAAAGCTTATCTTGATGGCCTCATCAGTTGAAGAATCTATGGTTCCTCGAGGAGTGATGACAACCTCTGGCCTCCCGAACAATGCTTCAGTGTGTTTCTCAATGATGCTAACAGCCTCCTTAGATCTTATCGTTGCATACCTCTGCAGTGTCTCACCATCAAATGACATGACATAGGATCGCAGCCGAGTTGACTTGATCCCATACCCAAACCCACCAGAGCTGACGCCACCAGCCCACTCAGGGTGGGAGTTCTCAACACGGGCCATTCCATTGTTGGGTCTCGAGTCATCAGGTAAGGATTGCTCGATAGCAGTTTCTTCTTCGTCTGAACCAAAGGGAAGGGTCTTCATTGTCTTCTCAAGTTGGAACCTTTGATCCACTCTCTTCAGGAAATATCCATACATTACAGAAGCAGCATACACTTGCCCCACTCTAAGCTTGCTTATCTGTGCAACAGAGCTTGAATCCTCGATGCGGTTACCCAATATGAGAGCAAGATGGTTCTTGATCATTTCATAAGCTTCCGGAGAATGGAGTTGCACAAGCTTCTCCTCTTGATCAGGCCATGTGTCAACTCTGGCTGTCAGATCTGATGACTGCGATATTGCAGGTATCATTGAGACTTCAGCATCCATAAACTTCTGCACGATCAGCGTGTACAAGATCTCCTCCAATGCCTTCTTCCTCTCATTGGCTTTTACCTCAGCTATTCTCCTGATAATCACAACATACCACCAAGAGCCATCTTATTACATCAAACCCAATATCCTCCGGCTCTAATTGATCAGGGAGGGGGGGCTCCCACCTGCCCCACCCTGTACCCAACATCCGTTTTCCAGTTCTTATTGATAGGGGAAGGGCAGCTCCGACCTGCCCCATCCTGTACCCAACCCATGACGGGATTTGTGATACCAAAATTGTCGGCAAGGGATATGGGACAGGTTAGGTTTGATATCAAATATCTTTTAGTCTTTATTTTAAAATATTAAAATATTAAATTAATGTATGTTCTGCATGTAGGATAATTCAAACTCGCAACCTAGTTGGTTCTTGGTTTTCAAATGTCTACCAACAAAGTCATGAATGTGGCGGAGTGTGGCAAGCAGACAGAACCCAAACCACTCCAAACCCGACAAAATCACTACTAAAAAAGCACCAAGAGGCGGGTCAGGGTAGGTCACCCATTTGACTTGACCAGTTGCCATCTTTACTATATATGATCAAGAAGTTGAGTATTTTGAACTAACCTGTACAAGACGAGGTCAGTGCTAGAAGTGGAAGGCTCTTCTTTCTGTTTCACCGCTTCACGGTCAGCCTGAAGCAGTTCGAGCTGCTGATCAACTGCTGCACGAAGTAGATGGGGATGGGTTACTAATATCTGAGACAGGAACTGTCCAGCTGGTGATTCTAATCGAAGAGGAGCAATTGGGGCCAATGACGATGATGCAGTCGAGTCATCAGCCGATGCTCTGGTGCTGGTGTTTCTTCTGATAAAGGTGGCGGTGTATCTTTGATGTTGCTTTGCATGAGAAATTGACGGGCAATTCTGTCAATCCATTAACAACAAAAGAAACAGATGAAAAAATAAGCTGCCGTCTTCAAAATGATAAGGTCTTAAAAGCACAAGTTTTTTTAAACTGTGAACAATGGGAAAGCTAAGCACGTCTAGATCTACCTAAAATTGTCCGAGGATAAGAAAACATGGCAGAATAGACAACAGAAACAGTTTCAGAAAAAAATTGCTCTTATAAAAAGAACCAGCAACTCTGACAGGACATGGTTCTTCCCACTATCGACCCTCAAAACTGGTATCCAATTGGAAGTGCACTCAGATAACATTATTGGAAGTTAAAAAATGAACAATCAGATGACAATACCCAAATCCAATCTGCAATCCACCCATGTTCTTCAGAACACAACCCTTTTGCTCATGTTAGGCAGTGGTACTGGAACATTGAAGAAGGTATTTATTTATATATTTATTATTATTCTTATTTTTGTTGAGAGAGACAGAGAGATCATATTAAAATCGGTAGAACGGTGCTCCCTCAAGGTGAAGCAGAGAGAGCCTCCAAATACAAGGTATGAAGACAAGGTGACGTCAAAGATAAGCTCGGAGCTCCAATAGAGGAACAGGCCGTTTAATACTTGCAGCAAAAATAATTTAGAGAGTGAAGCACTTTATCTGAAAAAAAAAACTGTTTCTACAAGTTTCAGAATAAGTATGTCTGACCCTATCTTGTAGTGTTCTCAGTTTCTCACAAAATATCATGTCTGATTTGGTTCTAGGCGGCTTCAATTACTAAATTTCTATAAGTGATTCCATGCAGCGTGTTTGCATTAAAAAGGCTAAAAGTGAAGTATTAGAGGTGAAGATCCACAAGGGGCCATCAAAGAGTCACTCCTTTGCTATGAAATGATTACCTAACTCTCATCACCATAATAAATTAAATCCTAGAAAGATAATGGTCCTACATCTCCACTCCCAACCCTTGACTCTCCAAAGTTCATTCTCCAATACCTTTTCTTTTCAATAAAACTTACTTTACTATATATTCAGATGAATTCAATACAAAGTAGTCAAATGGATCCAAAATCGGAGAAAGACGGTTATGTGTGGACTGATTTGAATATTTGATCAGCCTTCCTGAAAAACGAATCACACACCCCAAACAAAAAAGGAACAAGATAAAAGGGAAAAAAAAAAAAAAAAAACACATCCAGATGAACTTCAAACAACAAGCTGTAAGGGAAAATCCAGTTTCCAGCTAACCACCAAGTATCTGAACCACACCCAAACCTACTCATCATCAGAATTAGAAGTCTCGATACGTTATAGAACCAGTAAAACCCAATCTTTCAAGAGAAAGAACAACATCCTTCTAAATTGTCATCCACTTGACTAGTCTTCCAACTTTTTCTCCTAAAACGAACATGAATCAGATCTACAACGACTTAATATAGAAAATAAAACACCCCACACCACGAAAGTATCGAATTGAATTACAATTTGAGGCATGTCCAATCGCTCCTAAAAATCTCCAAAAGATTCTGGGGGTGTTTGGGTGGGAACAGAGATTGAATCCGCATACCTTGAACCATCCGTTTGACACACGAGATCTGCCACTGAAAGAAAGGAAATTCGCAGAAAAGGCAGATGGTTTTCCGATGAGATTGGGGGTTTTAGGGATAGCAGAAGAAGATCTAAGAACTGCTGTAGCTTCCATCTGCTTCAGATCGCAGTGTATAAACAAACCCTGCATGCAAAAACACATCTTTCGTTAACAAGAACAAAGGAACTAAAACCCTACCCCATCAAAACCAACCAAAAAAAAACCTACTGCTGCAAGCAAAGATCCCCCAATAAAAAAAAGGAGGATTCAAGAGAGAGAGGAACCTCAGATACCAAACCCTAACCCTAGAAAGATCGAATTGAGAGGTTTGTACCTTGATCGAATCAAAATCGGTTTTAGGGTTTGAAGCCGCGTTTTCAGGAATTTGGGGCTTTTTCTTCCTTCTTCTTCCTTCGGGTCAAAACTCAAAACTACAGGGAGTACTGTTAATGCAAAGGAAAGACATTCACAGTGGAATCGGTACGTGGTTTAAGTTGGATAATAGACACAATGTTGTCTTCATTTACGAAAATGCCACCAACACTCTGTAGTTGGCTTACCTATTTAATCAAAATAAAAGCCACTTTAGACATCCTTAAAATTTAATATTTTTTAAAATTAGAATTAATATGATTTTATATAGGTTTATTAGTTACATTATTTATTAAACAATCAAATTTACAATAAGACCAATTTCTATTTGGATAAAATCTTGAAATAAGACATGCACCAAAATAACATTTGTTTTGGAGCAATATAGATTTTTAGTGTGTTTATGGATTCTTGCAAGATTTTTAGGAATTTAATTATAAGAAATAAATAAGCCTTAAGATAATTCATTGTTGGCAATTTTACAAGGTTCATTTGTATGATGAAAAGAATCCCTAATTTTGGAGAAACTCGCCTGCTCTAGTTTCTTTTTACACAACTCACTTTTTTCATTATTTTGTGTCGTACATTTTTTTAACTTAAAAATGATAGAGAAAAATCTAATTTCTAAAGCTTTTTTTTATTTCTCTGTTCTAATAAAAAAAGTAGTTACTAAAGCTATTTTGATTTTTTTTACTTCTATTTTTAAAATCTCATTCCCAAAATATAGAATTTTGAGAGAATTTTGAATCATCTTAAATTTTTAATTGACGTTGTATTTCACTATAGCTATATTTTCCAATAAATGTCCAATTACACTAATTTTTTTTATAGAAAGTCAAACAATAAACCCTTTCTATATATGGTTCAAACATAGGATTATAAACTTTTACAAAAAAACATAGGATTATAAACATATACTACGTTGCAAAGGAAAGTTAAATCCACGACTCAAGCTCCATTTTAAAATTATGGATACCACTTTCCTTTCTTTTTCTTTTTTTCACTTGATAAATACTTAAATAGTACAATCTCAAAATGTACAAAGTTCCTAACTATTAACTAACATGGAAACACAATCCCAAGATCAATTTACGTCTCAAAAATTTGTTATCCATGTCTTCTTAAGTTAGAGGGCCATATCATTTTGTAGTTTCATATAAGAGAGAAGGCTAGTATAGTAAATGCAGCTTGATTTGTGTTTGGAAACATAGGAGAGGCACTGTGGCCTCATCTTACACGTAACCTGGCAGACGTGGACCAACATCTAATTTCTTGGTTTTGATTTTAAATGGTTAGATGCCTCGTGACGACTCTGTGAGCAATGGGATTCTCGATTCTTCTGCATATTCCGCGAAATTGCAAGGATGGTTTCCATACCTTGCTGGGCCCTTTCTTTATAAGTTAGAATGGGCTGGTTACCCATTTAACCCATCTATTGGGCAATTGGATTGATCTTATTGGCACTATACTCTTTCAATGGACCAAATGCAAATGCAAATGCAAATGAATCTGTATCCTCTTGTGTGTAATGGCATGAGAGGATTCCATGATAGAGAGAAGATTTATTTTGATTTTCTATATAGCCCATTTTTTTATTTTTGCTATGACACATTTTTCCTGGGGAAAAAAAATTGAATAATCGTTTTTGAAAGAGAGGATTTTAATCTCGTAGGAGAGTTAGATCTAGGAATACGATATTTCTCTCCCCCGTGGAAATAAAAATCCGTATAGAACTCTCCTTAAATAGTGGGATTTAGGAATGCACTATTTATTTCTCTCGTGGAAATAAAAATCCATCAAAAGTAGAATTCTCCTATTAGTTCTTACACAACAAGTCTTATTAAGCGGAAAGAGTGGAACCTGACAGTAGAACAACTCTCAGCCAAAGTCCGAGCTGCTTAAAAAATGAACGTGGAACCATATATAAGCTATTTCTAATTTTACTTTAACATGAGTTAGTCTCAAAGCATGTAATTACTCATATATATGCTGATCAATTGGATGCTCAATTTTATGATAGAATGCTTCTTTTTTTAAATCATATTTATAATATATGGGGTGAATTTTTATTTAAAACGGTTCAAATTTTCAATAGGTACGCTGTGAAAAGTTACATTTCCATCCTTTTATTGTATGAAGAAAGTGAGTTAGACACAGCCAACCACCGAGATAATTACTTGGCCAACTCTCCAATCACGTGGACCAGCACCAATTGTTGGTTTCTACAGTATCATTCACATGCAACAACAGCTTCTATATATATTCAACTGGATAAAATGTATAAGAGTGGCAGCCTGGCAGACCATACACGTGTATTGCATGCTGCTCTGTTATATACCACTTTTTTTTTTCTGATTGGACCCCATCCCCATGCCAAATTAATTTATTTAGTTTTGTTAGTCCTTATCCTTATAAATGGGTGTAGGACAAGGCACAAGGACATGACAACCACCAAAATAATTTTAACTACCGAAGGAAAAACTGCATGAATGTACGTAGGTGGGTCCTTTTTGTTCAGTTGCCTCAAATCTCGTATTTGATATTTAAAATCATACATTAATATTTAAAGAACAACAATAGACATTGGCCGAGCATTTTTTAAAATAAAAAGCGTCCCTCCTAGTTGGATTCAATGGAATGTATGATGATTATAAAAATCCATTTGATATATATGGACAAGGCTATCCTAAGTTAAAGTTCAAGAAAAAATTTCATAAGTTTACACTTATGGTGCAAACCCTTAGTCCATTCAAATGGACCAAACACATGACCCTCCTGAATTGCATATGTCCACCAACTTTCAGCCAGATCTGAATTTATTGGACCGTTGGATCAACTGTGCACCGATTTGAATGGACTGTTGACCATTAAACTTTTAAGACCCAGATGGAAATGATAGAAACCATGGTTGTGGCTGAATTTTTTTTTTTTTTAATTTTTTTGCAAAGAATGGGGTCTCATGGAGCCCTTGAAATCCCCCTTCCCCATCTCCATGTGGGTGCTCAGGTGAGCCCCACTATGTACCTAAGCTTACCTTATCTTAAGCTTTAGCTTAGTAGATGTGCCCCTGTATTTATAAAAGACCTACCTACGTGCAAAATGTTGACTCCATAATATCATTTGAACTCATTGACCGGTGACTCTAAAATTTAATGGTTTTAGAGGCATCATTTTCTTATTGTTGCAATCCAATCAATGATGAGGAAAAATTGAATGAGAGTCAAATATGGACTTGTGACTATTCATGGGGTAATTTATGTGAAAAGACTATCCAACTTTAGGTGGGCCTGGCATAAAAAAAGAAGGGTGAAAAAAGAGTACTTTAAAAGTGGAGCGTTTTAGAGAATTACCTATATTTAAAATGATATACAGTTTTCACCGCAAATAAAAGGATCTGCACATCGATTGTGCCTTGTTTGTGATACTTTTTTTAGTAATAAAACGTTAATAAAATGATAAGAGTCAGCAGCATTTTAAAAATCTAACTTTTGAAATTCTCAAACCTCAATAAGATCCAGCCATGAATTTCAGATCTTCCTTATTGAATCCTAAATGTTGAAAATAAATATTCATTAGTTATACTTGTGGCAGGGAGAGAGAGAGAGAGAATTGGAAACAAGTGTTTGTTTCCAAACATTGTGACTAGGCTATTGCATAGGTGGCCCACCTTGCACAATTGATGACCCTGGTCTTGCCACACGTAAACCTTATAGTTCTCAATCAAAATATCTCATGGCAGCCCATGTGGTGATAAAGCTTGCTATCGTGCCATGGACTGTCTGTTGCCAAGTGTACACCATTTCCAACACTTTTGTTTACTTCTGTTCATGCCACACTCAAGACAAAGTCAATGGCACACACACAATGGTGGTGCATTGTCCATGTGCCCCCACGAACTTAAAAGAAACATCTCTAGTGCTTTGGCCCACCTTAATCTAGACAGCCCAGATGGTGGATCTGACCATAGATTGCTAAGTTAATTTAAACTGATCATAATTGAGTGATCATGGGCCTGTGAACAAGGTGTCCATTCTGTTAAGATTGTGATTTATCCTCCTGACCTTTTAGATTGAAAATGGGAGGCCCCATGGCCCTTCCAAGGCAATTCCAAGTTGCCTACTACTTAGTAGAAGATGGAATGAAAACTATCTTAATCCATCAACGTAATGCTAAATTAGGAAAAGAAAAGTTAAACCTGATTTAAAGGGACAGTTTTTTCTTTAGAGGGTTAATGGCCCAATAGAACCTACACAAATAGAAAGAAAGAGCCTACACCGTAGAAATAGGAGTCCATGAAAGTAAATAAAAGGAAGCCCATAAAGCGAGAGAGTTGCGTACCTAGGAATTATTCCCGTGACATTGGAAAGGGGGTGAGGGGGCAAAGCACGTTCAAGACGCTGAATTTAGGCAGATTTCATTCTTCAGGAAGAGCAATGGTCTATGAAATGGTCTCATCTCATTAGACGATGGCTGCCTCACGGACTTTTCACCAAAATACCTTTTACAGACAATCTGTCTACCCCAAGTTGGTGTGAGACTGTGAGCTTAATTTTGGTTGAGTTTTCAGGCTCATCCCTAAAAAATGAATCAACTTGGAATATGCCAACTCCTCTTATGGGATGTTGATGGTGGACCCTCGGATACCCATGAATCTGAAAGGCCCCAACCCAATTTTAAATTAAAGACCTCAAACTTGGACCTATACTAACATAAATAATCTGGATTGAGGTCCAAATTCAAGATTTATATATATATAGGAAATATTCAAGTGACAACTAGTTCTGAATTATTATAAGAGAATTTTTTTGAGGGGCCCAACTAACAACCCATCTAAACCTAACAACTAATAAGAACCTCCTGATAGTCAATTATCCTAAAGATTGGCACACATTTGAATGGACTAAACCATTGGATCGAGAGTTGAATATTTTTTTGAATATGAAGCCATTAAACTTGTGGGCTACAGATGAAGCGGTTACGGCTGGGTTGGGGGTCAAACTTGATATTTGGGGAGGTCTCACATAGAGTGGGGCATCCATTATGCAAAAATCCATAGATCAAGACAAGTACCTTGATTAAAAATGGGTCCAGATGTTGGACCCATACATTCGTATCTATTTATTTATTTTTATTTGGGCCATCTGGGTAGGACGCCTAATTTCATCCATTGACCCAAAACTTGAAGAAGCTGAGTACCGATCCCATTTTAGAAATTGATAGGTTGGACTGTAGTCTAGGCCAAGTTGGATCAACATAATTGACACGCATCCTATTCAAAGGGTGGACGTTTACCTCATTAATTCTTCCCTCAACTACGTACCCGCCACGCCACGACTCCTGTTGTGTAATTCGGAAAACGCATGTCTTGTGATTCGAACACCCAACCTATTAGTTATCACTTATCCCAAAACTAATTCGTGATTCGAACACCCGACTTATCAGTTACTACTAATCTAAAAACCAATTCGTTATAGAAAACGACATAATAATAGTTTTATAGTGAGAGCTATGGCTCGACCATATTATAACTACTCAGAAGCAATGATGGACGTTGACCGAAGCAATCCAAATGTACCACACAAACGCAAACAAAACCGTTATAAACATAGGAATGACCTGACCATTACACAAAATATCTCATTTATAAAATACTAAACTTGTGGTTGTGCACAATGCAGGGTCAGGGTCCGGGTCCACTCCAATAAACCATTGACATCCTCCATGGAAAGCTTAGATAGTCCGTCCTGCCAACCATGTGTTTTGACTTTTGACACAAATGGACAGGATGCATAGATATTACCATTGATAGATGGACCCTGCTTGAATGAATATAGTCCCAGGGTCTCCAATACATTATACATATATAAAACATAAAAAATTCCTCTATGCCATCTACGAGTTTCAAAACACACAAATTTCTTTTGTTCTAAAACTATTATACCGCAACAACTGAACTAATAATCCAACATAAAACAATAACAATCCACTTCCTCTTGTCATTGGATCAGTCCTTTGGCCTTATAGAAATATAAGTTAAAAAATTGGAAGGAATCTTAAAATGAAATAGAAGCCTAATTAAATGTAAAAAAAAAAAATGTCTCCACACAACTAATCATCTCGTAAACTTGGAGGCATTCAACTTATTTTCCTTTTTGCATATTCATAAGTTTAAGCTCTCTCTCTCTCTCTCTCTCTCTCTCTCTCTCTCTTCTTTTTAGATGTGACGTGAGAGCCTATAGATGAGATTTTGGTGGGGTCCTGAATTTTAAATTTTGGACTTTCTCAATTATAAATTTTGGTCCAATATCGATGGATTTTCTTTTTCACTTGAGTAAGGTTTAATGGGGGTGGAAATGACACTAGAACAAATTCTAGTTCAATTTGTCCCCAATACAATTTCAGCTTGTGCGCATTATATAAATATATATATTTATATATGTATATATATATATATATGTGCCCAACCTCTTCTTCCCAATAAACTATCCATCATTAACAATCCACTGATAATTTAGTAGTGAGACACCTCCTTTCTAAAAAACCAACCATTCGGGATCTTTCCCTGTTTGCAACACTGATGGTGAGAGACTTTGTTGAAGTGTGTGTATGTGCATATTTACTAAAGCAAAAACAAAAAAAGAAAGAGGAAATCTGAGGCATTTACAAGGACGATAGATTAGATTTCCAAACAATTAAATTACATCTTCCCTCAATCCACTAGTTAAGAGGCCCGGTTCCTCTACTCAGAAAAGGGCTCGAATTTTATGAGGTATGATGGATCGCAAATGATTTTATAATGCTATTTGCATTTACATTGACAATGTTACTGAGTACCTACACCCATCTATAGGAAGTTACCTTTATTTGATCAAAACTACTCACTTTTGTATGGTATTTGAACTAAATGTCATTCTAAGATAAGAGTAATAGGCAACTTAGGATTATCACCCATAACAGATGTAGAAACAAAAACACCATACCAAAATAAGCAACCTCGATGTAATGTAAACATAACAACTTGCAGCAGCATAAAGTGGTTTTTGGCAACCTAAAATCAAAAGCAAAGTGCATGTGATTATTGTAAAACCGCAATTCTTGAAATATAAGAAAAGCAACACAATAATGCAAATCATGAAAATTAGGCGGACGGCATAAGTTAGATTCCCATTCAATCATAGCTGAAATGGATGGCCAAGATCTTCCTTTTAAATCTTAAATAAAACACATGGACCACATCAAATGTATAAATGTGAATGAATTCTTAGCTCAAGCAATCACCTCCCCCTTTATCTATGGAGAATGCTCTCATGGGTGACATCCATGCGAACAATTATGTGGGGCTCACTTGATCAAAAATCCAAACCATCAACACACATAGGATTTTTAGTATTGCAATGGGTCTAATGGGTTTAAATCCATATTGCCCATTGGATCAAAGTTCAAAATTTAATTTTTTTTTTTTATCATGGGCAAATCAAGAAATTAAAATGAGCAAACACACTTTTATATATATATATATATATATCTATATATATATGCCTAGCCCTCTCCTCAGCTCAAGCGGACGGGAGAGGGTTATCCCCTGCTTAGGCTGGGGCCCACTATTTTGTCCATCCAAATGGACCACACTCAAAGCCCCCCTAAGTTGCATATGTCCACAAAAATTTGGCCCCGTTCGATTAAAATGGACAGTTGGATCGAGTGACACCCATCTAAATATATTGTACACTGTAAAAATTTTGTGTCACAGATGGAGATGATAGAAATTATCTTTAGAGCTGATTTTTTGTAGAGAAGAGGGTCCAAGAAGGGCCCCCAAATCCCCCAAATCCCCATTTCCATGTGGGTCCCCAGGTGGGCCCTATGCCATTGAGCTGACGCCCTTATCCTTAGCTTGAGCAGAGGATAGGAGCCTTATATATATATATAAATATAAATAAATAGGTCACAGCTTGATCTTTCGATCTACTCCTCATGAGGATTCATCCGTTCTCAACCCCCAAGTGGGTCCCACAAGATGATTCCCAATGACATAAGTGAGAATGAGAGCATGACCGTTTTATCGTATGGTAAAAAATTATATTACAACACAAGACATTAGACATCTTATCTTCAATTCGATACCATTTTTTTTTCTCACAAGAACACAGCTCAGGAACGCATGTCAACGCCGTCAGTGTCTGCAACATCAGCAACAACAACTGCCCTCGTCGGTTACCGCCACCACTCCGTCAAACACTAACGGAATCCCCACGTTCCGTTAAAAAGTCCCGGTTCCGTTACCGACTCTGCAACTCCCCGAAACTGCCATCATCATCTGAACATATACACATTCAAATCACTCTCCCTCCTCCCCACCATTTCCCGAAGTCCCTCGAGACACCAAACCCTAAAACTCTCTCTCTCTCTCGATTGAAAACCCTAGCTCGGAAGATCGAAAATGGCGGAAGAAGAGTCTTCTTCTCCGTCTCCGTCTCTGGCGCAGGTCGAGTCGTCCGAAGACGAGGGATCATGGGAAAAGATGCTCCGCAAGATGCTCCCTCCCGGTGCTCCGCTCCCGGACCAGGAGCAGCTCGACTACTCCATCGCCATTGAATATGATGGCCCACCCATCCATCAAGATCTGCCGAAAGCCGATCCGGTTTCCGTCCCTTGGACGCTGCCACGCTTCAATCGCCTCCGCAGCGGCAGCAGCGAGAGCATCAGATCGTCCTCATTGTCCGCCGCGAGACCACCAGTTCCAGTGGAGCCTCCGTGTACAGCGCTGCAGGAATCGGCCGAGTTGGACGCCGATCCGCCGCGCATTCCGGATCAGAAGACTGACGCAACCGGCCGGCGCACCGCCGTGGTTACGTTCACTGCCGTGGAGGCGGAAGAGTGGGAGAAGGTGGAAGGAGAAGAGGAGGAGGAAGATGAATTCTCTTCTCGATCGGACGGTGGTGTGGATCTCGACCCGGCAGTGGCGGTGTCGCCGAGGAGGCGAGCCGTCTGCAGCAGGTGCGGGAAAGGGAATCGGTTTAGAGAGAAAGAAGCGTGTTTGGTGTGCGACGCGAGGTATTGCAGTAATTGCGTGCTGAAGGCAATGGGATCGATGCCGGAGGGCCGGAAATGCGTTGGCTGCATTGGCCGTCCGATCATCGAGTCGAAGCGGGCGAGCCTCGGGAAATGCTCGCGGATGCTCTCTCGGCTGTTTAGTCCTTTGGAGGTCCGGCAGATCATGAAGGCGGAGAAGGAGTGCGCTGCGAATCAGCTGCGTGCCGAGCAGCTGATCGTCAATGGGCGGCCGCTGAGGCAGGAGGAGCTGGCGGAGATCCTGGGGTGCCCCATCCCGCCGCCTAAGCTGAAGCCTGGGAGGTATTGGTATGATAAGGATTCGGGGCTTTGGGGAAAGGTGAAGAATTTCCCCAATTTCAGAATTAGTGGTTTCTTTCTTCCTCTTGCACCGAAAAAGTATCTTTAATTAAGTTGATTCCTTGCGCAGGAGGGAGAGAAGCCTGACAGTATTATTAGTTCCAAGTTGAATGTGGGTGGGAAGCTCAGACCAGGAGCAAGCAATGGGAACACGCAGGTGTATATCAATGGGCGTGAGATCACAAGATTAGAGCTGAAGGTGCTGAAGGTATGGGTTTACACCTTTACTTGCATCATGCATGATTGAACCCTTATCTTGGCTTTAGTCGCTTTTTATGAATTGCTGCTATTACATTACAACTATGTAAGTTGCTTGAAGCTGTGTTTTTGGTTCCAAAAATTGGCAATGACATTGGTGGGATAATGCTTCTCTTCCTTGCATTATTATCAGGGCCGGTGGACTTCATGCAAAACAGTAATCACACAAGAGTGTAGTTATTTTTTTTTTTTTTTTTCTTTTCTTTTTTCTTTTTCATGCTATGTCAAATGTGCTGAAATAGATGGCCATTAATATGTCAAAAGTACCTAACTGCTTGCAACATGCATTGAAAGGCACCCTACGTAATGAACTGTTAGCTGTGATTTTTGAAATTGACAGTGCTACGAACATTCTTGCTTGTCTGTTTGCGCAGAAGGTATGATAAGTGTGAGGGTGATTGCATTGCAAGGTATACATTGTTCCTTTTTATTTATATATATATACACACACACATTTGGAAGCTCTGACATGAAATTGTAAAACCAAGAGTAACCAGTAGAGAAAAATGTTGTAGATTTTGAAGTAATTTATGCGTTGATTGTTTTCATTTGAAGTTTTTTTTTAGTATGAGATGAGATACTGTGTTACAATCTGAAATAGAAGAACTTGAGATATTTATTTCAGAGAATCCTGGTTTTTATGTGTAAAAATTGATTTGGGTTTATTCTGTTTGGTTCTCTGAACATAGAAAAATTCATTGATAGAGTTTAAGAAATATCCATCCCACCATTTTATGGCCAGAAGAGGGGACTAAAATAAAACTGCCACTTACAATTGGGCATTGATTTCTCTATACAGGTGACAAAAGGAAAGGCAGGGTCCTATTATGTCTCTGCAAAATCAAATCATTTACCCAGTTGTTTTCTTTTAGAATCAATAATATAGATGAGCTCTTAAAAAGAATCAATAATATAAACTTGGTTGAAGCTTATTAAATAAATTTTAGCATATACAGTTGGTGTGCATTTGTTGCATTTACAAAACTTGATGGGCATTTTCTTTGCCTAATTTCAGCTGGCCAAGGTGCAATGCCCCCGGGATACTCATTTTTGGGTGTATGATGATGGGTCATATGAGGAAGAAGGTCAGAACAAGATAAAAGGAAATATATGGGGAAAGGTATCGTTCCATTAGCTGCTGATATATTATTATCAACAGTTTCAAGATTGTCTTATCATCAAATCCACAATGATTATGGATTGATTTTTTAAACAGTTGCAGTGTGCTCTTTGCTAGGCAGGCATCAACTCGGCTCATATCTTCTATATTTTCGTTGCCCATTCCTCCTGTTAATCCCCCTGGATCAAAAGAAGACGCAACTACCTTTTCAAGTAGGTCTGTGCCTGAATATTTAGAACAGAAAAGAGTCCAGAAGCTTCTGTTACTAGGACCGGAAGGCTCAGGAACTAGCACTATTTTCAAGCAGGTATGCCAGTCATTTGCTGCTTTATGTCGAATTTTCGGACTTATATTTTTACTTATGCATCCATCTATTAATATTCTAAATCACGTCTTACATGTGTAATGTTTAATTGCTTCCAGCATTAAATCATCACAAATAAAATTAAATTTTTTTACTGTTTAATGGGATCTGGTGGCACCTTCTGGTGGTATTGTTGCTATGACATGAGATTGTGTCCATAATGCTTTGTTCTACGGAGCTTGACTCCTTCAGTCCTCCATGCTGTTTTATAGAATAACATGGAGGAAATTCATTAGCTGTAATCATTCGTGCATAGATGCACGGCATCCTAATCCATGTTCTTCAAATTGCTTCCCTGATAATCGTGAAAGTGTTACTCTTATAAGTCATGCTGATAGGACTCTCCTATCCATATGATTTCACCCCTTGAAGTTGGATTGCTGGTCATTTCCTTTAATGCCCACCTGTTGGCTGCAAAATGGATGGTTAGGATGGCCATTCAGTGCAACTTTTTCCACCATAAAAATGGTCCTTAATTTTGATGGTCATGATTGGCATGCAAGTGTGCACTGTGTGCTGTGGGTGGTTTGCCACCAAAATTTGCTCTGTTAGGTTTCATATAGCAGGGTATCCCACAGGCCACAATTTGCTTTTCTTTTACAGAGACGAGTTCTTTTCCCCCTCAAGATTGAAGAGGCTTGCCCTTCCGCCATTTCCTAAATCTTAGTTTCAGACCTTCTACTCTAGGTGCCACTCTTCTCGGAATCTAAGAACTCCCACTCCGATGCTCAAATTTGCTCATGTTCCTGCTTTGTGTTACCAAGTGTTGTGTATGGTGAATTTAGATTTTACTTTTATACCTGTCACCCAAATTGTTGGAATTCTTCATTGAGGTTAAATGAATTTTCTTGTCATATTGAGGTAAAGCTCTTGCAAGTTTATGCATGGGCTGAAGGCAAGAAACCCACATTCCTCGTGCTTAAATCTAAATTTCAGCACTTCCAAATGTGCACAGTGAAGAACTAAACCACAACTACAAGAGTAAGAAATTCTTCATTTTCTTGTGTAATATCCATTCTTAGCTATATTTATATCATGTTTTCAATGTGTCGTCATCAACACGTGCCACCCCCAAGTTCGGATTAAAGGATGGTTACATGCTTATGTAAGATTGGCAGTCAACTATAAAAACTTGCCAAACCATATTGAGTTATACTTTATGTGGAGTAGCACTCAGCCAAATTAAGTTAGATGAGATATGGTTTATGAAGATCATGATATATTTCATGTTTTCTAATCATCACCATCATCAGAGCCCCGCTCAATCAATCTAGGGTTGGGTTGGAGTGTTCTCTGAAACTCATTTGTGAACTCTAAGCCAGCAATGACCACAATGTCAATCTATGTATTACTAACAAGAAAGTAAGGTCTCTCTCTTTCTCATCATTGTGTGTGTATATATATGATATTTCCGTCCACCTGGTATATTCTACATGCTAGATATTGTCACCCTTTCACTAGACAAGGATCCACACTCATCTTCATCATTGACTCTTGTCCATTTAATCTAAGCGACCCTAGATGACCGCATAACACTCCACTAGCTTGTTTCACTTTATCCACATTTTGGTTCCACTAGCTATATCTAACGCAAACCCTCTGCTTTGTCTTACAATACCTACTAAGTAAAATCTCACTTGCCTTCAATTTTGACCTGTGATGCCCAAATATGGTATGGATACGACGGGGACATGACATGCACACGGCAGGGACATAGATTTTACAATAAAAAGTGAAGTATAGAATAAGATACACGTTGCCCATTTCAACCCATTTGACCTTTTTTTGTCCTCCATTGTGTTTTGTTTGACTGATTGGCAAGTTAACACCCTGCAAGTCTAATTGCTGGCCCTCAAGCTTGTTGATCCTTGGACCTCTCCCATAATGGGCGTGTATTACCACTGCGCTGCACACTAGTTTGGCAGTTGTAGCGTTCAAACCCATTTTTATTTTTTTTTTATGCAATTTCATTTGTACAATAGGAGAATAGAGCACATGCACTTTGGATTTTTTAAGTGTTGTCAGTTGCTTCTTTTTCCCAGAAAAAAAACATCATTTACTTTGACGCCTCATGTTCAAATCTTTAATAAAAGCTCAACTATCTTTTTCTACTTTCTTATTTCGGGGATAGTGTACTTTTACTTTTCTTGTTCTGGGATCACTAAAATATCTCATTTTTCTCCCTTTTTACACAGGCGAAGTTTTTATATGGGAACAAGTTCTCTGCAGAAGAGTTACAGAATATCAAGCTCATGATTCAAAGCAACATGTACAAGTATCTTAGCACATTGCTTGAAGGACGAGAGCGCTTTGAAGAGGAAGCTTTGGAGGGAAGAAAAGCTGTTCCTCATGATGATGGCACAGGTCTGACAACTCTCTTTCTTTCTGAGCCATTCTCGCAATCATTCATTGTTGACCTGTCATCTCTAACTGACAGTGTATCTTAGCATACTTGATGATATTTTCACATTATTGTTCAAGTCATTCAAGTGGACTTAGCTTTTAAGCATTTATTATTATTGTGTCTGCTTGAACTCATTCTCTTACTGACTATGGTACTTGACAGGGTTGAGATACATATGCATTTGATTATTATTAATACTACTATTCTTTATCCATAATATGGTTGATTTCGTCACTGGTGTATGTATAATTGAACTAGGGCTATGATTGACAGATGAGAATATTGACCTAAGTTGCTTATGAGGGATAAATTTTAGTGTCCCCAAAACTACTGCACATGATGTATCCTTCTCTGTTTTTTCACTCTCAACTTTTGCCGTTGCCCTATTCTGCAACTTGCTTTCTTCACAGTAGGCCATTGGAAATATATCTTGTGGAAAAGACAGGGTTTCCATTCATTTAGAGCCAGATGTTCATTAGCCTTCGAAATGGCTCCATGCCTTTTCCTAAGATCTGATCACTGAATACAAGAGCCCGTAGCACAATTGGAAGGTGCTCATTGTCGGAGCCATACGGCGGTTCGTTATGTTGAAAGAAGGATTTAATGACTGAAATTGAAATTGTTAGCATTAGAAAAAGTTACATCTTTCTGTATATGCTTTAAGTAGTAGGTTGCACATCTGTGCTGTCACAGCCTCACTGGTGAACTTTTGAATGCTTTCTATTGGAAATTTAAACTATTGAGAAAGTAATCAATTTAGGGTTTTATTTTTTAACTTCCTTTCATGCACACGAATCTGAGAATTTTTTTTTAATAAATCCTGTTAGTCCCTTGATGCTTTTCTTGTACCCTATTTAAGGTGAATTTGGGCGAGTTCTATATCATACTTGTTTGAAGGATGATGCACAAGTTATCTGAAACTTAACATCATACACAGTTTTCTGTTAGGCTGTCATCTCAATAATTATTTAATTGATCATATTGTATAAAAACATGAAATTTTATTTTCAAGGGTTCCATGGGTGTGCGGTAGACTCCTCACATTTGATTTCCAGGGAGGTTTCCTCAACATCTGAATGGAATAAACATTTTTTTTTCCTGGAAATATTTGATTCCTAGCTAATTGTCTAGCGGACAGAAAAATATACAGTAGGAATTTGGTGATTCCAGATTTCCATGGACAAATATCTATGGGGTCATATATTGTCATTTTAGAAACCAAGGAGCCAAATGAGCCACGTGTGATCTCTTTCAACACTAAATTAACATTGTTGTTAGGCATTTTCCTAATTGTTTTAATCGTCAATTTCCTTTATTTCAGTTTTACCACAAACCCGTTCTTGCAAAACTTGCACATGGGATGTGAAATTTATTTACAATTACAAAAGTTATCTTTATATCTTAAAAGGTGGTTTGGCATTTAGAAATTACTGAATTGTGTTAAATGGTTTTTTGTTCAATGAAATTAGGAGAAAATGGAGTTGAGGAAATGGACCACTGCATCTATTCTATCAACCAAAGGTTGAAGCATTTTTCTGATTGGCTCCTGGAAATCATGGCAATGGGAGACATGGACACCTTCTTCCCAGCTGCAACACGTGAGTATGCTCCTGTTGTGGATGAGGTCTGGAAGGATCCTGCTATTCAAGAAACATATAAGAGGAGAGACGAATTGCCTTTTCTTCCTGATGTTGCCAATTATTTCTTAGATCGGGTACAGCTTTCATCTCTTCATTTTTTTGAATTGGATACTCGTGGTTGTGTGTGCTGGCACACAGGTGGGCATACTGGTGGTTGTGTGTGGATGCATATGCTTCGCAGGATGCTCCAGTTGTGGAGGTTTACTTTTTAATGCATTTGAAGCAGGCACAGCTACTATTGATGCAATGACATTCTATAAGATCTTACTTTTTGCAAATTTTTTTTCTCTTGATAATGTTCATTTTTATTAGCAAGAAAGGCTTTAAGCAAAAATAATTGCAACAAAAGAGTATTATGGGGCATCCTCTTTCACTACTGAGTTTCCTCATATAGTGCACTTTAAATTATCTCATGTTTATCTTTTAATGATTAACCTCGTTCTTTAAAACTGACTTATCTATATTTTCCTACAGCACTTGGAGATTCATGTAAACTAATTTGGAGTTCAAATGACCTGGTTATTAGGAGTATAATGTTTTGATCATTCTCGACCATGGTTCTTGATTAGAATTTAGTTCTAAAGAAGTGAAGAATTTATGAAACTGAATGCTTTCCTGGAATAGGAACTAAAAATTCTTCATTTTGCTTCTTGACTGACCTAATCCAAAGGCCAACCAAAAATCAAACTAAACATCATAAAACTGAAAATCAGTTAGAAAGCGCAAATTTCGTTAATCGGCATCCAGGCTGCACTTTACCCCTTAGAGTCATAGACTTATTATGTGATTCATTTGGCAAAAGGTGCCTCTAGCCCCATAGAGGGTAGGAAATATGATGATTGAGATTCAAGACCTCGGTAGGCATCCTTCTTCCAGTTTCGATGATGCATTTCCATGTGTTTGCATGGTCTGTACTCTTAGGGCACATTGGTTTGCATGAGGCGAGGAGTGGAGTAAAATAAAGGGTCAAATCAAGAGGAAAGAAAAGATGAGGGGTTTGAGAGTAAATGACACTAAATGACAAAAAGCTATAACTTGGGGAGGAGTAACTTTTTCTTGTCCAAGTAGTCCCATGTGTCTACATGGTCTGCATGAGATGTGTTGGTTGGCTTACCTAATTGTCTAATAGTGATGGGTGTATGACTGTATGTATTTGGGTAACAGAGGTTAACATAAGCCTCTATACGAGCTTTTACATGCATATCACATCCCTGTTGCATACTAGATGTGTATTTTGCTTTAAAAGCACCGAGCCATCTCCACACAATGGATACCTTCACAGAGACACTTGTTGCTTTTCAGGCTATTATGATATCGAGCAATGAGTACGAGCCTTCGGAGAAAGACATTTTATATGCTGAAGGTGTCACCCAGAGCAATGGTCTTGCTTTCATTGAATTTACATTAGATGATCGAAGTACAACGTCTGATGTTTACTCTGAAAACTTTGATGGCCCACCTCCTCCAGTTACGAGGTAAACACGGTTTTCATCTCTTTCTTTCTATGAGTAGCAACACATGATTTTGTGTAGATCCTGCATATCTATGTGCTCTGGTGGCACTTGTGATAACCTGCAAGATCAAGCAATTGATTAAGTGGGGTTGTCACTTTCATGTCCCCTGGTAGAAAAACTTTCATGGGCCACTGATAAGGTGGGCCACACTCTTGAATGTATAAATTTATTGGATGGCTACATGCAATGGTCCGCGTTGAGGGTCCCACCCGATCATTAAGGCCTGTCTTTTTCAACCATGTCATGTGCTCTTGGGATCCACCTGTTGCATGGCAGATCTGACTGCATATGAATCACACTAGGCTTAACAAACCTCTGCTGATAAAAGCTTTTAATTATTTGCTGGTATTTTCTTTCCATCACAGGTACCAGCTAATTCGAGTCAATTCTAGGGGACTGAGTGAAGGTTGCAAATGGCTTGAAATGTTTGAGGATGTGCGTGCGGTGATATTCTGTATTGCCCTCAGCGATTATGATCAGGTGTGGGCCCAGGGCAGGGGTCCGCTGTGCAACAAGATGCTACTTAGCAGGGACCTCTTTGAGGGTGTTTTGAGGCACCCTTCATTCAGAGACACTCCATTTTTGCTGCTCCTCAATAAGTATGATGCCTTTGAAGAGAAGATTGGCCGGATTCCTCTAACAGTATGTGAGTGGTTTGGAGATTTTTGCCCCGTGAGGTTGCACAGCAGCAGCCAGTCACTAGCCCACCAGGCATACTATTACGTGGCCATGAAATTCAAGGATCTTTATGTATCCATCACTGGCCGAAAGTTGTTTGTGTGCCAGACAAAGGCTCGTGACCGGAGCACGGTTGATGATGCTTTCAAGTACATCAGGGAGGTTCTTAAGTGGGATTATGAGAAGGATAACAAATTCTATGGGGGTGCAGATGAATCCTACTTTAGCACAGAATTGAGCTCCTCGCCATACATTAGGCAGGAGTAGTCATGTTCTCTGAATTCTCGGGTCTTGTAAGGGGTCTCCATATTTGTTTGTTTGTTTGTTTGTTTGTTTTCTCTCGTGTGAGACCTTTCGTTTGGAGATGTGAATCGTTAATTACGGTGGCCCCAATTGTGGATGGACAATTCCCCCAAAGTCTTCCAAGCTAGCATGGTGGAATCTAACCTTGAAAACACAAGTGATGGTGCAAATGAGTATACAGTTACAAATAGAATGCCAGTAAACAAGAAAAGGTCATGGTGAATTGACTTTTAAGCTTTTGTGTAATGGGGAGAATTTTGGGGGCATCATCCACACTGGGGGCGCATTGTTTAATGGTGTGGATAACTGGACCAAGGGTCCATCGTGTAAGGGATGGGAAGGTGTGGCAAAATATTTGTTTGCTGCAATGCAGGACCCTGGAAGCCCTCTTCGGTTTGCAACCAAGTGGGCCTTAACATCTCCCCATGTGTAAATGGGTAGTTGAGGTCGTCAGCAAATGTATATTTCGGTTGCTTATAACTGATGAAGTTGCAATCAGTTGATGGTGAAGAGCAGGCTGTTGCCACAGCAGAAGAGTGGATGGCTGTTGAGAGGAATGGAAACCTTCATGTTGGGCAGCTTGGAGGCGGCTAATTGGGCAATAAAAATATGTTGTATTATTTGGATGATCAGCATATTTTGTATGTATTGCCTTTCTTGTACTTGTATAAGGGGGGATCGGCTGTCTTTCAAGAACTATAATATCAATTGGATGGGGAAGGAATGTTAAAATACTGAAAATGTAAAAACATTTTTTAGATTTTTGTTACAGATCAAGATAGTTCATTTTTCCCCCAAAATGCCTGTGTAATAATACTAGATAGGATTTATTGAAAGACCCATTCATAGATAGTTTGGGTCATGTTCTCCTATGTGCAGACTGCATATGGCTTATATACCATTCAGCTCATGGGCTCCACTTAGATGTGAGTTAATTAAGAGGAGCATGGCATATAGAAAGGTCTCATCATGGACAAGTGGGGTAAAAAAATGAGCCCCACTAGATCATCTTAGTTCGTGATTTAGAGTCTTAAAAGTCTCATGGCATCTTATTTTTAAATGTAGATTTTCTTGAGATTGAATTCAATTGCGAGGGAAGGTTAGTGAGTGTAAGTTTGGGCTTGATGTTAGATCATGGGATGAAAAAAGTATGAAAGGATTTGCAAGGTGGGCCCACCCGGGTTGCACTTACAGATGGTTGTAGGGTGCTTCAATGCCGTCTGAATGAAAGTATTCTTTACAATATTGTGATTCTCGTTTTCATAGGGGAGTGGAATCTGCATTCCAACCCCTCTTATAGCAAATTGAGATTATCTCTGTCAAGAAAAATTACTTCATTTTTATCCTTCTCCACAAGGAAAATGTGTGTATCAAACAACTATTGTGCCTTCATGATACAAACAAATCAAGAAGATTTTTCTCTCCATGATGGAATCCTCTTGTCACACAAACATACTCTAAAAATGTATCAATGATTGTGCCCTTCTTTATTTCGAGGAGTTCCTTTTTTTTTTTGGTTATTGGGAAACATACTCTAATGGGTCATTTGGGTCAGTTGAGACCTCATTTTTCAAATGTACTCAACAAGACTACAATGCCCACCTTCTGTTTTGCACTTGCATTGTTCGTTACAAAAGTGGCCCACACAACATTGTTCAAAGCCATGACATTTTTCAACATAGGATCGGTTGGTAATGCTCCTACTGCAGCCGAGAATATCAAACACGACAGAGAGCAAATCAAAGCTCACAGTTCAAAACCTTTAGAAATTTCCATGGTGCAGGCCGGACGGTCCATTCCCGTTGTTCATTCCAATGCCCCCCATTTGTTTCTTTCATGTTACCCACAACAATCCAACATACCCAACAAAACCCCCCACCCAAACCCCCCTCTCTCTCTCTCTCTCATTCATATACGGTCACAAAACAATGGCTGCAAGAAATTCAAGATTTCTCATAACAGCAACGCCTGTTACAATAATAGCACATTTGATGGGCATCATCGCCACAACCCTCGTGCTAGTTTGGACATTGCACTTTCGCGACGGTCTCTCTCTTAATTCAGAAAACAAACAGAAAATCTTCAATGTAAAAATGAAAGATTTTTTTTTTTTTTCATTTTCCTGATTTGAAAGTCATTTTCTTTTAAGTTAATTTTTCCTCTGTCTTATTTTTCTTTATCTCTACAGGTGCACCCAGTTCTAATGGTGATTGGGTTTATTTTTGTTGCTGGAGAAGGTAACTAAGTGCATATACATAATAGTTTGGGACCTGAGTCTTCAGTGTCATTACTCATTACTATCTGTTGGTTGATATGTGTGGTTTAAAATATAAAATTGCATTATCTGTTGAATGTGGCGCAGCGATCATGGCATACAAGACTATTCCTGGATCACGGAAGGTGCAGAGGGCTGTGCACATGGGTCTGCATCTGGTGGCCCTGCTCGTGGGAATTCTGGGCGTATACGCCATTTTCAAGTTCCACAGAGAAGTTGGAATACCAGACATGTACACCCTGCATTCTTGGTTAGGCATGGGAACCATCTGCTTGTTTGGTCTCCAGGTAATCAATCCCAAGTAACACGATTTAGTCCTCACTGTAAAATCTTTTATGCATTGATTTTTGGTGCATGGTCTATATATGATCACTCAACCTTCACACATAACATGTTCTCCAGCTTCTCATAATTATGATTTTCCTTGCAGTGGTTACTTGGGTTCTTTTCCTTCTGGTTTCCCGGGGCTGAAATGTCCGCGAGAGGGAAGTATTTGCCATGGCACATTTTCTTTGGTATGGCCATCTTTCTCCTGGCCATCTGCACTGCTGAGACAGGATTGGTGCAGAAGTTCATTTTCTTAGGACTTGTGCATGGGAAGGAAGCTTTAGTGGTGAACTTCATTGGAGTAGCAATCCTCCTTTTTGGGCTGGCTGTGGCGTTTAGTGCTTTACTTCCTCGATACCGATGAAAACAATCCATGGAAGATTGATCGAGGGTGCTCTCCAATGCTCATGCATATAAGATCCTGTTGGTTGCTTTTTTTTTTTTCTTTGTTCATTCTTTCAGTTACTTATAACGTGGGAACTTTAAATACACCTAATGCTAAGTCATTCTTCAGAAATGAGGGTTGTAGTGTCAAAGGAGCAAGGTAGACAATTCATAGTTATATCCTATATAGACAAAAGCAATGGTCTTAGTTTAGAGTTTTTAATGTAAACATCTTTTGGTGATGATGACTGAAATGTGTATTGATCCTTAATCATAAAATAGATAAATTGTTTTGAAGTTCATTGAAGGGGGCGCATGCTAATTGGATCATTACTAGATATGATGTAATTTGAGCTTTTGCAAAAAAACGAATGGTTTCAATATCTCTTTGATGTTTTCTCGTCGTATGCAAATTGAGCTGATCATTTCAAGCTAATCTCCAAATTACTCAAATTTACTTTTCCACTTTATTTTATCAAATTTACTTTTACCACCGCCGCCACCAACTTGACCACGACCCCACCACCACCATCACTACCACCACATCATCCTCCCACCACCACCACCACAATCGTGATCACCACCATCCATCATCATCACTACCATCATTACTGGCACTCATCACCATCATCATCACCCCCCACCACTTACATCATTATCGTTTTCATAGCCATCATTATCATCATCACATCACCATGTCCATCGCCATGATCATCACCACCACCTTCACCGTCACCACCGCCGCCACCTTCCAAACCAGCGCACTCTCCTGTAGTAGGGCAACAGGTGTGGCATTTTTTTTTTCTTCCAAACTTGTGAACTTTGAGGGCATCCAACCAACGCTTCGATGATTGACAACTCCTTAACAGTATGGTCAGGCTCGCACAATGTTTGGTGTACTGCTAATCCATGACAAGGGCCATTGGATGGATGGTCTCCACCCCACAGAACAAGGATGTTGCTGGATGGTTGGATGTGCTGCCGGGATGCATATTCAATCTCATTTTAGGAAGCATGCCTACTTCACTTGCGGAAATCTACCAGAAAAAGATGGATGAATAATGCAGTCATGCAATGCAAGAAAATATTGCTTGAAATCCAATCGATGCAATGCATCTGCTCATCAGTATTGGCCGTCGAAGTACAGAGTGATCATATAGATCCTTTGTTTTTTTTGGATGGTATCATATAATCCAAAATTGCAAAGATCAATGGACATTTTAATTGATTTAGGTAAGCTTCTGTAGCAGGTTGCGCATGCCCAATATTTAACGTACCTCATGTTAACATAAAAAAGGTGCAATCTTTTCATGCAATGGCCATTGAATGGGAAAGTTCAGATTGATGGGCATATCACCAGTTCTCATTGCAGCTCTGTACACAACTAATAATTTAGACATGCATGCAACTTTTTTTTTTTTTTTTTTTGAAAGCTCTCAAAGCAATTAATTTCCTTCTAGATTTGGAAAAAGAACCAAATCCTACAAAATATTTGCTATAAAAGGTTGGCAATGAAAATACATGCATTCTATCATCACCACAAAGATACCCAATTGCCCATACACACTGCTGTTTTGTCCCCTCTATCCTCTAAGCATTCCTGCTTTCCAAGAATTTGAGCTCCTCTAGCTTCTTCTGCTGACTCAACTTGGCAAGCGTGTCACATTGCTCATCTAGCCTCAGTCTCAGGTGCCAGTCCGGATTAGGATGAGTCCTTGCCACCCGTGCCGGACCGGTACAGCCGCATCGGTCTCAAGTTCATTTTAAATGTATTTTTTTTATTAAAAACCAAGAAAAATTAAAAAAAGTAGGAAAAATGTTAAAAGTTGAGCCATTTAAGTAGCACCATATATTAAATGTAGTTATGTTTAGCGTTGTTGAGTTCTGAGTAGCTCATAGTGTAATATATGACAGCTCCTTTTTATGAATAAACTACATAAATTGCTTTTAATTAAGCTTAACAATTCTCACAAACTCAAGTTCATTTTAGTGGGCCCACTTGGATACATAGAGGCTAATTCAAAATTATCCTGGCCTTTGGTTTTTGGTCCTTTAACTTTAAAGGGAAAAGTTATCTCTTCAACTCAAAGATAAGTCATTTGATTTTTTTTTCAAGATAAATTGGTCATTTGATCATTTAGGTGTGAATTAGGAAATTAATAATATCAAGCCTTCAAAATAACCCTAGGTTTTATTTTTAGGTTTCAAAGTTGAAGAGGTAAAATTCTATTTTTAACTAAAGATATAGGTAGGTCATTTGATTTTTCAAAAGGATAAATCGGTCAAAAAAAAAAAAAAAACAGATCTCAAGGGATAGATCTTTGATTTTTCTTTTTTTTAGTATAAATTTATTGAAAAGCAAAAAAATTAAAATAAAAATAGAGGGCCTCAATAATTTTTGAAGTTTCACTAAAAACACAAAGATAAGGGCCTTTTTGAAATTGATTGAAAATTCAAGGGCCTATTTATAAAAAAAAAAGAGCAAAAAGCATATGTTTCTTTCCGCAGAGGAATTCAAAATCAGGCAGTCGCCTAAGCACATTCAGGCCGTTATCACCTGAGCCATAGTGCTTTTGCCCTGTACATTTGTAATTTCTGATAGGAAACTACTCTTTTTTATATGAAGAAACAGGCCACAGTAAGTTTAAACAAACCATGGCCGGAACCTCTCTGCCTCTTGGATCGGTATGGTGCTTTCCAAGCTGTCAAAACTCATCCAACTTTGGCACTTAAAACTTCAGAGTCCGGTGGTTCAATGGTCTGTTAAATGAGTAATAGCGCCTTTAAACTATGTTGCTGCCCGGTGTTTCAGTGAAAAGCTTCCATGCTAGCAATAGAACCATTCGTACTAAGATAAAATTTAGGAGGGAAAGAAATCAGTTGCAGCTGCTCACCATGTTGCTTCAATCACATTTTTAGCAGTGCTCTTCCATCCAGTGATCCAGAGAACTCGCCATGTTGCTAATACCACCTGTAAATTAGCAAGGTCATCAGTGGATTTCAATCCCCAAGAAGCATGGACGAGTAAGACCTGTTTTTATTTCCAACAGGTATGCAATGCAGTATGCTGTTGAATTCAGAAGTAAGGATCACAACCTGTTCATCTTTAACTCTCTCATTCTTCATATCATGCAAAATAACTACACTGAAACTCCATTAATTTAGTCATACATCAAATGAATATATGTACATATATATATATATATCCTGTTATTTTCCCATCAAATTGTAGGTGTTTCCAGCACATTTATCATTATCCAGAAAAAGCAAGTAAGCCTCTTCAAAATCAATCATAAGAATTTGAACCTTCAGATTTTTCTCGATACATCTTTCTTTTTTTGGGTACTCCAGCCAATGGGGCTGGACCCCAGAGAGAGCCCGCACACACGGGAAGGAAGCCCACTCATGTGGGAAGGAAGCCCACATGAATAAAGCCCGCACACGCAAGAAGAAGGGGCATACCCAGGGTTCGAACTTTGGATAGCAAAGTGAGAACTGCTTTTCCTTACCCAGGGTCCGAACCTTGGCTACCATCTTACAATCATTCGAGAAAAATAACGTCTAAATTTAGCATGTGCCATGTACGTTAGTTTTACGGAATGTTACAATATATGATTTATATTACAAATCACGATTCAATATGATTACCCCAAGTGGATAGGATGAGGCTTCAATGGTGTTGCTGATAAAATCTAACAAGCCAAAGTAATAGTTGCAAATATAAAGAATGGAATTGTTGCAATATTGATTCCGAACTGAATAATTGTCCGCCTTATGCAAGAGCAAAGTTGTCTATTAAATTCAACTTAAAATCTCCAATGAGGAGTTACAAAGTGCTTAGTGCCTGTTTGGTTCATGTAATTGAATTCCTAGGAATTCTATGACTTCGTATTTCTACAAGAATTTAATAATGAAGATTAACAATTCAAAGCTAAAAGCCAGAAAATACTATCGAATAACCTCGTTCAATGGAACTGAATCAAGGAAGATGGAAAATGACTGCCCAGCAATCAACCTAGGAATTCAAATCCTAGAAAAGTTAAGGTCCATTTACATCACTACCCTATATCCTTCACGCCTCACCTCTTTAATAATTCTTTGGTGGAGTTCTTTGTGACCGTGAATTCCAATGTATTCTATGCAAACAAAAAGGCCCTTCGGATCTTTTTCCATATAAAAAGATATTGTATATTTATATCACCTAACCAATAGAAAATGTTCTCCAACAAGCAACTTGAAGAACAATCCAGCATTGTGGGGCCCACTTGAACCCACCTTTCCTTAGTGCAGCCCCTTTGACACTCTTCCTATCTCACAATCTAGCATCAGGCCCAATTTTACATTCACTGATAAACAATCACCTTTGGCTGTTAAATTAAGTGCTGGGATTATCTGGTGAGGCTGATTTCGAGGATTGCCCTAGTCCATGAGAAGGCGTTTCCATCTGCCTTCCTCCCATTGATAAACTTGGAACTAAGCAGGCCCCACAAGCTGTACTGCATATTAGCTGTATGCAGTCTGCACATAGAAGAACATTGCTCACTAACCAATATATGGCAACATATTCTGTAAAGACAAATCTTGTAGAAGACAATTGCCGAAAATTTTAGTACATGTGCACTTCTGTAGCATCCGTCTCCCAATAGTAAGATAAGACTGAAAAGAGACCATGATACATCTATAATCCAGTGAACCCACATTATGTATCCTCAGAGGGGCTCGTAAAGTGGAACGTAGAAAGTATAACAAAAAGCAGAGGCAGGAACTACAAATGGAAAGGCCCAAAAACACTGACACAGAAAATAGTTATCACTTTCAAGAAACGGACAGTGATATGGAACATATTCTCTGGCTAGGATTTCCGAAGGGTGAAAAAAAAAGAAAGAAAGGAGTCAGAGGTGGAAAACGGCAGCAGTTGAAATAGGCAATGGGGTCTCAATAGGAGAGGAAGTTAGACAACCAATCAATGGCATGGACATAGATTGGAGGTTGCAAGATTGCATTTTCCATGCATCCTAAAAGGTCATGCTAGAGGCATGAATCAAAGAAAAATGCGCTAACAATGTTTTATTTTTCCATTTTTTTGTGTGGCTACACTGAGGACTTGAACTCAAGCACCCACACCCACCAACCCATGTCCCTACCTGACTGAGCATCAGAAAGAGACAACACAGTAGCATTGTTTGAATATCACAGGTAATGGTTAAAGCATTATATATTTGATGGCCTTCAAAAATTAAAAATTAAAAAAAGTTATGCAACTGGTGGAGTACAAACAACCAGCAACCAAAACTTCAAACACTAGAACCTATGGTCTCCATAGAAGTAGCTGTGGTTGAACGTAGTTACAAACATGCGGCAACAGTGGTATTCATGTGAGAGAAAATATACAATCTTCACTCATACCATCTATGGCTAAAAAATGTACATGGAGCCAATTTCTTCATGTCATAGCCAATTATATGGTGGACCACATCAAGGGCAGGACACAATATGCAGATCATGAATGGGATTGCTTTAAAGCCAGAGGAGCTAGGGAGGTTTTGTGCCGGGAAAGGGGAAGTTGGGGTGCATCTAACAGGTCCAGTAAAATACTGCCATTTCTTTCACTCAAAATTGATAAATTACAAAACCTCTATCTCAACAGAGAACAAAAATCTAAATTCCTCATTTATATGAATCAACTCTTTTTCCTCCTTTTAGAATGGTAACCATCATTCATAAACATGGTGAAAAGCAGAAAAATTAAACAAAGGACATCAGCACAGAAGCAAATGAGAAAGAAAAAAAAGGCTCCTGGACATAAATAACTAATAACAGAGCAAAAGTAAATAACTGAGGAATTTACACTTGAAAAAATGAAGTAGGGAATTACAGGCATCCAAGAGAGAAGTATGCTTCTCATCGAGTTTGGTAAACATCTCTTCTGTCTTCCAGACATAATAAAGCTCTTTCATCAAGGTCTCTGGACCCTAATCCTTTGCACAGAATACAGATACATTTTTCACAAACCCAAACATCTCTGAAGCATGCCAACATCCAATGCAAAAAATGCATCCCTGTAGCTGCATTGCCGCCTTCGGAGCTGAATCCCAGCCTAATGAGTTTCATTTTCATGCCACATCCAGCATGGTACCAGTGCAAAGTGCGAACAGACATCACAGCAACCAAACTGCACGTATCTGAAGCACAGTTGAAATTCATACAGACAGGGCACCAACATGTGCTACAAAAGCTCTTCTATGTGAAGCATATCTTGCAGTCACAGTCATCAACAGGCATAAGCTCTTGCAACTCAAGTTCTGACACCCCAAAAACAAGAATATCTCAATCAACTCAGTTGTTGGAAGATGGTGCTTCACTAACATATTGGTTGAAACGCCTGTTTTCACTGTAACAAAAACATCCAATTGAAACTTGTGAGCATTTCGCAGCATCTCAAATGAAAGGTCATATCTATGCCCAAGCCACCCCTGGATGTCCATAAACTTGTTCCTCTTCTCTGGCCTGTTGATGAGATTTTTCAAATACTCCTTGATGGTTTCAATAGCATCATGGGAAAACTCCTGAATTACTGGAACTGTCATGGAGATTAAGCCCAGAAAAATTTCACATGTTCTCATCTGCCCACATAACCCCAATCCTTCTGCCAACACTTGAATTCACGAAACCATTATCTGCTACCTTTTGTTGCTCAGACGTTCTACCTATAGAATTGGCCAACTAGGAATCCTTCATTTGCCTCACAAGCAATTCAGATGGAAAGAATGAGGTGTTTTCTGAACTGTTTGTTACAAAAAGGCTGTTGTTATATGCATCCTTGTTGCACAATCAATCATAGAGTATCACTTCTTGGACAAGTTGATTGGCTTAAACCGGATATGGATGGAACCATTTGTCACTTCCCATATCTGGTCACTCTTTACTCCGACTCCCAGCCTAATAATTGAGTCCTATTCCTCAGCATAGTGCAATTTAGGTTGAATTGGGTTGACTCACTTTAGGTTTGGTATAGAAGTTATAGGGTTTTTGCTTTCAACAGGTAAGTTACACATGGTGTGTTTATGTCCCATATATCATATATGGATTTGAGGACAGAAATCTGGTCCTGAGATAAAAATGGGTGAGAGCTCATGTGGGGCTCACCTATGATCCCACTACCCTCCCAAAAGATAAAGCAAATAATCGCACGATGCCCTATTTTTTTCGAGTCGTCTAGGCTAAATCCACTGTTTATGTGGCTTTGAAACTTTTTTGGCCTTTTCCACCCTTGATCTTTTGGCCTTGATATCTCCACTTGATATACAATCAAGTTTACTTTTGGATTATATCTAATCCATACATCTTCCTCTTTCCCATATTTTCATTATGTGTTTCTTATTACTTTCATTAAATAAACCTCTGTTCTTTAAATATGCTTAGTTTGAAGTTGATATCTCAGACAACAATCATCCTTAAATAAAAGGGTCACAACAAAACCTAAACAATCCTTAAGATAATATCCAATCACGAATAAAAATGGTTCCTAGGATAATGCGTGGCATCATATGGGCGGAAGTACAGAATTAAAGGAGAGCATCTACAAAGAACCTGAAAATTTTCAAGAACAGCCACTGAGGCCTTGCCTTCCTCCTGTGACCAGTCTAAAACCCTTCACACTTGGTCATAACCTCTATTCCTTAACATTAATTAGCACCAACCCAAATCCAAAACTCATGTTGGATAGGCCCTACAAAGGATCAAGTAAATCTTAGCATGAATTTCATAGTATCAAGCATGGCTAGGACTGGGCAACTTTGAAACCATCAAATCAGTAGCTTTTGATTGGAATGGTTCGCAATTTTTGCAAGGCCTCTCAAACTCTTAGTTCTCCCCAGTCCACAGTTGTCATTCTTTCAAGTGGACACCCTAGGCAAGGGTGGGATGTGGGGGCGGGGTTAGCCATGGCCCTTCCAAAAGTTTTAGAAACCCCCTTAAAATTTTAGAAACTTTTCAAAAATAGGAACAATCTGACCGTCCCTAAAAACCACACATAATAACCATCAGAATATCAACACTTTGAACTGAAACAATTACTAATTCTTTATACTAACAAATTACATCCTAGGATATTGATCGTCCCATCTAGATCTCCAACATTAAGCATTCACTTTTCACCCCTTGAATAGCCCTTTGATAGAAGCCGCTTCCACATAAATCTCTAAGAATTCAAAACAGGTTTAGGGGCAACTGTCAAATCCATTTTGATTCAAGGATATCATTAATCTTTGCCTTTCTGTTACACCCGCTAAAGTTAAGAAAGGTGAAGATCCACGAGGGTTATCGAATAATTCTTCCTTCTGAAAAATAAATTGACCACCTACTCCTTAATAAATTCCCTGAGAATTTCTTGTTCAGGAGAGAAATTCATGGGTGCAAGCATTAAGTAAGTGGCAGTAAATCAAATGCTGTAGATAAAGGGTTTTCAATCCATTGCCAAGCGCCGTCTTACCTTCTCTTCCATCTATTCTACAAGCTTCCAACAATCTTAATTCATTTCTGTTGGACCTCCACAGGAACAGACCATTAAAAAACTGAAAGAGATTTCTCTGGCTGTTCACTACATTGTGCAAAAGATATAGTGAAGATCATTATAGCAAATACACAAAAATCATTGTTGGCCATTTGGATGTGGAGAAAACAAGTGAATAAAACTTTGAGGTGCAAAAATGAATTGTGGACAGAGAGGCAATATCTGCAATTTTCACTTCATCTCTTCCATTGAACTACTTCATTATAAAGCTAAGGATGATTATGCATCCAAACACCAACTACGCAACAAAAGCATACACATTGAAAATCTTCTTGCGAACCTTTTCTCTCTGACTCACTAACAAAATCTTAACATCTAATCTAAAAATTGTTATCCAAATTCAAGTTTCACATAGACAAGGGGCTGGGCCTCTACAGTACGAAAGTAGCTCTTCATGTCTTCAGTTACCATCATCATTCTCAAGTCTCTTATTGAGATAGAAACTTTTGATGTCATTTTCAGTCCTTGACCGTCGCATGAAATCTCCTACTCTGACAGGATGTAGTGAGCTGGTTCACCTGTTGACAACAGCTCCTGCAAGGGACTGATAACCCCGAGGGTCGGGTTGAAAGAGAGTTAAATTGAAACAAGATGTTTTTCTGTATCTTCGGCAACCACCCGATGCACAACACTCTTGTATTCATCATTTGATATCATCTAAAAAAAACCATAATGTAAGATTTAAATGAGCTATAGATAGCTATTACCTGAATTAATTATTAATGGGGTTGTTATCATTACCTGAATTCAATGAACAATCAATCAATCATCACACACACACAAACACACACAAATCTCCTCAAGCAAGATAAACTTTATATCAATCAATCAATTAGTCAAATTAATAATATAAGATGATCTACAAAATGAATGTGATTAGGGTTTTGGTGGGGGTGGGGGTGGGGGCAGTGACCATGAGACATCCAGGCATTCCGAGGTGTAACTCCTGCCAGTGTTCTCCAACCTTCAACTCCAGAGTGGTGAGATCGTCATGATCATGTAGTAGAACATCGATGACACAGGGATCGGTGGTGGGGCCTACCACCAGATCAGAACCACCCCGTAGGAGGCCAAGTGCCTACCCTCCGGACATGAGAAGCTGCGCTGTGGGCTTCCGGCCGGTGATCCCTCCCTGCTGGAGACTGCGAGGGGAGGGTGGGGGTAGGGGAGGGAGAGAGGGAGCGGAGGGGTAGTTTAGGAAGAAAAAAAATAAAAAGTTGAGTGCTGCTGCTAAAAATCCCTCCACACACTGCAATTTTTTTTAAAAAAAATTAAAAACAAAAAACACCATAAACTACCCTTCTCCCCCTCCTTCCCTCTCTCTGCCCCTACAACCCCACCTGCCGTCTCCTGCGCGACCCATCTCCCTCTCCATCTCCTTCCCTCTCTCTCCCAGGTCTTTTTGAACCCACCTGCCCTCATCCCCATCCCCAGCCCACCCCCAACCCTACCCCCACCATCCCTTCAGTGTTGCCGAAGCGGAGGGAGAGAAAGGGAGGGAGAGGGAAAGGAGGGAAGAGGAGGAGGGAGAGAGGAAGACTGGGCTGGGGAAGGGGAGAGTGATGAGGGCGGGGGAAGGGGGAAGGGCGGGGAGAGGGAGAAAGGGAGGAAGATGAAGAGGGCAGGCGGGGAGCAAGTGGGAGAGGGAGAAGTAGAGGGAGGAGGGATTTCGGGCGAGGGCCGACGACGAGCGAGGGGAGAGGGGGAGAGAGGGAGAGAAAGGGGGAGATAGGGAGAGGGATAGTGTTGCCGGAAAGGGGGAAATGGGGAAAGGGAGAAGGAGAGGGCGAGTGGGGGTTGCCCGTGGCGGGGGAGAGATAGGAAGAGGAAGAAGGAGAGTGAGAGGGATCGGTGTCGGCGACGAGGGTGGCTGGAGCAGGGAGAGGGAGAGAGAGGGTGGGAGAGGGAGAGGGAGAGGGGTAGTTTAGGAATTTTTTTATTTTTAATTTTTTTTTAAAAAAATTACAGTGTGTGGAGGGATTTTTGCTGAGTGTAGATAGCCACTCTCTAAAAAGTTTTGTAAGGTGTGGAGAGAAAAATAACCTGGTGCCAATAGAAGCCCTTAAATATACAAGCGGGGTGATTGAATGGAAAACCGAAGGAAAAAAACAAAAAAACAAAAACATACACAAGCAAACATGTGTATATATGGAAAATGCTCATTTGCATCCAGTGTACAGTAATTACCATGCACGCCTGTTGCCGGGGCTCGCCTATAGCCTCACAGAGAATAGGACGAGGGGCGCCATCTTGGAGAGGAAGGTTCAAGTCAATCCGATCCTTTTAACCCCTGGATCTTTTAAAGGAGAAAAAAAACCTTGATATGTGGCCCACAACTTTATTGCTTTAAAGTATAAAAGAAAAGATGCCCATCGATCCAGCCCATTAGGATCCATGACATATTGGATTTCGTGGAGGGTGGTGGTGGTGTGGGGTGTTTGGGGAGAGGGTTGGTTTGCTGGTCCATTCGGGTTAATGATCAGGTGGAACCCACCCGAAAAACATGTGCAAATGCCTCTTCGTGTGTGACTGTGTGTGAATGCAGTCATCCTCCGCCTGGATTCTTAATTTGGAACATATAAAGGCCCAATTCCATATCTGAATGTTCTGAACCTAAATGCATGGATTCAGATCCATATCTATATCTTTGGATAAAAAAAAAGAGGTAATATACCTATTTTATTCGGATCCTAAGTTGGGGTTTTCACGGGTTGAGTTGAGGCATATACACTCTATCCCGACATTCGGCTTAGAAAGCCCATAGCCCGGCCAAGCTCAATCTCGGCCTACCTTATAAATGTTAGGTTAGACCCAGCTTTCTAATGATTTGTCGGGAAAAGTCGGTCACTAAAGTAAAGGCAAGCTTTGGGTTGGTATACTTTCTTTGAGAGGGGCATGTTTTGGGCTTCCTATCACTTAATCTATTCTCGATCCACATGCTTCACATGCCAAAAATTTAGATCAATGGCTGGCCCAAGTTCTAAATCCCATTCCAAAGCAGGCTAGGCGAGTAATTAGGCCCATGTTGTCCCTCCTCTTCAGTACTCGGATACTCTGAAACCCGTTTCCAACTCTATTTGATAAATAATCGACTCCTACACTTTAATTATTACAACCTTATCCAACAGTTGGTTAAAAAAGGCTCAATCCACACCAATTTTCTTACCCAATGCATTAACAGGCCAGGCCTTGCCCCATCTATGATTAAAGGCTAACTTGACCCAACATATTAACACAAGGATGCATAACTGGCTCCAATTGGGCCAAATTAGGGCCGTACACAACCGGTGGTGAGGCAAGAAACTAACATGTATTTTTGGTAGAGGAGTTTAAAAAAAGACATGTTCCTGATGAAGAGAAGACTTTATTGGCCCAACCTTCTTCCATCCCTACACACTTTCCTAGCATCATCAGCACCGGTAGCATGATGTGAGTCGATTGTACCAATCTTTTAACCATAAGATAATGTCATTCCATGATCGAACAGTTCTAAATTGTAAACAACTCTTTGGTCTAGCCAAAACTCCCTATAAAAAACCAAGAAGGGCCCAGTGGTGGCTAGACAGGGTCCATAGGCCTGCCAGTAGAATAAGGCCTGAGTAGCTAAAATGATTAATTTTAAATTTTATATTACTTCAATTAAAATACAAAAAGTGATAATTGGGTCATAACTATTTAATAACAGGCATGAGATCAAGCATATGTGGGCTCCACATGGATCGCCAGAAGTGGGAGGATGAGATCTCATGTTTGGATGATGTCTTGTGATGATATATCCATGGGTGCAATAACAAAGACGGGCCATGACTTGAAATAAACTCCTAAATCCTAATGGCCCCATTTCGATTATAATTTGGGCATATATAATATTTGGACAGGCATCCATTAATGATAGAAACCCAAAACCTGGCCTAGGCAAGGCCAAATAAAGAGAGTAATGTAGTGATTATTTTTCCAAACAATAAAGCATTTTATTTAGCTCGGCCTAATTGAAAGTTTTTCCAATTGAAATGTGATTTGGTTTCATTCAAAGGAAAAAAGGAGAAAAAAGATGGAAATGGAGGAGAAGTATAACGAACCTGCCGGAGGAACCAACCCGTGCACCGGACCCAAACCTGACCCAAGAAAAAAAAAACAAAGAAAAAGAAAAAAAAAATTCAGTTAGCAACTTTATCACCGTATGGGACGGTGGAAATGATGTGAAAGAGGCTGCGAAGAAGCTTTACAGCCAAATCATGCAGCAGCAATGCAGCAGGCGCAAGGGAGTAAAAATTTCCATGTGACAGTTTTCTTCCGCTCTAAGAGGAGGAAAACCTGCATGTTTTGTAAATTTTTTAAAACCTCCTGTTTTGGGTTGGATCTGAGGTATGGTTCCAACAAACCTGCAAATTTTGTAAGATTTTCAACCCTCCAGCTTAACCATGCCTCAAATGTAATTGGTTAGATGAGTTTAAAAATAAAATTCCCAGATATAAGAGTAGGACTGATAAATGGTATATGATTAATGTAAGTACATCCTAAATATGTGAAATAACTCAAGCTATATAGGTATTTAAAACCTATATAAAACTCTGTATGTGAGTGCAATATGCATGTATCTAGAACACGGTTCCGGATCTGGGTCCAAATGCTTCCCAGATTCAAAAATTGGTTCCAGACCTTCTTCATTCCGAATCAAACCCTTTTGGATACTCCGACGCCCTAGGTTTTTTATCCATTTTATTAAGATAATTCTAATACTTTTCACAAGAAATTTCACGACTGCATCATTGGAGCACAACAAATCAGAGAGGGTCGGGATTGCAGCATTAGAGGAGTGGGCCTCCCTGCAATTCATTCCATCATTAGATGAGTTGCAGGTCCTTTTAACAATACATCACGCGATTTTGATCATTACGTCAGACCCGCAGTGATAACATCATTGGGTAAGTTGGCCTTCTCACATGAAGTTTCAATGACCAGATGGAACAAGTCCTGTCATGATTCCATCATTTGTGTGAGTAGTGCAAGTATTGTTTTTCACAATAGCACATTTGGATGCCTCACAAGGTGCGCAGGGGCGGACCTAGGAATTTTTCCTTTGGGGGGCCACTATATAGAAACAAAATCCTGAGAGGGCCACATATAAAAAAGTGCATATAATTTTCAAAATTTATAGGTTTTTTTTTTTTTTTTTTTTTTGTGGGGTGGGGGTGGTGGGGGACACATAAAAATTTTTCATAAAACACAAGGGGGTTTTCTGAAATTTTGGGGGGCCATGGCCCTGCCAGCCACTCCCTGCCCATTGAAGGTGGGCATCAGGCTTCTTCATGATTCCATCAGTAGTCAAAGAAGGGTCGCTTTGAAATTCATCATAAGGGCTGGCATATATAGTTATCCTTGATTTGTTCATTGGGCCCAATCTGAACCAAACATTTGAGTTGGTTAAACTGTCATGAAAAGTGATGTGGGAGAATGGCTAGGGTTCGACCAAATTTTTTTTTTTAGTCTTCTCTGCTCCCATTGGCTACTCCCCCGCCTAGTTCACCAGACCATCCCACGAGCTGCAATCTACATTATTTAATGTCAAGAATCTTATTCAGTTCTCATGGACAATTTTGTAATCTAACATTAACGGCTTAAAACTATTAGATAGACCAGCTCGTTGGGCATATCTTGGCTTGTACAATCAAGAATCAAGCCAAATATGAACTAGGCTCCGGCTTGAAAGTTTTGATGACAAAGTTTGAACAAAGGGATGCAAATGGATCATCTAGGGAATAAGAAGCCGGATTTTTCTTCATTGATTCAATTTCTAGATTCGGAATCAGATCCATGACAATCCTTATATATATTATGTTTAGATTTGGCATCGATTTAAATCTAATCCAATCGTAGATCCAAAATAAGCCATAGAGTGCATTGTATGGTTGGATAAAAGAGTTTCAAAGATATTTCTTTTTACATATACAAGCAGAGTGGGGGGGTGGTTGGATAAAAGAGTTTCGAAGATATTTCTTTTTACATAATAAAGAGGGGGGGGGGGGGGGGGGGGGGGGGGGGGGGGGGTTGAATGGTAAACACAAGGAAAAATGAAGATAAACACACAAACAAGCTAGCATATACATGAAAAATGCTCCGGTGTATCCGGTGTGCACTAATTATCGTGCACACTAGTTGCTGGAAAAGAATATATATATTTATATGTCCCAATATAAAAGCAACAGCGGTGCATATTAAAAATATAAGGAATATTAAAGCATAAATAAAAAAGATCTATAGAGGAAGCAAGATGGGGGAGGGAGTATAGAAAAGATAAAAATCTAGACTGATTAGGCAAGCCCATAATGATATGCTGCTCTAACCCAAGCTATACTGATGATGCTGATATAGTGCTAGCGAAGTAGGCCCATGCATAGTCCGAGCAAGAAAAAAGTACAACTTAGAGTACTATTTGAAATATTATTGGAGAGAGAAAGTATTTATTAAAAATATACTTTTTTATCATTCTTAGAAATTTAGTAAAAAGAGAGTACATGAATGTGAATTATTTAAAATCTATGACAGATATTTATGGTGAATTTTCTGGTAAATCATTACGTCAACGTTCCAGATCACAAGAAAGTGGACCCACTAATCATAACCCAATGGTATATTTAGTTTTCCAACAATCACATCTATGCACAACTTCATCATAAAGAAGCATCTCAGCCGTTGAGAAAAATAATACCTACAAAATAATGTTTGGCTTCAGTCAACTCTGAACATGTTTACCTGATGTACAATGGATGGTGATGGATTATTTGAGAAACTGCACCTAGTGCCACATGTTTACTATTTAATCTTGAATTAAATTTTCGAGTTTTGCTAGATGAACATGCAAAGAAAGGGATTAGGATGGAGTCCGAATTGTTCATGAGTTTGCTAACATGGGAAGACTACCTTTGCTAATATGAAGCCCAAAAAAATGGCAAAAAAGTAAATCCATCAACTTTTGATTTTATGATACTGCAAGAACGGATCTTCAATGGATGTAGTAATTGGATAGTGGTGATGTTGAGTTGTTCTTTTCTCAATGCTTACGTGTAAGTACTAAGTATGATAAAAGAGAGATTTTAGGGATAATAAAAAAAATCTCAAACAATTTTGAATGATGTGATGAGATGGGTGTGTCATGTGTTGCGTTTTACTCCAATGCAAGCCTTTAATCCATCAAAAGAAAACCCAATTTAAATTGAAAGTAGACACCCTGTAAACAATCAAACTACATTTAATACAATTATATTGAAAATTCAAGATTGGTCACCATCTTTTTGAGAAACTCATATACGTTTATGTCTTCCCGTTTATAAGGCGTGGATATTTGATAGAGAGATAATTTAGTTGAAAATAAATTTAAATATAAATAGGAAGTAATTGTTGGTCAAATGTATATGGGAGGCATGATTTATATATATATATATATATATAAAGGCAAATATTTTAAAAGAATATTATATATAAATCTAAATCAATAGTCGAAAGCACAATATCGAATCATGTTCGAGTCAAACTTTAAATATCAATATTTAAATATTAATCATGTAAATAAAGTGTAAAATGTTAAAATAATAACTAATGGATCTTCCTTTCCTTCGGGAGGACACAGGCAGCAGCCAATAGAAAACATCATTAAAAAAGTCAATGGATATACTGGATATACTTAGAAATCACACAGCACTGATTTCTTTATTATTAGAAAGGAAACTTTCTGTTGAGTAATTATTAAATGGGCCTATATTTTTTACTCCCTCTCTCTCAAATGAAAAACACTAATTAAAAAAAACAACGAGAATGGGTCGAATAGTAAAAAGAATTAACATGTGATACAATAAATCACATCCCTAATAGTAAATGACATACTAATAGGAGACCTATTCATAATCCAATGCTAGCCTAATATATCTCAAAATCTGATATAATCTATCAACGCAACTTATGATTTTCATATCTCAACATTCTTTATAATACTATCTATTAAATAGAATGTGAGTTTGCCTTCTATAACAGTCTAATTTTTTTTTTCTATTCCTTGCAAAGAGTCCTACATATGATCGATTCAAACTGTTTATTATGATATTCTTGTATGTAATGGGAGAGTTTATATTACCTTATTATGCGGAGGTTAAAAAAATTTGATGAGCTTCTCCAATCGCCTAAAGTAGAAATCCGGCAATGTCATTATTAATCATAAATCATAAGTCATAAATATCCGGCAAAGTTTTAATCCATGTCTAAGAATCCATTCATAACCATAAATCATAGCACAAGGAAATACTGCTTGGATAAATGTAAATATTATCCATGGTACTTAACATGGAACCAAAGTGATGCCTCATGTTGTATAACATCACAAGCCGACCGTAACGATTAAGTAATATGAGACGATCTCTAACATACCAGAATACTAAGAATAGTAATAGAATGGGAGCAAGATTTTTTTTGGGTGCACAAGTTCTTCTAAAATGTGGTTAGTTTTAGTAGATTTCAGGGTAGCTAAAGGGGCCCTTAATCAATAAAAAAATTGTAAATTATTATAATTTTTATAATTTAAAATAAAAAAGAAAAAACTTTTTCACAAGTTGTTTCAATAGGAAAGTGATATCTGGCATGGATCTAACTCACATATACCCAACAAATTTACAGAATAGCAGACTCTTGTTATAGGCATTACTATATAATTCTCCCCCAACGTTTCATCATATGATTGCTAAGTTCACCAAGACTTTTAAATCATGACAACATATGAAACTTTCTCATCTCTATTAGCATTAAAGTTGCAGTTATTGTGAGAGATTATTTAGGAGAGATAGTTATGGTAACTGATAAGGAGAATTTTCGCTCTTGGGAAATGACTGTAATGAAGAGTAAAGGAAATAAATATCATGTTTTAGATATTGGCCTGCCCTGTTAAATATATATATGATAATTATAGAACGCCAGATAAATACCCTGTTTCCATAAAATGAATAAATCACTTTAGATTCAGCTGAATGTTAATCACATACTCTTCTGAATTTCATTTTTAGAACAATTAACACAAGTTCATCCATGGCAAGATAGCTTTCATGTGAAGAAAGCTAGTAAAATACTGTTCAGAAAAAAGTAACACATTAACACTGACCCACATTTGGCCCCACATCCGGATGAACGTTTGAAAATTGTAAGTAGGTGGATATAAATACGATAACCAATAGGAAACTATAACTAACTATCAATTGGACACACAACCCCAGTACCTCTCATTATCATTACCCATGCATTGCCGAGAACTGGTTATAGCAAATGAATAGTAATGATCCTACAATTGAAAAACTAATCTTACATGTAGCCTTACTTGCACTTTTAATTATCATCTTTAACATGACCTCTTAATTTGAATTAAGTATCTTAAATGAGGGCAAAAAATCATTACATATTTAAGCGAAGAAATATGTAAAAAAAAAAAAAGATGATATAAAATATTAAATAAGAAAGAGTGAAAGACAACAGTAAAATATGGACATCTCTATTCTCTTAAATTTGGATTCATCCCCTTCACACATGATGCAGAGGTCCCTGATTGCTTTTGGCAATAGGCCTAAAGCCTACAAACACTATTTCTTGGGCCAGTCATATCAAAGCCTACAAATTGTAAAAAAAAAATGTTATATGCATAGGCCTGGAGATATGTGCATGTCAAGAGGGAGTCTCTCTTTCTCTCGCCTGAAGCAACCGGATGGCTGGATAGTATGCCCATTGATCATGGCTCAAGATCAGTCCCCACCAACATGGAATACTGAAAGAAAATATATGAGAAAAAAGTAGTAAAATACTGCCTCTAAAAGGTGTCCCAATTTTTGCAATTTGGATCTGACATGAGGGTCCCACAAATTGATATACAACAACATTTAATACGTAAGAGCCCATTGAAAGTAACTAATGTTCACCGATCACTAAAATCATACCCAAAGAGCCTTTATTCTTTTTCTTTTTTTTTTGTTAGTTTAATAATACGTTGGCCACATTTAAGATAACTAAAGAGAAGTTATTATTGTATGTTATGTTTTAAAGAATTGATAACTATCTTATTTTAAAAATATCTTAAATTTGTCCGGAATATAGCATTGCAAAAAGTATGAGGATACATCATGTGTCGCTCTCCCACGAATTCATCTGCGGCTTTAATATATATAATGTGGATATGCCTGAACTTAGGTCCTATATTTAATTATTATGTGCGCATTTAAACAACGGTGGTTTTGCTTTGAGTAAAAGAAATCCACACTGTCCCTCCCATCAACTCCCGCAGTTCAACCGGTTGTGAGACATGAAACCAACATGTCTTTTTTTTTGGTAGAAGGGTTAAAGAAAAGAAATGTTTCTGATTATAAGAAGACCATATTGGCCCAACCTAGTTTCATACCTTCACTTTTCTAACATTACGAGCAACAACAATATGATGCCATACCATGATCGAACAATCCTAAATAGTAAACAACTCCTTGGTCGAGCCAAGATCCTCCATAGTTAAGCAAGAAGGTCCCAGTAAATGGTAGACATGGTCGATAGGCCTGCCAATGGACTATGGTCTGAGTAGCAAAACCGATTAAATTAAGAAAGTATTTCACTTCAATTAAAATACAAAAAAGTGATAATTGGGCCATGCCTATTTAATAAGGGGTGTGAGATTTGAATGGTTTGGATCAAGCATATGTGGGCTCCACAAATATCGCCAAAAGTGGCAGGATGAAAACTCATCTTTGGATCATTTCTTGTGATGATATATCCATAGATGCAATAAAAAAGGCTTGCCACAGCTTGAAAGTAACTCTTAAATCCTAATGGCCCCATTTGGATTATAATCTGGTTAATAATATATTTGGGAGAGACATGGATTAATGATAGAATGCATAAAACCTGGCCTAGGCCAGCCCAAATAAAGAGTTTAATTTAGTGATTATTTGTCCAAACAACAAAACATCTGATTTAGACTAAAAACGCGAAAAAGCAAACAACAATTGCCAAATTAGTCCACATTCTTTCTTGGTATAAAACAAGCCCCTCGTGCTTGCTTCAAAAAGTTTCGCTCTGCCATCCTTCGGGCTCATTTTCAACCAAGCCCTAATGATTACTTTTCACTCCTACTGCATCACATTGTATCATGATATTACTCATGTGTCCTAGTGATATTATCATCACTAGGGATGATTCCCTGAGCATCAGATTCCTCTAGGCACAACTTGCACCCTCCTTTCACATGATGGACCTGGACAGCTTGCCTACTTTCTAAGGCTTGAAACTCAACATTACTCTGCAAGAATACGGGCACCAAAGGAAATATTCTGGCGGACTTGCTCCAACTGGCACTTCTCTCTAATTCTCAGACAGTAGACAACCCTTGAACTAATCATCAAATATTGTAAACATGAAGGCAATCCAATTAAAAATCCAACCCTAGTTTACCCATACTGTTCAGGTGGTTAGTCACTTTGTTTTTGTACATCACATTATATGGTATCTCTTTGGATTGTTCTATTCTTTTTGCTCCCCACTCGTGCTAAGTGGCTATGCAGATGCGGATTGGGCTCCCGAGTCCTGACACAGCAATATTTGTCACAAGCCCTCGTGACGCGAGTGTGCCAGCCACTAAAAATATTAGTTAAGATGAAAACCACTGAACTTTGTGGGCATCCAACAAACTGCATTTGATGATTGATTGTGGCTCACAGTATTATCAGACATACACAATTTTTGGGTTACTGCGAATCAATGACAAGGGCCACTGGATGGATGGTCTCCATCCCATGGAAAAGGGATATTGCTGGATGGTTGGATGCTATGCCAGTATGCATATTCACCCTTATATCTTAGGAAGCAGGTCTAATTCACTTAAGACTTGTGGGAGACTCAGAAAGTACTGGATGAATGATGCAGTCATGCTATGCAAGAAAGTACTGCTTGAAATACTGCATACACATCATCTGTACAATCCGATCAAAGCATCTGCTCATCAATATTGACCCATCAAAATACAGAATGGTCATATAATCCAAAACTGCAAAGATCAATGGACCTAGCAATTGATTTAGTTAGTTGCTGTAGCAGATTGCCCGTATTTCTTTTTATTTTTATCATTGATTGTAACCTAGATTGATGAATTAGCCCAATACTTAATGTAGCTCATGGTAACATCCCGAAGCAGCAATCTCTTCCAGTAATGGCTATGGAACAGGAACACTTCAGATTGATGGGAATGTCAGCAGTTCTAATTGAAGAAGCTCTGTACAAAACCACTAACAGTTTATGCAACAGCTCCGTATCCTCTTCACCAGGCGCAACATACCCAATTTAGACAGGCATAAACCTTCATATTTTTGGAAGCTATCAAAGCCAATTTCTAGACTTGAAAGAAAAAAACATCCAAAATCAACAAAAGACTGGCATATTAAAGGTTGGCAGTGAAAATACTTACACCGCAGTTTCATTTCTTAATAATCAAAGTGAGAGCTCTCCAAAAACTTCAGCTCCTCAAGCTTCTTCTGCCACCTCTCCTCAGCAAGCATGCCTTCGCAAGCTTGCGCAAGTATACCTCATCTAGCGTTTCTCCAATCCTTGCCTCTGCCACTAATATTCACACTAGGTAAAACTAGATACATTGGCTTTATAACACATCGACTTGAGCAGCAGATTAGAAAACCAAATAACATAGTTTTCTTGAAATTCTTTGTTCTCAATATTTTTTCTTAAAATTCTTAATCAGTAGATTTCACAAAGGTTTAACATAATAAAAACATTGACCTCTTTGAAAAAGGGGCTGATAGTTAACCAAAAGGATGGGCGGTAAACCGGATGAGATTAGTGTAGAAATTGCATACCTGAGGAATATTGAATTTAACATGAATATCTCAATCAAATTCCATCAATACACAATACAAACAAAAGTGCCTCAATCCAATTCTATCGTCTCACATGTGGATACATCTGGACTGACAATTTCTGAGAAATGTTGTATCCGGGATTGGTATGCGGACTCCCAACCTTGTGCACAAGGGTGATGATACCGTTGCCAATTAGTCGCTATAGGTGGAGTTGGATGACCCGGCACCAAGAAAACCTAAAAAAAAAGAAAAAAGAAGAGGTTAATAACTAATATTATTTTACTAACTAATAAAGTATACTCAATGATATTATAAACCTTACCTCAACGAAATGATTTTGATTGACAAAACCGATCGCGATCTCCCTATGAGACACGTAAGGTAGCGGCACTGATCTGAGAGGTAGAAAAGTAAGGCATTGTTCCATGCTCAAATGGTATAGGACAACATTATAGTACGATGAAATAAGATGTCCCATTTCTGGCATCGTCATCCACCGGTCATAAGGGGGCCAATCCTTTAGGTATGATAAGGTGTGTATGAGTTCATCAACCCTCAATTGAGTCCCATATAACTGCTTATAGTGATCTGCGTGAGCATGCAACTCGGTCAATAAATCTTTTCGGACCTGTGGCCATTCATCTTCGCCAAATCCCATCAATCCAGCAATAACTCTAAAGCCACAATTACCGTCAGCTGTGACATCCTTTACATGACAGATATAAGGCCTCAATCCATCTGGAAATAAATCAATATAAGAAATTGGCTTCATTGATCTGGTCCGAATAACCTTTTGCTTCTGTATCCTCTTTGGTTTGGGTTGCAACGATGATCCACTACTAAAAACCGTAGCTCCAGTAGCTACAGGGGAGTAACTATCCTGTCTAGATTGTACCAACTCAAAGGCACACGGATCACGTCTAGTAGAAGTATCAACCTCCAAATGTGGACAACCTCGAGTCCTTGACTTAATTTCTGGTTCTATCAAGAAGGTACTCTTAAGCACTGCTAACTCCCTCAATTTATTTAGAAGTTGCAACTTTCTACTCGAATCATATTCTTTGAACCGCTTGGCTATTACCTCCAACTCCAGTATGCAATCCAACTCCATACCAGAGCTCTTCGGAGTAGCGGCAGCCAACATATCAAGCTTGCACCAATGAGGATATATGCAGTCGAGTGGAATTGACCGGCCTTCCCTGATGTATTCTGCAATCTCATGAGCACATGGTAAACTGTGTGTGCGTCGAATGACACATCCACATGCATCTTGGTCAATACCAACTGAATTGGCTCGCTTCATCTCTACCAGGATCTTCTCCAATGCACTTATAGAAATGTTACCCCAAAGCTCCTTAAATTCCAAGGGCTTGAAATTGTGTTGCACGTCTCTCTTACTCTTTTCGAAGGATACTTTAATGTTAGTGTGTTGCAACTCAAGCAAATTATGTATCTTCGTCCAAGACAACTCAGAAGTCCATTGGCTTGATCCAAGATGCCTCTTTAGTTGTGCGTGTGAACTCTCAACCCTGTCAAAACGGATATAGTTAGTAAATTGATAACTAATTAACCAATAAGTATTATGTGTAAACGAAAAAAATTAATTACTTGCTTATTGTAGTATTCCCGAAATGCATAGACCTATCAGTCCAGGCAGCCACAAATCTGTCCCTGTATGGATCTAACCAACTACATCTCACATACTCGAGTGCTTTCGGGTAAGCTTTGAACTCCTTATTTAGCATTGCCAATTGCATATTGTATTGCTCCTCTGTGGAGGAAGACACCAACATATTCCAACTCGTTATAAACCTGTCCCACTTTATCTTCGTCTCAAACAGCTTCTTGCATTTCTCCAACACATTTTTTTCAATGTGCTCTCTACAGAGAAAATGTGTAGCATTAGGAAATACCATAGAGATGGCTTTCATTAGAGCCATCTCTCTATCTGTGACAATGACACTAGGAAGAGCATCCTCACCAATCACACTACGCAATATACCCAACGCCCATGCGTAGTTATCTTCACGTTCATACTGGAGATATGCGAAACATATAGAAAAAGTCTTCTCCGTGGATGTCACCCCAATAATCTCTAATAGGGGCATACGATACCGATTGGCCTTGTAAGTACCATCCATCATTAGGACATGCGGAAATGCACGCAACAAGTCTAAGCCGGTAGGGTGTGTCCATAACAAGTCGGCTACAGTCTCTGTATCATCACATTTCCTATGCCACTCAATGTATTTATGCTTTGCCAACCGTGCAAAGAGTTTTTGCATCGAAGTTCTCCTAGCCCTCTCTGCAACTTTAAACCTATGACGTGCATTATAGATTGTCTTCATTGTACTTACATTTAAATCACACCTTTGTTTCAATGTAACCAATATCTTTTTTGGTCGAGCCATACTCTTAGACATGTCAGCCAACAATGAAGTTTCCTCCTCTGCCAATCTCCCAACAAATGAGTGCCCCTCTAGAAAGTCTGCAACTGGATGATTATGAACACCACATACTACGTGCAACATCCAATCGTCATTTGTACCCAAATTTATGCCCTGTAATGAAAAGGGGCATCCACATTTCTTTGAACCTAACTGCTTCATCTTCTTCTTTGTATTGACCTCTCTTTTCTTCCTCGTGTCTCTATAATACCCACTCCTCTCACATACAAGGGTAATTCTAGGTTTTTTACCGTGGCCACCCGCATTTGATGTCTTAATGACAATAACAAACCCATTTCTCCTCCCAACATCACGAGCCCACTTGATTAAGGCTTCTCGACTCTTGAATATCTACACATAACACAATTAAATTAGATTACACTAAGTGACAACATTAACATAACAAATAATTCAACTCCATCTCTTACCTCTTGAGTGACAAATTCACTACTATAGTCACTTGCACATTCCGAGCCAACCTTGCTACATTGAGTAGACACGTCATCCTACAATGGCATGGTTATGTTAGTTGGAAAAATATTAAATTGTTCGAACGCTTTAGGTCGAACAGATGGCAATGCAATTGCTTCAAAGTGAAAAAAAAAAAAAAAAAAAAAACCCTTCCCTAGACACACCTTCTCACTACTAAAATGATCACAAGCCACGATTTGCGTGTCCATTTGCTTGTTCATTGCTCAAGAAGATGAATGAGATGAAGAGTGAGAGGTAAATAAGATGAAGAGTGAGAAGAAGAGAAAGGGATAAATATTGAGAGTGTGAGTGAGATGAAGAATGAGTGGGGTTGTAGAGGAAAAGGTAGAATGGTTTTTTGTGAATTGGAGGGAGAGTTGGGAGTTGGAGGGTTGGTGGGTGTAGAAAGAACTTTGCGAGAGTTAAGAGTTTGTTAACTCTTAATTGTCCTTTTAGGTAATTTACCCAAGGGTATATTGGTAATAAATGAAAACTTAAAATGGTGGGTGTTAAAAGAGAAATTGGGGGTGTGTGCATTTAGAAGCTCTCTTAAACATAAGTGGCCATTCATATGCTAATTGGGTTGGCTCACTAGACGATAGACGGTCCACAATGGGGTATTATACTTTTGTTCGAGGAAACTTAGTTACTTGGAAAACCAAAAGGCAGAATGTGGTAGCAAGATCAAGTTTTTTTCTTTTTCCTAGGCAAGATCAAGTGTTGAAACTGAATATAGAGCAATAGCAAAGATAGCTTGTGAACTTATATGTAAGTGAATTGCATTTTGACGTGAAGACCTATGAAGCACGGACACATAAAAATGGGCTTGGTATCCGTATCCTGGGGGTATCAGACACGGATACGCCCTGGATACGTCTATAGGATACGCAATTTTCGTATATGTTTTTTTTTTTTTTTTTAATTTTTGAATAGCAGATACGTGTGGGACTAGTCCGGGACTCACATGGGACTCGTTTCAAGTGAACGATAAAAAGAAGTGGGGAAAGACTGGAAGAGGAGAAAAGAGAATAAAACGTGGAAAGAAGAGGAGAAAAAGAGAAGGAAAAGAACAATGAGGAGAAATAGAGAAAATGAAACGAAGAGGAGATCGCCTCGCCTTCTCCGACGAGAGCATCACCGGCCTTCTTCTCCTGTAGCAAAAAAAAAGAAAAGAAGGGGAGAGCAGAAACCCTAACACCATCGCCTCTCCTTCTCCTCCTGCTACATCGTCATCCTCCGACGACGAAAGCATCACCGGCTAGCACGTCGTCATCCTCCGGTCGTCATCTTGTGCAACTGTGCCTTCTCCGACAACAACGAGAGCATCACCGGCCAGGTTCTTTTCTCTTCTTCCCCCCCTTTTTTTCTGTGGTTTCTTTTCAAATGGGATTTTGGGTTTTATCTTTGCTCCAGGGTTGTGTTTGGCTGTTTGATTTATACTTGTTAGGTTTCTTTGGGATCCTTGCTTGGATTTTGGAAATTAGGTAATATTTCCTATGGGTTTTAGGGTTTTGTTTGGAAATACGTTTTAGGGCTTCTTTTTTTTTCTTTTTCTGTGCTGGTAGGGCTATGACTTTTGATTTGTGTTTTGGGGTTTATACTGTGTTTTTTTTCTTGCAATCTATTCTTGTTGTGGTGCTCGTTTTTAATTATTTCATGGTTGTTCATTGCATTGAGCTGGTAAGCTTGATTATGAGAGAAATGGAACAGCATGGAACAAGATGATGCGATCACAAAAGAAAATGGAAATGGGAAAAATGAAAAGAGAATGGTCTTTTGATCTGTGCTGGTAATATAATATTTTCCCAAAAGAAAAGTGTGGGAAAAATGAAGAAGACAACATTTTTAGGGTGTTTTCTTTTCACTGCTACCCTTTTCTATTATTTTATCAATGATGATTAATGTTGTTATGCCCACTGTTTTTGTTTGGTTTATTTCTAAAATCAACATAACTGATTATGAATTTATGATGCATGGTTTTATACTTTTATTTATGGAATCCCTGTGAATCTGTGTAATGCCCAGTTGTCCACTAGGCAATAACCTTATTCTTTCATCAATGCATTTACTGCATTTTTTATGCTGTCTTATTAATACCCAACTTTAGAAATGGAACAGTTGACTGATTTGTGAATGGGAGTATGGGACAAATGAATAGATATATAATGTATTATATATGTGTGTGACTGTCTGTATATGTGTCCATCTTTAAAAAAATAAAAATTCAACGTATCCCCGACGTATCGTATCCTACTTTTTGAGAAATGGCGTATCTGCGTATCCGTGTCGTATCGTATCCGCGTTCGTGCTTCATAGGTGAAGACACCTATGAAAATGCCCCGTGAGAATCAAGCGGATATCTGCATAGCTTCAGACCCAACCTTTCATAAGAGGACTAAGTACATCAAGGTAGACTGCCATTTTGTCCTAGAAAATGTAACCAATAAGCACGCCTTTTGTAAGGTCAAAAAGTCAGCTAACAGACATTTTCATCAAAGCATTGCCGAAAAATTGAATGGCTACTATCTAAGGCAAGTTGAACATGATTGACATCTATGCTCCGGCTTGAGGGGGAATACTAGAAATAAAAGATATTATGTACAGGGTTTCAACCAATTTCAAAATGGTTTTTTTTATCTTGCAAATTAACAAAAGTACATTAATATAGAAAGTATCCATGATTAGGGATAATCCAAATCTTCGGCGGATATGACCTTATAAAGTTTCTATTAACAAAATAAAAGAACACTGAAGTTGGTCTTGTCAAAGGTCCTTACCCCACTATTCTGACGAGCCTCTGTTGCATGTTTCATAATTTTTCGATTAGATGCAGATGGGTCAAAGGACTTTCTCTGTTGTCGAATGCCAAGAACCATATTATCTTCATGATCAGGTCTATTATAGCAATCTTGGCATCCACAACCTTCAGTACAATACTGCCCATAAGAAAAGCAATTACAGTAGCTGCAGAAAAAGAAAGACAACAATACATAAAAAAACAAAACAAGATAAAGTGCAAGGCTAATATATCATTCCAAGAAAAAGTCCAAGAGCACTTACAGCTTTAGGCATTTTGATTTCTTGCAGTTACAACTTTTGCTGCTCTCATTCTCAAAGGTGTTGGAATCTCTCTTCCTGGATCTCTCTTTCTACAGTTGCAACATCACAATAGCATTTCAAAACAACTAAACATCAAACAAACCCTAGGTTTTACCCAAAAGAAACCCTAGTTTTCTGAAGTCAGATAGACAAGGCATGGGGTTTAGATGTTGATCTTACTTACAGTAAGAGAAGAGCAGCCGGTGGAGGTGGAAGGAGGAACCTCCCTTTCCGTCGCAGAGATGCCACGATCATCTCCATTGCCCATTTGCTTCAGAAAAACCCTTGGAAAGAGAGAGATTTGGAGAAGCAGAGAAAGCACCGACAAAAAACACGAAGAGGGAAAGCTGTACGTATGTTTGAGCCGCGACAATCTCGTTGCTTTGATGACGCTGCAAATTGGTCGCAGGTCGTATGGACCCAAATCTGGACCCTATTATCGATATTCTCTCTGTGAAGGATGGTGTGGGTCGGCTCTAAGCGGGGACCCACCCCGCCCCAACTCCTGTTAGTGGGAGGCGTGGGAGTGGAGCAAAACTAATGTAGTGTTCGGCATGGTTAAAAATCACTGTATCGATTGCGGCCAGCCCCGAAAACCAATATGATCGAGTCATTGGCCGCTGTTCATGTTTTGTCGTGGTTGTCGCGTGAATTTTTCTTTTATGAAAAAAAAAATAAAATATTTAAAAACTCTGCAGAATATTAATAAATGCTAGAAAATAATGTCTTTTTCATAAGTACATACTTTAAAATAAAATATCGATCTCCCTTTGATATAACATTTTGTATCACTGTTTAATTTTAATAATTAATTGTATTAAGTTTAGAGTATAATCTCCAATCACATCCTTATAGTTTAGAAATCTATCAATGTAGTTCAAATACTCTAAAAGGACTTAGCCCATTGTTGAATTGATCACTATAAAGATTTGAACTATTTCTTAAAATCTTATTCGCATGTATTCTTATCGATTAGTTAAATAGTATGCCCAACTTTAATTTGACTTTGAACTTGTTGAGGCCCAACTCTTCTTTCGTTAAAATTTATCAAGGAGCCCATTTGGGAAGAAGAAAAGTCAAATTAGAATCCATCTCTTATAATGGTTAAATTAATAGTGTACCCATCTCCTATGAGGGTCAAATTAACAGTTGGCCCATCTCTTATTAAAGTTAAATCAAGTCGGGGGCCCATACAACATATTTATTTCTAGTGGTTTAGATCTTTAATAAGTGGACCTTGATGTGAATCTTTAAGAAGTTGCAATGACCCAAAGTTCCAAACATAAAATGATCCAAGTGAAAATGAAAGAAACAAGAGGATATAAAAGGAAATGTAGGCCTTGCTCCCCAGTTTTACCCATTTCATTAGGATTTAAAGCTATAAAGTGAAATGTTCAGGGACCGTCGCAGAATGCCCCTTTCATTTACTCATGGAAAAAGGGGGAAAAAAGGTGGAAGGCCTGCTCTACCTAAGCCCTCACCTTACTCTCAAAGGATTAGAGCTAAGCCTCGACTAGAACGAAGGCCTGGAAACAAGAAAACTAAATTTTAATTTTTTTTTATAACACTATCATTAAGCATCAATAGATTGTTCAAACAATTGTTGTTAATACTGTCTAAGATTTAAAAACACAAAGAATACAAAAATGTAAGTTTACCAATAAAGGTGGGTACTGAGACTCTAAAAAAAATGAAAATAAATTCTGTATAAAATTACAAAAAAAAAAAAAATGTACATTTCCCAATAAAGGCAGGTACTGAGACTTTCAAAAAATGAAAATAAATTAATATATATAAAATATAAAAAAAATCCTATTGGCACATGTAGATACCCATAGGCAAATTTAATATCAAAACCTTTGGACGACTATATATAGATGAATAAATGTTAAAGAATAAAATAAATATCAACATTTATTGACACCATAGATGTTATATATTTTAGAAAATAAAAATAATGGAATCAAACAAGGATGAGGTGTGCTTACATTAATTATTATTGTCTGGAAAATGAGAAAACCAAATGGATTAAATGACTCCTAATATCTCTCTCCAGATTCATAACTCCTCAACCGCAACTCATCAAATTCTCTTCTACAGAAAGGGAGAGAAAATAACTGCACACTCTTAGATGTGCCACTTATTCAAATCAATCACAAACGTTACTTCTTTTGGGAGTTACATGCTCTTCCATTTTAAAGCTCTTCATGCCTTATCTCTTTTGATAAAACTAGACATGGAATCCCCCTATTATTTAGCAAATTAAGAGATTGAATCCGTATTAATTAGGCCACATCACTTTTATTTAGAAAAAATCTGAAATGAGAGCTTTTTATGAGTGCCCAGGACTCAAGGCATAGTGATTATTGGTGGTAACCCTTGTCACACGTTCGTTGGCTGCTAAAGAGGGGCAAAAACGCCCATTTTCAAATGGGGCATTTTGGAGAATTTCTCTAGATATATGATAACAGAAAAAAAAAATGCTGAATTGATATAAAAAAATCTTCTGAATTTAGTTAGTCTTTAATGCAACATGTTGCCTATCCCACACAAGAAATCTTCTGAATTTAGTAAACAAAATAAAATGCTGAATTGAGATGACAGTAAACAGGGAATTTCAAATAACCTCAATTAACTTGATCCAGCTATGCTAGATATTTAACCTCCCATAGAACCTCAATCCATCCTCCACTTGATATAAAAGTTCAGTTTTATCCATCCTTTTCCCAGTTGGTGATGATGTCCTTCAGCTTTTCCTTCAGTTATCCACTCCACTCTGAAATTGACAGATGACGATCATAAAATGACAAATTTCAAATTTATAAAGCTTCACCTGACTATACCTGGTGCATGTTGAGTCTAATATCAGATCTTCCAATGAACTTCCCACCACCATAATGAATTTTTGTGGAAATGTGGGCCAGTTGCCGTGAAAAAAAAAGGTTTCACAATAAAACAAAATAAAATAAACAAAAAGAAAAGTTTGGCATGTAACACATTGACTTGAGCAGCAGATTAGAAAACTAGATAACATTGTTTCCTTGAAAAAAAAACTTCAATATTTTTTTCTTAAAATTCTTAATCAGTAGATCCACAGAGGTTTAACAACAACAACAACAACAACTAGTTGACATGGTACTAAAGATGCCAGGGCCTATTTGAAAAGGGGGCTGATGGTTAACCAAAAGGATGGGTAGCAAACCAGATGCGATTACTCTAGGAATTGCATACTGAGTAATATTGAATTTTATGGCCACAAGGGCGTAGAAGAGCATAAGAACAGATTTGAAATGGATCAAATAATTGATTTGTTAGCCAAGTTGACCTCAGACTTTGACCTACTACATGCTCAGATATTGCATAATACTGTTCTACTTTCAGTGATTGCAGCTTACGCCCTAGTCCTCAAAGAAGAGAAATGTGGAGTTGTAAATGTCTACGAATCCTTTATAGAGTTATTCTCTAATGGTAGTGTAAGGAAGAGGTCAAGGAAATGTAAATGCTAATGTTTCATTTGGTCATTGAAGAAATCAAGAGGAAATGGAAGAGGTGTTCGTCATGGTCGAGCTCAAGGCGGAGATTATGTACACATTGTGGCTCTTAAAAACATACTGTTAACACATGTTGGGACCTGCATGGTAGACCGTCTACTGTTAACACATGTTGGGACTTGCATGGTAGACCGTAGATATGAGCAGCAAACGTTGCCACGATAGAGTCAGAATGATGTCCAATCAGAGAACATCTCTGCACTACATCAAGTGTAGCTTTAGCACATGGTGGGGCTTCTCCTTCAGGTGAATCTAATCTAAGCAGTCATAGGTTGATTTTGATGCTCAATTTCGGAGAGCGTCCCGTCTTAAAGAGTCATCAATTGCTTCCACTGCACTAGCTGGACAGGTATGCCTTATACAACCCATAAGTCTACTCTGCCACTCTTAGGTCATTGACTCATGAGCCGGAGAGAATATGTCATATGCAAGTCAATCCCTTCAGTCTTTTATTCATGATACAGATCTTATAAAGGTGAAGCTAGCTGATGAGACCCTCACCACTATTGGAGGGAAGGAACACATTAAAAGTTCACCTTCAATAACAATGTCCTTTGTTTTGCATGTTCCAAACTTGTCTTCAAATTTGTTGTTAGTCAGTAGTCCTATTTTTTTATAAAAAATAAATAAATAAGTTGTGAAGTAATTTTTTTTTCCACAAACTGATTCTATTATCAATGGCCTACAGACAAGGACACTCAAAGGTAGAGCCAGTGAAGAAAGAGGATTATACACGTTTCACTTGAATCCAGAGAAATTTATTAGGAATTGCACGTTAGTTTATAGGGAAAATGAGTATAAGTAGCATTACCGATTAGGACGTCCTTCTGGTCCAGTATTTAAAACTTTATTTCCACCTATGTTTAAAACCAATGACAATTTAAATTTTAATTGTGAAGGTTGTACGCTGTCAAAACATCATCATAATACCATTCAAAAAAAAAAAAAAAAATACTGTGGTATTTATCCTCGTAGAAGTAGAAAGTATGATTCTAGGTTTTCCATTGTTTAATCTAATGCGTAGGGTCCTACACCCAACACTCTTATTGATTATTGTTATTTTATCACCTTTATAGATGACGCATCTTGGATGACTTGGATAAAAAAGGATGAAATATTCCTTGCCATCAAAACCTTCTATGAATGGACGTTAAGACCCAATTTTAAACAACAATGCATGTTTTTGTCATGACAATAGCAAAGAATAGTTGTCTAGAGCTTTTCTTGACTGTGTACAGGCCATGTGAGAATTAAGCCACGATCTCTATAGCTTCAAACCCAATGTTTCATAAGAGGGACAAGTACATCAAGGTAGACTCCCATTTTCCGAGAAAATGTCACCAATAAGTATGCCTTTTGAAAGATCAGAAAATCAGCTAGCAGACATGCTAATCAAAGCATAGCCGAAAAATTGAATGGCTACTATCTCAGGTAAGTTGGACAAGATTGATATAATGATATCTATGCTCCAGCTAGAAGGAAATACTAGAAATAATAGGTATTATGTGCAGGTTTATAACAATTTCAGATTAGGATTTCTTTTCTTTTTTCTTTCTTGTAAATTAACGAAAGCACATATTAATATAGAAATTAGCCACAATTAAGGATAATCCGGTTTTTCAGCGCATATGACCTTATAAAGTTACCATTAAAGAAAATAAAAGAACATTGAAGTTGACCTTGTGGAAGGTCCTTACCCCACTATTCTGATGAGGCTCTGTTGCATATTTCATAATCTTTCAATTAAAAGCAGATGGGTTAGAGGACTTTTATCTTTTCTCGGACGCCAAGAACCGTATCTTCATGATCAGGTGTATTAGAGCAACCTTGGCATCCACAACCTTCGGCACAATACTCCCCATTCAAAAAACATTCACAGTAGCTGCAGAAAAGAAAGACAACACTAAATAAAAAGAAACAAGATAAAGTGCACGGCTAATATATCATTTCAAAAAAAGGTCCAAAAGCACTTACAGCTTTAGGCATTTTGAATGCTTGCAGAGACAACTTTTGGGGCCCTCATTCTCAAAGGTGTTGGGATGTCTCTTCCGGGATCTATCTTCCTACTGTTGCAACTTCACATTAGCCTTTCAAAAAATCTAAACATATTTATGATTGATTTTTAGATGCAATCAAATCAACACATACACACATCTGTAGTCTTTGCTGAATAAATTTCTTCATATTTCCTTTTTTATGGTTGTTTTTTTGTTATTTTTTTAAAGAATGGCACCAGCCGGCATGGGTAACTCCCACTCATCCTAACTAGCACGAAGACTTGCACCAAGCTTTAAACCTTGGTTGAGGCTCCCTATAAGGTGATAGCATTCATTTGGGTGGTATTGTAAGACAATATCTCAACGATGACCAGCGTAAGCAAAAGGGAATGTTCAATGGTTATCCCATTGGCTTAGAGGACTAGGGAGAGGATCAAGTGGGGCCCATCTAAGTGATCTTATGGTCACACGGGCCATGCGGCCTACCCAAGTTCATAAGTCTGCTTTTATTTAACTATGTACTTATTGGTGATGTTTTTAATAATTTAGTTGGATATTATGATCTTGACCTTAGGATGGATTAGATGGTTAAGATTTATTTTAGGGTTAGCTTTTCTTTAGAAAAGCATGTAAAGATAAGTGGCTACAGTTATTGAAAAATTACTATCCACTTGGAAGGATATACAAAAAACCCTTCAAGACAAGAAAAAGGATTATTCCTTGGAGCGCCTTCAGCGCTACTTGAGAATTCAGGAAGAAGCTCGGATTAGTGATCAAAAGGATTTGGCTGAGAATGGTGGTAGAATCAACTTAGCTGAATCTAAATCTCAAGTTGATAATGAAAAGAAAGTGAAGTTTAATCAACATCTAGGCAAGAATAAGAAGACTAACCCATCATTTAAGAGGAAGAATCCGAAGCAAAACCAAAACAAAAGGTTCAATAAAAATTAAGGGACTGTCAAGCCACAGGCTAAAGGTAGTTGCTTTGTTTGTGGCAAATCGGGACACTTTACAAAAGAATGACGTCACCGAAAGAAATGTTCGCAACAATCTCAGACAACTAAGCCTCAAGTTAATGTTACTGAAGATGATCAATTTGTTGCTATTATTTCTGAGGTAAATGCCGTCAGCACAGGAAAAAGCGAAGGATGGTGAATTGACACTAGTGCAACCACCCATGTCACCTTTGATAGAGGTGTGTTCAAGATTTATGAGAAGGTCATTAATGATTGTAAGCTCGCTCTGGGAACTACTGTTACTACTCAAGTAATCGATCGATAAAGGGAAAGTTGAACTTCAGTTCACTTCCAGGAAGACGGTGACCTTGTTGAGCGTGTTCCATGCACCAGAATTGAAAAAGAATCTTGTGTCTAGTTATTTTCTAAATAAGGCTGGGTTTAAACAGGTAATAGAATCCGACCAGTTTGTAATCACCAAGAAATGTGTTTTTGTCGGTAAGGGTTATGCATGTGAGGGCATGTTTAAATTGAATATTGTCAATAATAATATTGCATATTCTTCTACTTATATTAATGCTTCAGTTGATGAGTGGCATGGTAGATTAGGTCATATAAATTTCAGAACTATGAAAAATTTGAGTAATGATCGACTGATTGATAAATATAATGGTGAATATAATAAATGTGTAATATGTTCTCAATCGAAGATTACACGGAAACCTTTTAAGCATGTAGAAAGGGAATCTACATTATTTCAATTGGCTCATTCTGATATATGTGATCTAAGTAATACTATGACTAGAGGTGGTAAATACTACTTTATTACTATTGTTGATGACTGTTCGGGACATACTTATGTATACTTACTAAGAATTAAAGATGAAGCACTATCTAAATTTAAGATTTATGTGACTGAAGTTGAAAATAAATTGAATAGAAAGGTTGTGACATTCAAAAGTGATAGAGGTGCTTAATACACCTCAAAAGATTTTTTAGACTATTGTGAATCTAAAGGAATTAAGAGAACTTGTACTGCCCCTTATACACCCCAACAAAATAGTATAGCAGAAAGAAAAAATAGGACTTTGATTGAAATGGTTAACTCTATGTTAATAGCATCTGGTAGTCCTTAAAACTTATGGGGTGAAGCTTTGTTGACTGCATGTTACATTTTAAATAGAGTTTTATATTTTAAAACTAATAGAACACCCTTTGAGATTTGGGAAGGGAGAAAGTATAGCCTTAAATATTTTAAAAGTTGGGTGTGTTTAACACATGTCAAGATAGTAGATCCAAAAATGCCTAAATTAGGACCCCACTCATGGGAATGTGTTTTCATAGGCTATGCTCAAGATAGTGTTATCCATAGATTCATTAAATTAGAAAACCTAAGCCTGGTTGAGTCTAGAGACGTAGACTTCTTTGAAGACTTTTTTCCTTTTAAGACTAAGTTTACATTAAAACCTTCTTCGCCCAAAAGAGTTCTAGGAACTCCTGAGGAAGAGGAAACTCAACCTAGAAGGAGAAAGAGACTTAGGACTACTACTAGTTTTGGTCTTGACTTTAAAACATATCTAGTAGAGGAAGATCCATCTACTTTTCAAGAGGCTATGACTGCCCATGATGTTGCCTTTTGGAAGGAAGCATTAGATGATGAGATTGAATCCATTTTAGCTAATAATACATGGGAATTAACTGACTTACCTTTAGGTACTAAACCTTTGGGGAGTAAGTAGGTTCTTAAGAAAAAACTTAGGCCAGATGGGTCAATAAAGAAATATAAAGCCAGGCTAGTAGCTAAAGGCTTTAGACAAAAAGAACGAATAGACTTCTCTGATACTTATTCACCTGTATCTAGAATCAGTTCTATTAGAATCTTGTTTGCTATTGCTGCTGTTCATAATTTGATAATTCATTAGATGGATGTAAAAACTGCTTTTCTAAATAGAGATTTGGAAGATGAAATTTATATGGAATAACCAGAAGAAAATTTATATGGAATAACCAGAAGACTATGTCATAAAATGACAAGAACATAAGGTGTGTAAATTAATAAAGTCCTTATATGGGCTAAAACAAGCACCTAAACAGTGGCATATGAAATTTGATGAGGTTATTCTATCTAATGGCTTCAAAATAACTGAGGCTAAAAAATGTATTTATTATAAATCAAATGGTTGTTCAACAATAATAATATGCTTATATATTGATGATTTACTAATATTTGGATCTAATATGGAAAGCATAGAAGAAATAAAGAGTCTTCTCTCATACAACTTTGATATGAAAGACTTGGGAGAAGCAAATGTTATATTGGGTAGTAAAATTATAATAGATGATTCTAAAATTAAATTATCCCAATCACATTACATTGAAAAAATACTGAGAAAATATGATCATTTTGATTGTAAACCTGTGTCTACTCCATTTGATCCAAGTATAAAATTAGTGAAAAATGATGGTGAATGTGTATCTCAACTTAAATATGCGAGTGTAATTGGTAGCTTAATGTATGCTATGAATTGTACTCGCTCGGATATAGCTTATGCAGTCAGTAAATTGAGTAGATATACCAGTAACCCTGGTGTTAAACATTGGAATGCTGTATCTAGAGTACTTAAGTATTTAAAAAATACTATAGACTATGCATTGTGTTATTCTAATTATCCATCTGTAGTTGACTGTTACAGTGATGCTGACTGGAATTCAGACTTAGATGATTCTAAGTCTACAAGTGGATATATTTTCACTTTGGAAGGGTGCTGCAATATCTTGGAAATCAAAGAAACAAACTGCAATTTCTCATTCCACTAAGGATTTAGAGTTCTTGGCTCTGGGAGCTACTACGATGAAATATGAATGGATTAAAAATTTATTATTTGATATTCCTTTGTAGACTAAACCAATTCCTCCTATTATTATTCATAATAATAACACTGCAGCAATTATTATTGCAAACAATGCCACGTACAATGGAAAGTCTAGACAAGTGCAACTATAACATAGCTATGTGAGACAATTACTCTGTGGATGAGTAATTTCAATTGATTATGTGTGATCAAAAGATAATCTGGCAGATCCTTTAACAAAAGGCCTTGCAAGGGAGAAAATAAAACAAACAAATAAAGGGATGGGTCTTAAGCCCATAAATCAACAATAGCGGGAACCCAACCTAATGACCGGAGATCCCGAGAAATAGGCTTAATGGGAAAAATAAGCTATCCAGATGATGTGAAGTATTGACATGTAGAGTGACCCGTCCTAAAACAGGGTTTGCAAATGTAAATTATCCCGATGTTAACCTGGTGTCGTATCCACTGGGACAAAAATGTTAAGTTGTGTTGGTTCCTTAATTCCTAAACTAATTCTAATATAAAATAAAGTACTGATTTCTAAATTAATCATATTTGAAGACGAAGTATTAGTTTGATTCCTAAATTAACCAAATAAAAGACAAGGGTATTGATTACTAAATTAACAAATTGAGAAATAAGAAAAGTTCCGATTCAATCGGAGAAAAGATCTCAGTGTATGAATCCACTCTAACCTCGCACCATGGCAAGTATAGACCTAGGGATTCTCTCTCAACGCTAAACGGACCCTTTCTGGTTACAAATCTAAACAGTGTCAACAAATAAAGGATGTGGGTGTAGATCAAGACATAACATATCTCTCAGGCATAGACTATTTGAGATCTAACATCACATTCATTCAAGCACCGTTATATGACTAGCATTCAAATCTATAAGATTAAAATACCAAAGAAAATAATTATTGCATTAAAAGAACAAAATACAACATGTCATATAACCAAAAGCGTTTACAGAAAACCCTTAAGCCTATACATCACCATAAATACAAGATTAGGGCTTCATCGCAACCCTAAGATAAAAGTTTAGTTACTCATGGATGACGATTGGCGAAGAATCTCTGACGAAATCCTCATTGATGCTCTTCCAAAGCTCCAAAACCTTGCTCCCAATCTTCTCCTAAGATGTGAATTGTCTTTTAAAACGAGTTTGAGCTTTTATTTATAGGTTTTGGGATGAAAAAACCTTGTCAAAACGCGCATGAGGCGGACTCTCAGACGGTCCGGGCGTCTGGACGCCCGAAAGCAGTAGCTTCCGGGTTGCTTTTTATGGCTAGGCGTCCAAAGGCAGAACCTCCGGGTCAATTCCAGTTTTTCTGATTTTTCGCCAGTTTCTTCGTTTTGCGCCAATTTCTTCTCAATGCTTCTAAGGCACCTGTAAACATAAAAATGACATAATTAAACTAATTATACTCATCGAAAGGTATACCAAAGTCTAAATTGAGGGACCTAAATGGTACATTTTAGGCTCTCATCATAGAGTATATTTACTTTGTACTCATCCATGTTGTGTGAGATTACTTGATGGTTGGTACATTACCTGTAGTAAATAAGGTTGAATTTAATCCTTAATGAGATCTACAGCCTATATGGTGGGGTGTACAGTAGCAGGAGCACTCTTGATAGACTCACCTATGTAAGTGTGGAAGTGGGGCCGCTTCCTATAAGAATTTGGGCAGATTCTCTAGAGCACTCATGAAATCCGGGATTTAACATATGGCCGTAAAGTGTTGACCTTATGACTCCAAGATAAAATCTTGACATAATTCTGAACGGATATAAAGAGTTGAAGTTATAGACTATGTTCACTCAAACTCCTAAAAGTAGTTTGGCTTTTATGACCCTACTAAAATAGTGATTTCTTATACTAAAAGACTTCTCATTTTATCTATTCTAGCTTATAACCCAAGCAACAAGAGCACATACGTATAATGCACTCATCTCATGCTTTACGAATAAAACAACACTAGTAGTATATACATGGGGAAAATATTCATGTGCATCCATCATTCACCATATTATGATGAGGAGGAATTCGGAGTCGTTACCCAAACCTCTACCTCCGGAAAAAGGAGGACCTGCGGTCCACCGTTTGGCCAACCCCTCGGGGCTACTTGTCTTTTTTAAAATGCACTTGTCCATCTCCTCCGAGTCCTCCTAGTACTCGCCCTTTTTGCTGAGAGGAAGAAGAAAAGGAGACTATAAGAGGTCCATCTCCTCCAAGTCCTAGTACTCACCCTTTTTGCTGAGAGGAAGAGGAGAAGGAGGCTAGAAGAGAAACAAGGGCGTCATCAGGTCCTCTCTTCTTCTTCTTCCTCCTGTTCTTCTTTATAAATTTCTGAAATGTACTTAGATCTGCCACTGCTCTCTCTGTTCTCTCTCTTTTTATCTCTCAAATCTGCCGCTGCTTTCTTCTTTGCTCCTCTCTCTCTCTCTCTCTCTCTTCCCCTTCTTCAATCTGTTGCTTCTCTCCCCTTTTTTTTCCCCACAGATCTGTTTTATCTCTCCTTATTTTTTTGGTTTTTTCTTTTTCCTGATTTGTACAATGACTGTTAATCTTGAAGGTTGTTCCCTCTTCTTTGAGACCGTTGTTGAACTTATTGGCCATCTTTCATTTGTTTGACCTACAGCTGATGGCATGGATTAATGACTGATGCTACATTAGTCCGGCCCATTGATACAATGTAATTTTTTTTACAGGGCTTTAGAAACTATAGAAGATACCAAGTCAATTGACCAAGAGGTCCCACATGATGAAGTTACACAAGAAGACTCGCTCCCTTAAGAAGGGCTGCAATGCAACGAATAAAGATTTGAAAGTTCGTGCTTTCTACATTTAAGATGCTTTTGTGTTTGTTTTCATAATTCTGAGAATTATCCTTGGAAATTTTACTCCATGCTTTCTAGCATTTAGAAAGTTGAAGTTTCAAAAAATCTGTAGGTCAAAATGACATTTTACAAGGTAGACTTTGAAAATTATTTTAATTAGAAATGTGTAAGACTCTAACCCTTATTTTCGTAATTAGTGTGTTTTTAGATGTTGTTAGTTTTTTAAGTGAGATTTGAGTGTAATCAAGTTGGTTTGTGGTTTAGAATAATTTTCCATAGCTTTGAGAATTTTGAGGTCCCTTAGATCCAGTCTGGCAGCTTAGGGACGCCTTGAGCTGCACGTGTCAACATGGGGGGATTGTTTTTTATTTTCAAAAATCTGATTATTGTTATTTTTAATAGGTTAAATTAACCCCGACAACTTTTGTATTTACACCGATTCCATTCGAATCTCAGAAAACGAGTTTCCAGCCCTAAAGGCAAAATAACCTTTTAGTCTGAGCCTAAATTTTGAAATTCCATAATTATATTAAAAATATATTTTTTGAAAATTAGATTTCAGGACGATCATTTCTCGAGTCCATTTGAGCCCCGGAAGGCCCATTTCATCCACCTCTCTTATAAGTTCCCCATCTCCCCGACATTTCTGGCTACATTTCAACCTGCAACAAGACAGCTTCAGCTGAAGTTTTTCTTCCCTTCTTTCTCTTCCATTTCTTCAGAAAAGCTCACTAAACTTTGGATAACTTCGGAATCAATCATCGCCAACGCGTTGCTCTCGTCGTCCACTCTCCATTCATCCCATTTTTGGGTCCTTCCACTGCTAGCAGCCCCATCTACGACCGTTAATCTGTCCTATTTGAACTCCTTCAGGTAAGCCATGGATTCCAGCTTCTTATATGAGGATTAGCAGCCCATTTGGTCCACAAATTCGGACATGCAAACCATGATTCTAAGCCTTTCTTGACTTGTGTTTTTGGGGGTTTTTGTTTAGAATTTTTGGGGTTTTCTAGCTGAGTGTTTCCAGCTGCTGGAGGGTGTTTGGGAGAGTGATTTGAAGCCCATTGGTGCTAAGGCAAGTGACTAATTTGGGTGTGTTGGTGTGCATGTTAATATTTTGAAATTATCTAAGTTCTACTCAATGATTCACCTCATATCATGTTGATTTCCCTTCTTAGATTCACCTCTTAGTGTAGTATTTCAGTTGTTTTCTCCCTTGAAAATCCCCTTCTCAACATGCCCAAAGAACTCCGTGATGATGGCTGGAAACAAGGAAGGAACATGCTGGAAATGTGACTGCAGTGCAGCTGCAGGGCCATGTCCAACAGCTGGTTGTTGGCCAGCTGTGGGGCCCTCTTTGAGGGGTTTTCAACCTCTTCCCTACCCCCATTTATTCCATGCTTAGAAAGGGATTTAAAACCTTGAATTAGGCCTCTAATCTCTACCCTAATTGCTCCATTTAATTTACCCAAATATGACGTACATGGGCTAAATCATGGGACTGTTTTACTAATGTGACATGCTAGTGACCGGCCCTACATAGAACTTAACTATAGCCTATCGGAGAATGATGTATAAGGGGAAACCTTGGTTAACGCCCTTAATTACACCGTCAATTGCCCCATTTGGTTAACTCAATTATGTCTTAAATGTGGGCAAGTAAGGGACTGTTTGTACTCATGGTGACTTACTAGTATGCGAGCTTATTTGGAAACCATTACCAACCAACCTTAAAATGAAGGGTTGATGGGTAATCATATTAAGGCCTTTAATTTAATCATGATTTGCCTCAATTAGTGGACCATAAACATGATTTAATTTGACCAAAACTTGGGACTGTCTTACTAATTACACTTGTTAGCATCCACGCTTGCTTGAAATTAATACCACTTGTCCTTAGAATAATGCATAAGTTGGGGTGAGACTTTGTCTGGGGACTTGTTAGGGCCTCATCAAGTTGACTTTGTGCACTTAGAAGCTTAGAACATCGCCTAACTTCAGGAGCACCAAACAATGTTAAAATCCGACATACGGGCTCTAAGTGCATAATGGTCCAAATGGTGCGGTCTCAACATGCAACGGTATGCGTATTTGAGAAAAAAATTGTCCTTTGAAACCTGTATTTGCCCGAATATTCCTGGTTTTCTCGAATTGTCTGGTTTTACTTGTTTTAAACATCATCCTCATGCCCGAAAGACTCTTGATTTGACAGTTTTACATGTTTTGCCCGGCCTTGTCTAGTTTTACACGTTTTAATGAAAATGAACAGTTTTGTTTTGTCGTGAAATGGTTTTAACATGTCTCTGGGGCGCGTGGTTAAAACCCAGTGGTTAATTTTTATATTGCTTGAAGTGAAACTGTTTTAGTTTCAAATACTTGGTTTTATGTGTTTCCCTACAAAAACCACTTAGGATCTTGATTTATTGTAATTCTCAGCCAGTAAACATGATGGTGGAAATCGAAGGTTTTGATTCGTGAAGGTATTGGTTTTGCAAATGTTTGGGTTTGTAAATGATTTGATTCTTAAAGGTATGGATTTGCAAAGGTTTTGACCTAGTGTCAAGTATGAATTTTATGTGGTTCGCCACGTTGCAAAATCTCGGTAAGGCTACTCGTCTGTTTCGCTATCATATGCCCATTTATGCTCTGTTCATAGTAGTCATTTTATTGATTTGAAATATGTTTCTATGATTCGATCTATGTTTTGTTTTGGTTTTTGGTTGGCACCACTAAGCTTGGGTCGCCTAGTCGGTTTGATCACCGAGCCTGAGATTCTTAAATATTTCTGCCAATTACAGCTTGAAAACTCTGTTTGTTTGCCATCCGTTCCGCAGTGGATTCCGTTTGATACCCATCTATATTGGGTTATATATGTATTATATGTTTATTCCGGCCATTTCATATGACGACGGTTATACTTTTATTGCTCTTATTACTTTGGTAATAGGAGAATATATGTTTGTTTCGGCCATTTCATATGGCGACGGTTATACTTTGATTGCTCTTATTACTTCAATAATAGAAAAATATAGTTCAATGTGGTTGTCATCTGTTTTATCTGATTTGTCTGTTTTATTTGTTTGATTCCGCATATTTTCTATTTCACATAAATGATTTCGGTATTTAACTCTTGCTACTTCATTATTACTGCTGTTTAGATTTTCAAATGTGCTTTGGTATTGAAAAATTGATTTTTATACATTATAATCATGTTATTATCTGTATTAGTCACCTGACAGACCATCGTGTCTGATATACTAAACTTTGGTGCTCTAGGTGGAAAATTTCTCGTCTTGGGCTAATATGCGTGTAGATGGCCGTGGAGCCACTTTTGTAGGTTTGTTGTGTCAGCGATGTCATGTAGACATTGTGTTTGACATCGGAGTTACGTTTCACATCTGGGTAGTATTTGTTATTAGTTGATATTTTTAGTATGGCTTTTGTTGGCCTTTTTCTTTGGGATGTTAACTAATGCACTTGTATAATTTGTAACTTGAACATACTTGGGGAAAGAATTAACCTGTTACTGTTAGCTCTGTATATTTATTATCTTAGTTTGTTCCAGTATGAGTATGGACTTTGATATGACAACTTTATGCCGGATAGGTTGAGTGCGACACATAATCCGATGGCCATAGGCTCCGAGTCGCAACGCAACGTAAGCTTCCGCAAAATATTCAGGTTGTGTTAGAATTTGATATCTTTACACACGTGGATCTTGGGGAAAGCAAAAATTTTAATTAATCCCAAATCAAGCTACCCGATATCGAACCGTTGCAGGAGTCTTGTTTTGGGGTGTGACAAAATGCCCCTAAACAAATAGCCCCTAGTTGAGTGGTTCAGATTTTCAGTGAGTTTAGATCATTTCATCATTTACCTAGAAAACCTAATTTAGAAAGGAATCGGCATTATGTTTTACCTCATTTGCGAAGGAATATTCTTGTCCAATCATAGTATAATTAAATAATAGACACCTACAACTCTGAGTGGATCAATCACATAAGCCGCGATTTGGTGATTGGGTGCGGGGTTGACCTACTTGATTAGTGATTACGAGCATCCCTCCTAGTAGGGGGCCAACTGATTACCAATCTGAGTGGATCAATCACAACCCCTTTCCCTTCCCCATTGTCACTAAATCTCATGAGTTTGCATCAATCAAAACGGATTGGACTATTTGATCAACTGTAACCAAATTTGTGGCTCATTGATTATGGATTTAGGATGGAATGATGGCCTTTAAATTTAATACAGAGGTAGGGCCCGCCAAGATTTTTTAATTATCAACTTTGCTTTACTTTGGTTCACGGGGAAGGGAAAGAGATGTGAAATTTACTAACAATCAAATATATTCATTTGCATATAAAATTACTTATACTTGTGGACCATTTTTTTTTCATCACATGTAAAATTGCCACACAACCCCTCGCTAAAATTAGGACCATGTTAAGTCATTTTCATGAGTGCAGTGTACATAGGCCCTTTAATGGCCTTTGGGGCTGCAGTGTCCAGGTCCAAGTGGGGCCCATTAGGAGAACATTTCCTTCTATACGATACCTTCTGCTTATACAGCTATTATTTGAAAATTATAGTGTACAGGTCTCTAAACTTAGTATCCATGTCAAGTCATTTTCACTAGTGTATATATAGGTCTTAAGGTCTGAGAAGGAAGAACCATATAGGTGTAGGTCATTTTTGGAGGTTGGTGGAGCCACAAATGCCATTCAAACGGTCAGTGTTAAATGAACCCTTGTAACATGTTAGGAAAGAGAGGAGAGGGAGAAGGAAAAATGAGAAGAAGAAGAAAGCAGCGGGGGCAAGGCGGCCCTACACTATTTTGTTTAATTATAAAAATCCTAACAATAAGCAACAATTTCTTACTGACTAAATAATTCTTTGGTTTTCATTTCTAAATCATGTGTAATATTTGTGTAGCATAAGGCCAGATGTGATACCTTTGTCATGGGCAAAATTAACACTAGCATTTGTTCTAAAATGCATGATTAATAAGATTGGGAAAAGAAGTCTCATATCACTATATCAGTGGGTCATGAGAAAATCTTACCAAGAGTCCAATGAGAAATGCGTGCTGCCCTGCCAATGAAGGCTGTGAACTGATCAACCACTGCCCCCTTTAAAATGTATCCATCCCATTACTATTCAGCAACAGGACTGCATTAGCAGATGACTCTACCTTTTCATTTCACGTATCCATATAAAGTGGATCAGAGCCTAAGAACACGGACACCTCTTAGGGGCTGTTGTGTCAGTGTCCGACACGTGTTGGACACGAACAAGCTTTGGACATGCTCGGATATATGTCAGATACGCCAAAAAGAATATCCTATTTATTTTTTAATATTTTATATTTTAATATTTTGTATTTTGGGCATGCTGGGACGCACTGACATCTTTTAATTGGAAAACAAAAAAAGAAAAGGGGGCGGTTTGTAAAAACTTAAAACTTAAAAGAGGAAAAGGGTTCCAGCCCCAGCCCCAGCCCCAGCTGCAAAAGAAAAACCCTAACGAAAGAAGAAGAAGAAGGAAGAAGAAGAAAAGAAAAGAAGAAGAAGATCTGTAATTCATCCAGTTCTAGCCCCAGAAGAAAAGCCCTAATGAAAGAAGAGGAGGAAGAAGAAGAAGAAGAAGAAAGAAAAGGAAGAAGGAAGTAGAAAAGAAAAGAAGAAGAAGATCACAAGCGGTATTGCTTCTGCAGCTGTTTTTCTTAGCGGTATTGCTTCTGCTGCTGTTTTTCTTTCTCTGCTCGTCAGGTGCGCTGCTTCTGCTTCCCGTTTTGTCTTTTTTTCTTTCTCTGCTATTGCTTCTGCTGCTGCTCTTTTTTTCTTTCTCTGCTACTGCTTCTGTTGCTGCTCGTTTTTTTTCTTTGCTATTGCTTCTGCTGCTGCTGCTTTTTTCTTTCTCGTTTTTCCTTTCTCCGCTACTGCTCGCTGCTTTTTTGTTTTTGGCTCATCAAATCTGTTGTTTTTGCTGCTGTTTTGTAGTAATCTGCTGCTGTGTTTTTTTGTTTTGTTTTTGACATCTGTTTATGTTTATGTTTTTGACATCTGTTGTTGTTGTTGTTGGGTCTTTCTGTTTTGGGTGAAGATCTATTGTGGTCTCCTACTATATTTCCCTAGCATTGTAATATCTGTAGTGGGTGATGTGTACTTCTCTTTAATGCATTTGCTTTTTTTTTTTAAATTTGATTTGAGTACTGGGTCTGGGGATTTGTTAGTAGACTCTTGCCTTTCAAACTTAACATGACAAGGTAACATATGTCCGAAATTTCAGTACTTAGATGCAATTTAGTTTAACAAGGTAGAATCCTTTCCAGTTAATTTCAATTTTTAAGTTTCATTGTTTTTTTAACAGCTTTAGATCATACTTCTTCTGAAACATTATATGTCTTGATTTTCGTGAGAATATGCAAATCTGTAAATGTCCTCGCTGCTGATGTTCTTTATATCAAATATATATTTTTTTATTATTTATCAGCAGCTTCTTCTTCATCACAAAGTTAAAATTATATTATCTTTTAGTATTTGATTAGATATATTATTATTATTATTATTATTATTATTATTAAATATTAACGTGTCCCCGACATATCCATGTCCTACTTTTTTGAGAAATGCCGTGTCCGTGTGTCCTTGTCCCGTGTCCGTTTCCGTGCTTCTTATAATTCAGAGCCATAAAAGACCACATTCAGCCAGTTGTGTGTTCTTGGACCTATACTTTGCAGCACTTAAGGCCGTGAGGTGGAAATTTCAGGACACTGGCTAGCACTAAAAATGTTGGTTTGTTTTCTTATATGGCTTAGTGGCTACATGCGACAAAGGAGCAGTGTTCTTTGTTAGATAACTAATATAAGTTTGAATATGCAACCTCTGTGGCACCTTACATTGACTCTGATAGTGTCTCATCCCTAGATATCAACAACTATGTGACCTGGTGTTTTTGTTCAACCAAAAGAATGACTTTTCCTTAACTTAAATAATCAGGAAGGTTTACATTTCCAGATGTGCTACTGTTTAACTGTTGCACTTTGTTTTGTGCCCCTGATCTTTCCGTATTTGTAAAAAAGATCTTGTTTTTTAGCTGTATACATTTTTGTTCTTGATGGATTTGGTTGCTACTGCACTGAAGGAGGTGACTATGCAGCTATGCTTTTCCCCTGGTACAATTTTGAAGTCTAATAATTTCCAATGCTAAATATAACACGTGTTATAGCTTCATGTGGCTAGTTCAACTAGACACACTTATAGCAAATTAGATCTATACTGATCATTGATAATAAAGTGGTATGTATCATATATAGTATTTCGAATCTGTGAAATGGATCTTTCCCTTCCAAGAGATCTTTTCTTCAGTACTCTTGGAATTAAGTCATGGGGAACTTCCCATCTCTCCTGTTCAGCATCAGTTATGTGAAACCTCAATCTATCTCAGGTCTCATGTCATTCAGGCCAGACCCATGACTGATGGATCAACCCAGCCCATTGGTTCCAGCACACAGGCCCAACTGAACCAGTCATTTAATTAGTATTTTTGATGTATTTAGAAGTCTGCAATTAAGAGATCTGGTTTGATTTGGATTAATATCAACAAAGATTTTGGATATTCGGTTTCCTTTCATTGGAGAAGTTGTAGTTTTCTTTTAGACATCCAACTGCATTCTATATATTTGTAACCTCTAGATTGGGAGAGATTGCTTTGATGATTTAAAAAAAGTATTGGATCTGGTTTCTTTTGGAGGGCCTCTCGGTTGAGAGTTCTTGTATGTGTGTTTTTGAATTCCTCTCGGGATTCAGCCAATCCCTATTTGGACCTTTGTCCTTGTCATTGAACTCTTCGTGGTTTCAGCCAAATCCCATTTTTCGGAGTTGCTTCACTTCTCATTCGCGTCATTTGCAGATCTACGTTACCATGCCTACAATTCAAAGTTGACATCTTTGTTAGCCCTATTCATATATATTCTAATCAAAAACCACTATGGGAACATGGGTTAGGATGCAATTAAAAAAAAAAAAAACATTTCTTTTCAGCAACCACAAAATATGTTCCCAACGTATAAAAGAAACATGGTTTCTTTTTAATTTTTTTTCCCTCTCTTGTTTGTCTGAGAAAATAAATTAATAAATGAATTGAAGTTTGAAAGATTAAGAAAAAAGAAAATAAAATAGAAGTGGCTTTATTACTTGACCAAAAACTGCAAGTATGAAATATTAGGGGCCAACCTATCGTAATACATTATTATTATTATCATCAATATCATAAAACCACTATTCTTTGTGTTTTTCTAATTGACGCATGGACCTGTTATTCCGTTATTAATATTTTTATGCCAACTATGTGCTTCAGAATATTATCATTCTTATTGTCATATAAACATTTTTATGCACGGGAAATGGATGAATTGTGAATAGCTGCACTTTTTTTTTATTATTTATACAAATTTTCTGATTTTTTTCAATGTATTTAGATAAAAATAGAAAAATCCCTATGAATTGCAATTCAATTCAATTTGATCCCCTGAATAATTTTAAATACGACTTTGATTCTCAAAACTGTAGATGTAACCATTTATTTAGTATTGCATTTTTTAGGTGGATTGATCACGAAAACTTCTAGATTGGTCCATAGTGCTATGATGAGTAGACATAGTTGCTGAACGTGCCAAAATATTTAGCATTGCTTCTTATGGTTCTTGTTATTAAACATATGTTACCGATGGTTCACTCTGTTAGTGTGACAAACTGATAATATGTCATGGATTAAACGGAATCATCTAAATTGTTTAGAAATATGTCAAAGATTGAATGGAAGTGTGATATTTTACTTAGTTTATTTTAAGATTTTCATTGCATGGTTAGGAATTTGTTGGTTGCAAATTAAATTAGATGAACTGGAACGGTTTATTTCATGTTGTGTTATGCGCAAATTCTGTTAATACTTTAATTCATTAGAATATTAATTGTGAGCATTCCATTTCCCAGGTTATGTTTCCCAAGATACGCATTGAAAATCTCCTCCTCTTTCTTTCCATTATTTCCTTTTTATTATTATTAAAAATAGTTCGTCATAACCAGTAGGTAAAAAATTGAAGAAAAATGGCCGTGATTTTTATAATTGGTATGTCTGATACATTGGCTGAACATAGATATATCATTATACACCAGCTTGTGGAGGAAGCACGCTCATATGGATTCTTCATTATATATAATCATGGAATATCCGCTAAGGTAATGAGGTACACAATCTTAGCCTTCAAGCGCTTTCATGAACAACATATGCCAAGTAAAAATTAGTTCAATTATTTATCGCTATCACTTTCATCGCGATCAGTGACCAGGATAACAGAACTTCAATCAAGATTGCTGGAAGAAGAGCAAAATCACTATGTTAATATAACTGAGAGACTGGTGGTGCGGTTGGCGCCATATGTAGAAAGTGATGTTCTAGATATTTGTAGGAGAGAGCTTCTGAGTGGGACACTCACATGTAAATGATTGAAAAGTCATTACTGGTTTACTAAGTCAACGCCATTGTGCTACACCTAATAAATTGTAGGAGATGGGTTCTTTGGAGGGGAGAATTGCAGCATCTACCTATTTTTTTTTTTCATTGGAATAGTGTTTTCACTAGAATAGTGTAATGTTAATGCAAGCAGAATTGATGAGTGTGTTAGAGCCCGAAATGTATTCATTCTTATTGGAGGTGGTGCTACAAGATTAACCAATAGTACAATTTAAGGTTGGAGAAGACAGGTTGGTGCTACTTGCAGCGAGGGGGAACTCGTGGTCATTGTTTTAGGTAATATCATGCATTTATGTTTTTCATCTATTTAATAATAGCCATAATTTCTTCTAATCTGATTTTTTATAAATGATTTCAAATGATGTTTACAAGCGTACATAACATCTGGTGCTTAGTACTGATCGGCTAGTGTACCCTATTATCAATGAATTCTACTTCCACCTATTCGTGAACCTCAGTCCATTAGTAGAGTGGAATACGTTACGTCGTTATAGAAGATTTAGTATTAATGAGTATTTTCTATGTGGAAAGTTCAGGGAAAATTAAATTTTCTCATGAACATCTATATGGCCTTCACGCAAGGGAGGGACAATATTTTGGCAAGAACTTTGAGAAGTCATATACCCTCGTGTGAAGGCCATATAGATGTTCATGAGAAAATTTAATTTTCTTTGAACTTTGCAAGTAGATCTTCGTTTCTTGTCCATGCATTGGTATACTCATCGTTCCACTCCACTAGCACTTGGAATGGACCAAGGTTTACGAATGGGTGGAAGTAGTATGCATGGATAATATGGTACACCGGTCGATCGGTGCTAAGCACCCGGTGTTGTGTACTATTGTACTCTTGTAAACATCATTTGAAATAATTTATAAAAAAACCAAATTAGAAGAAATTATGGCTATAATTAAATAGATGTAAAACATCAATGCATGATATTATCTGAAACGAGTAACCTATAGTGACAATGAGTTCTCCTCCCCTACAAGTACCACTAACTCTTCTTCTCCTATCCGTGTATTATTGGTTGATCCTGTAGCACAACCTTTAACAAGAATGAATCTCTTTCGGGCCCTAGCACACTCATTAATTCTGCCTGCATTAGTATTACACTATTCCAGTTAAAAGGAAAATAGGCAGATGCTACAATTCTTCCCACCAAAGAACCCATCTCTTACAATTTATTAGGTGTAGCACAATGGCCTTGACTTAGTAAATCTAGTAATGACTTTTCAATCATTTGCATGTGAGTGTCCCACTCACGCAGCTCTCTCCTACAAATATATGGTACATCACTTTTTACATATGGCGCCAACCGCACTACCAGTCTCTCAGTCATATTGACATAGTGATTTTTCTCTTCTTCCAGCAATCTTCATTGCAGTTCTGCTATCGTGGTCACTAATGGCGATGAATAATTGAACTAATTTTTACTTGGCATGGGCTGTTCATGAAAACGCCTGAAGGCCAAGATTGTGTTCCTCATTACCCCAGCAGAGATTCCACGGTTATATATAATGAAGTATCCATAGGAGTGTGCTGCCTTTGCAAGTTGGTGTATAATGATATGTCTATGTCTTAGACAACGTATCATACATATCAACTATGGGAATCACAACCATTTTTCTTCAATTTTTTACTTGCTGGTTATTACGAACTATTTTTAATAATAATGATGAACTTAAAGTTCAAGTAGAGATCTCTGGACAAGCGCTATTTGCTAAGCAGCAACCTGTTTCAGTGTTTGTATGAAACACAACAACTTAAGTCTCAGGCTACAATTTACTGTTAGGTATCAATTTTCATCAAGTATAATTATTCAATAAACTCCTGAAACAATTTCAGATTCATTTATATTTAACATTTTCCATGCAGAGCGTTGAGAATCTATTTTAAAGAAAGACATTCAGAAGGTAAACTTCTATCTTCTGCATTTTTTTTAGTGAATCTACATTTTGTAGTGTTATGTGGCCCCTTTTGTACTTGGTGAGTTCTTATTAATCGTGATCACACTATTGCTGCAGATTTGGGCTATAGTAACTATACCCAAAATTCAGAAAGATACTCCACTTCATGAATTTTTTTGGGTGAATCGTCTGTCATGCATAATTGACCACTATGTGTTTTCCCCTTTATGACGATATGTTTTTTGATTTGAAGGTCTAGGTGACAGCTTTGTCTAGAAAGGAGTACATTAAACATAAGCTATAAACCATAGAATTGGAAAGAAGTACATAAATGGTCAAAGCATAATGAATACTAGCACAATAACCTGTGTTCAGCACAGGTATGACCAGCATTTATGCATAATAAAAAATAGCCGTAAATTATAGAAAGAAAACAAAAGAATAAAAAGTTATCATGAAAGTACCTATTTATGTAATCTAAGTGCTAATGGGATAAGAAGGAAAGAGAAGAATCAGAGAAGAAATGGAATGATAGAGTTTTGGATAGAAAGGGAGGGTATTTGGAAGTTTCAAAAGTGAAAAAGTGGGAGCAGAGGTGAGAGGAGGTGGTTTCAGAGGTAGTTTGTTTGAGATAACTGTGGAGAAAACTGAAAAGATTCAAAATCGTAACTGTCGATCAAAATTCAATCCAAAAACCTCCTAGCTTAATATATTATAATGGAGATGGAGGGGAAGACTTGGAATGAAGAAATCCAAAATGACATTTTGAGTTCAGAGCGAACCTTACATGTGAACAAGTGAAAAAATATAGCCCACAAAGATGATGGTGATGATATTGATGCTGGTTTACTACATTGAGGTGTACATCAATTAGTGTTTGACTTGTGGACACTTACCCAAAATTAGTCTGGGGCTTGGTGGATGATTCACCAACACAATTATCCTTAAAAGAGCAATGGAGTTTTATTCTTTTTTTCCTTAATCATTGGTTCGTTTATAACCTACCAAAAGGAAAACAAAATGAAAATGATAAAGAAATTTAAGATGTTAATCATCCAAAACACCATAAGAATCATCACAAAATCACTTGAATCATAGGATACTTTTTATGTTTATTTTGGGAAATGGTAGCTTTTAATTCACTTCAATGAGCAGCAAAACAGCTAACAAAAACAACCAAAAAAACCTCTAGCTTACTACTAAGAAAAGCCCACTGGTTGTACTAAAAGAGTTGTGTTGATTTTTTAGTATTGGCCAAATAAAAAAGATGATCACACTTTGTTTCAACAAATTAATAAATATTTCATAGTGATTGTATCTTATTGCTTGCAGTACGTAAGGTATGCCAATTTTTTATGACACCACCACCACTGGACACATACCAGGGCAAATTGTTCTCTCTTTCCTAAATCAGTTAGTCCCGTTTCCTATGAGAAAAAGGTTTTTCAATTGATATGGCTTTGATGGAATTGATATTTCCATTTTATCTTTTCCTATGAGGAAAGGTTTCAATTATAATGATGAGATGTTCTACTCTTATCTTATTTACCCCTTTCCTCTACAATACATGTATAGGATGTCATAACATTTGATTGGATTTTATTAATGTGGTGGGGTTTGTGGATTTTGATTGGATAGTGGGGTAGTTTTCAATGCTTTGTTTTTATTTTATTTTTATTGGATCAATCATCAATGTTGATGATGCTTCTAATGGTTTTTCTTATTTCTATATTTAGTGTCGATTTTGGTGTTTTTTTTTTTTTAATTATTGTTAGTTGAATTAAATCATGAAGGATGATGATAATGGCTTATTTTGAATTTGGAGTTTTCTATGTAGCGATTTAAATGTTAAACTTTCCAATTTAAAGGTGGCGTATATATTGGGGGGACCCATTTTTCCATGAGTGGAAATGTTAAGGTGGCTTGTTGATATAGAGTTTATATAGAGTTTGTGAGGACAAGTGATTTTATCTTTATTTTTCTTTCTGCATCAGCTCCAAGGATATTTGCTTCATGTTATTGCATAAATAACATGCCATCATTCTCTGCATATATTCTTTTAAAAAATATACTCATGATAACCAAATAGCATGACATCTTCCATCTTCCTCTACATTTGCTTCTTGTATGGTGGTGGACTAGGAAGCACGGACACCTCTCCAGGGCCGGAGTGTCAGTGTCCAACATGTGTCGGATACGGACACGCCCCGATACGTGTCAGACATGCAGAAAAGAGTGTCCTATTTATTTTTTTATTTTTTGTATTTTGGACACACTGGGGACACGTTCCGGACACGTGTCGGACACGCTGGGCTTCTTTTTAATTGAAAAAATAAAATAAAATTAGAGTAAAAGGGCCATCCTTAAAAAAAAGAAAAGGAAAGGGTGCTATTTGTAAAATATCATAACTTAAAAGCAAAGGGGTGTGGGTCTATGTGAGGAACTTTCTATAAAATACAAGTAGGATCAGATTTAAAAAGTCTTGCTAAACAAGAAAGAAGAACCCTATTTCATTATTAGGAAGCTAAATTGTAAAACAAGATGGAAACCTAATCATACAAGAGAACTACTTGCTAAAAAAGGGTTGTTGCATGACTTATAAAATGACAAGGAAAGGTGGTCGTCCAGCATATATATCCCATATAAAACCCTAGCCACGTCCATAATAATACCAGCCGATGATGCATGAATACTTCAAAATGGGCAACGTATCGTGTCGTATCATATCCGATACTTCACTTTTTATGTGTAAAATCATTGTCCCTGCCGTGTCTATGGCGTGTCATTGCCGTATCCATGCTGTATCTGTGCATCATAGATATCAGTCATTATTTCAGCACCCTATCATAACAAAAACCAGCCATCATCATCCCAAAACCCCTAGCTGCCATATATATAGCCACCTTTGGAGCATTCTTTAGAGCATCTTGGAGAGCTTTTGGAGTGAGGAAAAGAAGAACAAGCTGCTGGCCGTCCACTTCATCACCATCAATCCTCTAGTTTTCTTCTTATGACTCTTATTTTCTATTTTATTTTTCATTAAAGACATGAGTAACTAATTTTTTTAGAGCTAGGGTGTAGTTGAAACCCTAGCCTAGTTCTATGTAGTTTCTTTTAGCATTTTGTAATTCAGATTTTAGTTTTATTAGTTGAGATTCTAAACCATGTTTTTAATTGATGAGTTGTGTATATGCCATGCCAACTATGTGATGTTTAATTAATTTTAAGAGTAGCTAACTTAATTTCGATTGATCTTGATGTTAAGCATCTAGGGTTTAGAACCATGAATAATCTAAGTATATGCCATGCTTAGACTCATGCATTTATCATTCCTATTGTTTTTATGCATTATGTGTGTTTTGAGTAGGACATATGACATGCTTAGTTTTTGCGTCATAATGAACAATTCATGTAGTATGCCACTCATGAATTAGGTTTAGGGGAATAGTAATCTAGACGCATATGCCACGGTCTAGATTGATATATGTTACTAATAATTCTGATTTTTTATTAAAGGGTAATAAGAGACATGCATAGGATTGGTTAGGGGAGTAGATGAAATCCTAGTTCATTCATTATTACTGTTTTTTCAATTCTAGCAATATTTGTGTGCTTTAGATTATTTTTCATTTAGTTTTTTATAGTTTAACTTACTATTTTTAGTAGTTTAATTCAACTTTTCATCATTCAATTATTTCTTTTAATATTGTGATTTTTAGTTGTTTTTTATATTATTTTATCACAAGTCTTCGTGAGATCGATCTCGTACTTACAATTCACTACACTACATAGTGATCTTATGCGCTTGCGAGTTTTAATTGTGTGCATACTAGTGGCTTATTTCTAAGTTGCTTAGTACATACCAAGTTTTTGGTGCCGTTGCTGGGAACTTGTTTGCATAGAATAGTGTCAAAATTTGAGTTTAGTGTAGTGTCATAGTCTAGTTTAGTCTTTAGTTCAGTTGCTTGAAGTTTTAAAGTGCTGTTATTTATTGTTTTCTCATAGTATTCTTTTAGTTTAGCTATTTTATTTTCAGTTTTCTACTTTTCCTTTCTTTTAGCACATTACTTATTTAGTAGGTGTTTTCTTGTAGCCTTAGAGTCTTTATATGCAAGGTAGGCGATCTTAGGATTTAGCCATTATTGTCTACGATCTAGAGATAGAAAGAACCTTTAGACGATATCGAAGGCAAGCTGAGAGGGCAAGATCTAATACACAGCCCTCATCTGACTTAGTACTTGAAGAAATAACTGTTAACGGAAATCAAAGTCTTAAAAGAAAGATGGTTGGCGCAGAAGAAGAAGTAGTGAACAATTAAAAGAGACCTCTGAAGGAGTCTTACATTCCCTTGCACACCAACCGGCTGTCCACTATCCTTTATCCACCTAATACGGCTGACAATTTCACCCTCACTGCACAACTGCTAAATATGGTATCACACTATCATGGATTACCTAATAATGATCCTTATATTCATATTAAGGAATTTGTTGAGCTGTGCGCGACACAACCAATGCAATGAGTTACCCAAGATGGCATCAGGCTACGTTTATTCCTTTTTCTCTCAAGGACAAAGCTAAATTGTGGTTAAACCCCTTGGATGCAAGTTCTATCACCTCTTGGGAGCAGCTAGCCAATAAGCTTCTTAAGAAATTTTTCCCTGCTCAGAAGACAAGGCAATTAAGTAGAGAAATCCAAACATTTCAGCAGAAAGATGGAGATTAGTTTTGAGAAGCATGGGAGCATTTTAAGGATTTATTATTGAAGTGCCCACATTACAACCTCACAAAAGATGATCAGGTTCAAGCTTTCTATGAAGGACTGAATGAGCTGAATAAGGGAATAGTAGACTCTGCATGTGGAGGAGCCCTGATAGAGAAAAACAGTGAGAAAGTATATGAACTTTTTGAAACTCTTAGTGAAAACTCACAACAATTCTCTTGTAGGACCAGAAAAATGGGTAAAAAGCAAGGAGAATATGAGGTACAGTCTCAAGGAAATGTAACTGCCCAAATGGCGGTCATGGATAAAAAGATAGACATGATCATCAAAGCAATGGCTTCCAATAGCATGTTCAGACAGCCATCAAAAGAAGTATGTGCTATATGTTCACACACTAACCATACTACTGAATGCTATCCCATGTTATCTTTTAGAGATCAGGAGTATGCCAATTATGTTGGTAACACATTCCCTAAGCAGAGCAATCCTTACAGCAATACTTTCAATCCTAGAGGGAGGAACCATCCAAACTTTTTTTGGGGAGGCAATCAGAACAATCAAAACAATCAAGGTAATCAGCAGCAGTATCAAGGACAATAGAGAAACTACCAACACTCCAAGAATAACTTTTCTCAGAACAGTGCACAAAAGCCACCAGACGATGAGTTCAAAAGTTTGGTGACTCAGTTTATTCAATCATCTCAGGCTAATTTCCAGCAACATAGTCAAGCAATTACAAATACTCAGCAAAGTTTGGCGAAGCTAAAAGCACAGGTGGGTCAGATAGCTAATGCCTTGAGCAAGAGGAAAGATAGTAAGTTCCCAAGTTAGACTGAAATAAACCCTAAAAATCATGAGCATTTGAAAGCCATAACTACCCTCATCAAAGAGCCAGAAAAGGTCTATAAGAGAATGAGGCAGCATGGTATAGTCATAGACACCAGCATGAATGGACCGTATAAAAATCCTAAAAACTGTAGACATTGAGCCACAGGACAGTGCACGGCAAAATGAGACTGGTGTGAATCAGAAGAGTGACAACAAGAGCACAGACAATGCGGCCAATCCTATTCAGGTCACAACTTCTAAAGAGCCAGATAGAGTGTATAAACCAATTCCACCTTATCTTCAGAGGTTGAAGCAGGAAAAAAAGAGTCAGTTAACGCAGGACATCTTTGAGACACTGAGGAAGGTATATATTAACATCCTACTGATTGATGCTATCAAGCAGATACCCTCTTATGCAAAGTTTATCAAGGAATTATATACAAACAAGAGGAGATTCAGAGATCATGAAAAGGTTAAGTTAACGGAGAAGGTCAGTGCAGTTTTCTCAAGAAAGCTTCCTCCCAAACTTAAGGATCCTGGGAGCTTTACCATACCTTGCAAGATATGGGATCATATGTTTGAGAGAGCCTTACTGGATTTAGGTTCTAGTATCAATTTGTTGCCAGTTTTCAGTCTATGAGTATTTGAGTTTGGGACAGCTCAAACCAACTTTAATTACATTGCAATTGGCAGACAGGAGTGTGAAACACCCAAGGGGCATTTTGGAGGACATTTTGGTGTAGGTAGGAGAATTTATATTACCTGCTGACTTTGTGGTACTAGACATGGAGAGTGTATCAATGCCACACCACCTTTTTATTATACTTGGCCGACCTTTCATGGCTACTACAGGATCAAAGATAGATGTACAGAAAGGTACAATTGAAATGAAGGTCAATGGGCAGCAGATTGAGTTTAAAGTGTTCAAAGCTATGAAAATGCCGAGAGATGAAGATTGCTTTCAGATTGAGGTGATTGAGCAGGCTATAAGAGAGGTGTTTTCAAGAGCACATGGGTGCAAGGAGGAGTTGGACACATGCATTTAGTAAGGCCTCATCAAATCTGAAATCGTGCGAGATAGTGATGAACTTGAGGCAGCACTTAAGGAAATTGTAAATCGACTAGAAGTACTCCCCTCCATTCCAAGCAAATATTCTAACTCTTATGAAATTCTTGGTTCTTCCACAAAGCAACCCGTTCCTTCTGTTATAAAAGCACTCGAGTTAGAATTGAAGCCATTACCTGAACATCTCAAGTATCACTTCCCACGACCATTCATTGACTTTTTCGAGGTTACTCGTGTATTTAAGCATGGGGCTATTGAGATCTTTAATCCAAAGAATGGAAACAAGTTCAAAGTTAATGGACATAGGCTCAAGTCATATTGGGAGTAAAATTTTGATAAGGATGTGGATGTGCTTACATTCACAGATTCCCCTTCAGATTGATAGAGAAGCACAGTCTGGCTGTAGACTATAAAGCAAGCACGACTAGGAGGTAGCCCAGATTTTTGCAAGGAAAAGTTGACGATAGCGATTGCGAGTTGCAGATGTACTCCATATCCAACTGAGTTCTTTTACCATTTTCTCTGTCTTTATATTTACTTTTCTGTTTATGTTTTTGGTGTTTCCTTCCTGCTTTATTTTACAACATTGGAGACAATGTTTAATTTAAGTTTGGGGGAAAAGTCTTAGTTAAGATAGAGTCATTAATAGAGTCATTATAGTCCAAAAATGCATAAAAATTTAAATTTTTTCAAAAAATACGAAAATATTTGTTTTTCTTTGTTTTTTTTTTTTCTTTGAGTCATAATTTCTTCCTACCACAATGATGAGAAATGATGATTTGTTTTGCATGGTTCATTGAACTTAATTATGCTGGTTCTTTATATTATTCAATTGTTGTAAATCTTGTTTAAGCATGTTTAAGCTATCACTGTGTGGATTACAATGCTAATATAGTTTCAGGTTGAAAGCTCTTGCATAATTGAATGATTAGATGCTTTTGGTGGAAACTTGTATAACCTAGGGAGCTTTGAGCCTAAATGCTTATTCTTGAGAATGTTATATACTGAGTGATTTGATCTTTCGTTTCTTGATCTATATGATGCAGTTGAATTCATTATCATTCTTTGATCACATGTTCTGATTTTATATGGAATAACATGCTAGAACTCTCATTTTTATCCGATCGAGGCATATTTCGACTACATGAACCATAGTAGATGATTTTAGGCCATGTTTGACTAGTTTGTGCTTTTCTATCCATTCCCTTTGATGCTTATCACTAGTTATCCATGTTGAGCCTTAATTAAGCTGTTTCTTTCATCCATACCAACTCCTAAGTTTGGGGGAGTTACCTTACAGTATGTATAGCCTTTCCTTATCTAAGGAAGTATAAAGATGAATTCAAGGTTTACTACAAAATGTGTGTAAGGCTCGAGGAAAAAAGAGAAAAAGAAATTAAAAGAAAGGTTGTCGTTACCGTGCCACTCCATAGTTTCAGTTTTATTAAAAAAAAGAAAAAAAAAAGAAAAAAAAGAGGAAAAAAAAAAAAAGAATAAAGGAGGGTACATGTGTGACCCAACAAGGTAGAAATTCAAAATGCAAGCCTTAGCCGCTAAAATCAGAAGTGTATAAAGGAACCAGAAGTATGATTCTATGCAAATTCCTTAGATCTTGTTATCCATTTCCTCTCATTCTTATCCCTTCACCCTAGCCCTATGATAACCCATGTATAAAAGTCCTAATTGATCCTAGGTGAAGTGTAGTCCCATTGTGGAGATGAGATGGAATGGGAGCCTATGGTGTATGATTTCATTTCAAGCATGTGTTATTTTTCATGAGATCATTGTCTATTCATTCTTAGACAATTATTGAGTGTTTTATTGTGAGTGTATCCATGGTGAAGATTGGAGTTAAACTAATATGCAAATGATTGTTTGGTTGTGTGAAAGCCTAAACTGAAAATTATGTTGATATTGTTTTACACACGACTCTTTGAGCATGTTGATGTGAGCTAACTTATTATTTGGGTAATCTTTAGAACTAGTTGAGACTCTTGCTTCTTTGAATCATGTATTGTTCAAACATCTCTGAGATTAATGGTGAAAGGATAGGATTCAAACTTTAGTGTTTCAAGTTTCTTACTTGTTTAGTTTATTGTTTTGCTCGAGGACTAGCAAAAGGTAAGTTTGGGGGAGTTTGATAAGTGCTTAATTGTTTACAATCCAAGCCATAATATTTGATTTATCTTATGCTAGTCATAGTTATTTTATTTGATTTTACATAGTTTTGTTAATTTTTATGTAAAGGTCAAAAAGGAGTCAAAAAGAGAAGATTTCATGAAGAAGTAGGCCTAAATCATCAAGAAGGATCATGGTGGGTTCCATCCAAGATGTTTCAGATTCAAAGAAGACTTTTTAATTATTTGGACAACTTACAATTCAAGTAAAGAAAGAAGAAAAGAAAAAGAAGAGAATTCCAAGTGTGTTACACGCCCAAGGGGAGCCCACAGCCATTGCAAAAGTGGAATTTCAGAATTTAGAAAGTCCTATTCAAGTTAAAGTGGAGCCCAATAATTGAGAAGAAAAATGAGAAAACTAAGGCAAGTTTAGAGCAAGAGTCCAAGCCAAGCTAGAAGTCTAAGAAGGGGGTCTCATACTAATGTTACACGCATCATATGGGCCCAATTTTATGATAAAAGCTTCAGATTTAATCTTTTGCAATTAAATCTCATATTTGTGGGTCTATGTGAGGAACTTTCTATAAAATACAAGTAGGATCAGATTTAGAAAGTCTTGCTAAACAAGAAAGAAGACTCCTATTTCATTATTAGGAAGCCAAATTGTAAAGCAAGATGGAAACCTAATCATACAAGAGAACTACTTGCTAAAAGGGATTATTGCATGATTTATAAAAAGACAAGGAGAGGTGGTCGTTCAACATATATATCCCATATAAAGCCCTAGCCATGTCCATAAGAATACCAGCCACTATTTCAGCACTCTATGATCACAAAAACCAGCCATCATCATCCCAACACCCTATTTTCCTTCTAGCTTTTGATAGTTTAATTTACTGTTTTTAGTAGTTTAATTTAACTTTTCATCATTCAATTGTTTCTTTTAATATTGTGATTTTTAGTTTTTTTTTACATTATTTTATCACAAGTCTTCATGGGATTGATCTCGTACTTACAATTCACTACACTACATGGTGACTTTGTGTGCTTGCGAGTTTTAATTGTGTGCATACTAGTAGCCTATTTCTAGGTTGCTTAGTGCATAGGGAATAAAATCAAGGCATACACATATCATGATATGCAAGATAATACAAAAGATCTTAATTCTAGATGACAGGAAACAATGAGATCATAATTTGAATTGCAGACTTGAAAATCAGATTTAAACAAGAATTGCATAAACAAAAGGCAAGGATTACTAAGCTACTAGCCAGGAAGTGTGCTTGGATACTGGCCTATGCTAGATGGATGCAGAAGTGATGCTCGATGATCAGGAAGAAGACGATGCCCTGCCCCGAGCTTAAGTTGATGCTCCAGTGGATATCTCTCTCTCTCTCTCTCTCTCTCTCTCTCTCTAGTCGTGAGTGAAGAACTGAGGATGTATGAGAGAGTGGGACTGTCATGGCTTTTAAAGGCTCTCTCTCTCTCTAGTCGTGAGTGAAGAACTGAGGATGTATGAGAGAGTGGGACTGTCATGGCTTTTAAAGGCTTTGAGCTGGGTTCCTTCCAAAATTAGGACTCCAAAAGCAAACCCTCTTCCCAAGTTGGAGAGCATTTCTTTCTTTATGATAAAACTTTGAGGCTTAGATTGCTGACACTATTAAACTCTTTCTATCATACATGGAAAGTGCTAGATATAAGATGGGACAAGAGAACTTTCCTAAATGGGCTGAACCTAGTCACATCATAGGGGTCAGTTTCAAACCTACTAGATGGGCTGCTCTACACCAAAGTAGTTTGGCTTTTATGACCCTACTAAAACAGTGATTTCTCATGCCAAAAGACTTCCTCATTTTATCTATTCTAGCTTATAACCCAAGCAACAAGAGCACATACGTATAATGCACTCATCTCATACTTCGTGCATGGCCTACAAATAAAACAACACTAGTAGTATATATATGGGGAAAATATTTATGTGCATCCATCATTCACTATATTATGATGAGGAACAACATAGTGGGGCCAACTTTTTGATCCATCTGAACCATCCACACACATGGGACCCTTTAGGTGCACTAGACCCATTGGGTTTTCACCTATTTAAATGGATTGGACCGTTCGATTGAGGGTAAATTTTTTTTCTTTACTATTAAGTTGTTAAATTAGTGGGCCATGGAGGAAGGGGTTAGAGACATGAGATTGACTCCAAACTTGATCTATGGTCCCATCCAAGATGTCTCTTTCCATCCCCTATAAGTCCCATGAGCAATGGGTTATTAAGTGGGCCCCATTAAGTTTGTCCGTCACCATCTGGTGAGGGAATGATACACATAAATATCCCCCTATATATACACACTTATATATGTACCGCCCGTAGCATGAATGCATATTTTTATTTCAACTTTCCTATGTCTACATCATTTGTGCATGATGATCAATGAAGGTGGGGCGTACTCATGCTAGATTAAATGTGCCTATGCATATAAAGAAATCCCATCATGGCCATGCCCCTAACATGGGTCCACCCTATGGGCCGTATCATGTATGCTATGCATTTTTTATTCTCAAGCAAGTGTGGATTGTGGGCCCACCATTAGGCCCTGCCATGCATGCTTATCATCCAAATTCAATAATATGAATGCACACTTATTCTAAGTGATTAGTGAGCGAAAGGCGTCCAAAAGAGTTGGGTCCATTCGTGGTCAATCATGCGGTCAAAATCAAATCATGTGGGTAATCAGCGATTGGGTTCTTACAGTTAGATTGTTAAGGGATTCTCTTCTGTTATTTACCCCTGCAAATAGAGGTTTTATGTTCTGATTACATTATCAAAATCAATGAAACTGAGATCCTCTTCTCATAGGGTTCTGCTCTCTGTTTCCCTTTTGATTTCATTGGTTCATATGGTATCAGAGCAAGAATACTAACGGCCGCTCAATCCTTCTTCTTCCGACGCTATTGTCTTCTTCGTCTTCTTCTCGTTTGCAAAGCTTTCAATCTACTCCCTTTGTAAGCACTGTTCTCGTCGTCCTCTTCAACAATTTCTCAGTGCATCATAGGTCTCTGTTCCTTCTTCATCTGATTTCTTCCTATCAGTGTTTCATCCAGATCTAGCATCTTCTTTATTGTTTCTCTGCAATAATGTCATCTCCGCATCTTTCTCATTTTCTGCTAGTTCTACACACACATTTCGTGTTTCCAACATCGGTAGCTTGATCTTAGCAGGCTTTGTTTATCATGATACCTCTGGTGGATAAAATACTACCATCTTCTATAATTTGAATTATGCTTATTTATATGAAAAACTTATCATGACACAGGATTTGAGGGCCCCAAATTTCAGGTCGTGACACTAACAGAATCCAGTTAAGAGAGAAGCTACAGCTCCAACGAACTTTGGAAAGGTTAATCACATGACACTCAGGTGAACAGTAAAACAGAAAATTACTGTAATGGCAAGGTCCTGTTAAATTTCAGGTGACTAGGGCTTGTTTGGCAAATCTTATCTCTTTGAAACAACTCTGTATGAAATAGATCTATTTCAAATGGCCTCTATGAAAAAGACTTTTTTGAAATAGATTGTTTGGGAACACAGAAAAATTGATTGAAATAGATTTCTTAAATTCAACGGTACATGATTTCTCATAAATTTCTCTATATCCAAAACGATTCAATGGTTCATCCCCATGATTGTTTTTAGTATTCCTAAGAGGATCGATGGTCCGGATCTTGATATAGGGGCCCACAAATTATAAAAAATTATATCAAATGGTTCACATTTTTGGGTAAATTTCTCGAGATCCGTGAAAGATCAATGGGTGAAATTTGAGCCCATAGCCATATTTGGACTATTACATATTTCCAATGCTTCAGATGGAAGTTTACAGCACGAAATCCAAGAAAAAATTGAAAAAATGGACTGCCAAAATCCTGTTTCTACTGCTGGGTTAGAACATGAGTGATTTTAACGGTTCTTAGATTTTCATCATTTTCTTGAGATCTGGATCAAACCAGGGGCTGAAAATTTTAGCCATAGCGTTTTTAAAATCACAAAGAGGACTAATAGTCTGGATCGTGATCATGGAGCCCATAGAAGTCCAGAAAAATAGATCTATGGTTATTCATTTTTTCACAAATATGTGGAAATCTGAGATAAATCAACGGCTGAAATTTGAACCAAGTGCTGTTTTTTGTCCTATTAATGCTTTCAACGGTTCAGATCAAAGTTTAGGGTCTCAAATATTAAAAAAAAAAAGAAAGAAAAAACGGTCCATTGTCTATTCTGATTCTGCCTGTTTTTGGTGCTATCCAAATCAAATACTATTGCTTTTTATCTGGATTCAATCAGACACTATTCCTCTTTATTTGGATTCAATCAGACATGTAAAATGTGGTTCCCAAACGTGCTAAATGCTTTTTAAATCCATTTTAATCCAATAAGATGATGAAAATAGACTTTTCAAACGGGCACTTAGTGTGTTTAGAGAGCTGAGCGTGTAGCTCTTTATCAATACTGTTAACTATGGGTTGAGATTTTCAACCCGATTAATAAATGATCTGGGGGTTTCAGACTTCCAACCAATTCTTATCCTTATAATGTGGTACCATTATGCATGTAGATAATTTACATATTTAAATGAGTGCAAACAAGTGACCGCTTAATATGAGAACATGAATAGATTTTTCTCCTTTTGACAAAGCCATACCTTCGAGCAGATAAATTGGAACGAACATTTTGTAGGAGCGGACTTGATTGACTTCAAACTATGTGAGGCTAGCAAGCCAAACTCGTCTCTCAATGCATCTATTGAGAAGGAGGTGTTTCCCCCACGCCCCACCCACTCCCCCCTCAAGCCAATAGGATAACCATTCCCCTTTTTTTTTTTGGTTGTCCATCCTCGAGCCAATAGGATAACCATTCCCCTTTTTTTTTTGGTTGTCCATCCTTGAGCCAATAGGATAACCATTCCCCTTTTTCTTATGTTGTCCGTCCTTGAGTTATTGTCTTTCAATACCGCCTAAATGAAAGTTATTACATTGTAGGGAGCTTCAACGAAGGTTTTAAAGCTTGGCGCTAGTCTCTATGCTTTTAGGACAAGTCAATGTCTCCCATGCCAATCTGTGCCATTCTTAAAAGAAATCACAAAAATGAATTGAAAAGAAGGATAGAAAAGACTAAAGATGTGTGATTATAATGATTTAGTTGTATCTTAAATCAATCATAGGGATATGTATTTTTTTTTTAATTCTAGTGTGATGCTGCAACTGTAGGGATATGTGAAGGGATCCCTTGAGAATGATGGTTGTCGCTGCTGCTGTGTCAACTTCAATTGCGTAGCAGTGTAAGTTCTATTGGATTTCTTTTGAAATTATATATTAGCGTTGCACATTATCTTGTTCTGTGTTATTTGTTGTTTTCTTTCTCTTTTTTTTTTTTTTTTTTTGCAGCTTTTGTGAATGCTTTCGTGCCGGGGAGTATTGTGCTGAAGGATGCCTAGATTGTCGTAATAACCCTGCCAATGAAGATATGATTCATGACCTCAGACGACGAAAGGAATCCTTTATCCCTTTACCACTGAAGCGAAAGCTTGTGCAACTTGCAACGCTGTCTACTCAGAATAGTTGGGTGAGGACCTTTGACAAGGTCAGCTTCACTGTTCTTTTATTTTCTTTAGTAGAAACTTTTTGGTCATTGTGCTGAAAAACTGAATCAGCCATAATTGTGGCTAATCTCTATACTAATATGCTGTTGATTTATAATAATAATAAAAATCCTACTTCGAAATTATTAGAAACCTCCACATAATCTTTATACTAATGTGCTGTAGTTGAGTTAGGATTTTTTTTCTATGTTCATAAGCAGTTGTCTTTGCCTATGTTCTAGACTTAGCTATAGCACTCGATTTTGCTACCACTTTCTGGTTTTTGGTTTTTCATGTATTTAAGTCTCCTCCAACAAAAGTACAATTCCCAGTTGTGCTGCCAATTAGATCCCAAAAAAATACCTTCTTCCGGAGAAGGTGAAATTTACCTTATGCTTGGGAAGGAAGTAAAATGAGGGGGAGGAGAAAATAAGGAGGGGAAAATCGAGGGAAAGTGAAAATTGAGAGTGTTTGGGAAGAGAGGAGGAAAAGTGGGGGTCAAAATTCGTGTGGGGCCAACCTTAAAACAGACAAATAAAATCCTACTTTTTTTTTTACTTTTATTTCTCCTACTTCCTTACTATCCAAATAAAAATAAATAAAATTAACTTTCCCTCCCCTCTAGTTTCGCCTTTTCAATATCTATTTTACGAATAAAGACCGAAAGGATCGAATACTACCTATCACACGATCCTGGCTCCCCAGTCAGCGACCAAGAGGCTCATCTTTCTCTCCACCATCTTCTTCTGCATTCTCTAAACTACAGGGTTTCCTAATGGCAGATGAAACCACAGTCAACGGAGTCGATTCCATCCTTGATCCTACGATGAACGGAATCTCAAAGGAACATCCAGACTTCGAAGAGCACGACAAAATCTCAGCTCTGGAGAGAAAGATTGAAGATCTAGAGGACGAGAAATCCGCAATCATTCAAGAAAACAAAGAACAGAAGGAGAAAACCAAGCTCATGACACTGGAAATAGACGGGTTCAAGAAAAGCAAAGAGGAAATGGCGGAAAGATTGGAGAAGATGCAAGCAGAGATCGATCGATCGGAAGATGATAGGAAAGCGCTCAAAGCAATCGCTGCTCGAGCATCAGAGCTTGAGACTGAGGTCTTCCGTAGGCAGCACGATCTCCAGTCGTCCATGTCTGAGTGCGAAGACAATAGAGAAGAACTCCAGAAGCTGACCGGCGAGTGCGAAGCTCTGAAACAGAGCAATCGAGAGAAGAAATCGAAGATTGACGATCTTGAGAAGGAGATGGATCTTGCGATCTTGCAGATGAAGAAATCGGAGGCAGAGACCGGAAAACGCATCCAACTTCTGCAAGAAGAAGTGAAGGCTTCAGTTTCCACCAAGGAGAAGTTGAAGCAAGCAAAGCAGGACGTGGAAACCCTAAAATCTTCTTTAGAAGATTAGCTGAAGCAATCTGAAGCGAAATCGGAGGAGATGGACAGGATTATGAAGGATCTGAATAAGAAGAATGAGCTAATGGCAGTGAGGCTGGTTGCTTATGCAGAAGAGAAAGCGGAGATGGAAAAGACGATTCTGGAATTGGAGAAGGAAGATGTGATGGAAGAAAGCGCCGATGGAGGGAGGAGGGGTTTCAAGTTCCAGTGGCCTGCGGCAGCGGCGGCGTCGACTGGTACAATTGTGGCAGCTGTAGCTATGAACTATCTGAGGAATGCAAGGCAAAAATAAGGAAACTATTCCGGGGTTTATCATGTTCTTGTGCTGTTATGATTTTGCTGGTTTAACTCGTGCTTGCAAATCAAGTGCATTTTTCCTCATACAGAGATGACAAGAAACTTAGATGTTGCTGTTTTTTTGGTTTAGTTTGCTTCTGCTTCTTTGTTTTGGCAAATTAGAAAGAATACTCGACTGCAACACCATGATCATGATTTATATTGCTGCAAAAGAGTAGTTTGTACTGTAGATTATGAGGATGGGTATTGTCACATCCCAGTCCCGAATCACCCTGGCTTAGGGTAATCTCCGAGGTGCGACACGTGCAATCCCGTGTTACTATACTTGTCTCAAGTCAAATACGGCAACACGAAAGATAAAAAAATTCACTTTTACATGTCCACAAAATCAGATAGTGGAAGCATAACATCAATAATAATTACTTGAACCATTGCACAGTCCTAATTAAAAGTTAAATATTAAGTTTATGCAAAACATAATTACATATTTAACCCAAAGTAGAGATTACAAAATCACCCTACAATCTATTATAAAAGAATTCCAGTTATCCAAATAGTGTGGCCCACACAAAAAGGGGCTAGCCACACTCTACACTTGATACCCAAAAGAATGATTCATGGCGTTCTTAGTGGACTCAGACTACATAGGCCTGTTACCGGCCCACTCTTCTAGTCCTGAAGGAACCTCTTGGGCCTCCTCCTCTCCCTCCGAGGCCTCCTCAAGGCCGGGAGCTGCACCTGTGTCTGTGACACAATAGTACTTCAAATACAACGAATTGACAAGTATAGGCATTAATGAGGAATTACATAATGTATCAAACGAATTTAAAATGACGAGTGATTATAAGATGTCAATATCAAGTAATACTAGACAATTAAGCAATATCGAATAAATTCATGCTTTACAAATCAAATGAATAATAAAACATACAATGTGGCTACTACATTTAGCTCGCCCTCTCAAAGAGAACGAATCTAGTTGGGATGTCACCAGCGGCCCGACCAAAAGCTAGCTGGCTACTAAGGTCTGGAGTTCCGGTGCTTCAGTGACTTATTGCAGTAGTCTCGAATACTAAACCAAGTTTATCATCGTCAGGCATTACAAGGTCGAAGCCAAGTAGTGCCGACTCGATCGAATCGAATAATAATCGAATTTGAGTAAGTTTACATATAATTCCATAATCGAATCGAATAATAATATATACATACGAATGCTTACTCAATCCCAAATCTCATCGAATACCGAATAGTTATGCATATAGTAACGGAATGTTGAACTAGGAGGAAGGCTAATCGAATCATAATACAATAGATAATTAACCAAAATTGATAGCCAATGGTGAAATCTAATCTCAATATGAAATGCAATAGAGTTAAAGAATCAATTATTTATTCCTAACCAATCCTAATCTATCATCCGTAGTCCTTTATCGTCCAATACAAGGTAGGTTGAGAAGGCCAACGTACTACTCTCTTTTGAGTGTCACTTATTATGAGAAGACACGTTGAATTCTTCAACTAACCTTCATGGCATAATATTAGACTACTAATTCTCCATTAGACATGAGGAAAAGTTTAAGGTTCCAAGCTAAGGTCTCACAAGGCCTTTCCATATTCTACAACCTTATTGGTTTAGTGTTTTTCTCACAATCATCCTCCGGGATCGATTATGAAAGGTTTTAGGCTCTCTAGGAGTGGAGTTAACCCCTTAAAGAGTCAATGGGCCCTAAAAGAGACGGGCTTGCTTCATTGATCCAAAATTGCACTTTCTCTCTCAATCTATGATCATTAAGTAGTGTATACCACTGGATTCTACGCTTCGAGAGCTTTCCAACAGTATGTGGAACTCCAAAATCCAATATACGGGTAAAAAGTTATAGCCTTTCGAAGTTGGCACTACTGGGCCCAATGGGCCGACCCGCTTGAGCAGGCCCAAGATCCGCTCGAGCGAACAGCATTTTGTAGCGACTTTTCTGGGCAGAAACTGACCTGCTCGAGTAGTCACTTGGCCTTGCTCGAGCGGGCAACATTCTATGTCCGTTTTGGATACAGAAAATGGCCCAATGCACTGTTTTTATGAGGTTAATCTCATACTAAATGAAAACAACATTTACCATGTTAACCAACAACCCAAAACTTGTATAAAATGAGCCCATTTGCTCCCCAATCAACATAAAAACACTAAATACATCACCATCAAATTATCTTAATAAAACTAATCCTAATCATACATTCCATTAAGAGGCTAGAATTATCAAAAATAGAATTTCTGAGTCAATCAATGGAGAAGTCCATATGTAATCCAAATTAACACTTATACTTGCCTCTATTGAACTTTCCAAGCTCTACTTCACACACTTGCTTCAAAGAACCCAAAAACCCCCAATATTCAAACCCTAAACACAAAATCAAGTGAAAAAACTAATGATTATGCATGTATGATCACAATAGAGTCTCTTTGACTCCTCTCAACTCAAAATACAAAAAGGAGGTGGTTGATTCTTACCTCTAGCAAGAAAAACGAAAATGACTAGGGTTTGGGTGGAGAAGATGGGGTTCTTGCCAACAACTAGAGGAAGAAGATGGAGAAGATGAAGAAGATGCTATAGTTTCCACCATTGTCTTCAATGCACCACCACACCCTCTTGATAGATGATGAAGTAGAGAAAAAGGAAGAAGGTAGTGAGAAAGAGAGAAAGAGAGAAAAGGGAAGGGTTTTACCCAATGACATGGTAAAAGCTTATAAAGGGATAAGAGGTCCATTTTGCACAAAAGCCCACTAAGTTTTGTTATTTCCACTTTGAGTCAAATGGAGGTCCACTTCTTCAATTCTTGGTCAAATGAGGTAAAGCCTAATACAAAAATCGACGTGCTCGATGAGATACATGCGATGACACTAAGATGACATGCATATGATGTAAGATTCGAAAATCAGTAATTACAAAAAAGTCCTCGACTCTACCCAACTGAGTCAAATTGGTTTCAACTCATCTATTCGAGACTCCAAATACATCTAACTCACCTATAAGGGACTAATGAACATTAATTACACGAAATAGCAACTAATTACAATTAAATTAATTAAAACTCAATTAATTAGTACTAATTAAGATAAATTTGGGTTGGGGTGTAATATTCTCCCCCTCTAGGAATCATTCGGTCCTCCGAGTGAACATATTTGCTCAAAAAGTTATGGGTAGTGTTGCGCAACTTGATCTTCTAATTCCCACATGGCCTTTTCTGGTCCATGATGCTCCCAAAGGAGTTTGACCCAACGAATGGTCCTAGTTCGCAACACTTGCTCTTTCTCATCGATGATACGGAGTGGACGCTCTACGTACTTCATCGTATCGAATGACGTGAGACAGATCTCGAACGTACTTCCGACGCATGGAAACATGAAATACATCATGTACTCTTGCGAATTCAGGTGGAAGCTTCAATTTGTAGGCTACATCACCGATTCTGCTCTTGAGTTCAAACGGTCCCACATATCTCGGTGAAAGCTTTCCCTTTTGTCCCAATCGAACAGTGCCCTTCATCGGAGAGGCCTTCAAAAACACCCAATCACCAGCTTGAAACTCAAGTTTTCTCCTCCTATTATTTGCGTAGCTTTTCTGCCTTGATTGGGCAGTCTTCAACTTTTCTCTGACTTGAAGAATCTTCTTTGCGGTGTTTGCAATAATTTTAGGTCCATGAAAACTCCTGGTGCCAACCTCTTTCCAACATACAGGTGTCCTACAACGACGTCCATAAAGAGCTTCAAATGGTGGCATCCTAATGGTGGAATGAAAGCTATTGTTATAAGCGAACTCGCATAGTGCCAAGTGCTCGCCCCACTCACCACCAAAGTCAATAACGCTGGCTCGAAGCATGTCTTCCAAAGTTTGTATAGTGCGTTCGGACTGTCTATCTGTCTGCGGGTGATAAGTCGTACTGAAACTGAGTTTTGTGCCCATGGACTGTTAAAAAGATTGCCAAAATGAAGAAACAAACCTCGTATCTCGATCCGAGACTATGGACACTGGGGTACCATGTAGCCAGACAATCTCCTTCACAAACAATTTAGCCATATCAACAAACGTCATTCCTTTCTTGAATGGGATAAAGTGAGCAGATTTAGTCAATTGGTCAACTATCACCCAAATCACATCGTTCTTCTTGCTGGTCAAAGGTAGACCTGAAACAAAGTCCATCGAAAAAGTGAGAGCATCAATGGCGCCTTCGCAGCCTAAGACAGAAGCATCATCCTCCTCTGTATTTGAGGACGATTCTGGTGTCATGGATTCTTCTCAAGCTCCTCTACTTTGGGATCCTCTTCAACGTCAAGCCGCAAAGCAAATTCACCTCCACGATGCTCACCAGGACACTCGAGAGAGAGTGCTGCCTCACATAAACCGCAGATGTCGACCAGGATCCAAGCAGAGGGGAGGATCCACGCAAAACCCATGGCATAAACCGCAGCCCCAGCGCATAAACTTGCAACGATGACCGCCGATGTCGCCAGCCAGACCGGCGGGGAAAGGCTATCGAAATTGGGGCTTTCTGATTCCGCCGAAGAAGAAGAATAGAGAAAAGGGAAGGGAGGCGGAGGCGGAGGAGGGGGGGGGGAGGCTGGCCGAGGCTTCCGCTGGCTCGTCCCGGCTGGTCTCCTTCCCAGCCGGCGACTGGGAGGAGGAGGGGGAGGGTGGAGGGAGGAGGGTTTGATGTGATAAAGGGGCATTTTGGTCTCAGGAAAAAATTATAAAGGAATGGAATGACCATTCCTCTACCTCCCTAGTGGAATGATCATTCCATTACATAAATGAATGATGATTTCGGAAGTAATAGTCATTCCGCCACTTTTTTTGCGAACCAAACGCGGTAATGATCATTTCGTTGGAATGACCATTCCATTCCAACTTTTATTACAGTGAACCAAAAGCTACCTAAGGAATAAGCTCCACTCATTGAAGTATAATAGTTAGTCTAGATTTATGCACGTACTAATTCAAAATCCGAGTTTAATCCAACTGAGAAATCAAATATTTGATACATTTCATCTCTTTTTATACTACTCAACATCCTTTGGGGAATTCAATATTCTTACAGGTTTGCAAATTTTATACTAATCACGTCCACTGTGCAACCCATCCTTTTGGTTAGCTATCAGCCCCTTTTTTCAAAGAGAGGCCCATGCCTCTTTAAAACAATGTTAACTAGTGTTTTTATCATGTTAAAACGTTTTGTTGAATCTACTGATTAAAGAACTTCAAGAAAAAAACTATCAAAAAATTCAAGAAAACCATGTTAACTGGTTTTCTAATCTGTTGCTTAAGTCAATGTGCTACTTGCCTTTCTTTTCTTTTCTTTTTTTCCTTTTCTTTTTTTTTTTAATTTTCATTTATTGTGAAACCTTGTTGCTTTTTTGTGTGGCAACTGGCCCACATTTCCGCAAATATTTATCAGTGGGAATCTTATTGGAGGATATGATATTATACTCAACATGCACCGAGTAAATCCAAGTGAAGCTTTTATAGATTTGAATTGTGTTATGTCTGATTGTCTTTTGCGAATTTCAGTGCATCGGCAAATAGATGTAACCAAATTCATAGCGGACGCTATTTTAACTACGTCAGCAAATCCCTGTGCAATTACCAATGCACTGCAGCGTCGGCTAATACATCCGCAAAGAGATGTGCGTTGGCAAAAGTCTAATTTTTCTAATTCGAAAACCATATTTGCTAACGCAGTACCATCATTAGCAAAATAAACGCCAACGTTGGTGGTGAGTTGGGAGTTCCTAGTAATGGCCGATGCTGGCTGTGTGTTGGGAATTCATAGTAATGGCCGACTGCCGGCGTTGGCAATGTGTTGGGAATTCATAGTAATGGTCGACGCTTGTAGTGCGTTGGAAATTCCATGTAATGGTCAATGGTTGTAGTGCGTTGAGAATTCATGTTAATGGCCGATGGTGATTAAGCGTTGGGAATTCATGAAATAATCGACGCTACCAATGCGTTGGGAATGCATGAAATAGCCGACGCTACAAATGTATTGAGAATTCATGAAATAGCATACTACTAATGCGTTAGGAATACGCTATATCTTTGGGCTAATGTGTTGGGAAATGCAATTTCGCCGACGCATAAATCACGTTGGTAAATGTTGTAATACATTTTCCTTTTTACAACGTACGCTGGTGCGTCGGGAAAGCTTATTATTATTATTTTTAAATTAAATTTTCATTTCTCCCTGTATACCACAAAAAAATGGGTCGGCCACAAGTGAAACTTTTCTAACCTGCATTTAAGTGGGTCATATTAGGAAAAACAGGTGTAACCCATAATTATCCTTTTTAAGTTTCCATCCAAAATGTATAAATGAATTGTTTCAATGCATTGACTATTAATTTGGACTCCATTTTTTTACACATGGAAAACTATAGAAATAAAATTGTGAGATCTCACTTTATAAATAGAAAATTCAAGTCAATTAAGAAGAGACAACTTTGAAAGCGGGCTCTTCTTTCTTTCCATTAGCACTTAGCAGAGACGAAGAGATCCTCAGCTATGGTTAGAAATATGAACAGGCCTGTGTGACTTTGAATTGAATTGAAACTAGCATAATAAGGTGGTCCACTGGACTAGGGTCATTTTTTACTCTATACGTCCACAAACACAAGACAACTCACCTAATTTGTCCCATTTCACCCCTACAATTTTTGGTTACTGAAAAAAAAATCATCCATTGTTCTTTATGTTCTAAAAGCAACTAGCAAAGGGTGAAATGGACAACTTAGTTGGGATGTCGTGTTCTTAATGGGGACATAATGTTTCCTTATTCCTAGCATGTTGTCTGACCACACCACACAATTAGGTTAGGTCACTGCCCACCCAAGAAACCAAAGCATGAAGCAGACTCTCTTGATGGGCCTTACTTTGGACCATGTAAGGCATTGGGCCTGAGGTTAATACTATGGAAAACAAAAATGGACCCCGTCTCAACATGTGGGCCTCATATTACATGCAGGATCTGAAGATTTACTGATTTAGTCTAAGATTCTTGATTACTTTTTCTCTGTGAAAAGAGTAAATGATTATTCAGTTTCCATCTTTGTTTTTCAATTGCCTGTAATCATATAATGGATTGGAATTCCAACTGAGTTCTCTCACTCAACTTTTGAGTGAGGAGAAGCCATCCAAGCCATATCTCAGATCATCACTCTGGGTTCAGCGAATCCGTCTGTAACACCCAACCAAACTCTTTCAGCATCTTCACAGAACCCCTGAAATCCTGCATGTCATGTGAGACCCACACGGCTGAGACTGGGTCATTTTTGTTTTCCATAACATTAACCTCATTAGTGCCCTGATTGGCAATGGTTCCGGGATTACACCCAACTAGCAAGAGCAAAGAAAATTATTTTATGAGATTCTAGGGACTTCTCGCTAATTATTCCGAAAAACAATTATTTAAATGGTTGCACAGAACAAGAATTCAGATGCAAAACTGATTACAACCGTGCATTAAAAACATAGCAAAAATTTATCCTACAGGAGCCCTCAGAAGAGGTGGTGTGAGATTTTCAATCCTTGCTGTCCAAGAAAATACTCCTTGAATTATAGACGCCCACCTACAAAAATTCCGAGACCCAATCCCTTCCGCATCTCCCTAAAAGTATATATCTTAAAATTTACAATAAGCTTGGATCATGCTACTGTTGGGAATGTACAAAGCTAGAATGCCAGTGTCGTTTAAATCTTAACAAACCTACTACGAGGTCTGTTGATCTAAGTATACCTATATGAGCCCCATTTCTTGTCTCGGATCTGAAATTGGATGTTTGCTGTTGATGCTAAATCTGGATTTAGCTCCAACACAGAGATCATGCAGGATTTGGATCCGGGACAGATCCACCCTATAGAAAACTGATGGTGGTTCCATCCTGAATCTAACCCAGTTATATTCCTGGGTGAGATTTGAGAACTAAATGTAAATGATCCAGCTTGGGCCACAGCAAGTTTCACTAGTAGGTATGTCATTAAAGGATATTTGTGACAATGATTGAATAAAATGTGAATTTTCAAGCCCAGTAATTATAGGGCTTGTATGGCTTATACTCACCCTTGATATCATGTGTTGGGTTCCAATCTGCACCATTACATTTTGTCATTTTGATCCAAACTTTTTTTTTTTTGGACGAATCAATTTGATCCAAACTTAACCCCACAAAACAGGAACAAAAAAAAAGGTACGTTCATTAAGCATTTAAAAACCATCATATTTCCACCTGATCACATGAAATATAATAGCAAACATTATCCATAAAGATCTCAAGAAGTTCAATAGAAACAACTGAAAGTTAGCCCAGTCCATAGCTCATGTTCTCGTCTACGCCCAACTGTACAGAGAAAATTGTATCCCAACAACACAAACATAGGAATTAAATGATCCTCACACATGGGTCCCCATTAGGCCAGGCACATAGATTGGTGATCCTCTTTGTTGAAATTATGGGCTTCACCATGGATAAAATAATGCCCCAACAACCACTGCCTTGAGAGAGCCTTCATATAGGCAGTCAACAAAGGAATACAGCAAATGTCCAAAATTCAACAAAAGAAAATAGTGAAAGGCAAGTACTAGGTTCTCCCAATTCAGGTTCAAGGGAGGCACTGCCTATCCATAGAAGCCCATACATACACACTTGAGTTCCATGGAAACTTTGCAAATCATTCAGTCAAGGATCATAGAATTCCTCAGAATAGACCAGGGAAGGAAGAAAGGAACCTCTCAAAGTCTAAGTGTAAGGTCTGGTGCTGATAAATCTTCTTCTGGTGGTGGAGCCATAGATACAAAATTCAAATTTGAGCTTCCCGCCATTTCGAAACTTGGGCTTCCAGCGGTCACCTGCCGAAAACTCCGGGGCCAGTACATATCCATCTCGTCATCCTCTACGAAAACGGGCAGTCCAATGAACCTGTGTTCAAACCTTGCACCACCACGAGTGTCAGGCCTCTCCATTGCACCCCCATGGACCAGGGAGTGAGCTTTGATCCCCAGAGATCGGCATGCAGACCCATGCAGAGGCAGTGAAGCTAGGCTGGCATACCTCTCAGATAAGACACTCATTCTCATGGCCCGCTTTGCTAGTGTCCTCTCCCTCTTGTGTGCATTCTGGTGGCCACCCAATGCCTGAGAGCTGAAGAATTTGCGTTGACAGTAGTTGCAGGAGAAGACTCTTGGGGTAGCTGTGGATGGAGGATGGGCGTCGCTACTGCTCTCACTTGTGCTTGCTAGTGAAAATCCACCCAATTCCTTTCTTCCGAATTCATGAATGTTGTTGCACTTGAGAGTTAAATCTAGAGAGATTGACTCAGGAGTCTGTTGGTTGATAAGATCCGCAGGGGCGGAGATGGTGGGGTCCAAGGAGGGATGTGGAGATGTTTCTTGGACAGAGATGTTGGAAGCAACTTGGCTGCTGATATCAGATTCATCTTCAGAAGTCACTTCTGCCTCAAATTTGGAGTTGTGGTGTTTCATGTTTTGATAGTGGAAGATTGAAGTCCTGTTATGTGCGGGAATGCTCCTCCGGGAAGGATCTGTCACAATATGGAATGACAGTGGTTAGCTAGTTCTTCATCTGCACTTAAAAAAGATCCAAGCATATTGGAATCATAGCTAAAACATCGACCTGGTTCAGTTTTCATATAATTCATGTTTTAAATCTAAAACTTAACTTGATAATTCAATGACTGGCCTTCTAAATCATCATATATGTTCAGGAACATACAAACATAGCACAACTAAAGAATAGGAAAAAAAGTTGTAGATAATTAATAAAAACCTTATCTTTGTTGAGTCTTTGTCAAATTGATACTGTAACGCAACTGAGCCAAGAAGATTCAGCCAAATTTAGTTACATCCTGTGCTCTCTACAAGTGTGATTATAATCCTTACAACTGAAGTTCTGTAAAAGAAAAAGATATGGCACAATAAACAATTCCGAAAAGGTTGTAAAGTTGGACCATATTGACTGCTTTCATAGGAACATGTTGCTCCTTGATATGATGTACATTCCTAGATTATGCAAGATTACAGCTGAAATAATAGCCCACACATTAGTTTTGCAGGTTCTCATTTTCAATGAACAAGTTTGTACCATTTTACGCATGCAAATTGTCATTGTTAACAATAGAATTCCATGTTTTACCCAAAAAAAAAAAGAACAATAGAATTCCATGAGAAAATGAAATCTTGGGTAAAGAGGAAAATAAGAATTCATAATACAAAGATAGAGTACGATAGAGAACTAGTGAAAAATATCTGTTGGGCTAAAACTCCAACAGTGTGTCAGCTGAGAATGTTAAGCCAAGTGAACCCACAATATAGTATGAGATTTTACCAAAAAAACACCTTGACTTCAAAACAACTGCAAAGGGAAAGAATATTAAAATATCACTGAAGAGGGCTTTGACACAAAGAGAATACATATATGCTCTTATTTTGTGATAATGACATGTTAGAATCATGTCGTGATCCCACAACTTACATGCGCGATATCACAACATATTATGATTGCTGGAACTCCATGTCTGCTCCCTTTGTCTCCCTCACCCCTTCACCTACAATAGATTCAATCCAGAGTCTAAGAGTCTTCCATTTGTCAAGCTAACAAGAGCCCACTCTCAAGGAAAACTTAGAAATGGTTTTGGCTCTTTTGCCGAAAGAGTAATGAAGAAGAAAGAAAGAAAAATGAAGACTGTCTTTTTTGTCTTCTCCTTTCTAACCCAACGCAGATGTTTGCATTGGCAGAATCAACAACCACAAAGGGGCCCCGCTGTTGGGGTGTTGTAGTGTGATGGGTTGTGGTGAGGGGTGTCTGGGATGGGTGGGTCCTTTTGGGTGGAGGGTTTTGATGATGGGGATGTCGTAGTGTGATGTGTGGTGGTGAAGGGTGTTTGGGATAGGGTTTTGAGGGCAAAGGACAGGTGGGTGCCCTTTCTCTTTTTTTTAATTTTTATTAGTGACAAGATTTCACTAAGAGGAACCAACAAACCCAATAGAAGGCAAAAGACAATTGGGTCCTTTTGGTTGGTGGGGTTTTGATGATGGGATGCCATTTGGTTACGATTTGTTGCTGAATGAGGGTGTGTTTTGTGTGTGCACGTGCATGTGCTTGTGTGTACGTGTGCGCGCGAGTATGTATTACAGTCACCCTTCAAATCCTGAAGGGTTAGCTATATAAGTGCAATAAACAAGCACCAAACAGTAGAATTAATTAATGGACCTCAAATATTGTTTAGAAAGAGGAAGCTAGAAAAATGGCTTCTAGTTGTTTTAATTTATGAATGTCCTTAAATTATATGGTTCAACAACAGAAGAATCAATTCCTCTTTATGATACTAGGTTGAGTTTTCAATTAGACCATTTGCTATAGTATGATGTGCAATGGCTGCGGGTGCACACATCCAGAAAGGAAAAAAAACCTTCCAGAAAAGACAATAAAGGACATTGTAGCACATACAAATGTTTCACAAGCATTATCAGCAGATAATCACTGATCGGATACTGGGATGGATGCCCTAAGAGAACAATATTTTGGCGGAACGGTGGGTAGTTGACGTTGTTTGTGCATTTGGGATGGCAAAATAATCGATAACCACATTAGGTGGAATATTCATAACGATAACAAAACAACAGATAAAATTTCATGCCGCATCCTGTGCTTCCCCAAATACATAGAAACCAACAGATACCCATTACTTTTGCCCAAGCATCTAAAATGCTTGACATTCCAATTTATCAAAGATCCCGCCAGTTATTGTGTCTGAAATTGTTACAACATATACAGAGGAAACTTAACAGTATTTTTTTACAGCATTGATAATTCAGCCACATTTTATTTATGAAATGCATATATGAAACTCAAAATTATATAGTGGAACTTGCTCTAAAATAGTTATAAAGCATAAGCTGTATGGACATGTACCTTGTCAGGTTTCCTATCCCTTTAGGCCCTGTGCCCATGTCTGGTACTGACATATTTGTCTGTCCAAGGTACATGGGTCTCAAAGCAAAATCAGTGGTTTAGAAATTGTGAAGATAAATATCAAATATTTGCTAAAATCATGAAATATTGAAAGGTAATCAACTTTCATGATTTAATTCACTTTACATTAAGAATCAGAACTTCCAAAAGCATTGTTCTGTTTTTATTACAAGATGCAGGGAAGAATTGGAGCCTAAAATTGGACCGTTCTACCAATTACTTTCCCATCGCACCACCAAGTGTATTATTTCAAATTGGTTTCAAAATATTCTTCACAAAGTTTTACATAGATGAAATCTTGATTAAAAAAAAAACAAACAATGACAATGTGCCACCTGATAGACAGCTTGAACTTGCACATGCTTCAAACTGGCATGCATCTACCAAAATTAATATGTAATTGCACAAAATGGCCCTGAATATCCAGTTACAGTAAAAGAAGGCAGAAAACCAAATTCCACCTGAAGCACTTCCATTTCCTGGTGCTGACCAAGCACTAGGTAGTAGGTATAATGGCAATATCTATTCTGCCATCCAATGCTTCCATAATTAAAAACCATATCTGATATCATCAAAATGGAAACATCTACATTGAGGACTATTAATTTCGCATGCAACTAATCTGATCAAATAGCATAAACAGGATGAGGGGAAAAAATGCAAATATGCCCAGGAAGAACTACTTATAAAACAAATCACAAGAGAACAGCTTCTTTCACAATATAAAAAAGAAAGAGGGAAAAAAGGCACCATTATCTGATCATTTAAACAGCCAACATGGGAGCAGTAAAAAACAACTAAGTACCCATCCAAGGTTGCAAAAATTTACTTCCCAACACCAACCCTATATCAAGCAAAACCAAAGGGTGCATTTGGACGGAACCCAAATTGCATGCATTTTAGGCAGTATGGAAAAGAGGAACCAATTTGATATCGTTTTCCATTTTAGTACTCAAATCAAGTATGATTCCCAACCAATCATATTAATTAGGAGCAGAACATTCACAAAGAACAGTATCCAATCTGATATGATTTCCTATTTCCATTGTGGTCTGAATGAGCAGGGTAACTATAAACTCTGCTATCCATATCAATTGCCATTTATGGTACATCCATAGCCACTAAAGGCTTTATTTTTCTGTTATTATTCCTCCAAATGAATCACTCTCCATTTCCTCAATACTTCAAAGATAAAAATCCAATACCTCCAGAATCCAACACGAGGAACAAAATCCAAAACACCCAAAAAAACTGAAAGCCAAGACTAAACAACCAACCCAACACCTTCAAGTTGTGTATCTCGAACTGGAATACCCATTAAAAAAGGGAAAAAGCCAATATTACACGACTAACCATCCAATCATCTGAAAGACTAAAACCTTAGTCATAAAAATTCAATTCAAGAATCAATGAAGAAACCCCAGACACCCATTTCAATATGACCCCAAACAAACTTAATACACCATCTCTCAAGTTTGATATCTAAAGCTGGAGAAGAAAAAGAGTATTAATCAGCCAAACACCCCAGAAGCACAACATACAATCACCCAACAAGAACAACCAAAAAACCCAATTGAGTAACAGTGAAGAAAAAATCAAGTCATCACAGAACAAACCTCAAAACAACCCAAAGTCAAGTAAGTACAAAAGGCCAGCACAAAATTTAAGAGAGACAATAGAAATGAAAATGAATACCCTGTAGGGAATTGCAGACATTTCCATGGTGTGATGATAACTTGGTTTCCCACAACCAGAAGGAAAATCTGGGAAGTGGGTATGTGGGTTTGGTTACTCTAGTCTCCAAGGAAAAGACTAGGTTAGGTGACAAAAGAAGAAATGGGTGATGAGATCATGAGAGAAAGAGGTGGGTGGTGATGTTTAATTATGGGAAAGCAGAGGTTGGAGATGATGGTGGGACGTCAGAACGTCTGAAAAAAAGGCGTGGCAGATAAAAACTAACCAACAAAAGCACAAAAACAGTGTCTTTTGAAAGTTGGAAAGAGAGAGAGAGAGAGTAGTCAGAGTCAGACATAGAATTTGAGATACTATCTTATCTTCCACTTCAAAAGGATTAGACCAACTGCAACTGCATGGAGTTAGATTCGATTCGAGAAAATGTATGATCCTCAAACTGAAACAACATTTCTATTATCATCAAAATAATCCCTGCCATGTCACCATTGTGGAACCATCTACATGCAAGCAATCTTATTAATCTAAGGTTTTGAATTCTTCCATCAGATCCTATTAACTTGCCATTTCAGTTTTAGCCCTTTTGGTTCTTGGCCACATGGGGTGGGACCCACTAACTCGTTTATTTTCCATCATTCAACTGTAAACAGGTGTTTTGAGATTTGAACTTGATGTGCTGATGATCACCTAATGGAATATGGATGGAGCATTTAGGAATGATCCAGATGTGGGCAGTCCCATTCCAATGTGAGGATGTGGGCTGTGAGTGGGCCTCACCTAGCCTCGGCATGGGAGTGGTTTGATAAGTCGGGCTACCATCAAATGTGTGCCATTGTGATGCATTTACCGGAGTTGGATGATGTAGTACCCATTTGGTAGCAAGCATTTGGCGATATCTTCTTTACAGGAATCGGAGAATTTCAAATGTTGGGTAGAATTTCAAAATGCTTTTGGGTCTTATAGCATTTTGAAATCCAAAAATCTTAGGATATTCCATGACCAAAAGTGACTCTTCACATGCAAGGTAAGCAAATTCTCACTATTAAACCATATCAATCAGGGAATTTGAAATTTGAATGGATAGAGAGCCCTTGCATTTTTGTTGGAATTCTCCAGTATCAGAAATGCATTCAACCAAACCGGCCTGATACACAATAAGAATCGTAAAATTAAAGCTAATGATTTTGCAAGTTCTTCTTAACCTTTTTTATTTACAGGCTCTTGATGTGATGATCATAGCCTCACACACATCAAAAGTAAGCTTATCAATCAAAATCTACTATATTATCTATGATATCCAAGACAATGAAATGGACTAAGATGAAACCATATAAACTGCAAGTGAGGCAGATTCTTGGCAAATGTCTTGCTATTATCCTCTCCAAACGAACAACATTTATATGCCCGTAGGGATATTAGTACTGGATTGACGATTCAAACCATTCATCTTTCACGTGATCAAACTCACCCAATAGTGCAAGCCTCTGGTTGTATTTGAATTGGTTGTAAAATTAACTCAGACAAGTGTTTTATACACCATTGGATTGATGTTTAAAAAAACATAATTATGTTCACATGGAATCAGTCCAATGGCTCCTATCACTTTAATTGGCTTGGAACTTGGTTAGTGCCTATAGACGAGGAAGTCTACTACATATGACCAATTTGGACCAACAGAAAGTGGGCATTACCCAGGATAAATCAGGTGTAAAGCTGCATTAGCACCATGCATACAAATATTCTCACATTAATTTGGTATGATGGAACCTACATAAGCAGTTACCACCAACCTATCTTTTCTGAAAGTGATAATATCACAACACCCATAGAATAAGTAAGTTGGGTGTTTTGGATTTTTCCGGACTTTCTTCTTTTACAAGTTGCACATTGTATTGAACATTACTCTAACTTAGGATATATTTTAGGATAGATCAACTGAAATCAATAATTAAGAATCGTTGCAGAGAAAGGAAAGTATGTTCTCATTTTATACTCTTGAGATAAAATTAAAGATTTGGTTTCATTTGAGTGATTGCATGCATGGGAAAAACATGTTGCAAGAATCTTTAAATTCCTTGATTCCTATTTATAGTGGTGAAAGTTGGAACTCTCCTTCTGCAGACAGGAATATATGGATGAAGAACAAAATATGAAAAATCAATAACGGTAATTTGCAAAATTCAGTGAATTTAAAATGAAAATTTTCTGAAATGATTTAGACACATGCATAAAACCAAGGATTACTCCCTTCCACATGACATACATGCACATGCATGAAAAACACCAATCCACTAATAGTTTAGTGATAACTGATAAGGCACCTCCCTTCCATAGCATCAACCATAGATCAATCTCGGGCTATAGTGCTCATGGCGAGAAACTTGAGTGGGAATATTGGGCATGTGCATTAGTATTTACCAGACCCAAAAATAAAAAAATACATACATAGAACATGTAAAAATAGCCTTAAAAGGTATGACTAAATCAGTGAGAAAATACAAATTACAAAGTTCTAGAAAAATGCTACTCATTTAGTAAACTTACCAAAAGCTTGTCATTAATTAAGATTGAGAAAAGCAATATGGATATGATAATAAAAAATAAAATAAAAAAATTTAAAAAGCAAAGTTGAAGTGTGACAAGCAGGCTTGGTCTGGAACTCTTGTTCTATTTCTATATATTCTAGCCTAATACCCTCAATAGATAGAAAAGCAACCCAAGTATCAGTTACTTATAATATACCTCCACTAACAACAAACAGAAAAATAAAGGAAGAAAGAAAGGAGAAAAAAAAGGTGTGGGCCACACACCTTGTGATGATGATGATGGGCATACTAGCATATATGCATGTAATGTAAGGTCATGGTCCTCCCCAATTGACCAGTGATCCAATGCACTCGATTTGTCTCCATCATGTGAAAGTTGTTCAACGGTCGGATGTCTGAGAGATTGATTGCTGTCCATGGCCCGATCCACAGTGGCCCCACACCTGTCATCATCGATTGGGACAGCAGCCGTCCACTTGTACGTGTATGCTTCCTTAGTCACAAACGTAGTCATACTTCATTCTCCTCGGCCCGACAGAATACCAGTTTGTTACATCCGGGTCCTTGTCATGCTTGCATGGACACGTGTCCAGCCCAGTCTCGTGTCTCACAAGTTTACTACTGTTCTGTTTTCAGTTTTCACCCTAGTGAACCGGCACGCCCTGGGGAGCCAGGCCTGGGAGATGGCCACGTGGAAGCTTGTGGTCCGTTGAAAGGGATAGGGTGGTCCAAACCCTCTGATCCCTACCACCCCTACCTATCTATCTTCTTCATTCATAGATGCGCTCTCCCACTCACAACAGCCTTCTTTCTAGATTATTCTCCACTTGTGGGGGATTTATTTATTAGTTTTCTTAATCAATTAAAATAAGGGTGGAGATTGTATTGAGCCTCTAACCTTTTAATTAATTATACTAATCGCATGGTATAAGCGTGGCTTAAAACTGTTGTTTAAGGGGGATGGAAAAATTAAGTACATAGATTTTTTTTTCTTTTTCTTTTTTTTTTTTTCTTTTTTTTAAAAGGGATTATTGGGTTTTTAGTTTTTTTTTTTTTAAGTGTGTAAAAGAGTTTCTTATTTTGTCCATTTATCTTTATTGTATTGTTTAGAGTTTCATGATTTGTATTGTATGATGAAAAGAATGCATTGACTCATCCACCCCCAACTGGAGAATGATGGTCCTAGCCTATTATGATCAGAACCTCCTCCTTTCTATCTCTTCTTTTTTGACTTTTTAATTCCTTTTTTTGTTCCTACTTTTGTTCTGGCCTGCCTTGTATTTTGGGTGTTTTTTTTTTTTTTTTTTTTGTTGTTGTTGTTGTAAGTATTATTAAAGTAGTTCGCTTTCAAGATGATGTTTATGGAAACTGAGAAACAGTAATGATTTTGATGGGGTCTTGTGGCTTGTGAGTGAGCCACTGCCTAAGATCACTCATTTTGTTGTTTGAAACTGCAGAGATTAATGATTCTATACTGCCATTGTACCAGCTAACTTAGGAATTTCATGAGTAAAGTCCACCATTGTTGGATCTTCGTATCAATGGCTACATATTTTGAAACTACGACAAATCTTACTTTAATTGCAGTGACATATACTGTTAAGAGTTAGATGTATGAAATAAGTAGTTATATTTTCTTTTACTTTATAATCAATTCAGCAATGTTAATGGATAATTCTCATCACCAATAACCAGTTATGTTGGAGTCGCCTACATGAATTATGTTATTCATTTCTAATCTATCGTAAGTCATATCTCTACATAAGTTGCACTTTATTAGATTCTTTTATCCACGTCCTCTTCAGCCTCCCCTTTCCGTTATGGACCATCAATTGGGATTTGGACCAATTCCTATGCAAATGTAGACATGTGATAAACTAATCCTATAATATCTCTTGTAAGTGAGTGGATGCCCTGCCTCTGAATTAAAGGAGTGGGTCTATGTCCCCACCTTCCAATAGCAACAAGGAAATATTAGTATGAAATTCCCATTAGTTGCTATTGGTGGGGTGGGGTGGTCAAATACAAAACCTCCAAGTCCCAGGAATATCATGTCCCATCATGATGAAGAAGCACGCTAGTGTTGGATGGATGGCCCCCACCACCAACGATTGTACTAATTCATTGTCAACCCCATGTCCCCCATCTGTCTTTTTATTTTTTATTTTTTATTTTTTCTATGCTTTAAGTTGTGGTTCTGCTCCTTGTACTTGAGGACAAGTAAAATGAACTAAGAAGAGCATATAGTATGTTCGGTAATGCATGTATGTTTAATAGAATAGCCCATGCCAGGACCCACAATGGAATTCTCTACAAATATGAAATATGTTGTGGATGGGTGCTTGTACATGTGCTGTGGATTTTTAGAACTTTACAGGAGGCCTAAGGCCTAGGGGCATAGACCTACAAACCCTATTTGGGTTCACCTAGATAAAAGATACGCATGACTGACTTGGGTTCTTGTCCCCGAGAACGTGGGCGATGGTGAACTTCCCATGCCCTCTAATCGTTTTCTATTCCATGAATATGCAGAGGCCAGCTACTTCAAGCCACTTGAATCAATGGCAGTAGGCTAGTAGCCTGCCCTTTTACGACCCCACTAATCTATATCAGTTAATGATAAATTCTTAGAGCCTGTTTGGATTTGGAGAATACCAGTGAAGAAAGCTGTCGTCCATGGTTTTTCAATTTCAACTCAAGGACATTTTAGTTTTTATATTGGTTCTGTTTGGCTAATTTACTTGTAAAATAAATTGGAGTGAAAGACCACCTTAAGAGACAAGAAAAGGAAAAATGCTTTTTGAAATTTTCTATATTTGGATATGACTCATCTTCTTTTCTTGTCTTGTAAGCCACTCTTTTCAAAAACTCCATAATAGTTCTCTCTAAAAGCACGATTGTACTCTCTTTTAGGTGGAAGCGAAATTCAAAATACTGTGATTTTCAGAGCTTAGGTTGTTTGGTGCAAAAGAGCTCTCCGCGGAAAATCATTATTGTTGTGCTGTTTTTCCAGGCAGGAGCAGAAACTCATATCCTCACACAAACAAGCCCTCAAGGGAAAATGAATCTTGAGAAAGATTGAATATATCCCGACCGTAACATACGTCCAGTCCAAAAAAGGAAAAGCAAAGGATAAGGATGTTCAAGGATAGACTTTTGTAAACCTCAGGCACCGCCCAAATAGGAGATAACCATGCAAACAAGTGAACAACTATTGGCTCCCGAAAAGAGTGAAGTGATGTACTCAAGTCTATCAAATGCAATTATAGTTATATGATCATATTGACATGAATATATGGGCAGTAGATCAGCTTAATTTGATCAAGATATTGCTAATGGAAGCTCAAAGAAGACTTTGCATATGTTACCAAACAAGAGAGTAAGAGAGAACTGTTGGCGTCCACAGTTTCATAATCTCGACTTCCATTTCACCTGTGGGGCCTACTTCTGATTGATCCAAGCCATCCACATGATATGCCTCCCACAAATAAGTTATTGTTCATGTCATTGCACAAAGCTACTAGGTTCATCAATGTATGAAAAGACAAATTTTGAATATTAAGTTGAATTACATGTTTTATGCAAAATCAATCAAATGGTGTCCATCAAATCAACTACAGTGGGCCATTACATATTCGATAGGGTGTGTCATGTGAATGCTTAGATCAATCAAAAGTGGGCCATCCATAAGTTAAATGGAGGTTGTTCACATGGAAACTCCCATGCCGACAACCGCATATGATCATTTCTTCAGAATGGCGTTACTATCAGTGTAGTAAAGCAAGTGAAATATAAGGTACAACTCATTCTATACGAAAAGAGTCACTAGGAAGAACCCTAGAAACCTAAACCAAGATAAGACAGCAGTCCACACCACCCTAGCCATTTGCTTTTATTTACAAGTCCAAGGTTTCAACTTTCTGCCCCATGCCGGTTGAAAAATGCAAAAGACAAACATATTTGCAAGATTCTGCATTTTAATATTGCTGGTTTCTGCCTGGTTCTCTTTCTTCTACTTTTTCTTTTAACTTGCAATATTTAGCTTTCCATCCAAATGCAGCCTTCGTAAAAAGCTATTCAGAATCACGGAGATGAAAAACAAAAGTAATTCGCATTGAACCAAAATCCTGTCTAAAACACCATATATAAAATTTTCTTTGAATAACAACACTGTGTTTATTGAAGACCTGTGTTAGCAGCCACCTCTATTCACCTGTACACCTAACAGTAAATAAAGCCTTCTCACTTGTGCACAAATAAATAAGTGAGAGGCCACATAAGCAACACTCTAGAACTCTAGAAGTCAGCCTCTGATCATTATACTAGGTCGCCGTGGGATTCAAGATGAAACAACCTTCGCTTAGCTGTCTCTTTTAAGGGAGTCTGTGTTATTTAACATCTGGGAATTACAATCATCATACTATCTTGATTCCTTTCCTCCGTGCTTCTCAAGTTTCTCCTGCAAACATTACACTCCATGTTATATCATACACGTATATAAAATACAATTAATCTACCAACACATTCTTACTATCCTTTTATCTGTATGGAGGGATGGATGTGTTAGGTTTCCAAGGTTCCCCATGTCTAAATTCCAAGTTACAATGTCCAAATTTACCTAAAGTATATAACTGTATTGCAAGTCCACTTAATAATTATATTTTGAAAAAAGACCCATTAAATAAAAATTAGAGGGATCCACGAAAAATAGATACGTAAAGCATTGAAAGTGATATGTACCCAACCCCAAAATAGTTGGGACAAAGCTTTGATGATGATGAATGAAGAGTAAAATAGGGACACATTTCAAAGCTTACAGTAAGAGAAGCATTTTCGGCTGCAAGCTTCTCATGTTCCTCACGCATATGCTGCAACTCATCTTTGAGCGAACTGTGCTCCTCTTGCAGAGTCTCCACATGCTTGGCAAGCTCTTCACACTCAGCCTGGATTCAAATCGACAGTACTTAAAAAATGAGAGTACCAATAAAGAAACAGAAAACCAGAAGATATGCATATTAAGAATGTGAGTAAATAAAAGCTTCCCTAGGCACCTTGCACAGTTAAGGTAAAACAGTTCCTTGTCATTTTAACAGAACCAGAGAAAAAGTGATTAGGCCAGAAAGTCAAAAAGGAACAGAGAAGCAGAAGATACACATGTTAAGAATGTGTTTAGTACATGTGGTTAAATAAAACCTTCCCAAGCGCTGAACAAAGAAGAAAAGTCAAAAAGGAACAGAAAACCAGAAGATATGCATATTAAGAATGTGTTTAGAAGTTAGACCATGTGGGTAAATAAAAACTTCCCCTGGCATCTTGCATGGGTAAGGTAAAACAGTTCCTTCTCATTGTAACAGAACCAGAGAAAAGTTGGTCATCAGCCACAATGTCAAAATAGGACAGGAGACCAGAAGATAGGAATATTAAGAATGCATTTAGAACATGTGGGTAAATAAAAACTTCCCCAAGCACTGAATTACAAAGAAAAGTAAACAAAGGAACAGAAGACCAGACAGCAGGCATATTAAGAACACATTTAGAACAAGTGCGTAAATAGAAACTTCCCCAGGCATCCTGCATGCGTAAGGTAAAACAGTTCCTCGTCATTTTAACAGAACCAGAGAAAAGGTAGTTGTAGGCCAGAAAGTCAAAAGGGAACATAAAACCAGAGATATTCATATTAAGAACATCTTTAGAGCATGTGAGTAAATAAAAACTTCCCCAAGAACTGAATAAAGAAGAAAAATAAAAAAGGAACAGGAAACCAAAAGAGATGCCCTTTTTTTTAACACAGAAGAGATGCATATTAAGAACATGTGGGAAATAAAAAGATGCATAATAGGTTGTTTGTCTTTTAAGCAAGAGATATGAAAATGAGGGAAAATGTTCTCCTATGAGCAACTGCAAGTGCAGTCCGGCACAGTGGGACCCACTTGGGCCCACCTTTCATCAATGCAGCCCATTTGATATTCTTGTCATCACATGATCTGGCATCACACCCAATTTTAAGTGGGTCCCACCTTTCATCAATGCAGCCCATTTGATACTTTGTCATCACTTGATCTGGCATTACACCCAATTTTAAACTCACTGAACTTTCTCTCACTATTGGATTGAGTCTCAAGAAAAATCCACAGTTAAGATGTCACTAAACTTTTAACTTTTTTTTTTTTTTTGGTTGACAAGGGAATCCCGTGGTATTTGACCCGACAAGACTAATCCCCCAAGCTCATGCACGACCCTACAACACACATGCACTAGGTAAATCTAGGGGGTGTCAAACACATGACATGGGGAGCAAACCTACACCTTATGCCAACAAACCAACACCCAGGTGGGTTAATCAAGGACTAGGATAATCTGTTGGGGCTGATTTTCAGATTCCCCCTTTTACATGAGGGGACCTTTCTATCTTCCTCCCATTGATAAACTTACATCTAAGGTTGCCCCACAAACTGGGCTTCCTATAAGCTTTATGCAATCCACTCGTAGAAGAACATTCTCCAAAAAATCGGATTTACATATGTAGAATCTACATATGAAACATACAATCATGTTTGTTTCAAAGCACCATTTTCATGTGAGTAAACATTGAATGGTTCAGACTTCAGATTACATGTGTAAAATCTTAATATATCCCAAAATCGATTAATGTTTAAGAAATAAAACTAAATGTATTGAGGTACAAACACAATTTTGAATATAAAAGTCGGGAACCCATAGGAGTTGTAAAAAATAAAAGATGAAGAAGGAATTTGATACCACACACGGCCTCTGTAATGGAAGCTTCTTAACCAAGGAGGTGTGCAATCGTTTCACGCCTTCTCAAGTATAAAAATTTTCATATGAAAACGGCCTCATCTACATGCGATTTTCACAACTTATTTACGCATGTGATGTGTGTTAGAGGGCAAACAAATGTCACCATGTATAAAAGTTACACGTGCAACATTTACATGAGTAAATGAGTCCAAAGAAACGATCACTTGCCTTTAAAGCCCGGGGTATCAAAATTGGGCTTCACATATGTAAATGGTTCATATGTAACTTTTTTATTAATCGGGTCATTAATTGGGGGCCCAAAATGTGCAAAAAATCAGATCTATAGGTTGGGGTTTGTGGATTTTTGTTTAATTTATCAAAATCTATGAAGATTTAAGATATGAAACTATATGTCTAAGGGCTTATTAGACTAATAAAGAAGATGAACGGCTTGGATTACCAATTTGGAGCCCACAAAAGTGCACCAGTAAAAAAGCTGGTTGAAGGGATTTGAATGCCTGTACTAAGCAGACGCCCTATATGCACGGTAATGGTGTCTTTTCCTCATTTACATATGCAATTGTTCATCAGTCCCTAGGGTTTGTAAATGATTCAAAGAAAATGGCCTCATTTACGCACCATTTTCAAACCTCATTACACATGCATAAATGAGCACAGACAAATGCAACCGTGTTAAGTGTTACACGTGATCATTTACATATGTAAATGAGAGCAAACAAATGAACCCTAAGGTAAAACAGTTCCTCATCATTTAACAAAACCAGAGAAAAGGTGGTTAGGCCTGGCTTAACCAAGTTCAATGCATAAACCAAACAAAATGTGCCAGCAGAAATAGCCATAACTTACATCCCAGCACTAAACTCAGTTTCAACCGGGATTCGAATCCATGACAAACACACCCTAAATGTGTGTCTGCTGCTCTGTTTGGCAAATGGGAGAGGAACATGTTGGTTCTTGAGAACTGCCTTTTATAGAGAGATAAGCCACTTAGGATACTAAACTTGTCTCATAGTTGCAGATTTTCTCCTGCACGCAACGAGTTTTTGAAAAACATTCACAAAACCCTGGGCTGCCAGCTCAGCTGATAAGGGACATCAAAGTCCTCAGGGCTAGCACTAATTGGAACAGGGACGTGTCATGCAGAGTAGATAGGATAGCTTAGGAGGGTAGAATGGGATCAACACAAAAAAAAAAAAAAAAAGAGAAGAATGATATTCAGTATCCAAAAAGACAACAGCTGTACTTGCAATTAAGGATGTGTGTATGTTAGTTTTCAGGTGAGACCGGATCACGAAGGCAAATTACATTGGATAAAGTCCCATATATTTGGTTATCAAATTGATACCCATCATCATTCAATATATTTGGACATCCCTAATCCATTATAAAAACTTCCGCATTGCACCCACGGTGAGTGGATGAAGATTCAACGCTCCAAAATATTTGTAAATGTGTAATTCTAGAGTTTTCTATAAATGTCAAGTCCAACACGAGTGAATTTTGGTAAATTTCCATAATAACTATTTAAAGTAATGACACTCTGTCAGTACCATAACTGTCTCTAGAGGCTATTCCTAGTACAACCCCTTGAAGTAAATCACAAGTGCAACACTAACAAGTAGCTTGGCCTAGATACAGATGTGTAACCAATAACCATAGTTATGAAAGGCATATAATGCTTCAATGTTTCTAACCTGCTTCCTTAGCCTTGAGCGACGTGCAGACTCCCTGTTAGACTGCTTTCTTCTTTGCCTCTTAAGCTCTCTTTCATCCTGAGTTTCAGAAAGGAAGAAATTTCAGAGACCTGAATAGAAATAGGCAAACTAACCAGCAAGGGGTGAAACCTGTAACCAGAGTTCCGGAGGAAATACATCCTGGGACCCATTTAGATGGGCAGGAGCTATGGGTACTGTCACTGGTGAAGAAGTGGCCATAACTTTCATTGTTGCAATAGAAGTGGGAGGATGCCCACCCCAAAAGTCCATGCCAATATTTAGGTTTGCTGTTGGACCGGGAACACTGCTTGGTGGGATGCCCATCATTGTCATTGTTAGGTTAGCCATAGTTTGTGTTGGAGCAGCCCCTGTAACCCCACATGGTGCACTGCAAATACTACTTCCATTATCAGCTTCATCAGCAGCCAGCAGCCCATGCAATACCCAGATTAACAGAGTATAGAACAAGGAGAATTTAAGACATGAAAGAGAAGCAAAAGTAGAAACACGTCAACAGATTATTCTTAAATTCAAAGCTTACCATGTGAACCCTGTTCGCAGCATGGCTTTTGCTGTGAACCCTGAAAGATAAATGAATGGTATTATTTCAGATTCAATATCTTTGCTGCACTGTGGCTAGGCCTGCACAATGCACATGGCCCAGGCCAAAACTCGCTGCAAAGCAACCTAGTTAGTATATGGCCTACACTCAAGTCTAATGCATCCCATGGGACAAGCGAGGCTCTGTCCATACAGCAAAATATTAGGGCTATTTATGTTGAATTTATCAGGCCATGTAATCTACCTTTCCGGGGAAAAAAATGGCTGAGGTCAACCTATCAGAAAAGAAGAAAAAGGCTGGGGCAAGATGTCAGCCCTGAATCAGGAACAACCTTGCCCAGGGGACTAAAAGGTTAGCCAAAAGCAGGTTGGAATCGGGCTGGCCTAGCACTGTAGCACATATACAACTACAGCTGTCATGGAACACGGAACCGGCAACTTACATCCTGAGATTTGATCCATATGAAGAAAATGTAGGACATTTGCAGCATATATCTATTCTCAAAAAGTGCAAGAGAACAATATGAAGAAAATGTAAGATATTTGCATCAAAAATGTCAATCAATGTGCGAAGTGCATCATTCATCAGGTGACATCCAAAGTAGGAGAATGTGGCAGTCTGGCAGAAGTTTTCTTATTTATGGGGAAGGATATTTTTAAATGGGCACCATTCCTTGACAAATGGACCTAGATCTCACATGTATGCCACATTGGCAGATGCACTTAGAAGGCACTCTCCAAATTGTCTTCGTGCAAAGACCGACAATAGGATTTTTCAATTCTTGTTAATTCATAGATCTGCTGGGAACAAATATTTCGCTAGAGCAGGTGATAAGTATCAAGGTCAGGTGACAGACATTCACATTTACTGGGTATGCATAATGCACTACAATCAGCCAGCTCTGAACCAGCACATGATTGAAACTCTAACCACAACTTGAATGAAGAAATTAGAAGGAGTTTACCCAATCACAGATGATCTTTAATAATTTACCACTCAGAGACCTGATCAAGTGCCTTCTCAGTGCACATGATCGTAGCAGAAAGTGAATTAACATCCCAGTACAGAATGCAAGAAAAATGATTTTCATAAAAAAAAAAAAGGCTAAAGGTTGGCATTACATACGTCTCGAGAGTTGGCATCACTTCCTTCACTTGAACCTTCGTTCCCACTCTCACCACTGCATTTCTCCTCAGTTCAGGCATGTATAAGGATAGCACGCCAAAAATTGCACACAAAAAAGTCCAGATTAGTTGTACCTCTGTGACATGGCACCATTGCCAGATGCCCCAGACGTTTTTCCCACCTCACTATCCTTGCCTGTAAGCATATTCAAACTCCCCAAGCTTCCTTTAGAATTCTTTAGGGGACTCCTTTCACCTTCAGCAGACTCATCTGTGCCACCAGCTGCAGCAACCTGAAATTATGACAACAATTAACATAAGTATTTCTATAATACTTTTTTCCTTTTTTTTTTCTTCTGAATGGAGATCTCTAGAATACTTTGATAGTGAGATATGCTGCAATGTCTAGAATACTTGTTGTTCAACAAACAGCAAGTTCCATGGCTATAGGTATGTGTTGGAATCTGATACCAATATAAGTTGTCTGAAATGCAACTCCCTAAACAAGGGAATCATGGATGTGGCACAAGATTCAAATAAACTTTGATAAATAATTCTTTTTAAGTAAAAAATATTATGCATATAAAAACAACAATAAAAATAATGTTTACTATTTTTATTGCTAATACTACTCGAACCAGCAACTTCATGGCTGGATAGTGAGCACCTTCTAACTGTGCTATAGGCTCTTGTTGATAACATATAAATGTCACTCTGATAATCAAGTAGTAACATTTATAATATTTTTATTCGAGATCAAGAGATGAGAACATGTAAAAATATTTTATCAAGTATATGTTGGGAAAGTCCCACATCCCACATCACCCAAGTAATGGGTTTGACAGGGCTTCATATACCTATTTGGGCCTTCCACCAATCAACTTAAGCTTTTGGGTTGGTACACGGTATCTTACAGCATACGACAGTGTTAAATTAGTACTAGCAGTATCTGACACAATGTCATACCTATATTTGCTCATTTCAAAGAACCAAACAACATGGAACAAATAGATAAATAACAAATAAAACAAAAAAATAAAGAAAATATATACACAGACAAACCAACAACAAAAAGATCATAACATAATGAAATTTTTTCACCCATCAATAGCTTAAAATACAAGCGATAGTAATCATACACATGATCAATACTTGACCATATGTAGGGCCCAAACATGAAGAAACTTTCACATTTGGATAAACTAGGGTACTCCACGTCTCCACCCCCTCTAGCAATCATAACCATGCAAATATTCCCTCATTAGATGTGGAAAAGCTGCATTGTCCATTCACAAACCACTAATTAAGACAGCTAGGATAGTTTGATAGGAGATATTAGGAGGCCACAGAATCCCAAGATGGACCCATCTGTACCATTGTTGGTTGATTATAAAGGGTGCTTCTCTCAATCAAACTTTCATAATTACTCACAAGAGGCATCATTCAGGTCAACATAATACAGCTACTCTTGTTGCTTTAAAAAGAGAGTGGTATCTCTTAAAATTAATGAATAGATAGATTTAATTAGATCCTGGCTTTTATATATATATATATATATGGGAAATTCTCAAAAACTCCCCTACCTCAAAAGGGGAGTTTCTGCCCCTATCTAATAGCCAATGATTTGTTAATATTTTAAGAGATCCACCTTTGTAGGAGAATGTTTAGGAGAGAGAATCAGATATGTGTATCACTAATAACACGTGTCACACTTTTATTGGCTAAAAGAGAGGCGTTATTTTTTTAGAAAAAAGCCCGGGGAGTTTTGCAGCGTAACTCTATATATACATATATATATATATATTATTTATGTATGTATGTAAGTAGGTATATTTTATTTCTTGGAGAGCTGAGAATTGGCATGATTATGATTACATCCACTGTCCAAAATATTTTTGGAAAAAAAGGATACAAAACTCACAGAGACACCAGGAGTCCCATTAGAAGGCATTGCATATGGGCCATACAGATGAGATCCCTGAGATAAAAGCAATGGAGAACAAATCAAACGCAAAGCTCACTATTCCCAAATAAATGAAAGCTTTCTAAGCTATGATGCCCATATATGGCATGCGTAGACACACCATGGATATGGCAAGGACATGGATTTTACATATAAAAATTGAAGAATCATAAATGATACGACACGATACGTTGCCTATTTTGAAGTATCCGGGCATCATACTTTCTAAGCAAACAAGAAAATTAACAGGAATGAATATGATATAAAATACCGGTGGAATGGATGGATGAGCATAAACTCCCCCATGATACATAGCTACATATGGAGGTGGAGTCCCATATGGAGGGACCATGTGCTGCAGGAAGAGAACATTATAAATCTGTGAAATTATTGAAAAAAATACTTAAATAATATGAAAAAGGGATTTTTTATATGGATGGTAGCAGTCTTTTTATATTATTATTATTATCAATATTATCATCATCATCATCATCATTATCATCTCAGAGTTTTTCAGTGGCAATCAGCTGGTAAGCAATTAGTAGCATGTCTGTGGGGTCCACCAGAATGCATGCCAATCATAGGATAAACATTGATAGAAAGGTCAATATGCTGCCCAGGGAGTTGCAAGAACTGGAGATGGTCTTACTTTTTTATATAGCGGCCTCAGAGTTAGACAATTTCAAAGAACAATCTTTGGAGGTTGAGCATCTTATTGATTCAATGTATTCCAGTTTGGAGTGAACTATATCATCAAAGAAATTTGAGGGATCTAAATAACTCAGATTTTATGCTCAATTGATTGGTGAATGGATCCTGCAGCCTGACTTTGAAGAAGATGCTTTCTTTTTGGTCTTCTCCACCAGGTGTCCCTCAATTTGATACTAATGGAGCTTCAAAAGAGAAGCTGGGTCCAGAGGGGAAGTGTTATCTAAAGGAGAAAGTCAAGTTTTTATTCTCTGGTCAGATAGGCACTACAAATTCTGATGAGGCTAATGTGTGGGTCATATGACAGGCATTGAGCTTCTTCTAACTCCTTTCCAGGTTCTCTCATAGAGGAAAGAGAATTGATCTAAAACAATCAAGTGGTGTCTCGTCAAGCAAAGATATCCCGTGAAGTTCGCAAATTTATCCAGGTGAAATTTCGTCATGTTTTAAGATAAGCAAATGGGAAGCAGATAGGTATACTAAGGGTGAGAAGAGATGCTGCTTTTGGTGGTCTACCGGTGTATGGGCTGTGGGTTTTAGGGCAGTACAGCCCTCCTGAATTTTTCCTTTTTCCTTTATTATTTTTTTTTTGTTGTTGTTAATGCAGTATAGTCCTCCAGTACTGCCTTCTATGGCCTTCTCATTTTTAATAAAATCTATTGTTACTGCTAAAAAAAACCTGTGCTATGTTCTTTTGGCATTTTCATTTAATAATCTAGTGTTGCCTCTCCAAAAAGGAAAGAAAAGAAAAGAAAAAAAAATGAAGTCCAACAATTTTGGCCCTCACATGAAGTGTTTGATTTTGAGTATATGTATGATCAATCTAATAGTAATATAGGATGAGTGTCAACGCAAGGTGAGTGCCAGTTCATTCTATGGTATGGTGCGCCAAAACTTAAAACGCTTGAAACGGCAAGAGGTCCCTGAACCCTTTTTTTCCCTGTGTAAGGACTACTGAGCCCAGAGACATAGATGCATAGCCTCCTTAATAATTTTTATCCCATACGTGCAAGTCACTTTGTTCGCTGATCCAAACTGATACAATGGGCCACAAGGCCCACAACAGAAGCACGATGTCCCAAAGGTCTCCCAAATTGGAAGACATTGGCCATCCATTTTGGCCTTTCTCTAAGACCGCTGACAGAAAGGATCTTCCAATCTGGAAAACTTCCGGATCCCATCCATGTTGGGACCCATTCACGTCAACTACAGAAAAATGAGTCATGGATCCCACATGTACAAAATACAGAAGTGCATCAGACCATCCATTTGCTGTGATGCAAGACTTTGTAATTTCTATAAAAAAAAAGATTAGAGAATACCTGGGGGCCCCACATGTAAGGATGAGCTTGAGGACTGGATGCCATGGAAGAATGGAAAAAACCAGGAGGGGGAATAGGAGGGGTTCCAGCAGGATTATAATAAGCCTACAAGCAGTATACTACCTGAGAAAAGAATTCTGAGAAAAAAATTCTGAGAAAAAAATCTATAGCACTACATGTCACCAATTTGGCACCTGATATGAAGCCCAATCAGGAAAAAGTGTGGCAGGACTGCTAGGAGGAGGCTGCTCCTGCAAAATGAAAACAAAAACATGACATGCAGTCTTGGTAGGAAAACTTGAGCATAGTCCTCTCGCAGACAGAAAGAATATGGCTTGTGCGAAAGAATATGGCTTGTGCATGAAGACCTGTGCCAAAGATGATGACTTTGGAGTCTTTGTGGGAGCATCCACCTCTCCATTGCCCATGGTTCAGATTTGTCTCATTCCCTTAGAGCATTGAAATTTTCAAGCAATACTGTACAGTGCCAATCTACTTAGCCGAATCAAAAGAAATGATAAAAACTCAATTACCATATCAAATTATATTAAGAGAAATGACAGAAAATCACGGGATTTATCTCATATAAAGCCCAAACAACCAAGAGAAAAACTTAAACCAATAAAACTACTTTTGGCAACAAATGGAAAATTGTTCAAAAATGTAACTAATGAAGAGAATAAATAAAGACAAATTATCATCAAAGACTCATTCTCTCTCTCTCTCTCTCTCTCTCTCTCTCTCTCTCTCTCTCTCTCTCTCTCTCTCTCTCTCTCTCTCTCTCTCTCTCTCTCTCTCTAAAACAAAGCATAAATAGAAGAAGATTAGTTCAACAAGAAAACCAGGATGTTTCATGCATTAAATCACATTGAGCTTTTATTGGTGTTACATCACATTGATGAATAAAAGAACCATGTCAATCACGGTTTAAAATCAGGATCATGGGGATGAAGGGCATCATGGTCAGCTTGAGAAAATGATGCATCATGGCAATACACAACAGTTTGCTTTTGTTATAATTTTCAATTTGATTCAAAAGTATCTACTAAAATATTAAAAAATCCATAATATGAAAAAAAAAGAAAAAAAAAAAAAGAAAAAAAGAAGAAGCTAAAATAATAGTTGCACGTACAAAACAGAACTGAATAATCGCTAGAAAAATGCACTCTGCTAGACCAACAGCTTCTTCTTCTTCTTCTTGTGTTTTTTCTTCTTCTTCTTTTTTTTTTTTGTTTGTGGGGGGCGTTCCAATCACTCAAAATCTACCACTCCCTCTCTCTCAAAGTTAATTAGGGTAGCTGTTTCAATACTTAGAACAGATAGTTATCAATTTTGCAATACAGTGGGTAGTGATGAACTAGAAACCACATCAGGTGGGCACTCAAAACTTTCATTAGTTGAAGCAGAAACGAAAAATGAGGAAAACAGCAATAAAAATCGAATCTTTAACAAATCAAACATTACTTCTATAACCCCAAAGGCCCAGTGACGCAAATAACTATCCATTCTGCCATTTCCCCCCTAACCCATCGCAATTTCTGGAGCATCCAAAGTTCCAAACACACTCTTAATCCCAAAAACCCATAAGAAACAACACTTCAACTCAAACAAACTAGCCATTTAAAAGAAATTACAAACACCCACAGCGCAATCTATCCGAAAAGACATTCAAATTCAAATCCCCCGCTAAAACTCACCATTCTAAGAGTTAAAAAACAGAAAATCCTACGATGAAACAGCCCAAACAGAAGATTCGGAAAGGGAGAAACAGATACAAGACGATTCCTGCATCGGATCTTCATGAAGCTTTAAAACATACCTTAGATGTATTTGATATTTTGAGAATCCTCGCTATCTTTCTTCGATCAAGAGAAGAAGAAGGAAACCCTAGAAATGGAAGCACAAGAAGGGATTTTTAGAGATTTCGAGGGAAATTCGACGCAACTCCTGCAACAGCTGCTGCGATCTATGGCTGGCCCAGGCAAACAGCAGGCAAGCGTGTTATCATGCGCCCGGCGCGCACGTAAGCATGAGTGACACCTTGGATTGGATAACACCTAGGGATGTAAATGGGTGCGAGATTCTTCGATTAGTCGAAGGTTTCGACCGGTTAAAAATTAGGTCTGGGTCCTTATGTAGGCTCTGATAGGTAAATTGGTCCGAGTCTGGTTCCACCTTGGTTCAGACCCGAGACCCCGACATATTACCTTAATTTTTTAAAATCTCACATAAAATCCATATTTTTTTAATATCATTCTCTACCTATACCCGGACCCGGATCCAGACCCATCCTATATATGGTTCCGGTTCCAAAGCCAATAAATTGGTTCTAAAACGGTTCCAGGTCCAGATCCAGTTCCACCTTCTCCTTAGTGGTTCTGGTTCCGGGCCCACCGTGGACCCGGACCGAAACTGACCCGTTTACAACCCTAATAACACCTTCTAGTCTAGATGAGTTGGATTAATATTTATTAATAAATATAAAAAATAGCAAAAATAACTTGAAGATTGTAAATTAAAAGGTATAAGTGTGACGGGAGATGAATTAATCTGGATGTGAATTAGATGTGGCCACATATCATTTCAATTTCCTGCCTAAATCCTCTAGGACTTTGTCTTAAGAAATATTAAGCCGTATATATGCTTTTCTGTGGTAAAAAAAATAATAATAACATTTGTTGTAGCTACTTTTTTACGAGAAAAAGTGAAAAAAAGATTTATGTTATTCTTTGAAAAATCTTTTTACCTATAAGAGGGGAGAGGGGAGAGGGGATTTTTTTCCACGAAACCGATTTTCCATAGATATACACAAATATTCCTAAACTAAATTTTCAGCGATACACGGAAAATCTATTTCAATTGACGGAGGGCTTTTGGTTTGGAGTTTAGACCAATACTGATTTTTAAAGGACCAATGTCACGAAGCCCATCTGACATAATATTCGGGTCAAGCACAAGGCAGCCTAAGGCAAGGCTTGGGCCTAACCTTTTCGCTATCTCGTACCATTTTGCCTAACGCATTCGGGCTGGGCCTGACATATGGCCTTGAAGAATAAAAGACCAAACAAAACTCAAACTGTAAGCGAGGCTACTTTGGGCCCTTTTAATACAGGTTTGCAGAGCCGGGGTCATGACCAGGCCCAGGGACAACTCTAGCCAAAGCAAAATGCCAACTATCCTACCTGAGCACCGTATGTATTATTCCATGTATTATACATAGAGTACCCCATGTTAATGTGCAATGTCTGGAGGCCATTTGAACTGATTGGGCCATCTGAAGAAAGCACAATATCAAATGATCTGGAATGGCAATGGGCCGTTGTAAATCCATCCCCGACCCAAACAACACCCATCCTTTTACAATATGAGTACGAGTTAGGTTTTTTATACAGGTTATCTACAACACTTTTGAAGCACAAAAAATTTCTTAATTGTTTTTGAAAAATTGGTTTTTAAATATTTTTCATCAGTAAATATGCAAACATATAATAGACGCGATCGGTTGGCCAGACTCCAAGCTGGCAAACCCAAAACCCGCCCCAAACCCAACTAATGTTGGAATTGTTGAACCCAACGATGCATATGTTGGGCTTTATTTTTAATTAAGCCTAAGATAGACCTCAATTAGAGAGACCTCAATTATCAAGCCTAGCTCGCATTGATACAAGCTATTCTCCATCCCTAAGATTCTTCTTGGTTTCTAGTCCACATGGATTGGATAAAATGTACAGGCCCAATCATCAGTTGCAAAGGGTACACAAGAAGGGCATGGGCCAACTTTTTAATTCTTCAAAAGCTTATAATATTCTCAACATATTAGTGGGAGACACTAAACAAAGGATCAGGTTCAGCTCCAAATGTCAAATAATTCCTAACTAGTTTGAGCTTAGGGTTGAATTGAAAAGCCTTGTCCATGACAGGCTTTGGTTGGGATGAAGGTGACTGGTGTTTTCTATTAACCAGGCCAGCCCAGAATGGCCTCTACCCAGCATATGTTGGGCTTTTATTAGGCTCTGTTAGCCCAGTGGGTCTGGTTCGGTCCCATTCTCAGGTCCCATGTTAAACGGGCTGCATGGTCCGTCATATGTATGCCTTGGCCAACTTAGATTGTTTGGCCTGGTCTGGCATATTTAAAACAAAGGCACAATGTTTTGCAAATAATATTGCCTATGCCTACCTTCTAGGCATGTCGAGGCTTTGGACCCGAGAATTGGGCCTAATATCCAATTGAGGACAAGCTTACATCTGGCCCAAGTGCGGCCTACATGGTCTAGCCCACATTAACGGAAACCCAGGTGGATCCAGCCCAATTGATTCCCAAGAAATGAGTAGTGGAAAATTAACCTTTGAGCACTTGAGACAGTAGGCCTAAATTGTTATTCAAAGAAACAATAATGAAGGCCAATTTTGTAACAATGTATGTTTTGTAGGGGAAAGGGTATTTGCAATCAAGTCTGGATATGAACACGGTGCAGGTACCCCAAAAAGAATCTAGCATTCCATTTACAAGAAAAGCTTAAACAAGCATTGACTGAATCAAGTGCAGATAAATAAAGTCTGGATATGAACACAGTGCAGGTACCCCAAAAAGAATCTAGCATTCCATTTACAAGAAAAGCTTAAACAAGCATTGACTTCAGATCACTGGAATCATTATCTATTATCAATTTCCCGCCATTGACTGTTGCCTCTAGAATTAAGTAGAAACCAATTAAGTTCAGCTACTTTTTTATGATCGAGCCTACCCGACATCTTCTCTACCTAACATAAGGTGGATATTACACTGTAGATAATAATATTTAGGCATGTATTGTTAAATTAAGACAAGAATATGGATGTTCAGGTTGCAGTTATGTGGTCCTTAAATATAACAACTAGGGTTGCAAGCGGAACGGTTCCGCATCGGAGCCATACTGGACCTGGACCCTGGGACCCGTTTTTAAATGACAATTCTGGATCCGATTTTGACTTGGGAACCTGTTTTGTTGGTTTCATATCCGATTTTGATAGAAAAATCCAAATCTGGTTTCAGAACTGGATCCACCTAGAGGACTATATCTAGTTCCAAAATTGATTGTAACTTCTCTTTATTTTTTCTTAAAATAACTATATCATTTAACTTATAACAATACTTTTAGTCTACTACCTCCAGTATTATACATAAAAATGACCTTAAAAAGTTTATTTTGAGGTACAATTTGCAATATCAAATACGTATATGTTGGGTCCCGGGTGCATGGGTCGGAACCTATATAAACCCAGAGCCAAACCCATCTATCAATAGGAACCTAAATTAGGTTCCAGACCTGAACCCGTTTATGAATCAGAACCTAAAATAGGTTACCAACCCATTTTTTTTCGTGTTGGAGCTTTCGGGTAATCAAAAAATCGGATACCCATTTGCAACTCTAATATTAACAACTGCCCATTCTAGATGAATAAGAGAGATTGCAAGGAGAGTGACGTCAAGTTTGCCACCATGACAACTGAAAGACCAACCCCAAGTGATTGTTTATCTCTTTTAATTGAATGCATAAGAATTGTGAGACTTCTATAATTAAAAAATGTTAAAAGCGAATAAACAAATGCGAGTTTTCAAAAATGACAGTCAAATTATGTCCCCTTCAATGGAAAATGAATCTGAGCAAGGTGAGAAATGAATACCCAGCCATCGGTACCCTAATAATTTAAGTCCTAAGAAAGTTAAGGTTGCATCTCCATAGGCGTCTTATATCTAGTGGCGGACCTAGGGTTTCATTTTAGTGGGGTGGAAAATGGTCAATTGAAAATATCAATAGTTGATTTTCTATTTAGAGATTAAATAAAGGGAGATTTGGGGTTTTTTTGTTTGTTTGTTTGTGTTGGTGGCGAGGGGGGGTGCTTATTTCTAATGGGGGCATGGGCATAGCTTCTCTGGGCTTTTTAGAGGTCTGACGGAGGCAACTGCCCTTAAAACCCTACACCTGGTCGCCTTTGGTTTATATCCTATCTCATTTCATCTGTCATAAGATTTTGGTGGAATTCATTTGACCTTAAATTTCTATGTTATTCATTCCTATATATTTTAGGCAAACAAATAAGTCCAGCACAGCACTTGTAGATGAGATCCAGTTTTCATTCTGCATTTGACTTTTGAAGCTCAAAATGAGTAGATTGTATTTGACAATTGTGATTTGCTTAAACTCTAGTACCTTGGTCATATATCTAAGCCATGAAACATGTGAACTAGACCATCAGACGAACGAAACTAGCCCAAAAGTCACATGTTCCATATCATTTGGTCGAGCCATATTTGTGGGTCAAATCACCTTCTGAGTGAAATGATGGAAAAGGTTTTCAATTCTACCATCATATAACCATGGAAGATAGATAACCAATAGGGATATCTGTGTACATCATGGGAGAGTCCCGATCCTGTGAGGCTTTTCCCCATACGACCAATTAAGTGATTGGTCCACTCACGGTCAACATGGGAAAATCGTCATATGATCCCGATTCCATGGGTGGATAAAGTGGAAACGCGCATTGTGAGTTTGGCATACCATTAGGGCCGGATTGCTAATAAGGGTAGCAGAAATTGACCTGACCCATACTTGACCGTCAAACCTGATCCGCATGAAATATAAGTTGGCACGGGTCAAGTTTTCTTTACCTGCATCAAAATAGGTGTAGTTAGAGTTAACCCGCTTGACCTAGGCAACCCATATTTGGCCCATAAAAATGATTAATTCACATAGTTTTTTTTTTTAATGAAATTAAGCTTGGGATAAGCATTATTTGACAAATGGACCACAAATAAAATGAATTGGTTTACTGCATAGGTTAGAAAAGAGTTAATGGACCTCGGCCCACTTTATACTAATGGAAAACTGGGTAACATATAGTTCTTCAATTTGGTCGGACTTGGCCAGGTTGGGTCAGATCAAGTCGGGTTAACAACATCGACCCACACAGTTTGCAGGTCACGTAGGACAATGCGGATTAGATCACATTTACCTGAATGAGTTACGGGTCAATGAGTGTCGGGATGGGCCACAATGGGTGCTGGTTGGAGATATCTAATGCAATTTAAAAATGAATAATACATATGAGTTGGACTCTAATCCATGGACCTAGATGTTGACCCAACCTGGCTGGACCGTTTAATGGCCACGGTAACATAGCCAAATTCAATCCAAGCCATCGACTCAAACTGATGGTCCTCAACTCAAAGTTTGGGCCCCACCGAATATGAGATGTTCATCTAGATTCTCGCATTCTCTTCACTGCGTGTGCGAGCGGTCTTCTTTCTTATACGTACAGGGGTGATCTTCTTCCGAGCGCATGGTGACGTTCCGCATCAGTCAAATCTCTCGTGGGCCCAGTGATCGACCTTGGCTTGTAAAGAAGAAAATTTCAATCAATGAGATTGATGCAAGTTTGGCGAGGGAGCATTGCATTGGCTGAACCACTATGATAAGCAACAAATGGATAGTCCAAAATTACCTGAAAAGCATGCCAGTGTATGTTTTTGATGGGACCACATAATTAGGTGGACCACACTGCCTACAATTGCTCAGAAGAGAAGTAGCACCATAGTCAACATCCATATCATCAAACTGTAGATAGGCCGCAGAGTAGACACTTAGATACTGATAGTCTAGAAACTGATAGTCTTCCTAATTACCATGTGCCATTGCAAATATACACAGTATAAAAGTACTGTGGTCACTAAATCGTGACTACTATCAATCATGGTTGCATGAGCCATCTCTATCTCATCCCATCTGGGCATTCCAACTTTTTTTTTTTTTTTTTTGTGTGGAATCTGTGTAGGTGGATTTACACCCAATTATCAATCGGACACTGTGTAAACATGCATTCAATGAACCTAATTTAGTGGCTATTGAGATTGTTTAATCAACTAATAGTCATAAGATATATATATTGTAACATATAATATGATATCCTGTGTACAAGTCAGTTATTTAATGGTTAATCTTACTGGGAACGATTTATAGCCTGGCATTCATTTCATGTGAGCCCCCCAAAGAATCTTAGTGGCAAAACATTTTACCAAAGGTGTATCCGATTGAAAGCATGAATAGTAGTTCAAATCATGAACTTATTTATATAAATGCAAGTTGTTACATTGTTTTGACGCAGCAAATCTTGGCAAAGTGAGCCTTTAGGGTACATCCTTCTTTTTAAAGATTTTAATCTAATGGTGAGTTTCATTTAGTTGAGTGTCAAATTTTGGGCATTAGGCAATTCGAAAGAGGGCTAGCGAGTGATGGCGTTGGAAGGATCACAGGGAGCTCCAAGTGAATCCCACAAGGGACACTGCAAGCATGAGCCATGGGAGAAGTTCTTGTAGGAGCAAATGCCTATACATATGTAGAGGAATTTTCAATGGAGCAGATGCTCAAATAGCCTTTATATGCATAGCCAATGAGATGTGTGAGAGATAAGAACACCCAATGAGGATACATTTAAAGGTTGTCATTAAATAACGATGGTGTCATCTAGAGTGGGGGAAAAACTCACGCACACCGTTAATTAGCTATGTGAACAAAGGCTATTTGAATATGCGCTCGCTTGAAAACTACTGCACACACACATGCAATTTGCTTATATGGCATGAGAATCAGTGGAGCTCACCTGAGGCCTCACATGATTATTTTGAGCTTGTCATCCTAAAACTCTGCCTATGTTTATTTATTCATTTATTTTTGAAACTGTAACAAAAAACTTCATTAAAAGGAAGCAAAAACCAAGAGCAGGAAAAATCTCCCCCTATATGTCACATCCCCATTTTGGGTTTCATAGAGGAGCCAACTTATATTCAATCTAATCTGAGCCGTCTTAAATTGACACTCATCCTAATTTAAAACTTCTTTTTAACATTAATCACCTTAAACAAGTTTTCATGAGGTACTATATAATTTGGGAACATAAAATAAAGGGTTATATTCAATGGGTCGAGTAGTTACATTGCATCTCCTATTCTAAATCCAATCCTTTCCATCAATCCCATATCACCACTAAAGGACAAACAGGCGCACACATACAGAAAGGAATTGTCATGGCCATCTCGAAGCAAGGAAATAACTTGGCCTGTGTGGCCTACCCTTCCATCCAGCATTGATTTTAGACCATATGCTCCCATCCAAAATGGGGTCCACCATTTGGAACAGATGCACATACACCCCTTTAGGCCATGTCCCATGGGGCCATATCACCATCCTCTTCACATAGGAATAATAAAATAGAGACAAATACACCAGCAACGTAGCAGCCGTAGGTAGGTGTGTGTGGCAGAGAGAAGGGTCTATGATAAATGTAACCAACCAAGGAAGGAAGCTGGTAGAGAGAGAAGAAGATGAATGGGGAAAAAAAGAGAGAAACCGAATCGTCAAACATCCACTTATCTTTTACACAGAAAGGGAGCAGACATGTCCATATATCGTATAAATATATGATCGCACACAAGGACTGGTTTCTTCCTTTTTCTAGTGTAAAAGCGACTGATGTTCCTTCACTAGTAAAAGTTCTGCCCTTCACACCAATCACCTATAAACGTTGAAATTGAATTGGAAATAAAAAGATCTCCTATATCTGGGCGTATCACAGTGGAACCCACTCAGTTCTACCACCTTCCAAAAAAGTCTAACAAGTGGGGTCTGAGGTTGATTGGCAAACATGTACCTGTAAGATTTAATTGGCCCCGCATGTCATATTGGCAAGGGTTCCGAATCGTCCCCAGTCTTTGACTTAAAAGAGAATTCCTGAGATAAAAAGGAGTGGTACTCTGTTTAGGTGGAGCTCACTTATTAAAACGTTGAACTACTCAAAATCAAAACAAATGTTCTCACACCGTCTATGATTGTCTCAAATTTTACTCTAGCAGGACTTGGTCACATTGTAAAATTTATTGTTTGACAAAAGACGAGATTTGATCCCACAATAAAATTTTATATTTTAATAAAAAGATATGATTAATGAGTATATATAAGATTTTGTAATCAAATTTTCCATCAACAGGCGTCCCTCACTCCTCCTTTGATTCTCTGGTAAAAACATTTTATTATTCTCGGATTTTAAAGTGGGAACTACTGTACATTACACAATGGGGAAGAAAGTGCAATTCTTCCATTAGTCGCTAATCCAAAAGAGAAATCTACTCAAGGGCATACAGAGTGAAACAAGTGGAATTGAACCCATTGGATATCTCATGGACCCAAAATCTATATTTACTCCCACCTCACTTTAACAAATCATATATGGGTTTCGATCCAGTGAGTCTTTGACTTAGAGAAATCTTGAGATAAAGGAGTGGGAGTTTATAGTGGGGGGCTACCAAATGAGAACCCAAGCCTCTCAAAATAAACGTCCTCCGAGCATATGAAGTTATCCAAAACTTTGCCCCGAGCGAGTTAGTCCCACCATAAAATTAAGCTTTTGATAAATGAAAAGGTGAGTTAATGAGGAAATATAAGAGTGTATTAATCATTTTTCTAATCAAACGATCAATCTCACGGTGGAGACCAAAGTACCTAGACATGAACCATGTTTTAGTGATCTATAGGATGGTTATGAGACTGCCCTTAAGGATGCTTCAAAAGGTTTAAATTGGATGATCCCAGACATCCACCATGCAACTCTCTTTTTTCTTTTCTTTTTTTCCTTGATATTCATAACGTCGAAGCATTTTTGTCATCCATATTTAGGGTTGGTTTTGAGAGTTCTGCTACTTAAGTGAGAGTCTATCTAAAGCTCCTATTAGTAAGTTCGTTGATAGAGATGGTCTATTTATGGTATCCAAATTGGCACACGAATACACACTGTACATATCTCTAGACAGCTGAGCAACAGTAAAACCATATGGCCTCTTTTGCATGAGAATGACTAAATGATAAAAGCAGTCACTCACAGTCACACCATAAGTTTTTCCGGACATATAAGTGAAACCTAAAAAGCTTAATCTTTATCATATAATCTTCCTTTTTCAAAGCATAAGATCTTCATTGATTAGAAAGAAGAAAATATAGTCATGTTGAAAAAGAATGCTATTCTCACATCTTTTTTCTGATTTGAACATGCAGGACGAATGAAGCACGAAGGAATAACTCTTTCAAAATTCTTAATTAGATCTTCTTTAGATATCAGAAACTTTAGCCTTCTGAAGATAAGTGATTGGAAATAATAATAAATAAAACTTTTTTCTTAATACATTACTCATTCCCACAATTGATCTATTTGGTTGGAATTGCCAATGGCCCACTCCATTTTCATGGGAGGTTGAATCTCATCCGTCGACACCAGTCTTTAGGATGAAATTTTCAATGCATACAGGGGCGGACCCAGGTACATAGGTCTGGGGGAAGCTCCCACCCATATCTAAAAATAGTGGAAATTGAAAAAAAAAAAAAAAAAAAGAACCATGCATATATATTCTAAAAATTAATGTGTTTTTTTATTTATTTACATGTACTCCTTCCTCTAATGTTTCTTTTACATAGAGCCCCCAAGTTGAATTTCCTCGATCCCTTCTTGAATGCATACATGTCATTCTGAAAAAGTAAAAAATAAAGAATGAAAATAAGAATGTCCTAAACTTCAGAAATTTGTTTCTATTGTTGGGATAGGTAGCAAGCAGCAGTTTTTGTTAGTTAATTGTTTCTATAAATAAAAAGACAGGTCATTTCATAAAAAAGTGATTTTTTGCTTGACTTATTATGGTGTGGCCTCTAATTAAAGAGAGACTCCAATCCACGTTCATGTGACCGGAAAGAGAATGTCTCATCAATTGATCAATCTTGTGCCGATGGGAACCCACCAAATGGATGGCCTTGGCCCTTGATCATGCACCAATGTCCCCACCCACATGTCATCAATTGGGGAGTCAAACATCATATAATCTGGTCAATTCACCATACAATTGTGGAAGTCTGAATCCATTGTCTTCGACAACAGTTGAATGTGGAACGGTCCCAACCATCCGATGAACAAATTCCAGGATGATTTAAGTGGTCTTTGAAACTTGACTGAAACTGTGGTCCAAAAGGGCTGGTCAAGTGTCCACTCATGGCCTTTGCTTTTTCTCAAGGACTCTAAGCTGTGGGCTTACAAATCACATTCAAGTCCTTGTCATATCTAATGGTCAAGATTATGTTTGAGATCACAAGGTGGGTCATATAACAAACTAATTGGTGTTGTTCAAGAGGATCTCTAGATTACAAGGACTTCTTGGAAAGCGATGGGGGCATATTTATAAAGCAAGAAATGGCCGACATACCAGGCTAGTGCTTACTTCAAGACATGCGTGCCCACTCAGGGATAGGAAAAAAAAAATTGGCCCGGTCAAACAAGAGCCCTCACTGGGACCACTGGCACCTGTAGATAAATTCCTGTCCTTGGATTGGAAGAGTGGTGTTTTCACAAGACATCTAATTCCAACGGTGGGGCCCACAGTAAGGATGAGTACTTGATTGACGGTCTAGAAACACGGCTTCGCACCCGTGCCGATTGGGACCCACAGCAGTATCGAGCGACATGGGGTTCACACTTCAGGCCTAAATATTGACCCTAGCTATTTGTGTCCCTATTTCTCTTCAGATCAATTGAAGGTTAACTACTTGTCTCATGTAATTACTTTGATGAATGTGATATTGTGAACTCTCCTATTCAATAGGGAGGGGGAAGAGTATGGATTGAGAATGTGACATTGAGCACTCTCAGGAATACATCAAATCATTTATTTATATGAAACAGTTTGGCTTGTGATTGATTGGAACAACGAAACAAAATTTATATAGTTAACCCAATTAACTAGGACTAGACTTTGATTCTGATTTATCTAAATGGAACTTATATTCTTTTATGATGGTGGAGATAGTTCATGCATAATTTAATTTAGAATTCAGACGCGCAATTGTAAGTGTAACTTGAGTTGGGACAAAACTTTAATGATGATGATAAACGGTGGAGGAAACCTGTACTCAGGCTCATATTTTCAAACCAAGCACAGGCTACATTTGGGTCAAGCTTGGCGTTGGGCACTGTAATTACTTGATTAGCCCCGCCCTACCAATATCATGAATAATCAAAACCGCTATTTATCAAATTAGGTCAATTTGTAAAACCATGATTTAATGAACTAATATTTCACGTTAGGGCCTGTTTTATTGTGACTTTCTGCCAAAAATTTAGACGTCCAAGTTCCCAACAGAGCTATCCATGGGGGTGTTCGTGGGCTAGGTCAGGTTGGGCGAAATTACCTATTACAATGCCCATCCCCTGATCAAGCACGCATGCCTGACATGCAGACAGGCTGAGCCTACCTGCCCACTTGTTTTAAACTTGTCAGGCCAGATTGGGCCTTTATAAACATTAGTAATTATCTGTCAAGAAAAATCATACCTAGATCAATTGGGGCCGGGCTCTAGTTGGACCCACAGTGGCCCGGTCCATGGGTACTTTGATATTATATTAAATGCCAAGTGTAGTTGGCACATAGAAAGTGCATTTTTAGGTTTTTACCCTTATTCTGTTTTGCCTTTTGATTTTAGCAGTCAAACAGCTCATGGGCATGCCAGGTATCCTCTTATATGTTATTGATAGAAAACAAACAACTGATTAAGAAAGACTCAAAGAGTATATTAGCCCATGGACTGGTACTGAAAGATTGAAAGATGTTTGATGACAGTACTGTTTTTATTTGAACCTGCGTTGACTCCACTCTTCAAGTATAAATAAGTACGCACTATAATGCATCTAGACATATCTAATTCACCAGTTGCTATTTTTTTTAACCTTAATTCTAAGTTCCTAACCTACCCTCTTTAGCTCACTTATTTTTTATTCTTTTGACAGATGCACTTTTGACTGCTCTACTTACTAACCAACTGTGGTTGATTGACTAACTTACTAAATCTTTTTTTTTTTTGTTTTTAATTCTTTTTAGATACCCCATGCGGTTTCTAAGATTTGTAAATTGGACCTTGTGGTTTATACTTCTAAATTTATATCAAATCCACTAAATGATCGGCATTCGGCAACTCGATTCAAACTTCCCATCTTCATTAATATCACTCAACACTTCAAATGCATCCCTAAACCAAAAAAATAAATCCACTTCAAGTGTATCGAAGTATACATGGATCTTAGAAAATCATTTGCTTACTCGCCGTGCACTTCCGACAGTCTCATGGTGGTGCGTCAAATTGTCATGATCCGTTTTGGATGTATGGTGAACTGAAGGGTTCTTTTTTTTTTTTTGCTTAAATGGGTAAGTTGTATTGAAAAAAAGAAAAAAAAACAAAAAAAATGGTAAAAGCTCAGGGAGCCCCCAGATCAGATACATAAGAAGCTGAACAAAAACCAATGGAAAGTGGTCATTGTATGAAGAACCTTCAGAGATTCTCAAAATAATGAAAATCGAGCTAAGCTGTTGACTGCAAAAAGGCTTGGAGATCTTCTTTAGGGAGAAGCAGAGGCTATCTTGAAGTTAAGATAGTACCTGGTTCAACGGAACTTGATGAGCTTCAAAAATAGCTTCATTCCCGGCTTTCCACAATTCATATAAAACATTGATGAAAACTGCCGCCATGTAGTTTTTACCAACTGTGTCATCGTCTCTAGAAAGAGATTGCCAAATTGAAGAGGCAGAGAAGGAGGAAGGAAACTGCACACTCGCGGAATGAAGTAACCAATGCCATAAAGAATGAGCTTGAGTGCAAGAGAAGAAGAGATGGCTAGTAGAGTCTTCACCATTGCAGCAGATGCTACATCTAGAAGCCAGGGAAAAACCAAGATGTTGTAGGCGAGATTCAGTTGGTGTTCTGTTGAGCATCAGGCGCCACCCAAAGCAACTGATTTTGTGGAAGGAGATACCATTCCAGATCAACTGGGCCACTGAAGATTTTGGCCCCTGGATCTAATGTTGTTCCCAGTGATGTGCTCAAAATAGTTAACTGGAATCGCACAAATTTCTATTAAGTAGATAATGGCAAATACGGGTCGATCCAAAGAGATTTGTAGAAACAAGATCCAAAAATCCTTAATCAATTTTCACACTAGAGATTTTAAAACCACAATTAATTAAGGAAATAATAACTAAACTGATATCAAAAGAAATCTAAACACAAACTTGATCAGAGAAAGAGAGATCAGGGTATCGGATTTCACCAAAACAGATTTAATCATTCCAAAATTACTTCATAGTCTTATCCTAATAAAACTCAATCCAATGTGCAAGCAATTGCCTTGGATCGGAAGATTTAGCTTTGAAAACCCTTTTTCTTGAAAGAATCAAATTCTCTAAATAGCACCTAAGATTCCCTTCACTTCAATATGTTGAAACTCTAATAACTATTTATCAAGATCAAGCACAAACCATTAAAGGAGTTTAACCTAAACATGATATGTCAAGATCAAGCATAAAAAGTAAAAGACATTCCAAATAACCTTTACAAAACCAGAAGTTGAATAACATTCATGAAGGAGAACCTATTAAATCATTAAGCATAATGAGGGAAAGACATAGAAGAATAATAAAGAACGAACTCACCGGTTTTGGCTTCCTCTTCCACCCTAATCCACGGATTAGCCAAGCATTGTAGAACAAACAATAACAATGAAGCAAATTGTCATTATTGAAAGCCTTCAAGTTGTCTATTACACTACTCAATCTCCACCCTCAATTTCTAACAAAGATTGAATAAAAATAAAATTCACTCTAGAGCAAAAGAGAGCCTCCCCTTAAAAAGAAGAAAAATACAAGAAGAAAAAGAAAGAGAAATCACTCAAATTCGTCATCCCTCATATCCCTCCACTTGACAGCTTGTTTTGACGCCCAAAACGTCAGAATTGGGAGATCCTCGTGAGACATGATATTCCTCTCCTTTGAGTCCTCTTTCCAACGCATCTGACCTTGCCTTAATCGGAGTCTTGAGTCACAAGTTATGGTCAAAATAGTAAAGCTTGCGCAGGATGGCTACAATTCCGAAAATCTTCTTTCCTTCATGATTTGATCACTTGCTAAACAATAACTTTCTTATTGATGTCCATGAGATTCCTTCCATTTCTTGCAAAGTTGATTGCTAAGTTTTAGCAATCATTATCAAGTATTAGATATGGTGGGGGCCACCAAATTCGGTCTTCACAAAAATAAAAACTGATTGTGCCAAGTCTTGAACTCATGACCTCTAATTTGAAATTCCAACTATCCTCCAACAAGCCTATATGCTCTTTGTGTATAACTTTTCCCAAATGGGGTTTTAGCTTTAAACCTCTCCGAATTAAGCTCAAATATTTTCAGCTCCTTCCAATTCCTGTGTAACAAGAAAAAGGCTATAAGTAGAACATTTAAGACAAAATAAACAACTAACAAATTCAAATAAAAGGGTAGTTATTTATATTATGCCATGCATATCACCCAGCTCTTTTCAAAGAGAGCTGGTCGTCTAGAGTATCTTTCCAACTGAGGGAGTCTCTGGAAGATGGACTAGGAACAAGATTGGAGGTGGCAGAAGCTAGCTGGTTCTGAACTTCTAAAGGCAGGTGACAAGGGATGTGCCATGAGCCTGAGTGAAAGAGGGGAAGCTAGGCATTAGTCCAGAGGGAATTGCAGGTGTTGAAATTCAGCAGAGAAGGGTCTATCTCCACTCCAAGTGTCGTGCCAGGCATTGATGTCCTGACCATTCCCGAAAGACCAAATGCTGCCCTGTTGAATATGAGGAGCTAGGCAGCGGATTCTCTTCCAAATGCTAGAGCTATATATAGTATTTGTAGGGTTCCAGATGGTGCTGTGCTTGAATAACGGTTTTTGAACCAGCTAGACCATAGGGAGGATGATGTTGAAGCCTACCCCAGCCAGGCTTGATAAGGGAAGCATCGTTTACATCTTTGATCCTTCTAACTCCTAGGCCACCTTCTTCCTTTGGAAGCGAAACTTGAGCCCAATTGACATAGTTAATATTTGAAGTAGACGCATTACCCAACCAAAGAAAGTGTCTCATCAACCTCTCTATAGCCTTACAGATGGAGATTGCAAGGGGCAGAATGGCAATTGTGTGTATGGGGATGCAAGAAAGCACATGTTTAATGAGGATTAGGCGGCCTACAAGGAAAAGAGTTATGGCTTTCCAAGCTGACAATCTAGCATTAATGGAGTTTGGAAGAGGGAGCAAGTGAGCTCACTTAGGGGAGCCAAAAGCAATTGTGAAACCCAAGTATTTGAGCTGAGCCAGGCTCTCTTGCAATCCAAGTATGGAGAAAATCCTAGACTTTCTTCTGTGGCCACATTTGCCAAAAATGAGCTAGCTCTTTTGGGGATTGAAGTGTTGGCCAGAGGAGGATTGGTATAATTCTAGAAGGTCCTAAAGAGCTAGGACACCAGAGCCGGCTTCTTTTATTAGGCTGATAATATCATCAACATAAAGCAGGTGGCATAGGGTGCCAGGAACAGTAGAGAAGGGGGAAGGGATCCCTTAGGATTGGAGGTTTTGGATATGTAGACTGAGTATATCCAAAACAATGATGAACAGGTAAGGGGATAGGCGATTACCTTGTCTCAGGCCGCAGGAGGAGCTGAAAAAACCATGTGGAGATAAATTGATGAGGACAGAGCATCTGGTGGTGCAAATACACTCTTTGATGAGGGAGATCCATGCTTCAAAGAAATTGAAATATGATGAATTGACGTATGGTGAGGTGAACCATCAAATCAAGAGATAATAAAATATAATGTTTTATGATGGTGTTTTGTTTTTAGTTGTTTCGTATGTAATCTTTTTTACTTTTTTTTATAGAAAAGTGAAGTATTTTGGTCTCTTAGTGGAGAAAGGATGCTGCTTTTTGTACTTTTTTTGAAAAATTTAGAGGGAATTTTGAAATTATGTACTTTTGGCATGACCCATTGTCATTTCTTGTATGGATTCACTTTACTTTACTTTAACTAGTTAATTGTCAAATATGCCCTTATGGTTTCACTAATTCACTAATTGATAGTCAGCATAAAGGATTACAATTGAACATAGAGGCCAAGCTACTCCTTGCTTTCCCAAGTCACACACCTTTTGTCTGAGTTATTTTGACTCTTTAGTTTTCTCTTACGTTCTTAGATGGGAGATGTTTGGAATGTCGGGTTATTATTTTGTATTTCAAATTAGCTAGATTAGTCAATTTGGTTTAATCTAGGTGTAATTGAGTTTTATGTATTTTGACAATTATTTCAATTTTTTTTTTTTGGGCTAAAAAGAACTTTCTTGAGGGCAAAAAAAGCAAGAATTATATATGTGATGCAATACGTAAGTGTAACATGGGGAAAGCACAACCAAGAGAAAGAGCAATTGACGGGAATTCTTTCGGTGGATGTAAGTAGTTTTGCCAAACTACGTAAACTGTTGTGTCTTCATCTCCATGGATTGTCTGCTTGATATTTATGTGAATTTGAATTTGTGTATGTGTGTTTGTTGATCCGAAGATTGTTCGTTCTTACTTGATATTTGTGTGGCCAATCACAAATTGTTTGTTCCACTGCGTCACTTCCCCAACATGGATTAGAGTGGCAGTTTGATGAATTTTTCCACGTTGTTCAGTTGTTTTGTGTTTTGAATAATGAAAATGCTATTTCCTACCAAAAAAATATAAAATAAATGTCCTTCCATCCGAGGGCTGTCATTTGTTGATCGAGATTGTTGAGATGGGGACGTTAAACCCATAGCACCAAATTTCAGTTGAACATGAATTGGACCCATCGTTTCATTGATTATGTATAAAGATGTAATTAAAATATAAAGATACATGGGGACAGTTGTAAATCTAGTGATTAAAATCCAAAAGCAAAGTGGAAATACCATTATTAAGCCCTTTGTTAGCCCCTGATTAAAAACAAAAAAATTACATGGGAACATATACTGGCTTGTGGAGCCACAAAATGTTTAGATGAGGGTAGCATGAGTTTAGTAGTGGGTCACACTGTTCCTGCAATGGCATTCCACTTTCCGACTGTCCATATTTGGTAGTTCAGTGGACTACCATATTATTCCCCTTTACTATTTGAGCAAAAGAGAAAGAAAAGTGACATGGGCTCATAACCGCACTCCTAAAACTTGAGGAAAAGGCATTTCTACTTTGTGATTTGATTTGAGATGATTGGGGAATCCATGTTTATAATCTCTATTAGAAAAAGTCTCTTCTATCAATTGTAAAGGTTGTGTGGAAAATTTTATCTCATTTTTTGTGGACCTTTGAATTTCTAGAAAGTGAAAAGGCTAAGATTTGCTCTTTCTTTGTGTATTGAATTTGTGGAAGGGAAGATTTTTCCATACTTTTTTCATCACCCGGTAAAATAGTACAAAATAAATATATATGCTTTGCACATGCATTAATCATATGCTTAATTTTATGGTTCAGCCAACTCTTATTACACTAATGTCTGGAGACATCTCGTATGAGGAGTAAGTGTTGATTTTGAGAAGTTCTGATTTTTTATGAGTAAGCCTTATTATAAAGTTTCACTCCCGTAAGTAAGATACAAAGGATCCAAATCCACCCTCCTACTAGGGATTGTTTGTGCAGACTGGCTTTCAGCTGAAAAGAGATAGCGCTCCTGTTTTTCTAGCGCCTCTTTCCTCTTGTTTGGTGCAGTGAAGAGAAGCGGGATTTTCCTACCATATTTGCTGCGTTTCCTCGCTGGCTGTGCACAAGCATACCCCTTGAGTGTTGTTGACTTGCTTTGTTAATCTAGATTTCTACATAACAATGAACTTCATTTTTCTTGGCATCCATTTTCTTAGGTTGTGCTTGTGTAAAACCACGGAAGAGGAAATATCTCCTTTTCCCTTTCATGGCACCGTTTTTCTATCTCCCTAAGGAGGAAGTCCAGATCCTTTCCACCAAATAAAATACACCCAAAAATAGTTTTTTTTTTTTTTTTCCTTGCAGCACTAATTGAAGACGAGCCCAAACGCCTTCTTATTATTATGAAAGAGCAATTCCAACCTCTTTATAAGAAAAGACTTCTTCACAAATTGAGAGAAAAATTTGTATTTTATTCTTTTCATTCCAAAAAAGGTGAGGCACCTCTTTCCTACTGATATAGCTCATATGATGAGTGTACATAGTCTAAAGAAAATTACAAAACACCTGCTAATGTAATGAGTATACACAAAAGCAAATCCTTTACTACTGCTTAACTCAAACACCATAGACATACAAAGCTGGCAAGAACAGACACCTCTTACCACTTGGGTAAGAGGGAGTACTTGGCCCATCTCTACTGGGTTTTTAAATCCATCTATTCCCAGTTTCCTCTTCTGCTAAAAATTATCTATTTACACGCTCGCTGCTGCCAAGGTGAGCCCCACAGGAGTTGGGACTTGGGAATCACAATTTCTGATGATCCCAGTAGTCACATGTAGGGATCACAGTCGCACCTCAGTACTAGTGACCTTGCCAACTTTAATGATTCTGCTGATGTTACGTGTACTGTTAAGTACAGCAGCTCAGCATGCGTACACACCCCATAATTCAGTTTTACCTTGCAATGGGAAAGCCTCTTGTTTTGTGCAATATAATGGTGTGGTTCTTGAATAAAATAAAATTTTATGTATGCAAAAATGTAAAAACATCAAGAATTCTCGGTGCCATATAATCATGTCTGTGTAGAGCATTAATAAGACTAATATGTCTATGTAGAGCTTTATATAACATGTCTAAGGGTTCAGAGTTTAAGGGTTTAAGGTCCTAATGACCTTTGGTTTATTTTTTTTTTATGAAAGTTTATCAGAAAATCAAAATGTTTGGGTACTCTGTTCGGGCCACCTATATGTTATAATTTATTATGTTCTTACATCATTAAAAGCAATTAAAATAATATCTTATGACTCCTTTTTTATTTAAAATAATTTTCTGCTTTTCATAAAAGTAGCCCGAGCAAACTGGTCCGATATGTAAAGGTCGCATTTGGGAATAAAACTCTCATGAATTTCTCATTGGTTTTCCATAAAGGTAATGAAAAATTAACAACCCTTATAGAGATAGTGAAGACTCCTCAAAACTACGGATAATTTACAAAGGGTAATATTTAGGTGGGAACTGTTCTCACATATTAGTTGAGAATTTTTTTTAGAGGCCCAATTGTAGGCCCCATTTAGGGATAGGACAAGGGGGGTGGAAAGATCTATGTGAGACCACCCTAAGTATCAAATTTGACCCTAAACCCATGCCCTTAACCCCTTCATCCTTGGCTCACAAGTTTAATGGCTCCATCTTAAAAAAAATATTTAACCCTCAATCTAATGGTTCAGTTCATTCGGATGTATACCAATCATCGGGAATAGTGACTATCAAGGGGTTCCCTATTGGTTGTTAGGTTTGGATGGGTTGTTAGTTGGGCCCGTAAAAAAGTTCTCATATAATAGATGAAAACTAGTTCTCACTTGAATATTTTTCATTTACAATTTCCTCACTCATTATCAAATATATCCAAAAGGTTATTTTACTTTGGCTAATACATTGTCAAAGTGACATTTTAAGATCATGGTATCGCATCCATAGCATGGGAAGCATTTATTGGGATGTCGGATATCTTTATAATAAAAAATCTAGACATGGAAATTATGTTGATGCTAAAAGAAATTTAAGCAAAACATCTAAAAAAGCCCAACTTCATTATTGATTGTCTAATCTAAGCATTAAATTAAATCTAAAGGGATAGCTCAATTGGCCTAAAACCATGGTTTGTACCAGGAGGTTGTAAGTTCAAAACTGCACTACCACACTAGAGCTATAGGGGAGTTTATCAGGCTTCTCTCTGGGCTCTAATGAATTCGTCCACCCTTCAAGTTTCAATGATTAGCTTTTTTAGTGATTGAATCTAACAATGAACATATTTATACCGATGTCAAATAATGAACAGACCAAATTTAATAGGATTAGTATGTATGGAGGGATTGGATTCACCGTGTACTTGGGATTTTATAGAAAATTGTAAAAGGAGGCAAAAAAAAGGAGGCTTGTCGGGCTAATTTGGATAAATAAGGAGTAGAGTAAAATCAAGTGAATTTCACATGTGTAGTGGAGTGGAGTGGAAGAAAAAAATATTGAAGTTAAAGTAGAGTTCTTCACTTCACTCTATTTGAATGGTTATTTTGAAATTAAGGTTTGGAACATAATCCACTTTTACTCTAGAAAATAGAATTATTTATGGTTGAAGTGAAATGATGTATGTGTGGCTCGTAACATTAATTCATCTATTGGGCTAGATTCATCCAAACATAGTAAAGCTGAAATTTTAGACTGTTAGAATCCATTTAACTTTACTCTACTGTATTTTTTGCCTGTCCAAATAGGCCTTACAGATGCAGTTGTCAGTCCGAAGTCATGTGCTAGAGTGCATAATTTTAAGTTCTAAATATAATAAAAACTTTAAAATTTTGAAGGAAGAAGAACCGCATGGTATTCAGTTGTGGACTATTGATAAACAAAGCTTTGATCCAAAACTCTGCATTTCTCTTGACCAGTGATCATTCACATGGCTCGAAAGCTTAAGACTTCACGTGTCCGAGTTGACTTTGACTAGGAAATTAATATGGACACTCCATCAGTATGAAACTACAGCTGAAAATAATAGGAAAAAAAGTTATTTTGACCCATAACTTCTATGCATTGAATTTTCCTCTGCAACTACATTGATAAACAGCCTGGTTAGGTAAGGCTTGGAGCTTTCCTAAGCATGTGGGTGATCTTAGATGTAAATCACTTGTACAATCTTATTGCCACCAACCCTAATCCATCTGTACAGCTTGATTCATCCACTCTTTTCAATCAAAACTACCCTACATGGTTTCCCATGACTTTTAAAGTATCTTCCAATGGTGTTGATTTGTTAACCACCCAATCTTCAAAACCGATTGACTTCGGTTATCAGTGTTTATCATTTTTAATAGGTTGATTAGTCTAAGTTCTAGTTCTCAAACTCAGAAATGATTCAGTTTGGCACCAGAATGAAGCATCATATAAAAAATGATTTAATTTAGGTTTTGTGTGGATTTTTTGGGGGATTTTTATGGAAGTAATTTCCTTAGATTCGCATTAAACGATCGATCGATGGGAGAGGAGCTCCTGCCATGTTTTATTTTATTTTATTATTTTATTATTTTGACATGTTTATCTACACTCAAAGATATCATGGAATATCAAATTATTGTAGGGATGAGTTATTTAAGTTTCCATTTTTCAAGCAATACTCTATATATCCCAATATTATTAAAAAAAAAAAAGACATTTTCCCCTGGGCTAGCACCCAATTGTTTGAGCTGTAAACTTGTAATAACTTGTAAAACCAACCTTCTATAAGCAGATTTCAGAATATACATGGTGTGGTAGTGTTAGCAATGTAAGTGACCCACCAGCACCAATCACGGCCTCTCCCGTGATATTATTTCTTCTTCTTTGATCCATATAAGGTCAGAACACCGATTGCCCTCTTGTATTCTTCGATAATGTACAAATCCAAGCGGATCGCACGGTCCAGATTGGCCTATTTGTGGGTCTACTTGTTCTCTTTTTAAAATGATCACATATACATGTATGGGGACTAAAAAAAAATTATCCACTTAAACCACCCTTTTTCGTGTAATGGTCATCTACCAAAAATTTTTCCCATAAAACCTCTAGAAAAAACAAAAAACCCCTAAGCGGGAATATCGCCGCTAGTTTTTTTTTTTTTTTTTTTGGGCAGAGCAACAGCAAGGGTGTTAAACAAAGTGTTAAATAAAATAACATGATTTTACTAGAAAAAACAGATTAGATGACTACCATACCGAAAAAGGTAAATTTAAGTGCCCTTACACCAAATCAGTCATTTTGCCCGAAAACGTAATTTTTTTTTTACATTATCTACTAGGGTCTTTATTGACCTTTTTTTTCTTTTTAAATGTTAAGGGTCCCTAGCGACCCTGGGTTCAACTCATTCATACATTTTAAGGCTTAGAAGCTCGATTTTCTCTATTGTTTGTTTCCTTCTTCTTCCTCAGCATTGACTGCGACTCCATATCAGCTATCAGGCGTATTCACGGGGGTTGTCAGAATCCTCCGTCGATCCATGATGACATTGAACTATGAATTATTATGAAAAGGATTTCTAAAAGTAAAAGATTATGTGTTTAGGGCAAAGTACAAACTCCACCTTTCTATTGGTCTGCCACAAACAATAGCATATGCACTTTAATGTTTTCACCAAACAACGACTTGTGGCTTTAATGGTCTTCAAGATGTGGAAATATCCTACCGAGGGGAAGCAAGTCGAACATAGTCGTTTTTTTTTTTCAAGAAAAGGGAATGAAGGATGAGTTTCGTGCATTTATAAACGTGTACCACATGGTCGATAGAGATCCTACAAACAAAGTAAATTGGAGTTTTGTGAAGTTTAGGATGGACCCGAGGGTCTCAATCGATCCTTAACATTGTAAATGAATGTCGATAGGGACCCTAGTAGAAAATGTAAATATATATATATATATATATACTTTCGAGCAAAATGACTGATTTAGTGCAATGACACTTAAAATTACCTTTATGATATGGTGGTCACCTAATATATCTTTTCCGATTAAATCCCCTTTTTTAAATGAGCGGCGATATTAAAATATGAGAGTATTATTATTATTATTATTATTTTACCAAGGGGATTTTGTTTTGGTGTAGGTATATATGTATTAGTACATAGATATTGCAATGAAACGACCAATCTTGTGTCGTTGTTTCGTAGTTTGACACGACAAAACAGTACTGTAGCGACTACGGATGGAGGATTCCCATTGACATTAAATTTCCAATTTCATCCCCGTATTTCGCGCTTCCTCCACCCCACATCTTTCGTCTCGTGACAGTGACAGACAAAGACGAACCCTTTCCTTTGTTAGACGACAAACTCGTCGTCCTATCGCATCTTGACGGGTGTCGCTACCAATGCACGCTCAGCAGTGCCAACTGACACCAATGTATTATTTCTTTATTAGACATTTTTAGACCTTTGCTTGGATGATAGTATATTTAGTTATACACTAATACCCCACCTCTGCACTTTGCTATCCATCTACTTGCATAAAAAAACAAGGGTCTCTGAAGGCAGTTGAGAGATCTTTTGACTGGTTTTTTATACTATCTTATATGAAATTAAAAATGTTGTCAATGATCTTGATGTAGTTAATTTCTCACTTATTCCTAGGAGGTTGAACTCAGTTGCTCATAATTTTATTGGATTTGGGGGTGTGGGTGCCCTTTTCTCATCATTGAATGTTGTTTTTTTTTAATTTCTGTTTTAATTAATTTTCTCTACTACTAGAAAAGTATAAGAAATTCAAAATAAAAAGGGTCTCATGCTCATAATTTACGTGGAATAGAATTCCAAGAAACCCATGCTAAAATGGGCTTTAATAAGTTCGTTTGCATATAATTGAATTCCTAACGATTCATACTAAAATGGGTTTTAATAAAGGTATATTATAGATGTGAGAGGTGAAGGAAACAAGCTGGAGTTGGATGGGACTTTCATTTTCCTCATACTTTATTTCCTGTGATGATGAGTAGGTATTCATATTTCTTTCTCTCTTAATTAACTTTTTTTGTTTTTTTTGTAAAAGCAGAGACTATGATTTCCATTTATGGAGCCTCACCCTTCTCAATCTTTGATTTTCTCCTTATTTGGGACTAATTACCTTTCTTAAAATAATGGGAATTCAATTCCACACAAGCAAACATGCCTTAGAAATACATTTACTAAAATTCCTAGAAACTCAATTCATTGCAAACAAATAAGTTATTAGAAATACATTTCTTAAAATCCCTAAAAATTTAATTCCATGCAAATAAATTGATACCACAGTGTGTCTCAGTGTCTCTCATGCATGAATGTTGTGAGTAATGTTGGTAGGTTCAACATGGATGGGCTCCATTATAATATATTAAGTTAGGTGGTTTTGACTTCAATTTTAACTGTCGGGTATAATTTTGACCAACAATTATGGAACTACACGTGCAACTACGCACCCATTTTTCCATCAAACCACTCATGTTTCAGATGTTCCTATGTAACTATACCCTTTTTGCACCAATTTTTCTATTTCTATTTTATCCACCTTATTTTATAAAAAGGGTAATTTTTTTAATATATGATTATTTATTTTACAGATTGCAGGGAGATATCATGCTAAGCTCGGGTTATTGGGCTAGTATGTATTAAATCCAAGCATTATCGATAGGATTGTATATGATTGCATCTCTTATCTAATGAATCTTAAACCGATCGATGCATTGAAACTTCGGATTTTTCTGTACGGCAACCCAAAGTCATCGATTCCTCCCCATTGTCATCAAAGCTGGCTATTTTACCCAGATGTTCCCTATACAGTCTGTACCATGCTCTGGCTAAAAGGCGTTTTTTTTATTTGCGATATCATAATAACTGTTGCGATATCATAATTTATGTTGCAATACCGTTATTAAGTTGCTATACTGCAATTTATTTTGTGATATCGCAATTTATATTGCAATAGCAACTCGAAAAACCCTTTTCATTTTTTATCCCTCCATGTTTCGACTATTTATCATTTTCACATGCGGTAACACTCTCCCCCAGCCGTTTTCACCATCATCCTCCCTCGCCAACCTATTTGCAAATATGCAAGGCACTCACCGTCCATTCGACGTCGACGAAGCATCATCGTCTCCACTGTCTACATAGACTAAGGATTTTGGCCACCATTGTTTCGTAGTTTGGGCGTTCCCAAGCTTGGTGTTGCTGCAGTCGCTCTGGTTGAACTTGGCAATCCTTCTTCCCTCTCTCTTTTAGCGAGTTCTGGTATTCTCTTTCTTTTGTTTTGATAGAGCATCTGTTGTTGGAGTTTGATTTGACTCATCTTCAAAAAGCATCTCCTTTGCGATGGTAATCTACCTGCACTTAATCCCTTACCCATTCTTCTTCTTTAAAGTAGAATAACAGTTGCAAAAAAAATACCTCATTCTTAATCCTCCAAAAGCCACGTTAACAGTTGGATCGACTTTAATATTTTCTACATTATCTCATCGATTAAAAAATCTAACACTCCCTCATGGTACGCCCATTCTCTTCATCTTTCTCCCTTTCTCAAGGAACACCCCTCTTTTAATACTCGGAGGAGACTTACCCACCACCACATCAAGGGAAAGAATCAAAATGCTAGGTTTTCACCCATTGGATTCACGATTGATAACGGGATTTATAGTATGATACGGGTTTTCACCCATGCCAATTCCATTTCCTTATGAATTACATATAATGACCTTTTTGTATTTCCATAATGATGTGGCCCCGTTAATGATCTCTCAACTCCAACATCAACTTTAATTTGTAAGTTGAAATTCTTTTTTTATGATCTATTCTTTTTTACCTTATATTTATTTAGGTTTTTTCTTGATTAAGTTTTTTTAGGTTTCTATTTTCTGAGTTTATTACAAGTTGCAAAATTGCAGAGAAGATTGATTTATGAATTTATGATCTTCGTTCACCTCAGGGCATGAATTTATGATCTTTTTTTTTAATATATCAACAACCAGATGTTCATCAAAAAGTTTTAAAAGAAGAAAAAAGTTTATACGAAATGTTCATCACTGTTAATATATGCCAGTGCATATATTAACATGATCATCACTATTATTTTTTTTAACATGTTCATCACTACTAATATTTATATAAAATGTTTTAAATGTTTTTACAAGTGGAATTCCTTGTATCCTAACTACCTTCAAAAGACACAAAAGAAGAAAAAAATAATAAAATAAATAAGAGAGATATACATACAAGGTGAGAAACATGCAATGAATACTAGACAAAGATGTGGCAGGGGATTTACTTGCTATATATGACAATGGCATGAGGTTGACTTCCAAAGAATGTGACAGGAGATCACTTGCTATATATACCAGTGCATCCCAGTTTAACTTGCAGAGAACCTAGTCTAGAGACAAAAGCAACGGAACGGAAAGAAATTATAAACATAAATGCATTCGTTGGCTTTTAACATAACGCCTTTTACGATATCACAACATAAATTACGGTATCACAACATAAATTGTGATATCGCAACATTTGTTGTGATATTGCAAATAAAAAAATGCCTTTTGGCCAGTGTAGGATACAGACTATACGAAGAACGTTTGGATAAAATAGCCAACTTTAGTTATAAGGGGGAGGAATCGATGACTTTGGATTACCGTACAAAAAAAATCTATTGCAACTTACTGGTCACATAAAGATGTCAACAACATAGGTGATTTGTCCGGTCTATGCTTGTGACCTTTTCTCCTTTTGCTAGCACATAAAAATGAAGGGGAAAGAAGAAGAGAGTTGTAGATCTTGAAATTAAATCCAATTCAAACTCATGAAATGGACAGAAACATCTGGATAAAATAACCAACTTTAGTTATAAGGGGGAGGAATCGATGACTATGGGTTACCATACAGAAAGAATCCATTGAAACTTACTGGTTACATAAAGATGTCCGCAACACAGGAGATTTGTCTGGTCTATGCTTGTGGCCTTTTCTCCTTTTGCTAGTAGATAAAAATGAAGAGGAAAAAAAGAAGAGAGTTGTAGATCCTGAAATGAAATCCAATCTAATCTCATGAAATGAATAGCAACGTTTGGATAAAATAGCCAACTTTAATTATAAGGTGGAGGAATCAATGACTTTGGATTGCCGTAAAAAAAAAATCCATTGAAACTTACTAGTCATTATCACCAATGGAGGTGATTTGTCTGGTCTATGCTTCTGACCTTTTCTCCTTTTGCTAGTACATAAAAATGAAGAGGAAAAATGAAGAGAGTTGTAGATCCTGAAATGAAATCCAATCCAATCTCATGAAATGGACAGTTTTTCTGACAGTCAAAATATTTCGGTTTGAAGAAGGGCATTCGTATGAAAGCTCCTGACAGATGGCTCAAGGCAACAACCAACATCCTCAAATAGTCCGAAAGTTTTTATTACAAATCCTCTTCAGACAATTTGGATTACTTCATGAATCCAAACAGCTCCTGTCATGAAATGTGAAATGCTGTAGTAGGCCACGTGGCCATTTCCTGAAATTGTGTACCCAGTTCAAGAAGTTTTTGGTAGCAAACAGTACAATCCTCCCTTGTAACACTGATTGTAGAGAGATTTGAATGAATGTGTGTGGGTTGGATGTCTGAGTAACCTTAAAAAAAAAAAAAATGGAAAACACTTTTATTTTGACATGAATTGATATTTTTCTGCACTAAATTAGCTGGTGAGAATATTAACGCATGAAATATTGTGGAGAAATGCAGGGTTTTTACTAATTTGGTCCAAATAGATGTAACAAGGCTTTGACGATGAAGAAGTCAAAATTTACGATATCCTAGCTAGATAGATATGAGTACGGCCAATGTGACAAGGATGATAATAAGGCTAAATTTTATCCTGTTCTACCTTATGGTGGGGCCCGTATTTCAAAATGCATGGGCCCAGGGAGTCAAGGACATTAACTGAGTGTGTCTGCATGCAAGAACTTCCATAGGAGAAGGTTTCCCTTTCACTTTCTTTCGTAAAATCAGCCACTTCCTTAACGATAAGATGAGAATTTAAGCCAGAAATCTATAGCTATTTTCTTGTTAGGATGGACTCCGACTCAAGCGCTCTCAGTGGGGAGCATTTTATGTCTCTAACCAATTGAGCTGGATCGCTGGGAGGCCATATGTACTGTTAAACTCTTTCAAATTTGTAGGGCAATTTTTGGGCATCTTTTGCATATGATCTTATGAAGTTCCAGGTAAACAATAGGGATTATTGTCCTATGAGTTGATTTTATTAACGAATAAAATTAAGAAAACAAGATCACTGTTACCATACAGAAAGCAATATTATAGAAAACCTACAACTTCTCATGTAGAAAATAATAATACTATTAGCCTATAAAAAGTAAGATTATTAAAAACCTACTACTTCCCATGGGTGTATTCATTTCTTGCCTTGCAGTAGGTAACTTTAGCATGGTTTCAAAAACATGATTTGTCGGAGCTAAAATCTTTACTTACTTTTCGATATATCAGCTTTAAAAATGATATTTGGTTTCTTTAGACTCATTTTTCTCTATAATTAATCTTATAAATTATTCATAAATTAAAATTTTCAAATCTTCATTTTAACTTAGTTTTAAATATGTTTTAGATGTGAATAAAATAACTAAGAAGAATACAAACTGCAAAGGTGGTGGAGTACCTCTAGTCATGGCAGTCAACTAATTTTAAATATGCTTTTTCCATTTTCTTCTTTTTTTTCTTCTTCTTCTTTTTTGTTAATTAAAGGGCTCTAACTCACACACTCTCACCGTTCAAACTAAAGCATTTGGTGTCTCTAATGAGCCAAGCTACTATAGAGTTGAGAATGAATTTTGCTTCTTCAAACTATAGATAAATCCTACTCTCATAATTCCATGTGAGTTTTCAAAATTCATTCATGAACTACAGGGATGAAACTAAACTTAGAATTAGGGTATATGAATGCACGTTCTGTTTCAGTCCTTGGAAATCTTTAAACAATATTCTAAAATTTAAGATATAAAATATCAAATTCCTACAATTAAATGATCCTCATTAAATAGATATGGCATCAGCCACTACAATTTGGTATCAAATTTAAAAGTTGCCAAAAAAAAAAAAAGTTTGATAAAGCAATTCTTTTGCTTGGCAGTTGATAAAGCGATTCACAAAGCCATAAAAAGTTCAAAGTTGAGCCAGTTTTGAATGCTAAAGAAATTATAGATATATTACAAAGGGTTAAGAAACTAGCTGCCATAAACGTAGAACATGGAGCGAATAGTTTATAGCATGAGTTTGGCAAGAACTTACAAATTCGATGACTTTCTAGTGTGAAAATTAATTCTATATGTGGAAAATCTTTTTTTTTTTTTTGGGTGTGACAAAGCATAACATTACCCCCCCATTCATAGAAATCGGTTTTTCTCACTTTACATAATTATGATCAAAGCCTTGTCCAACTACGGAGAATTCTATTTCTCTATTTTAATTTATCGCGCAGAACATGAACGTTTCTTTCTCATTTTACAAATATATAAATAAAATTTCTACTTTCTGCAAGAAAATGTGGGGCGCCAAGCAATGGCATTTTGACTGATTCAGAGCGTCAGTTCTCCACAATCATGGCTCGAGTGCATCTAGTAAGGCAAAGCCCCCTTCTCTTTAGAGCAGGTGCACGGATTTGGCCGGATCTCTGGTAGCTAGAATGGCCTGTTTGGTGTGGATGGGAACTCGTTGTCCGAATTTCCGAATTTCAAAGAACACCAAACTGTTGTCTCAGTAGAATTCTCCAAAAGCCCACCCTTCAAAACCCCAGAAAGACACTTAAAATCTCAGATTTATTATTTTTTATTAGGGCTTCATAGGACTATTCCTCAAAAGGCATGCGCGAAACCCACACACACGTGCACTGTGTGAGTTCGAGGAGAATTCAAACACACACGTAGTGAGAGAAAACTCATGCCTTATGCCATTCACCCCACTCTAGGTGGGTTAAAATTCAGGAATTAAAAGAGAGAGAGAGAAGATGATTTGCAATAATACAACTCGTTGCTTTATGTGATAAGTGATTAAAGAAGCAATTTATGACTTAGGAGGGGTATTCCATAATGAAATATTAAAAATGACTCAAGCATGGTGAGATCCACCAAGAACTTATCATCACCATCCATCTCTTAGTTGTACAAATGTGATAAGTGATTATAAGATGCTGGTTGACCCCTTTTTTGTTTGGATATAATAATTTAGCTATTTTGGTGTGCTCCTCTTTATTTGAATCATTTAGGTGGCTCAATGGTACTTCCATCAATAGTGTGCAGTTGGCTCCACTGTGGTTTGGATAATTGGGTGGAACCCACCCAATTTGGTAAAGAGGTTTTTTTTTAAATAGTTTTTAACGAGTTGCTTAAAAAAACAAGACCCTTTTGAAAGAAAACAAGCAGAGATAATTTTTAGTGTTTTAAAAAGAAACACTTTTGCACCTGCCAGCTGATCTACCTGTCATACAAAGTTCAATTAGTGCTTAAGGGGGTTTTAGAACATTTCAACAAACAGCCAATATTTTTTTATCATAAAAAAGTCAAAATATTCTCCCTTTCTTTATCTTATATTCAGATAATGAGCATGGGATATATGCAAAATAGCCTTAAAGGGGGGGGCATTGTGCAACAAGGGAATTTTATGATAGAGAGGAAAATATTCAGATTTTCTGGTAGTCAATTCACCTGGTGTTTCGTGCGTCGCATTATTTTTGTGGATAAAGGGGAAAATGAACTTATTTCCCTCAATAAAAATGATTTTGATTTCTTATGTAACATGTTTCCCCTCTCTCCTGAAAATAAAAATCAACCGCCTATGAAATTATCTCTTTGCACAAACGAGTTCCAAGGGGCCGACGCTTTAACTAGAAGATAATAAATAGTTAAAAAATCCTCTTAGGTGGGGAAATAAGAAGAGACTGGGTGCAAGGAATGTACCCTGATGTAGAAAACAAGCCAGTGCATATCATTTTGAAAGCTTAACTTACATATGATAGTCATTAAAAGTTTAAACACGTCCCTTTTAAAAAGATCAATTTCATTAAGAAAGATGATATTTTCTCCACTTTATTAAGGGCAAGACTATTTGGCTTATTATTTTCAAAAATTAAATAAAAAGAGAATCAATTTTCTTTTTAATGAATCCAATTAGAATAATCAAAAACTCTCATTTAGGGCTCGTTTGGATGTTTACAGAAGAAAATATTAACAGATTTAAATATTGCAAGAATAAAAAAGTGTAAAATATAATAATGCAATATTATAATATCTTTACTGTTTGACAAATTTTTAAAAATATTATAGATTTTAAATTGAGCTGTTTGGAAGGTGCTATAATTAAAGTAAATTACATTATTAAAATAAATTTTTATTAAATATTTTGATTTATAAGTAATTTACCACATTTGGATAAAAAAGTAGCGTGTTAAAGTAAAGTTCAACTGTCATGTTTTTACCATAAGTTACTTTTCTTTTCTCACATAAAACCATGGTATGTAAAGCATAAAAAAAAAACAACTACTTTTTAACTCTCTCTCTCTCTCACTTTGCAATACCACATACTACATCTCACTTTACTTTACCTCACCTTTTACCATGATACGAGACAATCTTTATTTTACTTTATTACACATTTAAACAAGTCACTTTTTATTTACCATATAAAATTGCGATAACATTTGATAAAATAAAGTAAAAAAAAAAAAGAAACTACTTAACCATTCATTCCCCTTTACTTCACCATATACTTTATCCCACCTTTACTTTACCCCACATTACCATGCTGTGATATTTACTTTTACTTTAATTTACTATATAAGTAAACACGCACATTATGATGGATTTTGTAAACTAAAGTCTTTACTTTACTGTACTACTTTGTAATAGTCATTTTGAAAGATTTTTATCTTGTAGAAACAATGGAGAGTTATAGGAGAAAATATTGAGCTTTTTGAAAGAAAAGAATATTTTCTTTAAGTTTTTCTTAAATTACCAAACGCATAAGATTTTCTTATTTAAAAAATGAAAAATTATAGTCTATAAAATAGTATTTTCTTGTGTTTTGTTATCCATCCAAGCAGCCCTTAAAACACAGGACCCTTTTCATATTTACCCTCAATCCACCGTGTACATCTGTCCATACCCATAAAAGCAAAACTAGTATCTGAAAAATCAGTAATAGCATTTCAACATTGGTCAGGTGGTAAAACCGATTCCAAAAAGCTATTACAAAGACCAAATCTTTTCCTATTGTCTAAGAAAGGTAATATTCGTTTGACCTTAATTTTCACCATTCCCTGAGAAAATATATTCACGACAGAGAGAATGAGAAGAAGAACAATAAAAAGAAAACACAGAAAAATATATAGATATATAGAAAATAACCCCCTAAGGATGGTCCCTCACCCCTAAGGTCATGTTTTTTTCTAATTTTTTGGTCTTCTTGAGTCCCACAACCAAGATCCAGACCGTTCATCATCTGAAAAATCCCCAAAACAGCTAAGGGTCCAAATATCAGCCGTTGAATTCTTTTAGATTCTAAGATATTTGCAAAAAAAATCCAAACCGTTGGATTACAAAATCTGAAGTTTTGTGGGCCCATTTTACAAAATTTGAACTGTTCAAAAAACAGCTATGGGACAAAAATTGGATGCGTAATTCATCTGGAATCGCCAGATAATGGCAAAAGAATTATAACTGTTGATTTACCATAGTGTTAAAACGAGATTTTTGGGCATAATGGTTTTTCTAATATTTCTTGTTCATTGGTCTCTGAAATCATGATCCAAACCATGAGTCATTTCCTGAAGGCCAAACACCACTACGACGTCAATTTTCAACCGTTGATCCTTCATAAGTTTTGAGATATTTGTAAAAAATTCTAAATTATAAAATATTAATATGTTATTTCAGTGGGCCTCCTTTGAATAATCTGAACCGTTCAAATTATCTAGATGGACAACAACCGCTAAGGGATGAGATCTAAGGTCTAGATTTTTCATGTTTCTCAAGAAATTTACAAAAATCTTATGGATCACATATCTTAGGGATGGTAGGAATCATCTTTTTACCAAATACCTGAAACTTTTTACAAAATTCCTTTTTTAGAATGTCTTGATTCTAGTAGATGGAAGGAATCCTCTAAATAGAGGATTCTTCTCTATTTGCCGAAGGTGCCCTAAGAATGGTCCCTCACCCCTTATTTACATTGTATCAGTTGATTTTGAGATGATTTGAATGAACTAAACTGGTAGATCGATGGTCAAAATTATTATTAATATAAGGCCGTTGAATTTATTGATGAGGAGCGGAGGGTTAAGATGATTTAATGAATTTACAAATTTGCACGTAGATGGATGGCTTTCACATCTTTCAATCTCCCCACTGTCCCATGATGGTTGGGCCTCAGATATGACCTACAGGGGTGGAGGGCGTCCATGGAAACTGTTTGTTGGAGAGGACGACCTTACATATATTAAGATGATGAGATGAGACTTAGGGAGGGAAATATCCAAGGTATAAAAAACACAGTGTGTACATGGAATAGAATAAAGAAAAGCGTAGAAGGCGAGTGGATTAGTTTAATAGCTACGATGCGTTGGAGGAGACAGTCGCGTATCTACAGATATCCAGAATTCGATTCAGTTGCTTTGAAAAAGGGACATCGATAGCGAATATTTCAATAGAATAGAGGGTCCTCAGAGGATTTTGCGTGATACAGTCCAAACCCATTCATTGCACCAGCAACCAACACACAACAAACAACAGGTAGTATATGCCATTGCCATTGCCATCGCTGAGGAAAAAAAAAAAAAAAACTCTCTCTTCTCTTTCTTTGCTTTGCTGGTACCGGAGATTGGAGAACCAGATTTTTTTTTTTTTGGAAACAGAGAACGTGCTCTGCCTTGTCTGCACGCCCCCATCGAAACCCAAACCTCAGATTCTTATTTTATTGTGTTTGGATCAAAACCCAGAAAGGAAATGCAGATTTAGAGAGGAGTGAATGAAGAGAGGAGGGGAATGTGATGATGAACAGAGATAATAGAGACCCATTTCTTTGTTGGGATTTGAAAAATCCCGTCTTTTGAGAAGCACTCGACCATGGGTTTTCTGGGGTTCTCTTCTTTTTGCTTTTCCTTGTCTGTAAACTCCATTAGAGGAGGGGGAGAAGCGTGAGAGGAGAGCTTATTAGTCTCCGATTTTATTAATTTTTGGGGGTGCCCTTGTTTGTTTTAATCCCCTGCTGTTGTGGCACAGAAATCGATGTCGAAATTATAGTGTGGAGTAAGTCGAGCAGTACCCTTTTCTTCCTGGCAGGAAAAAGAGGGTCCCTCTCACCTGCAGATACCCTGAAGAAAGCTGGGCCTTTTTTTGTTCTCTTTAACTGCAAGTGATGATGTGAGTAAAAGTGGCAGAGGAAGAAGAACAGAGGAAGAAGAAAAGGAGGAGAAGCGAAGGGGGGCTTTTCTTGATTATTTCTGAGATGGGTTTGAAGATTCCAAGCCACCATGCGGTGGCCGTGCAGTTGGACGAGAAGACGACGGCGAAATGGGCGAAGATGACGGTTCTGTTGGGGCAGGGGTGGCAGCTGAAGGCTTTGGTGCTGTGGGTGGTGGTCGTTGCAACTGCAGCTCGAGCAGTCTACATGTGGACGAATACTTATACATTGGAGAGAAGAAAGGAGATTCTGGTGAACATGTGTGATGAGAGAGCGAGGATGTTGCAGGACCAGTTTGGGGTCAGTGTAAACCATGTCCATGCACTGGCCATCCTCGTCTCCACCTTCTACTACAATAAGCATCCTTCCGCCATTGACAAGGTGTTTTTTTTTTCCTCTACCTCTATGCAAATTCCTTTTTTTCTTCTTTTATATTTAAGGGTTTTCTTATCTGGGTCTTCCTTCTTTCTTTAAAAAAAATTAATGGGGTTTTCTGATTTCTGTCATTTTTCTTTTCTCAGATAATGGGGTTCTCTGATTTGGGTCTCTCTCTCTTGTTTTGAAGTAATGGATTTTTCTGAATTTGGTATTTCTTCTTTTGATAAATGGGGTTTTCTGATTTGGGTCCCTTTTTTTGGGTTTTTTTTGGTTGGGGGGCTATTGATTGGGTTTTCTAATTTGGGCCATTTATTTGAAGTAATGGGGTTTTCGGAATTTGGTTTTTCTTCTTGTGATTAACGGGGTTTTCTGATTTGCGCTTTTTTTTTATTTTTATTTTGAAGTAATGGGCTTTTCTGATTTGGTCTGTGTGTGTGTTTGCGACCAATGAGTTTTTCTAAATTTGGGTCTTTAAGGATTTTGGATGGTGGTGGTAATGGTGAAAAATGCAGGTGACATTTGCAGAGTACACAGCAAGGACGGCCTTTGAACGGCCATTGCTAAGCGGGGTGGCGTATGCACAGAGGGTGATGAATTCTGAGAGGAAGAGATTCGAGAAGCAACAGGGCTGGACCATTAGGACCATGAAGAGGGAGCCTTCACCCGAGCAAGATGAATATGCGCCTGTGATTTTCTCGCAGGAGACTGTTTCCTACATTGAATCTCTGGATATGATGTCCGGAGAGGTAAATGTCATTCAGTCTTTCATATCTGGAAAAGTCTGGCTGGCTCTTGGAGCTGCTTCTTATTGGTGGTGGTTGTACTGACTGTTCCTTTTCCCTTTCATACAGGAGGACAGAGAGAACATATTAAGGGCTAGGGCTACAGGAAAAGCTGTTCTTACCAGCCCCTTTAGGCTGCTGGGATCCAATCACCTGGGTGTTGTTTTGACATTCCCAGTTTACAGCTCTAGTCTCCCTGCTGATGCCACCGGGAAAGAACGGATCGCCGCGACTGCTGGGTGAGCTTTCTTTTTTTGGTGATCAATTGTACTGTGGTGCCATAGAACCATCCTCTTGCATTATTCAGTATCTTGGACTATAGGCTTCTCAGAATTGGATACCATCTGATATATACCATTGTATTTCATAACAAACATGAGCAGGTTAATGATTTGTGTTTTCTGCTGTTTTGCATGGAGTTCATTTTGATAAATTCATGGTCATTAACAATCCAAGGTTTTTTTTTTTATATGTCAGTTTGCACTCTTGATGTGAATTGACTGCTAAGCTGGGAGCCTCATACCTGAATTGAACTAACATTAGCAACTTCCAGTCACAAGAAGTATCTGGTTATTCAGTGCTAAGATTGAGTCGTACCCTTAGTACACAATTTGTTGGAAACGAGAATCCTTGTCGCAACACCAACCATTTTACTCGTATTGGTTCCCAGTTCAGGATAGTGTGATTGTGTTCGCAATTCTGCCAAGATGTTATGAAGCCTTTGTTGAGGAGTGGGCTCCATCCGAGGGGGAGTATTGGAAAGTATTTATGCTGCCTCTACTAATGCCTCTAGATTTTGGTATGAATGGTTAGCTCATGAAATTTGAGATGGTATCTGAGCCAATCGGTCGCGAGTTCAAATCCTAGAAGGAATGACTCGGAAAAAAAAAAAAAAAACCACACCGCCAAAAGTGCGCCGACTGTGTTCCACCTGAGGGGGAGTGTTGAGGAGTGGGCTCCCCACCTGAGGGGGAATATTTAAAAGTATTTATGCTGCCTTTACTAATGCCTTGAGGTTTTGATATGAATGGTTAGCTCAGGAAATTTAAGAGCCTAATGTTGGATGCTAGACATGTAGGCTACAATGATGATGGCACCAAAAATGATCTAAAAACAAATAGTACAATAGCATGGCCCGTTTGATGGGCCACGATGCTACAGTAGGTATGGATGGTTGAGAAGGCAGCATTCACCAAGTCACCGTAAGGTGAACGGTGAAGGTGTAAATGATATGATAATGCAAAATTTGGGGTCTGAATCCTGTCACTCGTGCTTCCTGTGAGGGGTGTGAAACTCTATAGTGGGGCTCGCCTATTGAATATGTAGACCGTATAAAATAAAGCCCTTCTTCTTCAGCAGGAGCTGGTCCCTCCCTGGGATTGAGCATGTGATTAAGAATGTCATATGATCAATTTTATAGGGGGATCAACTACTATTGAATTGAAATTTTGGGACAGCCTGCTAAATGTGATGGCCTTCTTTTTGAGTGGTTTAGATTTTCTGTATGTGGGCCGCATTGAAGTTCCGCTTTGCTCATTGCATGAGTGAGATACTTAAAGTTGAGATTGCACCCCCTAACCCCTCTTGGCTTGTCCCTGATGGCAAATGTTGAAAACTGGTTGAGTTTATGTGATGGCATCTTAAACAGTCTCAGTTTCATGGATGAGAGTCGTTTTTATAATTGACTTGTTTCCAAGTAGATCACAAATTGTGTTTTGGTGGCGTACTTGAGTTAATGGATTTTTTATTTTTATTTTTTTTTGATATACTAATTAGGACATTTTTTCCCTAAGAAGTTAATCAAAACCTCTTCCATTGAGTGCAACTCAGATCGGGTTGTGTTTGCTGCCACATGACCTGACTCTATTACTCTCAACTCAACCTAAACCGGATATGGCTTTCAAGTATCAATGCACCCTTAACCTGAACTTGACCCAACCTGATCTAACTATAATCCTTGCAAATTGAACCCTTGCTGGTGGACCTGAATGAGTTCTAGAATCTAACATGCTTCTCTACGGAAAAGTATGCTAAATGCTTCTCCAACACAGGGTAAACACCAATTTCAGTGGGGCCCACTGTTTTCCTATGATGGATTGTGGGAAGTCACCAAATGGATGATTGTATGGTTTCACTAGTGAAACACATTTTACCTCCTTCTTTTCACCTCATCCAAATTAATGTACATCTGCTCTTTCATATTTCTGGTTTCTTTTTACACAGTAGGAGCTCTTGTACAACTTTGATATATTTTTCCAAAAAATTCTTTTGTTCTGCAGGTAAAGCTCGTTAGTCCTTTTTATACGATTTTTACTTCCACAATGGTATTATCTTGTCACAGAACCAGGATATTCCTGGAAGATTTTTCCTCTGCTATTTTGCCAAACAATGCCTCATACAATACCTGTGACCTGTGTTGTGAAATTTAAGCTTCCACCCTATTGGCATTGTTGAATCTCTCATACTTGAACAACCAATATAATCATCATCTATTTATTTATTGATTTTTGGGTCTTGCCCTTCCTCACCTGTCCTACTTAGTAGTTAGTATTACCAATAGTTTCCATCAAAATTTAGAGCTTGAATCAAATCTTGTGTTTGCCACAAGTTACTAATATGCATCAACTTATCCGTGGTTGTACACATTGGCAATCTGGACTTCCAAATGTGCACTTCAACCTCTCTGTTTCCTTTACCCAAAAAAAAAAAAAAAAAAAAAAAAAGCCTCTTTGTTTCTCTTCAAATACCAGTTCTTTCCATCATCATCATCATCATCATCTTGTAAGATTAGTATCCTCTATGACCGTGGTGTACATATTACGGAGGATTCTAAGTAGAGACTTTTCAAAACATTGACTATATCAGCCTGGGTTTGGATTACCATCATATATCATATGTTTATCGAGTATGGTGGAAACTTTTTGCGGGACTTTTGTGTTTCCTCTGATCCTGTCTATAGTGACATCCACTAACCCCAAGATTTCAAATCTAGCGAACACACTCATTGGTAGGTCTTATGGATCCATATTAATTGGTATGCGGCTTTTATGCTTTTGTCTATTGCATGGTAAAAGCACCCATGATTCAATTGTTTTGTTAAATTATGCTTATGCACGAGGATAAGCTCATTGCCTTTTCTTTAAAGAAACTGATATGCTGATGTCATGCAGCTACCTTGGTGGGGCCTTTGATGTTGAGTCACTTGTTGAGAACTTGTTGAGAAAACTTGCTGAGAACCAGGCAATTGTGGTTCATGTATATGATGTCACCAACACTTCCCAACCCTTGATCATGTATGGACCCCAACATCCAGTGGGTGACATGTCCCTCTTTCATGTCAGCATGCTGGATTTTGGAGATCCATTTAGAAAGCACCAAATGAGCTGCAGGTGAGTACATCTGCCTATTTATTTCTGTTAGAGCCTTAGTGTTATATAGGGAAAAGTTCTATTTTTTGTCCTTGTGAATTGTGTTCAGAAGATTCAGTTACATATGGCTTGATCTAGTTTAGCAAATAGAATATTTTTAATGTGGCATTTGTTGACTAACTGTGTGGGGATCTTGGGCAGATACCATCAGAAGGCCCCAATTCCATGGTCAGCAATCACTACCTCATCTGGAATCTTTGTGATCTGTGTATTGGTTGGATATATCTTGTATGCTGCATCAATTCATATTGCCAAAGTCGAGCAGGATTTCCAGAAGATGCAGGAACTGAAAGTCCAAGCCGAAGCTGCTGATGTTGCCAAGTCACAGGTATTAAAACTTTCACCAAAACAATTTTTACTACTGTAGTTCACTTTGGCGGAACATGTTGATTTTAGCCTTTTCTGTGTCCTTGTGGCAGTTTCTGGCTACTGTTTCTCATGAGATCAGAACACCAATGAATGGTGTCTTAGGTATGTCAGGTCTCTTGTTAGTTGATTTTTTTTTTCTGAGGCCCACATGCTATGCGATAAGATGTAAGGCTTCTTAACTGTCATTTGTGTATCTTAATTGCAGGGATGCTAGCAATGCTTCTGGATACAGATCTAGATGCTACTCAGGAGGACTATGCTCAAACCGCTCAAGCTTGTGGCAAAGCACTGATACAATTGATAAATGAAGTTCTTGATAGGGCCAAAATTGAAGCTCGCAAGTTAGAGCTAGAGTCGGTGCCTTTTGACCTCCGGTCTATCCTAGATGATGTACTCTCTTTGTTCTCTGCGAAGTCCAGAGATAAGGGTATCGAGGTAAACCCAAATACAGGTCACTACTTGCATAATGCCTTTAATTTGCTACATGTGCCTTGTTGTCTCTTTACTAATATGATCTGCATTCTATGTTGCTTCTCTTGATATGTGGACATGCGCCACATGTGCTTCTGTTGTGATATCTGTGGCTGGTGGCTGGTGGTTTTTATTCGTGATGTGCCTATTCTCCGACTTTCCCACTATGACACTACCTTGGCAAAGTGTAGCTGTCTGTCTTTGTCTCTGATAAAGTTCCAGAAATTCTAATGGGCGATCCTGGAAGGTTTCGACAGATTATCACAAATCTTGTGGGGAATTCAGTGAAAGTATGTTTTCCTTCATATTTGTTATTTTATCCAGCAAATCTCTTTATTTTGCTCTTAGTTGTTCAGAATCAGGTTGAAATATATCAGTTTGGGCTTATTCTTTAAAAAATGTGACCCAGAACTATGTTGTTTCTATAGCACTGCAGAATTTTTGACCCTTCGCCCCAAGAATATGCATATTATCCTTGGATCTTGAGTATATACTGGTGGGCCCATCTTATAGTCAACTAGAGCTGAGGAATCATCTTACCCCTAAATGTTCAGGGGGTTCCACACTAAGGATCCACTTGGTTGCACTTGAGTGGGAATTTGAGGGATGGTGTAGAAATCAAATCGTCAGATGATGAAATGTATCTCATTTGGGGATGAGGGTGGAATGCAAAACTCAAAATGGATTTTGGATATTTCTGTTTCAAAATCCCATCTAACAAATGTGAAATTTTTTATAGGAAAGAAGAAGTCAAATGACCGACTGTATAATAGTTACCACTAATTTTACATTATTGTATGTAATAATTTCTGAGTATATTTATATCTGGCCTTTTACAGTTTACTGAACGAGGGCACATATTTGTCCAAGTTCATCTAGCTGAACATGCAAAATTGATGATGGATGGAAAAGCTGAAGCTGGCTCGAAGAGAGGCTGTGGTGAAGTGGAACTTACATCAAGCGGCAGTCTGTTCAATACTTTAAGTGGTTTTGAGGCTGCTGACAACAGAAACTGCTGGGAAAACTTTAAGTTGCTTCTTTCAGATTTGGAATTCCGATCTGATGCTTCAAAGGGTTGGATGGCCACGGATGAAACTTCTGATAATGTAACTCTGATGGTAAGTGTCGAAGATACAGGAATTGGGATACCTTTACAAGCCCAAAATAGGGTCTTCACGCCTTTCATGCAGGCAGACAGTTCAACTTCTAGAAACTATGGCGGAACAGGTATTGGGTTGAGCATCAGTAAGTGTCTGGTTGAGATGATGGGTGGAGAAATTTATTTTAAAAGCCGGCCTCACATCGGAAGCACATTTACGTTCACTGCTGTCCTCAAAAGATGCAATAAAAATGCACTTGGTGACCTGAAGAGACCTCTATCTGATGCTCTTCCTACTACTTTTAAAGGGATGAAAGCAATTGTTATTGATGGGAAACCAGTGAGAGGTGCTGTTACCCAATACCATCTAGAGAGACTCGGAATTACAGTTGATTTTGCTAGTACTAGCAATATTAATATAGCACTTGGAGCAGTATCAAAACAAAATGGCTGTTCCCGAAATGGGTAAGTCTAGTTTCTTGTTCAAATTTTCTTACTTCCATTATCCCATATGATGTATGTTTCAAATGGAGCTAAATCCCTAGGTCTGATGTGTTGGGAAGTCTCACACGTCCCACATCGCCTAAGTCCCGAGTTGGACATGGCTTCATATACCTGTTTAGACCTTCCACCTATGAGCTTAAGCTTTTGGGTCGGTACTTGGTATTAGAGCGGGTTCCGATCCTGTCGTTTTTTTGTAGCCCACATGACTCTTGTCGTTCTTGTGTAGTTCACGTGACAGTCCCGTCCACGAAATCTATTGAGCCTGCACGCGAGGGGGAGTGTTGGGAAGTCCCACATCCCACATCTAGATATCGCCCAAAACCTGAGTTGGAGAGGGCTTCATATACCTGTTTGGGCCTTCAACCTTTGAGCTTAAGCTTTTGGGTTGGTATATGGTATTTTACATGATGCCGATTTAGTGAAAGTTGAAACTCCACATACGGTTTCTTAGCATTTTGCTTATGTTTGTCATGTCTGGTGGCTTTGAATGGACACATTTACACCTTGTTTAGATTCGGAGGACCCATTTCTACCTAAAAAGAACTCAATGGTTATCATCCTGGGTCCTTTTCTGCCTCTGCAGATGGGATTGTCCATTACATCCCGTCTTTGCATTTTATAGGATGGATTAAATTGTTCTGTTCTCCAAAATCCATGGAGCAATTACACATTTTGCCCTGTCTGTTTTCTGGGACCATCGAAACAGGGCATTACGTTTGTTATGCATGTAAATGTGGTTGAACTTCCATCAAAAACAAAAATTTGCAAAAGAGACAACTTGGTCTACTTGCATTTTCCATTATATTCTTATGAGATTACTCTTTAAACAAAATAATTTGTCAATACCAATTATTTCTTTCCAACACAATTACACAGTATGAAGTGGAAATTACCTAATTGCCTGCAAGCTACTATTATCCATTGCTTTTAATTCTGTTTGTCAAGTGTATTGTGGGAATGTGTTCATTTGCGCAACCATGAGGGTTCGGATTCCAAGTCATGTTACCATTCCAAGAAAGAAAAAGAAGAAGAGAAAGAACTGTGCTGGGAACTATCTTATTCATAATTTTGAGAAACTTGGCATTTGATTTTGAATTGCATTATATTGTTTCTGCAGCAGAATTGGAAAACAGCCAGATATGATATTGATTGAGAAGGATTCGTTGATTTCTGGAGTGGATTTTTGCATGCCAGAGTGGTTATCAGAGTGGAAACAGAATAGTTGCATGCATGAATTGCCTAAGATGATCCTTCTGGCAACCTCTGAATCTGATAAAGCCAAGGCTGGAGGTTCTGTTGATGCTGTGATCATGAAGCCTCTGAGGGCAAGCATGGTGGCAGCATGTCTTCAACAGGCGCTGGGTTTGGGAAACAAGCAGCAGCACGGGAAAGAAATGCTTAAAGGTTCGGCTTTCCTTCACAGCCTGCTGTCTGGGAAAAATATATTGGTGGTTGATGACAATGGGGTGAACCGGAGAGTTGCTGCTGGTGCACTTAAAAAATATGGGGCAAATGTTGAGTGTGCTGAGAGTGGAAAAGAGGCACTCATATTGCTTCAGCTGCCACACAAGTATGATGCTTGCTTTATGGATGTGCAGATGCCAGAAATGGACGGGTACACATCAACACCTTTCTTTACTTCTTTAGACTGTTTATTCTTTCCATATTCATGAGGCACAGATTTATATTAGTCCTCAAAGAGTATGATCCCTCAATATTGTTGCTGAGACGTCAGGGTGGGCATTGCAACCAACAGACTCCATCATGTATTAGGACCGTGAAAACTCATCCCCTGACAACTGCTAGAACTTTGATCTGGGGCCTGACCTATTTCATGAAATAATTGAGGGCCATTGTGTTTATTGGTTGGTGGGTGGGACTTCAATATGGTTCGATCACAATAGATGACCCATCTGCAAACTGGGGTGACTAGGAGACCATGTAGATGGGTAAGGGCATAAGGTAGAGATTTAGATCAGGCCCTCACTTCCCTGGTATTTGATTTACTAGGGTGGATGATGGATGGGTAATCATTTCTCCCCAGAGGGGGATAGAAGGGCATTAGGTATAGATTTAGCACTTCCCTGGGATTTGATTCATTAGGGTGAATGATAGATGGGTAATCATTTCTCCCCAAAGGGAAGACTATTTAATGTCCCTTTGTGGATCTTCATCTTGACACCTTTGATTTTAGTTGCCTTTGTTAGTTCTTGGAATTTCTAGAGTTCAATATTGATCAAACAAACATGCCCCGTGTGCTATCTTCTAGACCATCTAATGTATTTTTCAAATCTTACGGTTGCATCTCTTGCATCACTCCAGAATACAAGTGGTTTTTTTCTCCATATATCATAACCAATTTTCCTTATTGCAGGTTTGAGGCAACCAGGCAGATACGTCTGATGGAGAGAAAGGCTAATGAGAAGACGAGGAAAGAAGATGCTGCAACAGAAGAAAGATTCAGAAAGGTTGAGTGGCATGTGCCCATATTAGCCATGACTGCAGATGTCATTCAGGCAACATATGAGGAATGCCTGAAATGTGGAATGGATGGTTATGTCTCCAAGCCCTTTGAGGAAGAGCAGCTGTCTCAGGCAGTCGCCAAATTTTTTGAATCAAAACCTGTTTCAGACTAACACCTAATGTTGCCCTCAAAATTCTTCAAAAATTTAACTAGTACGCTGCATTAATCTGGTGGACCACTTATGAGAGGGACGATGCAGCTGAACAATATTGCAATTTCCCTATTCACTTTGGGGTTCTCCGCAGATGTCTCTGAAGTAAGCAAATCTAAGATGAATATCACTGGAAGGACTGCAGGCATGTTCTACTTGTGTGCCAGGAATTGTAATGATGGATATTTCAGTTGCCCACCTTTCACGGCATCAGCACATGATATGAAGACATGCGGTCTCCTGAGAAGAAAATGTACAAGAAAAAGCCCGCTCAGAAGGCATGTATAAAATCTGTTAGCAGAAGCAAAGGTGTAAAAGGGATGATGGGGTGAGTTTGGGTTGCTCTGCCCTTCTATATAGAAGAAAGAGGTATATATTCTGTAGCTTTTTTTACATGTATGCTTTTTTTCCTCCTTTTCATTGTTTGTAGAGGACGTGAACTGAGCATAACTTGCAATGTATGTAAGATTTTCCTTATTTTTGAATCCTCATTCCTCCATTACTTGAATGTTATGTACATTGTCTCTGGACTTGTTATAGCCTCAAAGACACCCTTTTTTCCAAATTTCATCTATCTGGATCATTCCTGTGTTGGGTCCTGTTGTGAATTGAAGATGTACTAAGCATCTCTCATCTTTGATATTTTTCCTTTAAACTTTTTAATTTGCATTTTGATCATTGTGATCTTAGGCCAAACTTGAGCTGCTTATTCAATGTTTGAAAGTTATCATTGGCCACTAGAACCTGGGATGTTGCAATCTGAGAGATTTTGAGGACATTCGATTACATCATGGAATCTGCACGTCCAGTTTTGTATGATGGGAGGAAACAAAAAATGGAGATGGTGCCATGTGGCACTACTCCCCATGTGCCATATCCTAGTTGCTTGACTGCAAGAGGAGATGCAGATAATAGATTCACTACTCTTCATATCTGCATCTAGTCTAGGCCTTCCTACTATACCATTTACCATGCAGCCAGCCTTTTCTTGAGCCAACCATAGGATATGAGGCTCCAAGTCCAAGTGGTAGGGGCCTTCTCCAGAAAAGACTCCATTGTTGCCAAATGTCTCCCAATCACCCCATTGCCCTGAACACCTGTTTGATCCTAGTCATTTCAACATTATTTCTGTCTGGTTTTTCAAGACTTTATTCGAGAAAAGGATTGATGAGTCAATATAATGTCACAAGTATGTCATCCAATCACAAATTCGAAAGTAAATAGTGATTCGAAAGTAAATAGTGCTGATAAATGTTTTGAGACTACAACCCATTCTATTCTTCTTTGAGCTGGAGTAAGAATTCGAGTATAAATTCTTTCCAACAAGGAAGAAATAAGAATGATGTCATCTTAGACCAATTTCAGGCCACGGCCATGCATACACAAGCCATGTCAGAAGTTTTCAACTGTAGCTAATCTTTTTATCTGGTTAAATGCAGTTTGACCATTACGTTAATTAGGATCTTTTAATTCTCCTAGTTCATATTTTGGTCATTTCACTTAGTTATGTATGGGACAATGGCATGAAGTGAAGTATTAATTTGTCAGTGATAGAGAAAATACAAGGGTTATAGTAGGGCATCCAACATATCAAGATATATTCTTTTTAAGTTTTGCAATAGTGTCTGATGTCTCAGTTTAGTGGTACGCTGAGCCGTGTCTGTCACTCTCTGTTGAGGAGAGTCTCAGTTATCTATTCTTCATTTCTTTGGCATTGAGGAGTTTGCATTTTGCAATCAAATTAGAAACCCATCACCACTAAAGGTTGCACCTTTTGCTGTTGCTGGTCAATTGGTCAAGCCTCTGTTCCTGCTTGGTAGGAAAAGTGGGGACTCGGACTTAGACTCCCTCAACTCAAAACGGGGAGCTCAACTCTACTCAAAACCAGTTGACTCCGGAAAGTGAACATGGTAATTTGGGAGAGTGATTTTTCTCATTTTAATTAGTTTTTTAAAAATAGGAATAGATTAAAAAATTTATAGAATCATAAATTTATATTCATTCACTTGTATTCCTGACAATAAATCTAAATTAATAAACCTACATGATATAAAAATAAGAAGAGAAAAACCATCCCGACGGCATTTTTCATATATACTGAGTCTCATTTGAGTTTGACTCAGCCCTTGTCCAAACTGAGGTGACCAACCAAGTCACGAGTCAACTCAACGAGTTTTCCAACCCAACTGTTGTGGTTGGTATGAGTTTCACACACCCCACCCACACTATGGGGGCCACACATGCATGTCAACTATGAGATGGAGAGGGATTAAGAGTTTGATTTTATTAAGGTTGGAAATTTATCAATATAACCAGTCAATCATAACCCTCGATTTTAGAGCTTCAAAGTTTAAAGATTTCAGAAATTCACTTTAATTTGTTATTCAATCCAATGATGGCTGATTCAGACTAAAAAATGGGCCAATGGGTGTTGAGGCCAGTGCTCAAACCCCAAAAAGAAACTTCAGAAAACCCTCTAATCTTATGCAAAATTTATGCTTTGCTTAACATATTGCCCACTTTTGTTTTTTGGTAAAGAACATATTGCCCACTTAAAAATATAGAAATTGACATTATATATATTATAACAGCAGCCCTCTTCGTGAGGGAGCGACATGTGGCGCATTCTGAAACTTTTTACAATGCTACATTCCAGAATTACTCCTCTAATCGTCCCTAAAACTCTCAATTAAAATCTCCTCTAACTTCTCTCTCTAATTGCTTTAGATTCCATCCCAAATTATATATATTAAAGCAGCAAGTGATTCTCTGGGAGAGCGACACATGGTAGCATGGGAATCCCTTGGACAGCGATACGTGACGCATTCTCAAACTTTTTAGAATGCTATATTCCAGAATTACCCTTCTAATTCAATCTCACCACCTAAAATATCTCAGTGCAAATCTAAGATATTCTTAAAATAAGATACTTATCCATTTCTTAAAACATAGCATACAATAATAACTTTCCTTTAGTTACTTTCAATGGGCTCCACGTATTATTAAACTAACAAAAAAACAAAAATAAATGCTCTTTGGCTATGATTTTAATGATCGATGGACATGTATGTATTAAATGTTGTTGCATATCAATTTATGAGACCCTTATGTCAGATTCAAGTTGCATGAATTTGGGGCAATTTCGTAGGCAGTATTTTGCTACTTTTTTTTCTTGTTTTTTTCTTTCAATATTTAGTATGGTTAATCCGTGGGGACAATTGTGGAAGCCAGTTAATTTCAAAATCCACACTTAATATATAATAATTTATATTTACAAATTTAACTAAATAAATTTTCTCTCATGAGTCTCCATCTTTATCACGATTTTTTTATTATCATTTATCACAATTTATTTATTTATTTATTTATACCAGCAGACGAAGTGCTTTTTGATATTAGAACGGGGGCCACTTTCATAAGTTGTATTTTGCTACTTTTTTCTCCTTATTTTCCTTTCAAAATTCAATAAGATGAATCTGTGGGGCCCATTATGGGCATTTTTCTCCTTATTTTACTTTGGATATTTGGTAGGATTAATTAATCTGTGGGGCCCATTGTGGAATGATGTGATTTTAAATTCAATCCTTTAATACTGCAAGTGCACAATTGTCTTGTTGAGACAGTGACAATAACAGGTCAATCTCACAGGGAGCACTACTAAGTTAAAATTTAAAATCTGATTTTTTTTTATCAATGATAATGACAAGAGAGATAATAAGAAACAATAATAAAATTGAAAAAATTCTAGATCTAAAGTGCAGAAATAAGATATGAGAAAAATCAAATTAGAATATCATAAATCCATTAAGTAGTCCCACCATCATTCTATGCAATTGATAAAATAAATTTGTCCCAAAATCCCTTCAAATCAAAAACAAATCAATGTTTCTAATTCGGATAATTTTTCTATCAAAGAGCACAATTTTCCACAATTTATTTAAGGCAAAAATCTCATTCACCTAATGAAATTATGAACTTAACTAAATATCACATATTAATCAAAGATAGATTATCAAAGAATTTCAATCTAAGAATAATCTATTAAGAAAACATACATGATTAAAGCATTGTTCAAGTAAAAAAAATTAAATAACATAGGTTGTCAATGACAGAAGGCAGATTTATTATTATAATCAATACGCAAGAAACAAAAATATCACATAGATTAATGATAAGAAACACTTAACTTCATATGGGCCTGTTTGGATGTCTACAGAATAAAATAAGGACAGATTTAAATATTGCAAGAATAAAATAGTATAGAATACAATAATACAATATTATAACAGTTTAATATTTTTACTGTTTGGCAATTTTTGAAGAATATTACAGATTTTAAATTGAGTAGTTTGGGAGGTGTTATGATTAAAGTAAATTACATTATAAGAATATTTTTATTAAATATTTTAATTTATATGTAATTTGTCACATCTAGATAAAAAAGCAATGTGGTAGAGTAAAGTTTAACTTTCATGTTTTTACCATAAGTTACTTTTCTTTTATCACATAAAACAAAGGTAAAGTATAGTAAAGTAAAGTCAATAAAAAAAAACTATGTACTTTATAACTCTCTCTCTCTCTCTCTCTCTCACAGTTTACTTTACCACATACTTCATCTGACCTTGCTTTATCTCACCTTTAACCATGATATGACATCAATCTTTATTTTACTTTACCACACCCGTAAACAAGTCATTTTTTATTTACCATATAAAACAATGATAAAATGTGATAAAGTATAGTAAAGAAAAGAAACTACTTTACCATTCCTTCCCACTTTACTTCACCAAGTACTTTATCCCACCTTTACTTTACCACACCTTTACCGTCCTATGAGATTTACTTTTACTTTACTTTACCATGTATGTAATCATACACATTATAATGGATTTGGTGAACTAAAATCTTTACTTTACTCTACCACTTGTAATAGTCATTTTAAAATATTCTTATCTTGTAGAAAGTTTTCTACCGGGGGAGCTGTAGGAGAGAATATTGAGCTTTTTGAAAGAAAAGAACATTTTCTTCAAATTTTTCTTAAGTTACCAAAAGCACAAGATTTTATTTTTTAAAAAATAAAAGATTATATTCCATAAAATATTATTTTCTTGTGTTTTCTTGTGCATCCAAACAGGTCCTTAACTTCATCTGATACTTTGATCCAGAGATCTACTCATCCATTGCAAAAGATGTGATTTTCATTAAGAACTTCATGGCAATTACAATTTTTTGTCACACTCTTCTAACCTAGTTCTGGAACAGAGCTCCAAAATACCTAAAAATAACTCTAATTCTATTAATATCACTACACCAAAAACGGGAATTTGGAACGCTTTGGGAACGGTTTAACGGATTAGGAACGGACGGATTAGGAACGGTAATGCGTTCCAATTTCCTGTTTTCCGTTCCTAATCCGTTAATCCGTTCCAAAAATAGGAAATTGGAACGGTTTTGGAACGGTTTAACAGATTAGGAACGGGCGAATCAGGAACGGAAATCCGTTCCAATTTCCCGTTTTTGGTGTAGTTAGGAAAAGAAGAGAAAGATGAGAGAGAGAATGCAGTGGACGTCCAAGGGAGGGAGTGTGTCTTGTATGCTTCCTTTTGGTTACTTTTATAATTCTTGGTTATCTTACAGATACATTGAATCTGGACACATTCTCTGCAGATTTGATTTATCTTCATTGATAAGGTATATCTCTTTATCCTTTTTGAATTTGAATGAGACAGAAGCTTTTAGAAACCTCTGGATGGCTTGGCTAATCTGCAGATGGGTTCCCACAAGGGATATGCAGCAATGGATTATCAACGGTGTGGATTTAATTGCAATCCCGTCTAAAAATGAACATGAAAATCTCCGGGCCCATAACTTTGTAATTTAGCTCCGATTTGCGTAATCTTGGGCTCCACGGATATCTACTCCGAATAAAAATTTCAAAGGTAGGTAAATTTCATCGATCCAACGGTCAGATTGAAAGTTATGACCATCTGAAGATGAATTATCCTGAGAAAAACGGGATTAACTTTTAAAATTTGATTTGCAATGAACTCTATCTCTGCACAACTTTTATTTTTGAAAGGATATCAGATGTGGATAACTCAAACTCTTCTTCTTTTATTTTAATCAATCTTTTACTCTTTGAATTATTCATTAATAGTTTCAAATCTGCAACTACTGCGGACCTTGCCATGTGGGACATTTCATATGCTTGAACATTGGGCCCTATGAGAAGTCTTCTACTATAGTTAGGACTCTTCAATTGACATGATGAGTGGACCTCTCCTTTCATTGATTTGCACATGGCTTGTATGTGGGGTCCACGTGGTGAATTCTTCAATTTACTTCTTTTCAAGCTCCAATTTAGCAATGTAGGGCCCCGGATGACTATGTATGTTTGAAAGTGTTTTGTGACAGAGGCTTGCAATTCTCATTTTCTGCACATTCTAGTTCAACACATCAAACACTGAAGAGCCCATATTGAAGCGGGACCTATCCGGATAGAGTTTTACTCCAACTGGGACTCTTCGGAGAAAAATTGCATAATATTCTAAGTTAATGCAGAAAATATATGAAAAATATGAAAGTTCAGGTTTTTAGGTGAAAATGCATGAAATGATGGAATTAAATGAATAATGATACAATTCACCAAATAAAACCCCTATTTCATCCTAAAATGATGCATAAATATGCAAATTCATGAACTCAACATGGAAGCCAATTAATTCCAAAATCCGCATTTAATTCTGAAATGACACTCAATTTATGGCTAAGCACAAATATAATCAAATCAAAGTCCTAAAATCTTTACTATTTACTTGATCTTTTCCTAAATATTTTCAGCTTCCTAAAATTCCTCTAATGAGTTTCCATCTTCATTATGAATTACATATTAATATTTATTTATAATTTGTTTTAATATTTTGATATATTTCTAATTAGAAATTTTAATAATTTTTTAATTATGGCCTGCGCCCAATTGCACTAGTCATATATATTATAACCGCACCCTCTTTGTGAGGGAGCGACACGTGGCGCATCCCGAAGCTTTTTGCAATGCTACATTTCGGAATTACCCTTCTAATCTATCCAATCTTACGAAACTAACTCAAGTCCTCTAATAAGCCCTCCAGAAGTCTTTTTAACCAAAATTAAGTTTTATGATGGTAAAAGTTGATGGGACCCATTTACCAATATGGAATTCTACCGCTTTTAGATTTTTTTTCTCAAAAGGTGATATGTTCCTATTAAATCTCAGATTAGTAAATATTTTTATTTTTTTTAAAATTTTTTTAGTGAAATTAATTTATATTCTACTAAGTGACGTTTTGGTAGCACGGGTCCAACCACGTCCCACCATTAACTTCTACTGTAGACGATTGTGTTAATCATGTCATTCATCACATGGTCATTCTAATGATGGGGCTCATATTTTGATATTAACTAATTACATATTTTCATCTTTTACTTTGTAATTGTTTTTAAATTTTATTTATTTTTCTTCAAGAGAAATTTTTTGAATTTAACCACTTATACTTCGGCCTTAATACGAGGTTGGTCTGCTACAACAGAATAGCTATCGCATGATTATCATGATGATAAAGGCTGGCCTACTAGAGTTGATACATGGATTGAGACTTATACTAATTATGTGGTAATATAATGCCCATAAGACCATTCATAAATTTCAAATATAAGTTCTTTTACTTTTTTCCTATTAATATTTTGAAAGATCAATCTGTGGGGCCCATTGTGGAAGCCAATTGATTTCACAATCCACATTTAATATTGAGATTGACACTCAATTTGTGACCAAGCACAAATATAATAAAATCAAGGTATTGAAACCTCTACTCTTTACTTCACCTTCCCCTAAAATCTCTTAGCTCTCTAAAATTTTCATAATTACTCTTCAAGTTTTACATTTTTTGGCCTGTTATTCTAGGTAATTGATTCATTCTTCCAATACCACGTACGAGATAAATTAATTGGATTATTTTATGTTTTTCTTTAAACCTTTGGTTTCTGAAGTTCAATTTTAATCGTGTTTGTATTATGAGTTTTATGTTAACATTCATTTCTAATTTATTTAAATATTTATAAAATATTTTATTTAAAATTTTAATTTTAATTTTTATCATAGCTTGCATTGGACGCGAACCTGTTCCCTTTTGTTTTTTCGCAATGACTTGTGGCACACCCCACCCAATAATTATAGATAACTCATACAATATCCTAAAGTATCTAAATACAATCTAAGACTTTTCAAAACTAAAAATCTATCCATTATCTTCTCATCCCATCAAAATTCTATCCAATCAAGAACAACCAAAAATTGAAAGGAATGAAAATTGTGAGCCCCAGTCTATGTTGCCTATCATGCGAGCCCAACTTCTATCCTAAACATGCATTTGGGTAACACATCAGAATTGAATGAAAGTCCAAACCCACGTAAAAAGATCTGTATTCTAGATGAACCAAAGCCGGGTTCCGGCCCATTGATAACCTTAGTAAACATGGGTGTGTGCACATCTTTAAAAATAGTTTGGATTTAATATCTTTTTTTCCAAAATTAATCCAATATGAGTGTGTGAACGAGACTTGTATGGATAAGAAATTAAAAAAAAAAGAATAATTTGATTTCAATATGTGTTAGATTTTTTAGCATAAGAAATCAATGGTCGGAAAAGAAAAATCCAATTGTAGTGATGTCAGATGAGCCTCTAAAATAGTTTGGTAAAACCCCGGATACACAACACCATCCACTGGCATTGTGTATCAGCTAAGGCCCCAGATTGTTCAAAGCTAGGACCTCCATCTCATTTGTGACTTTCCAACCACTCGAACAATTTAAGTGTGGGTACAATTTATGGGTGAGTTGAATTTCTGGTGAATTGACTAAATAATATGGTCCAATCAAGTGTCTGTAGTATATTTATGGCAAATTCACTTATTTATAATCTGACATGCAATCGAGTAATGATATCTGGCCGCATAGCTTGAATTAAGCAATATATACTTACTCAATATAAGCCCACAGAGCATGAAATAAATATGATATAAGATTATTGTTGATATAAGTTGTAATATAAATCTATTTAGAAAAAAGTTGTAATATAAATTATTGTTGATATTACCATACTAGTATTTTAAATAACATTACTGTTAATATTAAAATAAAAATTAAAAAAATATTAAATTCTGTAGTTAAATATACTAATTTAATTTTATGTTATAGTTTTAGTGTTATTATCTTAGATTTTTAAATACAGTAATTTTGGTAATGATTGGTATGTTCTCCATCATTAATTCGACTTTAATTATATTAATATCTTAACCTAAATTTGTATAGCTTAGTGTTGTTAATTTTTTTTATTTATTTTCGACCACTAGGCCAATATTATATCATTACGGGCTTTTCTAATTTGTCTAAATCTTTATCTTTCCCTCACTCCGTCTCTCATCTTGCTTCCTCTATGAATCTTTTTTTTTTTTTTTTAATGTTTTTCCTTTCTTTTTTGGCCCGTGTTGGGCATGGGCCTCTCACACTAGTTTATTGTGATAACTGCCCACTTGTTTCAAATTGAAACTCGTATCAAACCCTCATGGAATGGACTGCCTACTTACAATTTGTAAAGTACTCACTAATATTTCTTATAAAAAAAAAAAAAAACAGTACTTACTAATACCCACCACCATTGCAGATTTCCTAGCAGAGTTGTATCATACACCTCCTCTCACGTGCATGGCACGTGCCATTTTTCATTAAATTGTTCTCTCCGTGCATGTTGTCCCTAGCTTTGCCAGTTATTTGGATTCAAGCACCAACTGGTACCAAATTATTATATATTTATTTCTACTGGGAATTTTTATATGGTACCCTTCCCTAAACATAGTAGCAATTGAATAGTGGAGGGTGCCAGGGTGCCTCTACTCTTTCCGCCAAGGGAGCTATAGTTTATCATGCCATGAAAGAAAGCACCTGATTAATACCAATAACAAAATGAAATCTGCCCTGAAATGATTGATCGTCAGGGGTTTGTAAAGCAGAAACATGGAGAGACATTGAAGGGAGGAAAATTAAAAGGACTGTAAGACCAGATACATGTTTTCAGCTTAGCTTGTCATAAATGGGGAGGCAAAGCCCCTATCACAAACTAAGTGCTCTTTGTCTTGGTACAATAAGTGCACTTGTCTCCATGTAGCAAGGGGGCCACAGTGGTTCAAATTAAGGCTGCAACGTACCCTACCTTCGTTAAGAAAAGATGAAGGGAGTGATGTGGGGACTTATGATGTTCTGGGTCTTTGTAACCATTTGGGTGGCAAAGAGAGATGAGTCATTCAATAAATCGTTTTAAAAAAATAGGATCTTGTCCAAGGTCTTGCTATATTCATATTTCTCCCCCCTCATTTCTCCCCTAGTTTATGATTTTTTTTTGTCTTTCTCATAAATTGATCATCTAGTCATAGAAAGGTAAGGGCCCATTAGTTTCGTGTTATTTAATCCGTAGAAATTTTTAAGAAACGAATTTCGAAAAGTGGTTGAAATTGAAGAAATAAGTGTAAATATCCAAAAATGACGATCATACAATCTACCCTTCAATGAAAAACAAATCAAGGGGAGATGAAAATAAATATTGAGCCACAATACTAATAAATCAAATCTAGGGTCTCATCTACATTCTACCTTATCCTTGACTCTTAACCTCCTTCAAGGTCCATTCTTCGAGCCCATTTGACAATGAATTCCTAAAATTCAATTCCATGCAAACAAACTGGCATAAATGGAATATGGATTTCAATGCAATTCAATTTCCCTCTCTCTCCCAACCTACCTACCTATATATCTCTTATATTGCTCATAGTGTATGATTATTTTGAATTTACGTTCCAAACATAGAAAGGTAAATAGGTTATGGGTTTCATGTTATTCTCTCTCACCCTTCTTTCTCTCTTCTAATTTCTTTTAATTATAAAACTTACCACACGACTTCGGTCTTTTTTCTTATTGTTCACTTTCCCAGGAAAGTTTTCTTGAATTAGGGTTGGCCTTTGGTGGGGTGAGTAAGCTGCATGTAAAGTTAGGAAGTTAATGGGAGATGATAGCATTAATAATAAGTGATGACCCAACATACAGAATCTAAGTCATCCCACCTCTCTTTGGCCCTCCAATCCCTGGACAAGATGGCCGACAACATCACAAATGGGTCCAAAGAAAACCATTCTAATGTGTTTAAGCTTTAAAACGAAACAAACCACTCCAAAACAGCAAGTCCTAATCATCAACCAGCCGGCCTAATCACAGCCTAAATTACAATATCACCTTTTTGTCTCTCAATCTCAATCTCAATCGTATTCTCGTGATTAGGGTAAGTAAGTTCTCTTAATCGTCATCATCTCACGCTACACTTGCATTGTGATGGCAACCTTTATATGTAGAACTTGCTTATATTGCTCTCATATCTAGCCGAGAAGTTGATCATCTTGTGAGAACGGTTCCCTAGAAAATTACCTAACATTGCTGCTCCTAAGCCTAGAAAAAATATAGGTTTTTTTTTTTTTTTGTTCGTGTTTTGACCTGATGCATTTTTTTTATATATTTGATGATTGAGGTACACAAATCTAGGGTTTTCATAGTTTGCATGAAGCTGCGAGGTAGAGAAAGATTAGTCCATTTGATAAAGAAAAAAAACCATCAGAATTTCGTAATAATTTCCTTTCCAAGCCATGGAATTGAGGGTTTCTTTGATTGAATCAATGACTATGAGGCCATGTGAAGAGACCAAGGGACAAGTCATTGAACTCTCTGGTTTGGACAGAATATCTCCTGCAATTCTCTACACTGTGTTCTTCTACAAAGCTTCTTGCACTGAGCAGCAGCAACTCTCTGATGGAAATGACCATTTTGAGAGGGCTAAAAGGGCTCTAAGAGAGGTGTTGGTTTCATGGTTCCCGGCAGCGGGAAGACTGAGAATCAATGAAGCAACTGGGAAGTTGGAGATTGAATGCAACGGGAAAGGCGTTGTGATGATAACTGCGGTGACGGATTCCAAGCTAGAAGAGCTGGGATACTTGAATGAATATAAATCATGTTATGAGAAGTTGGTTCCTCAGCTTCCTTCTTCGGTGGATATATCAGAGAACCCACTTGTGGTTATACAGGTTTAGTTGTTTACTGAAAGAAGAAAAACCTAGCTTCTATTTTCTCTCTTTTGTTTTTGTTCATATGTATGGTTCATATAGGTTTGACTGATTTCACTAATTTGGTTAGGTAGGTTTTTCGTTGACTCATGATAACTGATCAAATAGCCCAAGGAACAATGATTAGAATTAAAACTCTAATTATATCTTGAGGGGTTTGGATTTGCCTTAAACACAAGTTAATAGCTCCAGTCAACAAAAAGAGAAAAAGGAGGTGGTCATTACTCCTTGTTCATTTACTCTAGCATCATTTTTATTACCAAGCTTTTCCTTCTTGAGTGGGTATGGATGATTGCCCTTGAGCCCAAATCTTCTTCATTTCTTTTTTTTTTTTCTTTTTTTTTTTTTTGTAATTTATCTTTCCTCTGCGGGTTTTATATCTTTGGGTGGAAAGTTCTTACACTAGCGGATAGTTCTTTCCCCTTCTTTTGGTTTGGACCACTTGCTAGAGAGAGAGAGAGAGAGAGAGAGAGAGAGAGAGAGAGAGAGAGAGAGAGAGATTTTGTTTTGCTAAACTGTCTTTGTTATTTCAGCTTCTACTAACTTAATCTACTTGAGTGCATGTGCACTAGTTACAAATATAGTTATTGTTATTTGGTGATTAGTATTCCTGCCTTGTTTATGAGTGCAGATAACAAGGTTTGCCTGTGGTGGATTTGCTGTGGGCTTTGGAGGGAGCCATTCCTTATTTGATGGTGAAGGAGCTTTCCAGTTTCTAGTATCTTGGGCTCATATCTCAAGTGGGAAAGATGAATCTCAGCTCATCTTGCCCAAACATTCAAGGGAAGGCCTCTTGAACTCTCTATCTCCCCCAAACTCAACCCCCGTTGTCGGTTCCATTTACGAGCAATCCCACATAGCTGCTATTCAAGATCTCTATGGAATACCCATGCAGGCAATAGCATCTGATGATTCAAGTTGGGAGACAGCACTCGCAAGCTTCAGTGGCCTAAAATCTCATGGTGGGCTCGAGCTGATTACGTTGCCCATGAAGAAAGAAGTGGTTCATAAACTGAAAACACTAGCAATTGAAAGTGGGAGGCTCTCAAGGTGTTCTACCTTTGATGTTCTGTGTGCCCACACATGGAAGGTAAATTCAAACTTATCTAATTCCAATATCCAAGTTCATAATAATCTTCAAAAACAGGTACTGTGTTAGGAGCTAATTAGGGCTACAGTAAGCAAGAATCACAAAACACATGTTTTTGGGTTGAGAAGGCAGGAACTAAATAGAAATCTGAAAATTGGTATGAGCTTAATGATTTTGGGGATCATTCTTATGACTATATTGGAAGTTTTAGTACTCACTATCTTAGCTCAACTGATGCCGACCTAAACCGTCAACTTCTTGAATCATATTGTGGTTTTGGGAGAATTTGAATCTAAATATGGGTCGAGAGATGGGAGCTCTTGAATTTGCTTCAGAAAGTATAAATCATGAATTTGAAACTTTGGAGAAATATATTCAGCTAGGTGATATTTGTAATTTTATAAGTAATTTAAAATTTGAATTACTACGAAAAGACTTCCACCTGGTAACTTTATGATTTGAAGAATTATTTGAATTGTTGACTTGAAGTTCTTCTTGATGTTTGCCAAAGAAAAGTAATTATTAAGAATGATACATCATCTTGTTTTCTTTTTATTTTTTTAATACATAACAATATTTTCAAATTGCATACGTGAAATGCTCAGCAGTGCTGTAACTTTCCAAACCCCAGAAATGCACTGCATAGGTTAAGAAAAAAGATGACCCGATCTTAACAAAAAGAAAATACAGTAAGAAACCATAACTGTTCCCAATCTTTGTTGTTGTTGCTGCTGCTGTTACTGCTGTTCTTCTTCTTTTTAGCTTTTGAAATATTACACAAAATTTGAAACGATTATTGATTACACATTACAATTTTTACAACCATCTTTCATCTTGACAAGAAAGCTACTTTCATCCTATTTTGTCATTCGAATTTTGTTGCAGTGCTATTATCTAATATTCTAAAGTTTTATCTTATGTCAAATCAATGAAATTGATGATCTTATATAGGTTAAAAGCTCAAATTCTAGCAGTCTTGCAGGGAATATATATGCTGTATCCGACATTTCTAATCAAAATTTCTCCCTTTCTATGAATATCCAGTGAAAAAAATGAATCTATCATAAAGTTAATATCTATTTCTAATTAAGTTAAGAAAGTATGTCAAGAAATATAAACATGCTGTAAATACTGATTTTTGTTTACTCATCAAAAGGCTGGAAATGTTATGATCTGAAATTATTTTTACTAACCAGTTCATCGTAAGCCTATTTTGTTAGTCGTTTGTTTTAATCAAACTAACTGATACTGATTTATTCAATCATCTACTTAATCATTAATACTTAATTTTGATGCATCAAAGATCAATGGTCAACAGAAATCTAAGATTTCTGAAGCATACTAAATTTGCAGACTAACAGTGGAAGTCTATTAAGATTAATTGATCATGATATTGGGACACTTTAGGCTGTAGATGTTTATGTAGCGCGCGCTCTTTAAACTTCAGAATAATTAATCATAGGTCTAGTTTCTTGTTGTTTTTCCTTTTAAACTTTATTCAACAAAAAAGGGTTATTATACTTTTAAATATAGCATTCACTTAACCCCTATGATTGCCATGCATCTATGTGGAATTCACAAGCTGCTCACATATAATTTAAAGTTTCGGAGGAGAAATCTTCATACAAATAAGTAAATACGTATATATGCTAAAAGTACAAAAAAAAAAAAAAAAAACCCTGAACTTACTTTTGAAAAATGCACCCCATTTTACTGTTTTATTATAGACAATGAGCCCGCCCACATCAATTCAAACCCTCAGGCACCCCCTCCTTGGTTAGTGGTTAGTTGCCTCTTTATTTTGTAAAAAAATGTTCACCCCAATTCAGTTTTAGGTGCAAGTATGAGTAAGTTTGTTGGATTGATCAACATTGGATCCATTTTAGAGCATAAGCTTGAGGTACATGTAAATAAATAAATTTAAGATTTTCCTAGGGACTATGTATAGTGTGATGAATTTATCCTAGGGTCGAATTGGGATGGCTCCAAACCAAGGGGTTCCAATCATTACTAGGGAAGTAAGTTGAGTAGTGAAAAACTAAAATAAAAACAAAAACAAAAAATCAATGATAAATGGATTGAGGTGAAACTTCGCTCTTCAACTATCAATTTGTTCCCAACTGTGAATTCCCACAGTCCAATTTGACCTTGATTGAAACCGATATCTACAGTGGATTGATAAGAGATATTCACACAAAAATCCTTTAAACTTTCAGGTTTGCAAATCAAAGGCTAGAATTGTTAGATGGTCCTGATCTCTTGCAAGCCCATCATTCAGGATCAAGGTTCCCAACCCCCGACCCTACTTTTTTTTTTGGGTAGAAACATCTGGTTGATGTTAACCCGCAACCCTACTTAAATGGCACCTACGTAGGTGGATCCTACGGACTGCCCTGCACTGAAGTCCCATATGCGGCGTCCTACAAAAAATGCCTCGTATGAACGCGTGTAGTGACTATTGTAGTGAGAATTCTCCTCACAAAGTACAGTTGCTTGTGGGGTCCACTTGGATTGATGCCAATTACGAGAGAGGAAGGGGATGGAAACATCTCAAGGGGACTTAGAAGTGTGCAGAATATCAACTATATTATATCATCCTAACCCTTTAATCAATCACTCTCAATTTCTGATAATTTTAGACGCATCATTGTCTTGAATTTCAAGACAATGATGAGTAATAGCCAAAGGTGGCAACTCATGAGGAGATAGAAGTCATGGGACTGAGGAGGTAATTTCATCATAGGTGAGTCAAACGGCCTAGAAAATAAGGGAAAACAAACATAAGAATCATGCCCATGTACGAATAGATGCGTGTGGTAAAACTAAATGGTTACTTTTAAAACTAAAACCCATTTTATGTCTTTATACAACAATGTAGGATAGACCAAGCGTCAGCCTTCTTAGACAAGTTGCAGGGATGAAAATGGGTTGGATTCTGGTCTCCTACTCTACTTTGGTCCAAGTTAGGCGATTTGTACACATAGCTGAATTCAGATTAAAGACCCAAAACTGGACTTGGACACGAACTGATCAAATAAAGGGCCTGAACTTGTGCCTGCAGAATCATGGCCCGAATAGTTTATATAATAAGACTATAAATATTTATATATTTATATATTTACATATACGTCTGTTAGAAATCTATACTATAGGTCTGTAGGAGCTATAGGTCCTTGGGTATAAAATCAATGGACCTGAACATGAACCCCACTTTCCATTAAAGTCCATGAAGTGGACTCAAACCCAAACCAGAATAAAAAACAGGTCCAAATATGGGACCTTGATCCCAATCTTCAATTAGAGGAGCCAATTTTTATCCCTAACGCATCGTGTGCCCGTGCGCATGCTGAGCAAGTCGATGACGTCTTGAGAGCATCCCTCCTTTCCAACCCTTCCCTCTTGTGAGACTTTAAAGGCCTCACTGTTCAACATTGAACTACACTTTTCCTTAGTAGTAAGAACGTGCAGGCCTCTTAACAAAGGAAAAAAAAAAAAAAAGTAAAGAAGAAGAACTTGCAGGCCATGTTCATCAAATCAAGAAGACTTCTGGATCATTCCATATCCGTACACCAATACTTTCCCATATCACTGGCATATACATGCACTTGATGTGGGCCTCGTGGAGGTGCTCACATAAGGGGGTGCAACTTGGGTCTGGTTAAAACCGAACCTTTTGACTCAACTGAACTGTAACCTAATCCTAAACTTTGGTGTTCATTTTCAGGCCTGAAAACCAAAACATGATCCAAATTCAGGTTGGCATGAAGTTGTTTTCCGGTCGGGCATAGTTTAAAAGATTGATTATGATTTATAACAAGAGGTGTAACGTAGATTGAGTGAGGTTACGGATAAGCCTTTTAAAACCCAAGTCGAATTCAGACCATCTGACTGACTTGACCTGCTTAAGTAGCAAGTTGCAACCATGTGCTTATAGTAATTTGTGGCGCGCTTCTGTGGTCCTCCTTGTGGCTGCTACTTGGATGCACATGTCAATCATGAGACAGAGGAGGGGAAAAATAGGTCTTTAGTGTGAACTAGGAGGCATGGAACATAAAGTTGTCATGGAGAGACAATTTTACTATTGATCTCAGGGCCCAAAAGATTTTGTTATTTTAAAGCACAGTCAAAATTATTTGTCATGGTAAAATTAAATCAGGGATGAGTGCCAATTCATGGGGCTCATTGAATATAGGTGAAATTTGTTATTGCTGATCCTGAAGCTTTGTGAGCAACCATTTTCTGAGATGACCACACAAAACACTAATTTACATGTTTGACATTTCTTGTAGGCGAGAGTGAAGTCTCTGAGGCTTCATCCAAACACAAACATTTGCTTGCAGTTTCCTGTCAATTCAAGGAAGAGGCTCCAACCCCAACTTGGCACAAACTTCACCGGCAACGCCTTCGTTCTTGCATCAGTATCCTGCACCGCCAAAGATCTGATGCATGAACCACTCCACTACACAGTTGGCCGAATTCAAGCTGCCAAAGACATTGTCACCGATGAATATGTGAAGTTGTATGCGAAAGCGCTTGAATCAACTGACAAGTTCTTCCCATCAATGAGAGAGCTGACCATAGTAACAGACTGGACAAAGTTCCCTACCCATGCACTTGATTTTGGTTGGGGCAAGGTTTCGGGCTTATCGCTCTTAGCGACTCCGGTTCCTGAAACCGCTTATCTATTGGCAGACCTTGAAGAGCCTGGGATTGTGCTGGTGAGGATGGGGATTGCAGCAGAGCTCGCGGTTGACCTCATCAATAATTTCACTGATATTGGCTACTGATGAAAAAAGGTGAAGCTATTAGGGTTTTAAGCATCTTGCTTGTGTTGTTGTGCTACTATAAATCGATGGGTTTATTGCCGAACTTTATATGAATGTAGTTCTTGTATGACTGTGCTACGTCTTGGGATGCTTGTGCCTGCATGTAATCCATGAATGCTATACTAAGTTTGAGGGATGTATGCTTGTTAACGTGCCTATGAAATATAGGTGTTTGATTGTAGCCTCGTCTTCATGTTAGTGTCGAGTGTCAGGCCTTCTTCCCTCTCTCTTACCTGTTTCGTGTGGTTCAGTGGAGGGCTTGAATTACGTTGATGGCACAACAATGGTAAATTTTGGATGAATCTAATGGATTAACAAGCTTGAGCATGTTGTGATTTGAAAATATTCTTCTGCCTCTTTACAAATGTCAAGGGTCTGTTTGTTTTCAGAAGATTGAAGGTGAATTTCCAAAATGAGCATGAGCAAGAGCAAATAATATTTCTATCTATTTGGATGTAGGTGTTGGAATTTGGATATGGGGCAATTGAATCTAATTAGGTAGGATAAGCTCAAATGTGAAGTTTTACATCTCACCTTTTATTAGTTGAGTTAAAATTGTCAACCTAAACTCGACCCAAAAGTAAAAAGTGTTAACCGATCCCAAAATTAGTAGATCTTTCAAATTGTGGCCGATTAGGTCAAGAATTGCCTCGATGTGCCCTAATCGATTGAGGCTTCCCTCCATTTGCAAATTCTCACTGTGACCATAAAAAACATGTTTTTCTGTATGGATTTGTGGAATCAAGATTTTGCTGATTGTTAGGATGTTCCTAAAAAACTCTAGAATTGTTGAGGATTTCAAGATTTGCTGATTCTTAGGATCTTGATGCTTATTCTTAGAAATTCACCTTTAAATCAAAAGATATTAGTGTCCATGAGCTAAGAACTCGGTGGGGCCTACCAGCCATCCTTAACTTTCTTCTTGTTTTGTTATTAAATGGTTGGAAATCTCTAATTAACACACAATGTAACTTTTGAGGATCAAAAGAGTCCTAAAAAATGAAAGCAGTGCTGATTATCCATCGTTCCTTTTCAAAAATCCAGATCCTACATAAAAAAAAAAAGAAAGACAAAGAAAGTAAATATTCTCAGCTCATAGAAGTCCAGAGTTTCTTTGGTTATAATGTGTACTGCTGGTTTTTTTTTCCTTCTCGTTTTCTTTTGCGCAACACGTCATCTAGCAGATGTGTCCCATCTCTTTGGAAGAAGTTTATTCTGAAATTGAAAACAGTCTGATGATGATATCCATCGAAATTGTCCCTACAGTATGATATGAGAGAAAATGGTTGGTCGGATTTCTTAGCTCGCATGAATCAGTTTTAGGGGTCATTTTCCTTTGAAGCATGTGATACAAAAATGGGTTTATATACGTAAGTGTTACAAATGTGAAATACAGTACCATATTAGTCAAGATTACTATTTTTACAGGAGTAAATAGCTACATCCAACGGTTTTGGATATTTTTACAAGTTTTCAAAAATCTTAAAAGATTTAAGATACAAAATTAAACGTATCGATGCTTATCATTAATATAAAAATATTAAATGGTTCGGATTATGAATTGAAGACCCACAAAAGTGCATAAAATCAAACTATAGCTTGAGATTCTTTGGATATTTTTCAAAAACTCCTCACATTTTATGAAGATTTAAGATTGAAACTAAACATCTTTATAAGGGATTGTACTGCCTCTTTTTGTAGGAGGGAGGTGTGTAATCATTTACCATCTCTTGAGGTGTGTAAAAAGGTGCTAAAAATGGCCTCACTAAACTTTTTCACCCCTCATCAATCATCATTTTATGTACATTAACAAGCACAAACAAACAATATATGAGCATGTGTGTAAATGAGTGCAATCAAACATTATATTATGTATTTAATTTACGATATATTCCATTGCAAATAAAGAGGCTTTAGGATCAGGAGTTAGCGAAAAATGCACATTAGAATTGGTTCTGGATCCTCTCAGAGTGCGTTCGGATGGAATGTGAGCTGATATATATAAAGTGAGATAAAATATCAAATCAAAACAAGAAAAAATAAAAATATAAGAAGTTATGATGATAACGAAGGAATAGCAACGTGCAGAGTTCTGCATCTGCATCTACATCAGCAGGAGAAATTAAAATAAAAAATTTAAATAAGGTGTGGCAAAGACTGTAAATCTTGGAAAAAGATGAGCCGCTTTTGGCGACTATATAATATGTATAGCGCCTCTAAAACCGGCGGAAGCAGTGGCGTGAAAAGCTGCAATCACCGAAGTCCGCCGTGAATCCGTCGTGATCCTCGTCACCCATCTTTCCACACTAACATTGCAAAGCGACTCTTTTACACAAATTTCGTCCCCTCATTTCATGAAAATTACAAAAATGCCATTATCCTTTGTTTATTAGTAATCATTATACCCTTCAATAAAACGTGGCCATGAGAGTTTGTTCTCCTTGTGTCTATATTAAACTATCTTACACAGTTACACTCCTTTAGTTTAACTCTTGATTTGTTCTTTAATTTGTTGCCGAGGGCAGCGTAGTTGGCTAGGAGCTCCAAGGATCAAGGCTCAGGAAGTGGAGGGTATGGTTTCAAATTCACTGTCTCTCTCTAGGATCAAGCATAACTTACTTATCCGGTGCGTAGGAGAGGTGGGGACTTTACATACCTAAAAAATTAATCGGTTATCGAAGAGGCCGAATGTCTCATCAGCAAAAGAAAAAGAAGTTGATTGTTACCATGGGTTTCTTTTTATTTAATTTCTAAATTATTAATCAAACAAGATCTTGACATGAAATAATGACACCCCTCCCCCCTCCCTTACTTAGTTGGCTAGGAAAATGGGCGTGCTAAGTTTTTGGGTCTCGATCTAGCTAAAAAATCTCCCCCAGATCTCATACGTAAATTCTTACCCAACTTGTTAAATAAAAGGAAACGTTATATAATGTGGGTGATTTGTAAATATGAATTTATCTCGTCCTGCTCCTAGAGAATCAATATAGTTGGCATTAAGTAGTTTGCAACCCATTAGGCGCCATAAACTGTATATTGTAATTTAGCGGTTTAGATAATCCTATTTGTGATTATAGCATGAACTAATTTTTGGATGTCACTTGTAAAATTTTCCAATGGGCTCACCTTTGATAAACCCAACCCACTTACTAAATGCTCTCATGAATTGGCACCCATCTAAAAGTTTACTTTAATGAAAGTGCACCTCTATTAGATAGATTATATGTAAAAATGTTGTCCATTCCATTGTAACTAATCATGCATTTTAAATGTCACTCTTAATATGTGATCTCCTCAAAAAATTGCAAGGTGACAATGGGTAACTGGACTCTCCTCTCCACAAGGGAGGGGAGTTTGGTATCACATAAATCCATGAGGCATACCCTTTGAAAATTTGACCTTTTGATGGGTCCAAAAGGACAAAAAATGAGGCCAAAAGTAGAATGTAAAAGAAGGTGCATATCTAAACAAAATCAAACGTGAGCCAATCACGCCGTTGTCAGTTGAACAATCCAATGATATTTATCACCTTACTGGTCTTAAATTTCGAGAACCTATCATTTCTTTGGGCAATGTTTGATCACAAATTCATTTTAGAAATCACCACCATGGAATAAATAAAAGAGGCAATAGCATAGCTGCAGATCACATCTTAGCAGAAGTAGTTCCCATAGTTTTATAAAGTCAGTAACCACAGTTAAAAAGGGACCGCTTGTTTCATCTAATTGAATTTATATGAATTTTAAGATAATGTATTTTTAAACAGTTAAAAATGAAGAATCAAAAGTGAATAACTGAAAATGATGAATGACCTTTCCTCCAGTGAAAATTCGAATGATGGAAGATGGAAAATGAATACCACTCATAACCTTAGTCATTTAAATCCTACGATAGCAAAGGTACTTACTACATCATTGTCTTTTGTCTTTCACCGATCATCTCTTTATTAATCCTTTGGAGAAGCTCATTTGACAATATAAAGACGGATATAAAGATAGATAATTAAAATGGCTAATATCATCTGCATAAGATCCCAAGACGGACAATAATGGCACTCAATCATGTTCACAATTCACCAGGGTTGGTTGTTTGTTACTAGTAAGGAGATAAAAACATTGCGTGAAGCAATGATCTTTTGAGAAATCCAAAGCCAGCAAGGCATGCAATAAGAATCAATGCACTTTCATCATATTATAAGTGGAACCGATGGTTGGGCTATCAAATCTGCTATTCAGGCCTTTTTTTTTTTTTTTAATGGGGTAAAGGAATCTGCTATTCAGGTTGATGGATTGTTTGTGCCACAAAATCTGTCAGATCAAAATGTCCTATTCAAATGACTACGGATCGTCCAAGACTTAATTAAATTTTGATATGAAGGCCTGGAGATTCAAGGTGGCACCCAGCCTTTCAAAATAGATGCCATTTAAGTGCATAAGATATTTTTAAATCCTACTCCAATAAAAGTTGAAGTCATTGTAAAATGGATTGTTTTTTTTTTTTAAAGGTGATTAATTAATATGCATAAAATTGTATTTCAAATAAGAAGTTTTTTGTTAATCACATTTTATATTGAACAATTAATTTTGCAGTAACATCTACTCATATTGAAGTAAAATTTGGCATACCCCATATACTCGAAGTGCATTTATTTTGAGTGGCACAAATTCTTAATAAGTACACCCCACTGTGGAGTTCCATTTTTAAACTTAGGATTTCTGTGTGAAAGCCCACATAGGATCTAGTCTTGAAAAATGTTTAGGACCTTCAACTAAGGATGGGTCCCATTTTTACAATTTCATTTGCAGATATTATTTTTAAAACTATAATGAATATCATCATCTATTTGGCTTTATTTTAGAAAAACCACAATACCGTAGGAACATTTTAAAGAAATCAAAACACCATTGCTAAACAGGATTATGATGATGATTGCAACCATGAAAGCGAGAGGGAGGACAGATCAGAAGTAAAGACAAGGATCTATGGCTTTCGACTTCTTTAATGTGGATAGTTTCAAGGATTAAGCTTTGGCATGTTATAAGTACAAATATTTTGTATGTTCTTTAATGCAGATGGTTGCAACTTGCAAGGTTAAGCTTTTTGCATGTTATATAAGCATAAACTTTGTGTTAGTTTGGTGTGCAGTTGCAATGCACTTTTGTTTTCTGTTTTTCCCCCCACAACCATTGCAGTGGGACCCAGCTTAAACCTAGCCTTCTCACAAACTTTACCTTCTTGTGTTAACACTAGCTCTAACTTCACTTGAATCATCTTCACATGGATCATTAGATCTCCCGGGACTTATAATATTAAACCAATGCTAAAAATCTTATTATAATCTTTGGGGCTTTGTGTTTACAAAGCCAGAGATCAAGTGATGGGCAACCTAAACTTGAGTTTGAACTGTGGCACATTTGCCCGATCAAATAGCCTGTGAGAATCAACTTCTCCCCAATTTGGGCTCTATCGAATCCAATTTAGACCAAGTCCATAAGCAGAAAAACCCAGTAAGATGTGAATCTGATTGATAGATCACTTCATAGTTCACACATTCCCCTTTTCTATGAATATGAATCTAATCATCGTGCGTCCCACTCTATCTAAATGTAAAAGAAGATGGGCCCCACTTCTAATCACCTCCATTTGTTTATTCACAGTGATTGATAGCAACTACTTGTAAGTCTTGGATTCATTCGCCTGCAGCAAATATATACAAATTTATTATTATGGCAGTCAATCCATAAAAAATATAGTACTACTTCCTCACAAGTCTCACACCGCAAACCGCGTCCTCGAGATTGGAAACTCGCAACGAGTCCTTCACGTTGCCCAGCTAAGACGACAGCAAGCTGGGATGGAAAAATACCCAGGAATTAGGGTCTTTCTAAGGACGACTTGAAAGTTTTTTCTATAATTTTTTCAAAAAGTCTATACCGAACGACGCATTGCCCGAATTGCAGCCTGATGTCTAGCTGAGGTGGCTCAACAGTGTATTTCTTTTCTTTCAACTTTTCAAAGCCCGCTATTTCCAATTTTTGTTGAAATCGGTCTTTGACCATAAACAAAAAAATCAACATTGTTGAAGTACTCTGGTTCGTCTTCCCTCCCAGATGGTATTTGAAGCTGCCCCTCTGATCCCATCTCTTAATAGGAAAAACAGACATCTTTTGCATCAGTCACTGTTGGGTTTGCCCCTGAAGCGAAGGAACTCAAACAAGAGGAATCCAAGGCTGATTTGCTTGTTAATGGAGATGTTTTCCAACCATTTAAGCTTAAGGGAGAAGAAGAAAAAACCCATTTGCGGTTACTATAGGTGTGTACTTTCTTTAGCTGCCATCACTCAGCTTGTAATGCCCTAATTCCGAATAACCAAGATACCGCCAAGGTACCCGAATTTGGAGCGTTACTTCTCGGAAAATCCGAGAACTTTTAAGATCATAATTCTCAGTGAGGTTAAGGTTTTAAAACTTCTTGAACAATAAGATGATCACTAGTTAAATTGCAGAAGCATGCAAAAAGATAGCGGAAACAACATATTAATAGCTGAAGCATAAGGTATCATGTATAAAATGAATCAAGTGAAGCAAGGCTGGAGTTCAACAAAATCTCAAAGTGTGAATAATGGTTTTATACATAATAGACTATCTCCCTGCTCACAACATAGTCACTCAAAATTCCAAAAATATAAACTACTCTCTATCACCCTGTGCGGGCACTCCATCCTTCGGTTCGACCACCTGGTCAACTGGTACCCACCCGTAGTCACCGGCTACAGGTGCCTCAATGATCGCATCACCCGCGGGGTTAAAGTCAAAACCTAAGCATCAAAGATAGGTCAGATTAAAGGATCTGGCAAGGCACCATATATAGATAACACAGGATGTTTGCATCAAATAAAATAGAGACGATTATTTAATCATAAGAATAACAATAAAACATAAGCTAGGCAATTGAACAGTAAACAACAGTTTAGAATTAGAAATATAAGTAATGTAATCTAACATATATCAATATGACACATTCACATAAGCTGGATACCGCGGGATATTATGCCCCGGCTCTCTCATACTGTAAACATTCGCGGCGGGGAAATGTAAGGTAACCATGCAAGGGATAACAGCCCTGTTAATAACAATATATAAATAACACCGATCACACCCCTTTATCGCACTGATCACACCCTTTTATCATATTAGACCGGACCCGGTATCACACCGCCCGTTTAGCTATAGCTCATCACGATATCTCTAGTCATAACCAAATATAGCTCTTACCAGTGATGATCAATTAACAGGCTGAACTTAGATCAACTGAGTGAATGTTTAGTGCAAACCCTGGGAAACAAATACAGGTCTGTGTCCGTCTAGGCACTCATCATAACTGATCTTTCCATTTTAGGGTACCACACACTCAACTTAGGCCATATGAGGGCCCGCCTAGCCACAGACATGGGTCATTTATTACCGACTACATCACCGGGTCACCACTACGTAATCCTAGGTTCAGGTCCTTCAATTTTTAATTAATTAACAGGTTTATAACAAATATAAGGATATGAGAGAAGTACAATGTATAATAACCTTGCAATAGAATCAAATGGAATAAGGTAAGGGTCCAACCTAGGTAATGGTTCATTCTCAGGTTCAGGGCCTCATCAGTTAATTAGACCCCTAACAGCCGTCTCAGATGCCATAAGATGTTACATTTAGTTCTCCTGAAGTTACGGACGCCCTTGACTACATTTAAGGTTCAAATTATCGACAATTCAAATCCCTAAATCCTACTTAGTGGTCCCTACGAGTCAAGGTTGAGACACACCATTGACTCATGCTTGGCACATTGATGAGGGCCTATTTGGATGGTTAATGGGCCCCCACAAACATCAAACATAATAAATTAATGAAGGCTGGGATTTTACATTTCTCAGTGTATCCAGTCAACATCATCCCCACGGATGTCGACCGGGTATATTGGATGTTAACCCCCAGGTCGACATCCTAGCAGTGCTCCCGGTCGACATCGTGGCCTGGATGTCGACCGGGTTCACATAGACCTGAAGCCAAACAGTTTGGGGTAGATTCTGTGTTATCAGAATTTCATAGTAATCCTGGTCGACATTATGGCCTAGATGTCGACCGGGGACACAGGATTCCTGAGACTGTCTGAGAAACTCAAGTCCCAGTTGTCCACTGCAAACCTGTGTATCTAGTTGACCGAGCACAGGGTCCGGTCGACCGAGTACACTAGGCTGAGAGTCTCACGGGAGAAAATAACTAAGACTTGATTGTCTCAGTTTTTAGTGTAGCTGGTCGATCGAGTTATAGGTTGGTCAACCAAGTACACATTATGCTGTAAAATCCCAGATCTATGTAATTCCCCTATTTCAATCCGAATTCCAACCAAAACTCCTCCAATCAACACCATTCATCATAGAAACATCATCAAACAAGAAAAGCACTCCAATACACATCCCACCATCCATCCTTGGGCCATTGATCTTCCAAATGAGAAACTCATCCATCAAATGACGAAAAACCCAAAAGACAAGCTCAAAGATAGATCTAAACATGTATATACATCAATTGAATTGAAATTGCAGAATCAAAAGGAAGAAAACATGTATTTTAAGTTATCCAGCATAAGGTACTTGCCTTAGACCTTAGGGTTTAAATGGGATTGGGAATGAGGGTATGCATAAATGGGTTAATCTTAGGAAATCTAGAAGCTTCCTAACTACCATACCCCTACTAATAAAATCTAATTACTAGCTGAAGCCTAGTCTAACTAAAATCCTAATAAAATTACAATAACTACCATACATCAATCAAGAAATAACAAGAGCCTAATCCTAAAACTTAGGAATAATAATAAATTCTTCTACTAAACCCTATTAAATAGTACATTAAGATAACTAATATTATATTTATAATTATTCAAATCAAATTGAGGGCCCACAAGGGGTGAGGCCTCACACAGCTAGCTTGTTTTCAATTATCACTAGTAGGAAATGCTTGAAGTGTAGTAAACAAGTAATGCAGCAATGTCAAATGGAAATGCTATTGCTATAGTCCATTTAATTTCTAGTAAGGACTGCGCATTCATTATCTATTGATACTTAAAATCTATTTAGCTTTGGGTGGACTTGTTCACATTCATGGTAACCTACTTTCATTCCATGAGAAACCTCAAAATCTTTCAATTTTCAGGACACTGATCAATTTATAGCCGTCTGTGCTCCCTGTCATGGAATCATAAATAGTGATTTTGCACTTAATTAGTTAGGTGAATTTTGGTAGTGGTGGAAAGGATAACAGACATCATGATAAGCACACAAGCACATGGTAATGTGCCTTGTGTTATAGAGGATGCCAGTTTTAACCCTGTGTCCAATACACCTTGTGAAGTTGAAAATTGATGAGCAGTTTAATTTATGTGAGTGGATCTACTTTCAAAAATTTTAGTTCATAATACAGTGTAAAAATATAAGGCTTCAGGTTAGTATTGTGTAAGATGTCAAAACCTAAAAAGTTGTTTAAACTTAGAAAAAAAAATGGCTTTATCTTTTCTATTTCATTTGGTACTACTTAATCCCTGTTCAATGAAAGTGGACATGGGCTTCTATTGTTACATCAAGCCGGCTTTTCCTTCATTATATATATGTTTATTATTTTATTATCTTTTGCTGTTAGAAAACTGGAAGCTTTGATGAGTTCTGTAGAGCAACTTACTTACCTAATAAGTCGCATGAGTTCATGATTATTGAATTTGTGAAGACTTTCAAATACATGTAAATGGGGAAATGAATTGATATATTCCCCATTTTAACATATGCTTCTTTGGGTACCTTAAAGGTAGTCACATGACATCGATTGCATCTTGATACCTGACTCAATCTCCGTTCATTTTGTGTATTGAGGTGTAGATGAGAGACCTGCCCGTCCAGGGCACTTGGTAGTTCTTGGGGATGACCCAAAGCCAAAGGAGGAAAGGGGAAAGAATTTGTTGAACAAGAGACCTAAAGATAGAGATGGAAGAAGCTAGGGCAGCTTCTGTGGCTTCTTTTTTTTTTCCAAAGAGATGACTTGGTTGTGTCTAGGTGAGCTTGATAGAGAGATGAGATCAGAGGGGCGACAGGGAGGGGAGAAGACACAGAGGCTGCCCCGGCAAGGGGTTGTTGTGTGCTGAGGTCAGGGATGAGATCAGAGGAGAGAGAGAGAGAGAGGGAGAGAGGCGCGGAGCTTGCTATCAATCAGACGGGCAGCTTCAAATTCTGTCTGGGAGGGGAGATGATGCGTATTCCGCAAGTGTACGGTTGTCTCAAGTAATATAGACTATAGAAGTCTGAATATCGTTCCCACGAGGATCGTTATAAGGAAACTAACAATAATCAATGAAAATGAGTATCAACTCAAATATAGTTAACAAATGCAAATGAAAATAACAAAAATAATGAAAACAAGAAACAGAACAATAACAAGGAAAATAAAAAAAATGCAAATTAAAAGAAAACAAGAACTTGATAACAAAGAGATATTAGTAAAAATAGAAAAACTCAAGTGAGAACAAGCTAAGTAACAAAGTTAATGACAAAAGAAAAATAACAAGGTTAATACAAGAACAATGGAGAAATGTTAGATAGATCAAATGAATAAGTGTGTGAAAATAATAAGTGAAAAATAGAAAATGAGTGGATAGAGATAAAGAAATATGCTAAAGTGGTGTAAAATCAAATGTGGAATTGATGGCGTGAATAGAGAAATTGAGTGAGAATTAAAACAAGTGAATAAGTGTATGAGAGTGCGAATAGAATCAAACTAAAGTAAGTAAAATAAGAAACAAGCAATACTAATGGATGATTGAATCATTTAGAATCCACTAAGTGTCACTAGTCCGACACTAATGATCTTCTCTTTTCTCAAAAAAAGAATACTCAAATCTAATTACAAATCAATGCTTAGATTTGAAAAATATAATTTTAAAGTTTTAAGATAGAAATTAACAATCTAATAGCTAAGATTTTCTTCCCTTCATAAATTCTTCTTCATTTCCTCTCTAAAAAAGTGTTACACAAACGTCCCTTAATTGCCTCTCTTAAATGAATATGTCCTGCCATTGAACTAATCAGCTGGTAGGCATTTAGAGAACACTAATACAAAAGTTATCTTGTAACAACAGCTGGTAGCATCAATTCACAACCCCCCCCCCCCCCCCCCCCCCCCCAAGTTATTTGACCTAATTGATCCCACCACCCTGGTTATTTGACCTAATTGATAAACGAGTTGAGTTAAAATCCATCCTTTCTTTTTGGCTGTTCAAACCACCATAGCTAACTTAATGCACTGAACCCAAATAAATGAGTTGAGTTCAACCCATTGCACCTAAGTTCTCTGCCCGAGACGTTTAAATTGATTTAGGTTGCAACATTTTTCAACTGAATCAATAAATGACATCAATGGGTTGCCCCAACAAGAAATAACCCAACCTGACCTGACCCGTCCCATTGCAGCCCTGTAAATCCAACGGCAGGATGCAGCCGAATGAAAACGGCAAGATGTGGAAGCAGGATGGGAAATCCATGGCATTCCACGTTTAATAGGTTCAGCAAAGCTAGCTGGCATGGACTCTCTATGTCACCAAAATCTTCCATTTTTTTCCGCCTCTTAGCCATAAAAAGAAAATCAGGTGGGCCCCACCCATGTGCCCCGTCCTCTGTCTGTGGCACTCTCTCTCCTGTCTCTCTCTCTCTCTGCAAAAACCACTCCATCTTAATCCCCAATTTATCTCTCCTTCTCCTGATCTTTCTCTCTGTGTTTTTTGTCTGAAAGATTTCCTTTCCAATCTTTCTCTTTGATGGGGTTTCATTTTTTCCTTTTGGCAAAAACTGAAACTTTGCTATCTCTCTCTCCTTTCTCTTGAATCCCCTGCTCGAACAGAGAGGGAGAACAAAAAAAAGGAAAAAAGAAAATCCCAGCTCTCAAATCTCTTCTCCTTCCATTATCAAGATGAAAGTTGGAATCTTTAGAGGAAAAGAAGAAAAACCCATCTCTGAAATCTCTCCTTCTTCCATTTTCAAGATGAAAGTTGCTATCTTTAGAAGAAAAGAAGAAAAACCCATCTCTGGAATCTCTTCTTCTTCCATGATCGAGATGAAAGTTGCAATCTTTATCATTGCAGTGGGGGTTTTCATCTCTTTCGTCCCAGTTGCAGAGTCCCAAACCAACGGAGCAGATGTACAAGCAATGCAAGCTCTCTCCAAGAATATCAATGGCGCCACAGCCCTCAAATGGACTGACCCAGATCCCTGCAACTGGCAGCCCCAAGTCGCCTGTGAGACGCCCGGCCGCATCACCCGCATACAAATCGGAAACTCCGGCCTCGCCGGAACTCTGCCGGCCGAACTCCGCAACCTCACCTCCCTCCGCCACCTTGAGCTCCAAAACAACGGCCTCTCCGGCCCTCTCCCCTCCCTCAGCGGCCTCTCCCAGCTTGAAGTCCTCCTCCTCCACAACAACAGCTTCTCCTACATTCCTCCGGACTTCTTCTCCGGCCTTTCGTCTCTCCAGAACGTCGTCGTCGACAAGAACCCCTTCTCACCATGGCAGATTCCGGAGAGCTTGAAAGACGCTCAGTTGCTCGTCAACTTCTCCGCAAACACTGCAAACGTCACCGGGCCGATCCCTGATTTTCTGGGGTCGTCGTTTTCGAGCTTTAACCACTTGGGGTTAGCTTACAACTCTCTGCGGGGTGGATTACCGACGACCTTTGCTGAATCTCCCATGGTTTCTTTATGGGTCAATAACCAGAACGGCGTGAAGCTCTCTGGTGGGGTCGATGTGATAAAGAACATGACTTCTCTGCAACAGGCGTGGCTCCAATCGAACGCCTTCTCCGGGCCTCTGCCGGAGTTTCCTCAATCGAATCCTCTCCAGGAATTGAATGTTCGCGACAATCAAATCACGGGTATTGTTCCTCAATCTCTGATTAGTCTTCCTTCCTTGAAAAAAATCGTCTTTGCTAATAATCTGCTCCAAGGTGAGATGCCCTCTTTCCCCAAGTCAGTGGAGTCGGATGTCAATCAGACGGGAACGATTAACAGGTTCTGTTTGTCGAGTCCTGGGAAGTGTGATTCTCGTGTTGATGCTTTGCTTTCCGTTGCGAAGAACTTGAATTACCCAGTGAAGCTTGCGGCTGATTGGCAGGGCAATGACCCCTGCAACAACTGGGTGGAGATCACCTGCAATGGGGGGAACATTACTGTTATTAATTTCAAGAAGATGGGTTTTGCTGGCACCATTTCGCCCGATTTTGTGCTGTTTACATCGCTGCAGAAGCTTTTGCTAGCTGATAACAACCTAACCGGTTCGATACCCCCTGAGATTGCTAAGCTGCCTAAGCTTCTCGAACTGGATGTTCGGAACAATAAGATTTCTGGGAAAGTTCCATCTTTCAATGGAAATGTTAAGGTTGAGACTGATGGGAATCCGGATATTGGGAAGGACACTGGGGGTTCTTCTGGAAGTCCTGGCACATCTCCAGCTGGGGGCGGATCGAGTGGTGGTGGTGGAAACGGTAATGATGCAGGTGGCAATAAGAAATCGTCCAACACTACAGTTATTGTGGGTTCTATAGTTGGAGGAGGGATAGGCCTGTGTTTCGTTGCTGGACTAGCGTACTGTCTCTACAGGAGAAAGCAACACAAATTTGGAAGAGTTCAGAGCCCACACATGACTGTCATCCATCCCCAGCATTCTGGGTCCGATCCAGACACAGTGAAAATCACAGTCGCCGGAGCGAACTTGAACGGTGGGTCTGCTAGCGATACCTACAGCCACACGAGCAGTGGGCCTAATGATATTCATGTGGTGGAGGCCGGGCAAATGGTAATCTCAATTCAAGTCCTTAGGAATGTCACCAACAACTTCAGTGAAGAGAACATCTTGGGCAAGGGAGGATTTGGTACAGTCTACAAAGGAGAATTGCACGATGGGACAAAGATTGCGGTGAAGAGAATGGAATCTGGCGTGATAACCGGGAAGGGATTGAATGAATTCAAATCTGAAATCGCGGTGCTGACAAAGGTCCGCCACCGACATTTAGTTGCACTTCTGGGGTATTGTTTGGATGGGAATGAGAGGCTTCTAGTCTACGAATACATGCCTCAGGGGACTCTCAGTCGCTATCTTTTCGATTGGAAGGAGGAGGGACTAAAACCCTTGGAATGGATGAAGAGATTGAGCATTGCATTGGATGTGGCGAGAGGTGTAGAGTATTTACATAGCCTGGCTCATCAGAGCTTCATCCACAGGGATCTCAAGCCCTCCAACATTCTACTTGGGGATGATATGAAGGCTAAGGTTGCAGATTTCGGGCTCGTGCGTCTCGCACCAGATGGGAAATGTTCAGTGGAAACAAGGCTTGCCGGCACTTTTGGCTATCTTGCACCGGAGTATGCTGGTAAGTACTCTTTGCTAGGCTTGATTTCTTACAGAATTTTTGTTAGAATTATATATATATATATATATATATATTTCATATCATCATTTCATGATCCATCATTTTGCCTTTGAAACTGCCTATGAAATTAAAACTATATTATGTTATTCTAGAAACAATTCCTGGTGAGCAGAATTAGGAGAGGTATTAAGTTGATAACACTCACTCACATCTACAAACTCGAAACTGAAACAAGGGAGGATACATAGATGTAAGTGGTTGGCTTAAATGGAACAATGTCATAGCAACCGGACCACCCTAGCCATCTGATCGCAGTAAATTCAGCCCATTAAATGATAACAACTTTTTCTTAAATTGCATGCTTGCCCTATGCTGCTTCATCATCAATGAGTTTAATGGTCTACCCTGTCTTTTGAAAGTGATTCTTCAGATGCTGTAGCCCCAGAATTTGCCTGTGTACAGTGCTATTTCTGAAAATGAACAGGCAATATCTCTAGCATTAATCACAGACAACCATTAACATCTTGAATTCTAATAGTGGAGCGGCTGTTTTTAGCATAAGATTGCTTTTACTGTGGATCGTGCACTCTTAATTAACAGCGCTGAAGAAGAAAGTTGGAGAATATATATCAGGGTTTTCAGGGAATTTTTGACAATTACCCAGGGAACATCTATCTTTAGGATCCGAAGGATGTGATGCTGGATCACAAACTGACATTATGCATGCATTATTGAAGATCAAGGCATGTGTGGGTTGAAATTAATCACGAGTAGGCCACTGTGGACCATACCTGTCCTTCAAAATGACTTCAGCCATTGAAAAAACAAAAACAATAAGAGCTAATATAAACTGGTGGCTAATGACCCTTTTCTGTTTACTAATTTGTCTGCTGATCAAAAGATGTTCACAGGGGATTTTTGTTTGAGTATTTTAATCATGCGTTACGTTGTGTGTCTCTTCTCTGTTTATGAATCTTCCTGTCAGCTTTGTTAAAACTATATAGTGATGGTCTTAAGGTGATTCTCATATTTACCACTTAACATTAGCATCGACTTTATTTTCATTTTTAATTCTGGAACTTAAAAGGCCATTTAGAAAAAAATTGTGGAACTTAAAATGCTAGAATGAAATTGAGATGACAACAGTATTTTCTTGCTGGAAAAGATTTGAATAGAATCAGATGCCAGGAGGAAGTGTTCTTGTAATGTTCTTCCATTTAGTTCATACACCAGCCTACCCAACATGTAGTATGATTTAGCACCTTTCTCTTGGCATCTAATTCGTGGGTCCCATCCCATGTACATATTGGACACACACACACACACACTATCCAAAGTGGGTTCACTTCCGTGAACACTTGGAATTGAGAAGCCTTTTCCATACTCAATTAGGGTGTCTATTTTTTTTATTTTTATTTTTATTTATTATTATTATTATTTTTTAATCTTTTGATTCACCCATGAGTCTGACTGTATCATGGTCTGTGGCCATGATCAAGATGGCGCCACAAGTATGTGTCATGGATCCAATGTCGAGAATTATCTATTTCTGTTTTAAGTATCCTAATCTCTCAGGTCATGTTTGGGAAAACTGAAATGGAAAGCTTTAAAATACTGTAGATGGATAACCATTTTGAGGCTCTAATGACTAACATGCATGTGGTGTTTGGTATCTGTTAACAGTCACAGGGCGTGTGACCACCAAATCTGATGTGTTCAGCTTTGGAGTGATACTGATGGAACTGATAACTGGTAGGCGGGCGCTTGACGAGAGCCAGCCGGAGGAGAACATGCACTTAGTGACCTGGTTCCGAAGGATGCAGATCAACAAGGAGACCTTCCAAAAGATAGTTGACTCTACAATTGACCTCACCGAAGAGACACTCACCAGCATCAACACCGTTGCGGAGCTGGCTGGCCACTGCTGTGCAAGGGAGGCATACCAGAGGCCCGACATGGGCCATGCAGTGAATGTACTGTCGTCACTAGTGGACGTTTGGAAACCAACAGACCCCGACTCGGAGGATATTTATGGAATCGACCTTGACATGACACTGCCTCAGGCTCTCAAGAAGTGGCAGGCATTCGAGGATGGCAGTGCCACATCTTCGTTCCTGGCCAGCATGGACAACACACAAACTAGCATACCCACCAGGCCATCTGGGTTTGCAGATTCCTTCACCTCAGCTGATGGAAGGTGAGAATTGGAAGTGCGCTTGGAAGGTTTGGCCATCTGGGTTCCCTGGTTCCTTCACCTCAGCTGATGGGATGAGAATTGGAAGTGCTCTTGGAAGGTTTGGCCATCTGGGTTCTCAGATTCCTTCCCCTCAGCTGAGGGAGATGAGGATTGTTAGTGTTCTTGGAAGGTTTGTTTATAACTTCATTTTGTTTTGTGCTTTGGTTTTCCTTTTCCTTTTCTCTAGGAGGTCTGTTTTTCTTTGGATGTTTGGCAACTGCATCGGTACATTTTTTTCTCCTTTTTCTGCAAATACCTATTTACCTTATGTTTTGTTTCTGTTGAGGTTTAGGAAATGGTACATATATGGTGCTATCTTGGATTGATTGGTGTTGCATTTTTGCCCTTTTTGCTTTGTTTTTTTTTATATTTTATTTCCAGTGGAATTTGTGACGGAGATGGTGCCCCTCTAATGGTAACTAATATGATTTTAGATAAGTATGAGAAATGTTCTACCTTATCTGTACTTCTATACTATAGAATGCAATTTTATTCCCAAGAAATATCCATTGTGGACCCACAAATTCCTAATCTCTACCTTCAGATCTCTGATCAATCCGCATGATTGGATGTGTGCTCAAACATAGGAATGACAATGTTTCAGGTTAAATGGCTGACCTTCCCTGAACCACTCTAGGTTTGGTATTTTATTATTTTTTTTCGAATTCAAGGTGGGAATGGATTGTGGTTCTTGGCAGGTTTGGGTTTGTAACTGCCCAGCCCTCCTTTATGATTAGTTTAGATAATTTTTGCTAAAATGTGAAGCAGGAAATACTATGTGAGCTTACAGCTCAGTTGGTAGTGTCAATTGACCAAAGTAGAAGTGTAAATATTTAATATAATTTTAACATTTAAAAATGAAATATAATAAGAACTTGATTTCCTATTGGAAAGGGAGAAAATGATGCATTTACAAATCCTGTTTTGAAAATGGTTATTTTGTAGTCATTGTACATTCATCACAACAAATGTTCTTCTTGAAAAAGTTGTGTCCTGAAATGCTTTAAGAAATTTATTTGGAAAAAGAAAAATTGCAAAGCTTCATAGTATGAGAAGCGTTTAGAATATGTATGTATGTTATGAACGGTTGGAGATTTTCTCATTATATCTTTCATAAACTGCAACATTCTCAAAACATTCTGCACATTTTGAAAACCTCATGATATTTGTGGAATTACAGTGAGAAGATCAAAGTAGTTTGAGAATATATGGGCAATACAATATTGTCAAAGTATTTAAAGAAGGCTGTTGGTCACATTGATGGTGGTTGTGCCATTTACAATGACATAAGAGGCCATGTGGTCAATTAAAGTTTTGACTAATACTAGGATGATACACATATCCATGGATGGTTGAAAAACAAGCACATTCAATGTCAACACATGCAAGAACCAGTGCACTGATCCTCAATCTGGAACCGCCACTAAATGGCTTGGATTTGTTTGGTTTGCAATCACCTGCTCAGGTATGATGAATAAGCACAGAAAGAAAGAGCCTGCTGGTCATTTTAACAAACCATTTATTCTCTGCTGTCTATGAGAGAGACACAATGGTAGAGTTGACTAATGTATTTCAGCAAATGCTGTTGATTAATCAGCAGCTAATCATGTATGAAAACAACATTCTCTCTGACAGACAAAAGAGCTGATGGGCTAATGGGCCCATGGAAAGATTTATTTCAACATGGACTATGATAAGACAATGCTTCACTCACATGAACTTGTCCTATTGGGAAGCTAATGCTTCTTTTTTTGAATGATATTAGCTGTAGATGATATTTTTTAAATTTCAGTCGCTGTCCTTTCGCCCCCCACCACCCCCCCCCCCCCCCTGTCGGCCCTGATTTGTCCAACGAAGCAGGGGATCCGGATCCTTGAATAATGTATACAGACGAGGCTTATGACAAGTCATCCGTACTGTTGATAGGATGGCCCCATCACTGTTCACTGATAGCCCAACTGGAACTATCTGGTCTGGACTTTAGTTGATTACAGTTTCTACTGGGAGAAACTTCATAGTTTTCACCCACCCACAACTCCAGTTTAAATCAGTCATCCACCTGCAGCTCTGGTCTACGGTGAACAGTGAAACAATTGTGGTTCCTGGTTTAGAGTGTGTGAGTTGCAGGAGTGCATGGGTTTGAGTTTTTAATATTAAGCCATTTTATACGTGAAGTATGGCATCCAAATGCATGAGCCTTCATTTAAAGTCGAGATGTTGGATTTTTTTTTAGATAACCCACGGAATTTTTTGTCCAGCCCAGTACAAGAGCCTCGAGGGACACTAAATTCTAATGCTGCAATTTACTATAGTCTAGGTAAAAGCCTTTTAAAACTCTTAACCATTTAGAAACTGAAAAATCCAAGCGGTGACTGCAGCCTAATTATCGAGTTCATTGCATCTTTGTTGACCAACGTGTTCATGTCCGAATCTCTCTTCCTTTTTTGCATGATGATCATTCTTCCGGTAAAGAGAGAAGTAAATGAAGTTAATCATCATGATGCACTTGTAGTCAATACCATCATCACTGCTATTATATTAATTTGTGATGGGTCTATCATATAATCTTGTTTCATTTTTTTCCTCGGAAATTGCCGAGATCTATTGTTGAGCATATAAATTCATCAGTGGTGCCACAGGTTGTAAAATCCAGACTTCACACAAGTAAGATTTTCAACGTATTCTAGGCAAAATTTTTCTCCAAGAAAAGTTTGGGAGTGTCACATTGATGGTGTAAACTACAAGATTTTCTTTTTTTTTTCTTCGTTTAAATTCTATGCAGGTTCCCCCCACCCTAAAAAAGACCACAAACATATAAGGCACTAAATAAATTCGTGTATTTAGGTAGAGTGGCGAACGTAAAGTTTTTATCACAATTCAAATATAAATTTTAAGAAACTACACCTAGATTAGAGCAGACAAGCCAATAATCATGTAATTAGCTCTATCCTAATCGAGACATCCTCGGTGCATCGTCCCAACTATTTTAGGATTGGCTCTATGAATTTTATTTCTTGATTCGGATTTTTTCTTAATTAAACCCCAGATAAATTGTAATTTGTAATTAGAGACCTTGAAAATGTTCCAGCAAGTGTGTTTCTTTTGTAGATTAGAGACCTTGAAAATTAAAATGACAAAGTCTTAAATAACAGGACTCCCTAGCTGTACAGTCTATGAAGTGGGGCCCACTGCTGGCCAATAGTACGACCAATTACAGTCAAGAATCTTTTAATGAGTCCCACATGGCAGATAGAAAAGATACCCTGGGCCCACCACCACCTTCCATATCTCATTGTCTCTAGCCCTGCATAATTACAGGGCATGAGCTGGTAATTGATTGAATGTATTGCATGCCAGCAGTACGGCATCATCATCATCATCAAGCATGGTATCTGATGGGCCCCACATATCTCCATTTCCTTTTTTTTTTTGCCTCTCAGTCCCTAGAAAGAGAAACGAATGTGGAGTCCCCGAAAGGCATCCAAGCCAAACAGAAACTCGATTGTGAGACCCAGTCCAAATTATTGATCTCAGGCGGGCCACCCCAATAAGAATAGAAATAACTAAAAGTAGAAGGTAGGCCTTTTTGGAGTAATTTGCCAACTTGTAATGGGTTTGGGCCTGGCACTTACCCACCTAAAATCCAATCGTACAACATGATTATGGACTGGAAGATCCAGGTCATTTATTCAATTTTCACTTACACATGGCTCATTGAATGTGGACTGTTATTCTATTAAAATCTCTGCTTCCTCCATTTAAGAGAAAGAAAGAAAATTAACAGCTCACTGCTCACCTATAAGGCTATATCTAACCAAACATTTTTCACTCTTTACCATTTTACATTAAATGTTGCCAAGCAGTTGTGTTGCCATCTTTGTTGTAGGTTGGTGGGCCACTGATTGAAGGTTTGAAATATTATTTCCGGGCTCTCATGAACCTCTATGTATTAGGAGAAGACTGTATATACATGCAGAGGGGAGGATTCGCTTGAATATGCAAGGGAGAAATATGGGTTTGAACACTTAGATGGTGTTAGGCCTGTCTGGCAAGTCTTGTGTAATTCAAATATGAAGAGAGATAATTCAAATAAATCACTTTGAATTAGAATTGTTTCAATACAAGAATTTAAACAATGAACTACTTGATGTATGTGATTCAATTGGAAAAGGTGAATTTGTCATGCTATAAAGGTTTTACGAGCAAAATTGTCATACATTAGTAGTGGTACATGCAAATTTGTAGTACATGAAAACTTCTTATTTTAGGTGCTGATTGATTTGGACATTGAAAAAGCTAAATTTTAATTACTATTTAAAAAAGATGCAAACTTGATTGAATCTTACATCTATGGAAACTTTGTCTACTTGAATAGGTTTTAAGTCGTAAAAACACAAAAAGTAGGCTTGCCAAACAAACTAATCTATTATATTACAACACACGAGGCATATCCTTGATAAATCAGTCATATTCCTACATAAATAAGAGCCATCCAAATTGTTGGGCACTACTGAAAATTCACATTGATAAGAAGATCCTAACCATCTATTTAAATAACCATCTATTTAAATGGACGCTTGAATCTTTAATATGGACCATTCACTATTTTCTTTGTTGCACAAGGGCTAAGATTCTCTACTTTTTATTCGGACTGGGTCCTGGCGCAGATGCCAGAACAGGTGGGTTTCCTTACCTATTCTCTCTATTTTCATCTCTTGGATGAATGGGGGTTAATCTTTCCATTGTTTGGAGGCTTCTATCATATCAAGATTTTTGAAATTTAGGAACGAGTGGAGTCAGAGGATTCATCCTCCCAGGAATTTAGTTGCCAGCTGGGAGTTGTCAGAGGCATAGAGTCTAAAAACTAAACCTAATGCATTGATATGAAAAAGTAGTGGGTTTCTAGTTTAGGTCTACCTGCCACATATATTGATTCAAATATGAAATTAAAACCTTTCAAAGGCACATTTATCATTTCAATAAGAATCATTCAATTCCTCACAACTCAGTATAGCAAATTAAATTATTCATCAAAATAGTCAACAACCACGACCAAATCTCTTCACTTCTCAATCAATTCATCTTAAATATGAGGAATCACAGGACTCTTGTGCAAAGATCCAAAAAAAAAAAAAAAAAAAAAAAAAAAAAGAAAGCCCACAACCTTTATAACTCTTTTCCTATTTTAATAGAAGATGTTAGAATTTACTATTTGCATGCTAGTATTCTTCCGATTTGATGTCTAGAGTTCAGTTGCATATAATATAAATTCTAAATCTTCAAATAGTTTTAAATGTACTAAATTATAAAGTAAAAACGCCAAGTTGTACTAAGGTTGCAAATTGGATGGTTCCGGATCAAAACCATAGTGGACCGCGACCTAGACCCATTTTTAAATAACGGTTCCAGTTTTGGATCTGGTTTTGAATTGGAATATGTTTTATTAGTTCCGGACTCGGTTTCGATAAGAAAACCCGGATCTGGTTCCGGAATCGGGTACACCTAAAGGACTCGAATCTAGTTCCAAAATCGATTCTATTTTATCTTTTTTTTTTTAATTTTTTTCTTAAAATAAACATATCATTCAATTTATAACAGTGTATCAAGTCTACAACATCTAGTATTATACATAAGAATGCCATTGTCTTTAAAGTACAAATTGCAATATTAAAGACTCATATGCCGGGTCCCAGGTCTATGGGTCGGAACCTACATGGAATAAGAACCGGACCCGTTTATCAATCGAAACCTAAATTAGGTTCCGGACCCGAATCCGTTTATGAATCGGAACCTAAAATAAGTTCCAGATTCGATTTTTTGCGGGTAAAGACTTCCGGATAATCGGAGAATCAGATACCCGTTTGTAACCCTAAGCTGTACTTTCTTGTTTTCAAATAGTTTCAATGTACTGTCTTAAAGTATGTGGCACGTGACAACCCATGCTTACCTACATACGTAAGAGCATAATTCAATGTGACAATCATCATTTGGTTTGGATAAATTTAAAAAAAAAAAACATCGTGGTTCAGTCATATTAATCAAGATTTTCACTCAATGGAGCCAACATAACATCGATTAAGACTGTGAGTTCAATCCGAGCTCCATGTTCCGACATACGACCCAAATTTTGGGTCAATCGGAACAATATTCACCAATAGATTTGAGCACTTGTGGAAAATATGGTTTAAGTGTGTTTGTAAAGTTTGAGGTCAATTTGAGGAAAAGTGGAAAGATAAACTATCTTTTTTGTGATTCCGTAGGAAAACCATTTCTAATGGAGTTAGACTTGTTTTCCTTCCAAATGCAGAAAAGGTTATATCCATAAAACTTCACAGCCCCACCCAAACGTTCCAACACGCCCTTAGCACACCATTTGTGCAATGCAGAAGATTTCTTAGTAGAACGGGACAGCATTCGTCTTTCTGTGATTCTATCACATTCTTATTGAATTCTCGTGATAGTTGTAATGGGCTTGGCCTAATTCAAGCCCAGATTTAAAGTTGTCAGATGCCAAGTCTATTCTAAATTTTGAACGTTCATCAGCTTGGGCCCAACTGTTGACAGCCTCAAGGCTACGGACCACCATGTACTTTATTTCATCATTCTCTTCGTTAGTAAACCGAGGTCAATATCTTTGGATTGTATCCTGTCCTATTCTCTTTGGCCATACCTATTTTCTGACCCAGTAGCTAAACAATCTGAGCTTGTGAATATGTAGTTTTAACGGGGACTTCTTGATAAATAGGACAATAGCCAGAGAGTCAGGCCTGGGTTCAGCGCTTCAGTTGTTGATAAGGCCAATCATTTTTGGATATGAGAGTCTGGGCCAGGCCCATCGATTTTGTAATCAGATCCACTTAAACTTAGTTCGCAATAGAGACTTTTAAGATCATAGTCCAAAGTGGATTGGGCCCTGACTGACCCTGGGCTGGGTCAACCTCTTGCAACCGTTCCTGCCAGTACAATATGAGAATTCCAGCACCTTCCAAGTAAAAGTTATTGCTTAACCACCCATCAAGCCCTTGGGACATGCTCTCTAGCCTCTGAACCAGACCAAGTGCACGATTTGTCCATTGAAGAAGTCGATTGCAAAATTGATGGTTTTGATCATCTGTAAAGATCTCAGCCAACAGACGTGTACACTGGCATATGGGTTCCACCTTGGGCTTTTCAATTTAATCCGGCCCACTTAATGGGGTCTTAGAATTGGATGATCATAAATAAAAAAAAAGTGGGTTGTGAAGATTTTTTCAATCTTTGTGATTTTGGCATACCAGATAAAAAATGGTTTTTGTGTATATTCATTTAGGAAAAATTATTAGGTCCATTGAATGCATAAATGAATGGTAAACACAGTTATTGTTTTGACCATTCATTTTATAGCTTTGTATTGGACAATTGGTAGCACTTTAATAGAGTAATTTTTTTTTTTTTTTTTTTTTGTCTTGGGGTTAAATGGTTAGCTCCATCCTTCATTCACTCTTCCTACCAGTATAGAAGTATATTACAAAATATAATACCGCTTAAATAAAATATTATAAAAATTGAAACTCATCCACAACATGGCCTGCCTATTTAAAACTTGAATCACTCATAAAAATGCCTCTCTTATAGGAAAAATGATAAATTCTTACTCTAATATTTTTTGTGCCCACCGTAAGATTGCTCTAGTTTAACTTATTAAATAAAATTACAAACTAAGAAGAAAAAACACTTACAAAAGCTCATATGTTTTATATCTGATCATTTTGGTGTAAGTGAAATTCTAACGAGTTTCCCTGCAAGAGGTGCCATTTAGTTGTATAATTTATATCTTTTAATAGGTGAGCACAATTATCGAGCGTCACCAGCTACCCATGAGTTTGGGTCAAAAGATATATTAGCAATTGAGGTGCACAAACAAATCCGTCGATCCGTAAATCGATCCGATCCGATTCAATCCGTGGATTTTTATCTGATCCAAAGGTAGACAGATTGGTGACAGATTGAAAACTTTGTAATCCATTAGCAATGGATTTGTGGCAGATTTCACCCTCAATCAGCATATTTAATCCGATCCGATCTGGTGACATTAATTATAAATAAAAAAATATAAGGGGTCTAAATATAAATTAAGATGTCTAAATATAAAATAATAAAAAATTTTAAGGGGGCAAAATGTAACTCCCTACGAACCTTTATCCCCAAAACTCTAATCTCCCAAACCTTTGTTCTTGCACTATTTTGTTTCATGTTCTTGCACTATTTTGTTGATTAGATCTCTTTTGGTTGTAATATAGATAAAAATAATTCGTTGTATTGATCAATTAGTAATTTGTATTTGTAATTTGTATTTTTTTTTTTTATGAATTGTTAGCTTATATGCTAAATTTTTTTACAACATGTTTGGTATATTTTTTTTAACATTAGACTGAGCGGATTAATCCGATCCAATCCGGTCTTCTACGGATCGAATCGGATTTGATTTTAACAGCCAAGGATGGGTGATGGATTTGGCCTAATCCATACCAATCCGATCTGTGTGCACCCCTAGTTTACATAGCTAATAATATATAATAGGATCCATTATTAAAAACACAATGATCTAGTTACAAGGCTAACAATGTCAAGCGAAGCCTTGAAGGATCAACTAAAATGGGGTGGAGATGGGTCATGGCGCCCAAAACCAGATCTACCCTGCACACGGCTCGAGCCTATATATCTATCTAAACACACCTGGCCCGGACAAAAATAGACGAAGAAAACCACTACCAAACAGTGGCCGAACCCCCAAATTCGCCTTAAAGGGTGACTATATGAAAAAATTTCAGGGGGTACTGTTTCATAATTTCTTGGCCCACTACCAAACCCGACAATGATGGGTGCAGTCGAGTTCCTGACCCGTCAGCATCCCTCACACCGACCTGTTGACCAAGACTCGGTCAGCGTGTCAAATTTCCAGGGTATTATCGGTGCTGTTACAATTGAGGCGAATACCTGAAGAGGGAGTTTACACGTTCCGATTTTCAATGGTCAATATTCAAATCCTAATCTCTATCTCCCTCTTCCCTTTCCATTTGCGCAAAAAACCAGCACTTATCAAGGAACTGCTGGTACAAGTGGGACCCACTACTAACAAAATCGGCTACGCCGACTACTCGATTAGAACCATGCAATTTTGGTTTGGGCAACCCATGTGCCACTTGCTAAATCTGCGTGATTCCTTATCAGCCACAACTGGAGCCCCAAAGATTAGAGGTCTTTCTTATTTCGGTGTGAAGATGTTTCCACCGTATCCAAACAGATTTTTAGAGCGTCTGATCAACGCTGTACATTTTCCATACTGGGCCCCACTTTGAAAGACGGTCAAAGTCCAAGGACAGCAGGCACTATCATCGTGACATGGATCATCTATGTAACTCTTGTTTGAATGCTTCCTTCAATCTCCTATTTTTCTAACTATCCGCGTACGTACTTTTATTCCCCCTTCTCTCTCTCTCTCTCTCTCTCTCTCTCTCTCTCTCCCTTATTTATATGTAACCTTCCACCCATGAACTCTCCAATCTTCTCAAATCAAACAGCCGATAATAACTTCTACTCCTTCTTCTTCAACTTCTTTATCTTGATCTTCTTCTTAGTTTTCTAAATTCACCCATGTTCAGAATTAGAACAATTTTTATGCGAAACAGGCCTGCACCGGAGGAGATGACCGTTGATCCGACCGTCAATCTTCCAATCCCGGTCCACTTCAGATGCCCCATCTCACTAGACCTTATGAAGGACCCCGTGACAATATCCACAGGGATCACCTACGACCGACAAAGCATCGAGACCTGGCTCGACGCCGGTAACCGGACATGCCCGGTCACGAAGCAGGAGCTCAAAAGCCTAGAACAGATCCCAAACCACACAATTCTGAGGATGATTCAAAATTGGTGCGTTGCAAATCACTCTCTAGGCGTTGAGCGAATCCCAACACCCCGAATCCCGGCCACCCAGGCGGAGGTGTCCAAGATTTTGATGGAGATTGGGAAGGCTAGTAGAGAAGGCGACTTGATCCGATGTGGCAAATTGGTGAAGAAGATGAATGTGTTGGGGAGGGAGAGCGATCGCAACCGGCGGTGCATTGTAGCCATTGGAACGGCAAGTGGGGTCTTGTCGGCGGCTTTCGAGTCGTTCGCCGCTGCGTCGGAGGATAATTATGTAGAGGGAATGGAAGAAATCTTGTCAATGTTGGCTTGGATGTTCCCACTAGATGAGGAAGCTCGGTCACACCTTCTTTCCCATGCATCTCTACATTGGATGGTGTGGCTTTTGAATTGTGGTAATTTGGCGGGAAGGAGGAATGCTGCTTTGGTAGTAAAAGACCTCGCTTCGTCGTCAGAACAGCGAGTCTTGGATTCATTAACAGAGATTGAAGGACTAATTGAAGCTTTATTCAAGGTATTAAAAGAACCCATTTGCCCAGTGACCACAAAAGCTTCTTTAATGGCAGTTTTCTACTTCGTCTCTTCTCCTTCTTCTTCGTCCAAGACCGCGTCAAGGTTCATAGAGATCGGTCTGGTGCCTCTGCTACTCGAGATGTTAGTCGGGTCGGACAAGAGCGTCTGTGAGAAGGCTTTGGGTGTTTTGGATGGGATTTTTGGGTGGGAAGAAGGGAGGGAGAAGGCTTATAATCACGCGCTAACAGTGCCAGTTTTGGTCAAGAAGATCTTAAGGGTATCAGATCTGGCGACAGAGTTCACCATTTCTGCTCTTTGGAAGCTATGCGGGAACTACAGAGGAGAAGATGGGGGGATCTTGGTGGAGAGTCTTCAGGTGGGTGCATTTCAGAAGGTGTTGGTGGTGTTGCAGGTTGGTTGTAGTGAGAAGACAAAGGAGAAAGCAACAGGTCTTCTGAAGCTGTTGAATGCAAACAAGATGAGGGGTGAGTGTATTGATTCCATGGATTTCAAGCAGCTGAAAAGACCCTTTTAATGAAGGGTTACGGGGGTTGTTTTTGTAGGAAATTTTTAGTGTTCTGTACAAAATACAGAAAAGCATGCACATGATATTGTAATAAAAGTTTTGTGTGTTATTAAAGATTTGATTGATTAATTGAGGACTATTATGGGGTTGTGATTATCTTCTATTTCATTAGGATTATTTGTTGGGAAAGTTTAGTGCATTTGTGTTCTAATGGGAGGCATTTTAAGAGATTGTCACAAATTATATATTATGAAGCGAACTAGTTCCAAATTGAAATCAGTTCCAATTAGCTCCAATTGATTTTGACTCATTCAATTTAATTTAGTTTGACTCTGGCAAATGGGTTGGGTCGGGGTAAATCGGGTAGGGCCAGAGGTAAAGCATACTTTTTGGGCCACCAACCCGTGACCAGCCCGTATCTGAAACTAGGTTGCAAACCTGTAACCCCCACCCGTTAAGTCTTGGGTCGGGCTAACCCGTCTAATCACATGAGACATTATTAGAGATGATATTCTTTTGCATTCTATTAATTCCCCCATGTATAAGTTGCATTTTACATACATTCCTTATTATCTTGTATTAGCTTAAAATTGCAGGAAACCTAACTAAGCTTGGAACGGTCGGCCTATAGGGTCACTTGGTACCCCAAATGATCAATGTAAGCCCTAGTGTTGACCCTTCTAAGCTATACGGGCCCTTCAATTGATTATGTAGAATTTTGCTTCCATAAACTATATTTAATGGATAGGAATTGGACGTCTTCGAGGCCCTCAAAATATGTATTTTTTTCTTCTCGCATTGCTTGATTAAAGGAACCCATAATTGTCACGCTTCGTGGTGAAGGCCCAGGCATAACTTTTCCAAGAAGGTCCCAATTTTCAGTTAGAGCTCTTAATGCAGTGGCCCCGCATTTGTTAGCAACGAGGAAGGATATTTTCGCTTCGATCCTCTTATAAATGACTCCATTTTAGGGTGAGAATTTTGCAATTTACAGATACTGCTGATTAAGAGGGTGGAAGGTGAAGGGGCCCAGTACCCACGCTATAGCCAATCTAAAACCTTCAAAGTTCCCAACCCTCATTCTGCAGAATTCTTCTGTAGACCTTTAAATTAATCATCCAAATCTAGCCTCCATCAACAATATTGAATGGCTAGGAACTTAAGATAAGATGGCGCGCCCATCTCTTGCACAAAATTATGGGGGACCATTCAAACTATTTACCCCAGGATTATCACGCTTTCATATTTTGGAACGACCACGGCTTCTTCTGAATGATGGCTGCACATGATCAAGCAATGCGAAGAAGACCCGTACTTCTAAAACCATCAACTTAATTGATACTAGGAACTAGCCTATATCTTCCCCATCCCACCACCTTACTATAAGTGGTTCTCTTGGCTTAGCCACCTATTGAGCTATATGATGAGGAAGTCTGGTTCAGTTCATACAGAGTAACCCAAGTCAATCGTCTTGTTTTCTCTAGTCCCGAGTAACCCAAGTCAATCGTTTTGTTTTCTCTAGTCCATTTCTTAAACCGGATTTCTTTGATGCAAATGAAAGTCCCATCAAAGAAAATTTCCGATCTTCCGTCCTCTAGAAAGAAATTTGATGAATTCACTTGCTTCTGGAAGGTGTTGGCACGAGGCACTTTTTTTTTTTTTTTTTTGACCCGACAAAATAGGCATTCAATAGGGTTCGGTGGGTTTCGGGTTAGATCGAACACTGTGGGTAAAATGCGAAGCCGCAACCCCTGGGTAATCAGCTTGAAACTATCTACATAAGATCACCCTTGAAGTTAAAATGATCAACACAAATCCTCAATTACAAGTTTAAACGGGTCAAAGTGGAGTGAGTGATCAGTTTGGAACATATTTGGATCAGGTTGATGCGGCAGGAATGCTAGTTTATACCCAAACCCAGCACATTTGGGTAGGAAATGTCAGCTTCAACCACAACTCAGCTCATTTGGACGGGAAATGTCAACTTCAACCCAAACCCGGAGATAAAATGGTCAAGCCAAACCCTAAATTACTCAAGCCTGATTCGAGCGGGGTTGGTAGGTCAGGAAAGGAATTGGCATTTGACACCTAAGCAGGTCACTGCCAAAACCTGGCATTGAGCAAGATTATCCAAACTCCCGGTTGGTTAATTGGTTTTTTTTCCTAATAAGTACCTATTCTTTTTCACCATTCATTTCCAAACCTCCACTTGAACGGCTATATATGAAAGTTTCCCAGTGCAATTTGTGGACTAGGACATGTTAGAGGTGAGGCCTAAATCAGGTTTTTCTACCAAACCCATGTTTAAAACGCCCAGTAATGAAATTCCAGCACATATAATCTTCTATTAGGATGACCTAATTGATGGCCCACTGTTTGAATGGTTAAAGTTCCATTTTGTAAACTCTAAACTTTTGGAATTATGTGTGGGTAATATCAGATACTACTGTTTTCAATTTTCATTACTCCCCGGCTTCAAAATGTGATTTATTAAACTAAGGAAACGTGCCGTGTAAGCGTGTAACCAGTTCAAGCTCCTCCTATGTGCTAGGAATGGATGGATGAAGCATTTGAGTACAATAATTTAAAGAAAGAAGAAGGATGGTATTGTGCCTGATGGAGATGGTAAAAATTAGAAGAATCCTACTCGAAGAAAGCTTCCATTTAATTAAATAGTTGAAGACAATTAGGCACATGAATTGGCATTAGCCACGCTAATCAATTAGCAGAACTAATTAAACAAATCGACTACGTTCAAAACATGATGTTTTTTCAACTTTGATTGCATATTAAAAAGAGGTTAGTGCCAAGTGCCAACTGCCAAATACCACCAGCCCATATCAACATCATCTCACACGTTTGAAAGCAGCCTCGCCCTCTGGGGTTAGATTTTTTTTTCCCTTGGGCTACATTTGGATCAGTGTACAGCTGTGGGTCTAACCCAGGGAAGTAAAGGGCCTACAACCACTGCGCCATCAGTGGTTCGGCTTCAACTTCATTTTAGGAGTGTATTTGTGCAACTCTTCCAATTTTCTATTCTTATTTATGAAAGGGACTATTTCTAATTGGCAATTTCTAAGCGATTCTTAATTGATTTTGACTATGTCTGATTTGTTTTGACCTCTCCAAAAACTCTTCCACTTCCACTGGCACTTCCATTTCTCTCTCCACGTTTCTCTCTCCATATTAAGGCCTCTATACTTACCGAAGATTCTCTTTGTCTAAAACTCTTTCCACTATCAAATTAATTATCAACCGTTTCCCAAATAGATTAATGGGAAGTCAAATCAATTCAAAGCCTTTGCAAATTGTCCATCCGTTGCATATCTTCTATTTTTATTTATTTTTAATAACTGAAAGACTTCTCCTTTTGCTGAGAATGTGGAGAAACCGAAAATGAGGAAATGGGTTGCCGACTAATTATATTTCTCACTAATCTAATCTAACTTTGTGGACTAGCATGCAAAGGGTGCCGCAAGGGTCAGCAATATAGTAGAAGGCCGCAGTTGAGATCCTTCTTGTTCTTCTCTTTCAAATAAGAGATGGATAAGGTGAGTTTTTTCCCTTGAATTTGCGTATTTTCTCAACTCAATTTAATTCTATTCTATAATGCATATTATGTTAGCTAGGGATTGATTGAACAACACTGTAAGTTGTTTTCTACTTTGGATTTCCCTTCTTTGTTTAATTCATGACGCTGACATATTTGAATGCTCATTTAGGAATGGAAGCTCTAACTTCTATAATAAAATTAGAAACTGCTTTCCAAAAAGACGGTAGAGATTATTTTTAAAAAAATCTCCCAAATGGATTTTCATAAAAAACAAAGATCATTTCGCCACCAATGCAAGATAATGGAGGCGGCATCTGCTCTGCATCTTCACTCGATTTGATGTCATGGAGAGGGCCCTCCTTTTTTTTGTCACAGAGAAAATAGGTACGTATGTTGCTATATAAGAGATGTCCTACGGTGGAGGATCTCATCAAACAGAGATCTCAGTATCTCACACCGTGACATAATGATAGTGTGGAATTCCATGTGGTCTCATCTACTATTAATATCACCGTGATTTTGTATATCTCATGCACACTATTTTCAACCCAACATGTGTCTCATGATCATGGCCCAATAAATAGATTGATGTTTTCCTCAATGGGATTATTCACAAAATCAAAGTGGGACTTAATAAGAGTTTTGATTAGTTTAGAAAATCATACCTCTTGCAAAACCTTTGAGGAAGGTAAGTTTTCGATTTGTGTAGAAGATTGTCTTGTGTATATTTGTAACAGAATCATAACAAGATAGAGGGGAAGAACACCCATCTCACATCTTACCTTTTGAGGGGGTGAGATTGCTTTTCTCAAATATCTTCCAAATTCAGAAATCCTAAAGTAAATTCAATTTTACTTTTGATAAGTTTATTTCATAATATTACTACCTAATTTATTAAGATTTTATTAGAAAGACAATTGGTCACGTTTGGGCGACCCCTACTCCATGATTGGCATCCAGGCCCATAAAAGCATGGGGTGTAAAGAAGAAAATAGAACCTGGAATTTCTATTGCATGGGGTGCATAGATAGGCTAAACACGGAACTTGTAGAAAGAAATATTCTACAGAGAGCAAGTCATTTTTTTAATTTATGGGATTTTTTTTTTTGTTGGGCCTGCACAAAGGAATGTCAATTTTGGGAGGAGAAAATGAGTTACTACATGTAGATTAAAAAGCATACTAAAATTCTAAAAAAAAAAAAAGAGCACTAAAATAATTCTAATATAACAATAGTAGCTGTTCATGGGGTCTTAAAGTTTCAAAAGTTCCCAGGTCTTCTATATACGGTCAACAATTCTTCAAGGATATTACTTATTACAAGACATTTAGGACAAAGCATTGCAAGAATTGCGCTGTGATTTTATAGTGATGTGGTTGCCTTTTTTCACTCGTGAGAAAAGGTATCACTCATGAAGTAGAAAGATGGAGATCCCTGTATGGTTATATTGGCATTGTACTCAGAGAAACGTGATACATGAAGATTGTTTTTTTTTTTTTGCCTGGGCTTAGTGCGGGCTTCCTCCACTAGTTTTTATGAAAAAGAGGAATCTTGCATTTCTTACCTTTCATAGGAAATTGAAATCCTTTCTTGGTAGAAAAATCAGTTCACTTCTCTTCCTTTCCCACACAGAAAACGTGCAGCTTTAAGCAATGAAACACTACGCGGCATAGAAAAATCAGAACAAATTTCATCTATCATGGAATCCTCTCATCCCATCACACAAATGCACCCCAAGTACATAATGGATTCCACATGAAGTACTCAATAATAAAAGACACAAGTAGAGTAAACATTTCTTTTGATGTGGAACCTTTTTTATTCCACTTCACTCAAAGTAAGGGCTACTCCCACAATATATAATAAAGTACCTTCTACTCCATCCTCTTCATTTAAAACATTTTATGATTTTACTTTATACACCAAACATCCAATTATATGCAAATTCACCTACTGATCATTTTATTTCAACCCACTCCTCCTTTGCATAATGTGACACTTACTCTACTCTCTCGCTCTATCCCTCTTGCAAACAAACAGGCCCCAAAGGTAAAATGAATTAGATGTTCCATAAAAAACTTAGAAAGAAATAGGGACATGTAGGGTTGTAAACGGGTCGGTTCTGGTCTAGGTCCATGGTGGACTCGGAACCTGAACCATTAAGGAGAAGGTAGAACTGGATCTGGGCCCGGAATCATTTTGGAACCGGTTTCTTGGCTCCCGAATCAGAACCGGAATCAGAACCATTTATGGGACCGGTCTGGATCCGGGTCTGGGTGTAGGTAGAGAATAAAATTAAAAAAACATAGTTTTTAGGAAAGATTTTTGAAAATTGAGGTAATATGTTGGGTCTCGGGTCTATGGGTCTGAACCAAGGTAGAATTGGACCCGGACCCATTTACTTATCGAGGCCTAAATAAAGACCCAAACCCGGTTTTTAATAGGTTAAACCTTTGAATAATCAGAGAATTGGAGACCCATTTATATCCCTAGGGACATAGGTTTACTTTATATTTTCCCATTTGGTTGGGCCCACCCGATTATCACCTGCTCTATCATCCTTCCTAAGCTAACTCCATTTGGCCAATTAATACCCACGGATGGACTGAATCGCACTAAAATGATGCCCTTTAACAAAATTGTGAAATAGGTGAGCCCTACACACCCCTGCGAGTTAGGGGTGTACAAAAAATCCGTCGATCTTATCCGATCCGCGGATTTTGATCCGTTCCGAAGGCCAATGGATTGGTGACGGATTGAAAATTGTGTAATCTGTTAGCAACGGATCAGTGGCGGATTTCACCCTTAATCCGCGGATTCGATCCGTTATCATTAAATATAAAAATATATATATATAATAAGAAAAAAAAAGTGTAAGGGGTCAATATGTAACCTTATGAATAGAAGAAGATAGGATAAGCATACATCTCTTAACTCCCCCTTTAATTCAGTGGCTTCAGAATTCATGGGTTTTTTCTTCTTCTTTTTTTTTTTTCCATGTAATGTACAGGGACAGATTGAACGGATTAATCCGATCCGATCTACTTCTCCACGGATCCGATCGGATCGAATTTTAATAGCCATGGATTGGTGAAGGATACCAAATCCATCAATCCATAGGTAACATATTGGTGATGAATTTGGCCCAATCCGCATCAATCCGATCCGTGTACACCCCTACTGCGAGTTTAGATGCCCTTTTTATATTTTGTAACACCCTACTTTATGTTTTTTTAACCAGCCACAAATCCTGCTAAGTAACAATTTATACTTTATAAGTTGAAACAACCAAAATATAGCGATTTGGAACTTCTCACCCAGGCAACTTTGGGACATGATCCATTCCTTCTGGAGTCCATTGATTCAACCCATCATCACAATTAACTAAGAAAATGACAGTATTACAGACGCCGCATGTTTGGGATCGATACACTTGCAAACCATTACCGATGGTATGACAAGATGCAACATCTTTAAGTCTACATTACATGGTGATGATAATTTGAGTGTTTTGTTCCTCTGTATTCCGATATGGACGACTTTAAATTACCTCAAAACTAAGTCGAGCGGGAGACATACTCTAAATAAGGTATTTTACTTACAGAAATGAGCTAAAACTTGCAGTAGGCCAAGCTTAAGCTGTAGTACTTTGTGTATGAGCTAAGCTAGAGGAGAGGGAAGCTCAGTTCATTGACAGCCCTACTCATCCATGTCCTCCCATACTTTGTATTGATATAGAAAGGTAAACATCAAAAGCATCAAAAGAAAACTAAATTAAAGCTTATCATGATGGTTCAGTCACCTTGAGGAAGTTCTCAACACATTGGAGAAAGAAATAAAGCATTATAAACTCTATGATTGCAAATACAAGAGCACATGGAGTTCAAAGAGAACCAAAACATGCCTATCATATTGTCAGATTTTTCTTACAAAATAGCTCAACTGGAATCAGTTACCGCTACAACAAAGAAAAACATCCTTGGGCCAAATACCTACATGCTCTTGTACCTCTTCTCAGTTTCTTCCAAATCCTGAATATCCTTGTAATACTTGCAAATGCGGTAGGCAAACCTGCATGAACAGTACACATGGTATTCTAAGCATGGAAGTAGGAGAGTTCAACCACATCTGGTATTCCTGCCAATTAAAGATGCCAAGTACTCACCAATAGAGAAGGCAGGCAGCAATGCAGAGAATTACATTCCTTTGAGCTTTGTAAATCTGCAGAGAATCTTAAAACACTGTGAGCACATGGCTGTGGTAGATTGGACATGGGACCCAATTCATGGTTTAACCAAATCAGAAACAGCAATTGACAGCATTAGTTACCAACTAGAAAAGGGGAAAAAAAAACAAATACAAAAATGCAATAAATATCAAAATCCCAGTTATGGCGTCCAATTCAATCACAACCAGAACTAGCTCCACCAAAGTTGCGCAAGTCATGCAAAACTAAAAAGGAACAAAATACGAACAAGATTGGATTCCTTTTATAACATACAAGCGTGAAGAGGGAACCAATTCAGTCCACCTAAGGAACATGATCTTAAATCAGAATCCCTCTAGATAACTACATAAAATCAGGCATTCCCAGATTGCCCTTGTATTCATTCTTTCTTTAAACCCTTTTCCAAGAGTATTCTTGTAATTGTACTTTGTGATTATTAATATAAATACAAGGGCCATTCATCAAACATGATCTTAAATCAGAATCCCTCTAGAAAACTACATGTAAATCAGGAGCAACACCCACTTCCATAGCCCCTGCATCCCTGGCAGGGTGGTTTAAACTTCCCTCTCCTAGCCACTGGGCCAACTCAGAAAAAAAAAAAAAGCCCTTCTCATCATCATCATCATCATCTTACCTTCCACAAGAATCTTTACAAAAATAGCGCTTCGATGAAACTACGGCTGTTGATGGGGGTGTCAGAATTGAAAAACTAGTGCAAAAAAGTTTGAAGTCTGGAATCTAGTTGTTCCCAGAAGGGTGCATGGATCAGTCGTCAGCAGTTGGAATTGCAGGTTGGGGTATTTTGCATCCAAAGAGAAAATCATCTAATATGTACATTTAGATGAAAAATCATAGTCACCGTAGCCCTATTCTGTCTATTTGGAGTTGGTATTAGGGTGGAAAAACACAGACTGACAATATGGACCTGAGTTTTTAAAACCTAGAACAGACTTATTCCTCTTTGATTCCTCCTACATTGGACTTAATTTTTTTTTCCTCGACAAGAATTGTTCTATAAGGGGTATTAGGCCTTCATGAAAGAACAACTAACGATTCCCCAGAGATGCAAATTGCAAACTATAACACCCCAATACCTAAGGATGCAAATTGGGTTTGGCTGACTAGGCCCAGCACGGCCCAACACGCTAAGTCAACGTGCCCTGGGCTGTGCTGTGCTTGGGTGCCCAGACTCGTGGCCCGGCAACTTCATTCCTCTTCCTTTCCTGTTTCCATCCAAAAATATAGGCAAGTATCCTCCCCTTCTTCTCTAACTTGGCAAGTATCCTCCCTTTCTTCTCTTATTGTCAGAGAAGTTAAGACTTGCAAGAACTTGTTAGAAAATCAAGGAGTTAATGATTGCACAAATCTAGGAGACAATGATGGCAGCAGAAAGGATTTGGAATGGGTTATATGAGAAAACCTCATTGGGTTTCTCTCTCAAAAGGCAATATGGAATGCTCTAGGACCTTTTCTCGATAGCAGACATTTGCATTTAAATGAATGTAACAACTCTTCATGACTGCATTAGAGGGTATGGAAATATGGCTAAATGGCAAGAACAAGGATGGACAAAATTTGACCCGTGGGCCACCCCAGTTTGTGGAGGGCACAGCACAGCATTGCACAATCTGTGAATTTTCACGGGCCAGCACAGCTCGACTGGGTTGAGATGGGCCATCTCTACCGATACCACATATTGTGATTGTATCCATATCATACTATATTCGATACTTCATTTTTGTGTAACAGATGTCCCTGTTGCATCTATGGCATGTCCCTCAAGTACCGTTGCTGTATCCGAGCACAGTAGCAAGCAACACTTATAAATAAGATAAGATTACATAGAAATAAAATAGCAAAAAATGATTAAAAAAGTCAAGTGTGGCAAGTTAAGATTTCTGTTGGACCAAAAGGGTAGAACTAAGGAATTACTGTTCCAGCTTTCTATGCTGGAAGAGCCTGACCAGTACTAAAGGTTGGGGGTCGGCAATGGAATGTGGATGAGCCAAGGATCACACAAGTGCCAGAAGGCGTTGGAAGTTGGGTGATTCTGACATCTAGCTGGAGGATTAGGGAACAAGAAGGTTGTGAAGGTGGAAAAGTAGTTGTCTTCATCATTGAAGGAAGAAATAAAAAATACTTTTGTTGCATAGGCTGTTGTCGCTTATGTTTCTAAAACTGAGGTAAGAAACCTGGTTTGTTGTTGGTTTGGTCTTGATTCTTGAAGTGATTGTAAAGAGGCTCAAAGCAATTCATTCTTGGGTCATTCCACCCAATGAACAAGTATTTCAGTCAGAAGCATGTATTTGAAGGACAAAGGTGACTGACCCATGGACAGAGGTGACTGGCCCTGGTCTGATTCCGTGCTGATTGGCATCCTGTTACATGCATGGATGGAAAAATTTCTCCATTATACTTGGTGCTTGTTTGGAGGCATTGGACTTAGATCACAGTAACAGCAGATCCTTTTAAATAAAAGGTGGAAGGTCATTTTGAGTCAACCAAAGATGAAGCATTTTGAACAGGGATCTGTGGTTCAGCAAGGAGATTGTGTGGAATTCTCGAAAAGCGCGACAGAAGATTATTATGTGGATAGGTGGATCATTTTTTCGATTGAGACACAGGTTAGAGTTGTTGAAACTCAGAAAATAGAAAATGACAATTTGGTTGTTTTGATTTAGTTATGGATTCTCTCTTGGCAGGTGTTCATAATTTTGATGTTAAGGAGGCCATACTCCATAGGCAGTTGATCTGATGAAGAGAATCTTGCAAGGACAGCATTGCTGGATGAATTTCAGTACAAGTTGTTTCAAATTGAGATTCAATGGGGATAAGGGTCTATACTCAATAAACAAGTGGAAAGAGAAAGGGTATCAAAATACCAATCTTTTTCTGGCATTGCTCGTTTCCACAACAAGTAAATCAAATTTGCTATTTACAAGCCAGGATGTGCTTTTGGGAAATCATGGTGATAGTGAATGGGAAATTGTTGATTTCCCCCCTACTTCTCTACACAATGGAGGATGGAAACTCATGGAATGCAACCAAGATTTGAAGTAGAATTTATTCAGATTTATCCCAGGCCATTTCAACTTCCTTTAGGTGAATACATAAGAACTAAAAGACTTCTATTTCTAAAGTGTTAAAATTGAAGAAACAAAAGTGAATTTCCGAAGATGTCCATCAAATTATCTCATCTTTACAGCTTTACCAGAAAGTGAATCAAGGGATGATAAGAAATGAAAACCCAACCATCACCCTAGTAATTCAAATCCTATGAACGTGACCTTGCATATACATATATCCACCTATATCATTCACCCCTTGCCTCTTTAATAATCCTACTCAGAGCCCATGTGACCATGAACTCCTCAGTTTTCAATTCCGGCCACCTATGAAAACTCCACTTGAGAAGGTGGCCTTTGATCTTGTGAGCAATCTAGACGTTAATCTAACAAACGTTTGCCTAATATAATTAGCTTTTTGTAACTTTGTTAGAATGCCCATCTCCGCATTCCTCATCTTTTATTGGAACTAAAATAGTAAAATTACTCTTACATTTTGTCACAAAATGAATGAATGATTGGAAATGGAAATCACATTCATCTCTGGCTAGAGTCCAAAGAACAGTATTTCAACTGCCCATTCCCTGTTTCCCTTGACACCCTAATATCCAAACACTAAGAACATCCAAACGCACCCCAAAAACAATCAAAACAAAGAAAAATCGAGGGAGAAGAAGCAAACTCACATATTTCTCATATCGGTCCCTCTCAGATGCCGTACAGGCCTCGCCCGTGCACATCAATCGGTGCTCGTTCTTCCAGTAGATATCTACAAGAGAAAACAAGAGAGAAAAAAAATCAATATATGCAGAAATCGCGAATCCTGATCGTCCAAAAGCCACGGGAAAGAAAAGTAGGCCCACCCATGATCTGAAACGCAGCGAAAGGGACGATGCTGACTGCAGGCTGCAGGAGCACCGAAACGAGAGAGACGACCCGAGATTTCACGATCTTCGGCAAAGGAACGGTCAAGATGAGAGCGATTGCTGCCTCTGCGGCTACGATGTACGACAGGATCATCCACTGCAACGCCATTTCTCTTTTCTCTCTCTCTTTCTTCTTCTTCTCAATTACTCCCTTTTCTGTTTGGCAGACGAAAATGCAAAATATATGCGCTCGCATGCGAAATTACATACGAAAATCAGGTGGGGTCCACTTTTCAAATGAAGGCATAGGATTCATCATTGCAATGCATGTTTTGAGATAGGGCCGTTCGATTACCACCTTTTGCACAAGTGTCGTGAATCGGTAGAAGCTTTGATTCCTTTGCTTGTGCCCCACGAAAGGTAGCTTAAGTTTTGGTTTGTTTTATTAATAATTTAGGGTGGTGAGATACTTAATTGAGAAGGAATTGGGGGCACTACGTGTTGCAATTTGCAAAGTCCATGTGGATTGCCGAGGATTGATTGTCCACCAGTCCAAACTTCAAACAGATTTGACAACTCTACCAAGGAGCTATTAAACGTTACAGAATGAATACATGGCCCACCTTTGATCGAATTGACTAAATGTAAAAACAGGTGAAATCACATCTTTAATGTGTTTCAGCAATTCGATAACGGCACAATTCCTTGGAATGAAATATTTCTCACAGTGCTGGATATTCAATTCCTCTCACAGTGCCCCCACGAAATGTATTGTTATGAGCTTAAAGATTTTTCTTTAAATTTAAACTTCTCATGATTATTTGCCCAATATCTTATGTATAAGATCATAAAATAAGATGCACTTTTGCTCTAATGTGTTTTTAGCTCACAAGAAGATTTAATAATAATTTAATGAATTATTATCAAAATTTTAATGTACATATGCGTAATGAACTCACCTACAAAAATTTTAATTACTCGTAAAAAGGCCTTTTGGATATGATAAAATTTCAATCTAATATATCATTATTCATTAGGATAATTAAAGTACTTAATTAAAATACTAAAAAAATCATGTTATGTATCTCGTAAGAGTGAATTTTATCTTCAAAAAGCAGAATAAATGAGTGACGTTTGGTGATGTCTCCTTTGAAAAATTGACTTAATTTGCTTCGACCAATTTGAGATTTTGCCAATCCACTTATAGCCAAGTGATGAGACATGGGGCACCTCCCTTCTACAAAAATAAAATAATTAGATATAAATCTCTCACCCTAATACGGGCTCGTTCAGATAATTCATTTGTAAAGTATATTGAAGTGGAGATTCTTATGAGAGCCAATTGATGGGACATGGGGCATCTCTTATTTGGTTTTTAGTTATTTGCGATGAAATATTTTTGATTTTTTATATAGGGAGAAAGAGTTTTTTTTTGTCTTTTGGTAAGTATAATTAGTTTTTTTTAACTTTAAAAAAATAAAAAAAAATTATTTAAAGTGTTTTTCATTTGATACCTAAATTTTTCCTGAATCGACTTTACCTGATAAGTAAAATTATCAGACAGGTAGAGACTTTATAGATTAACATGAGGCGTGAATTTGCTCTCCCATGTATTTCGTTACATATATAGCGAACAAAGTCCCGCCAAATGTTTGAGGCACCACTGCTTCAGCTGATGACGCTGAAGAAGAGGAAGAGATGACGCTGCAGCTGATGACCGTCTCCCAATCGATCTTCTCATTACTACAGTTCCTTCGTCGAAGCTCGTGAAAACTCAAATCCTCTCTCTCTCTCTCTGTCGTTTCTTTCAGATTCCACATCATTCGTTTCGTTAGCTTCTTTTTCTACCATAGATCTCCTTTCCGGTGTTTGGATACCCTTCCGATTTTGTATAATCTAGGGTTTCTCCATCGATCGATCCATGGCCATCAGATCTGGCGGCTGAACGCTTTTCTTCGATCTCCTACCCAGCGAAAGCTCCGGCGACGACAAAGCCTTCCTCCACCGCTCCGCCTCCGATCCATGAACATGGCGCAGGATCCTCCGGCAAGGACTGATGGCAAGCAGAACCGACCCCGTCGACGGAAAAAGGCTTCGATGTTGAAGAAGCAAGCCCTGCTATGGATACGCATCGACGAAGATCCGATCTCTCTGCACGAGATCGTCCGGAATCCGACAAGAAGGACCGAATCCCTAACGGATTCGAGTCGGATTCCAACAGGTCTGTCGTCTGCAATCCGATGATTTCTGAGAACGGAGGTGGAGATGTTGAATTCGGAGGCGGATTTCCGGTATTTGCATGCGAGCCCTGTTTCGGTGGTGGAATTGCGCCAGAGGACTGTGAATGGGAGTCCGTCGGAGGTTGCGAAACCTGCCAATGATGAGAAATGAATGGAGATGAGTTCGTCGGGGCATCAGATTGCGCCTAATGGGAATGTTGCCGGCAAGCTGGAGACTGCCAAGTCGGCGGATTGGAATCGTGTAATGGCAGAGGATTCAAATTGTAAGTTGGTTTCATTTATTAAGATTCTGTTAGATTTTGTTTGGAATTGGTTGTTGTCAGATATACATGCATTTATGCCCAACAGTGACATTGTTTTGGTACCAGATATAAGTGTTGTTGCTTGAGATTTGGAGATATTCTTCTCCTTATGGAACTTTGTGTGACACCAAGTTGAGATTTTTTGGCTATTGAACATTTTGCAATCTCATTCTAAATCATTTAGCTCTCATAAGAACTATGGAAAAAGGAAGAAGAAATTGATATATAAAGGAGGGGAAAGGTAAACGAAAGCAGATATCCAACTTTGTATGAATGAATGGACATGTGACTAGAAATGGAAAATGCAAATTTGTTAGAAAGATGCCTGCCCCCTCGCCACCCCCAAACTATTCAGGCCACAAGGCACTCATCAAATGGATGTCAACAGACAGAAGATGGTTAATGGTTGACTTTAAGTGGGGAAAATAAGAGATGTAATGACTAACATTGTCATGTCAGTTTGGTGTTTGAACTGGGAGCTATTCATTCTATATCCCACTTGGTTGCCTTCCATATATATCATGTAGCATTTACCCATATCTAGGAGATATTTTTTCAGTCAATTTTAACTGTCATGAGATCTAGAATCTAGACCCAATGGGAGGCCATTGCATTATCTTAAAAAGAGTAAGGGGTTGAGTATTGTTGTTGGTGGCTGAAAGGATTGAACTAATGGATCTTAATGAAATATAGGACAGATCATCCCATAGTAGACCTTATCCTCTCATTGTCCCTGCTTTGGAAAAATGATTTGAATTTCTTGAGGATGTCTTTAGACGTTATCAGCTCATGCTTTGAGCTGTTCATTGGAACATGCTTTAGAGTATCATTTTCCATCTGTTACATCATCTTCATTTCTGAGTATCTGACTTTAATATTGTTCTTGTAGCTTATTAATGTTGGATTTTTCATGTCCTGATTCATTTTTGTCATTGCTAATGATGATGCCAGCAAGGATCCTGATGACCTTTTGGAGATTTCTGAATGTCAGGTGAGAATATAAACTTATAGCAGTGCTTGGTTTAGTGGAGTGAAGCATTTGTTAGTGATTCTGGTAAGTTATCAAACATATGTAACTATCTCTTTTGTTAACGCAATTTGGTTTTGTTACTAATTTGTCAGCGCTGTTCATTTTCTCTAAGCCCTATTGGCAAAGCAAGGATCTTCTGAACAATTACCTGTACACTACCTGTCGAAATGAATTTCACTAACTTATGACCTTCTGTTACATTACATCAGCAAGTTTCAGTTTTATGCAAACATGGGGCAGAATATATATATATATATATATATGTATAAGTTGTGTGGGCATTATCAAGTATCAACAACCACATGCACATTTCTTTTTGAATGATGTAATTGCTATACATGTACAGGGGCGGACCTAAGTACAACCATGAGGGGGCGGTTGCACTTGTTGGACCTCGGTCCGCTTTTAATACCATAATGAAAATATAGCTGTGCTTTGAAAATTCACTTAAAAATCTTGCTTCCAGCCCCAAAACCCACATGAGAGTTCTAGGTTTGTTCCCAAAACCTAATTGCATGTTTGAGTCCACACCCCTCAAGCGAGAATCATGGGTCTGTCATTGTACATGTGCAACAAGAGTAAGACCCACAAGGTATGTGGACTTAACTCAGGCCAAAAGGGTAAATTTTTATTTTGACCGGTAAACCAGAAAGGCAATGGAGATTCCATAGTTTCAAAATATGGAGAAGCATGACCGAATCCCAACTTGAGTTAAATTTCATAATCATATCAGCCTCCCAATAATTATGAACAAAATTCAGGGATAATCTCATAATCAAATCCTTAACTTCTTCATCGACATATGCAATTTACCAAGGATATGCTTAGGTTTGGATGCTCACTTTGGCACAAGCAAGAATCTCCTTCCACCACCAACGGAATAGTACATGTGAAACAGTGTAATGAGCGTAACGAGTGTATTTGGCAATCTGAGAAGTAGTACCAGGATGGGTGACCGCATAGGAAGTTCTCGCGCATGCACATGGGCCAAAGCAGACAATATCATGCTGAGTTGGGCGGGGCTGCGACAATACTTAACATAGACAAGCTTATCTAAAACTTAAGGGCACAACTCCATATATAGAACCAATTTTTGTAGTAGTTTATGAAACATCTAGTCCTAAATAATGCTACTTGTGATATAACTCAATCTTTTAGGTTTTTGTGTGTTCTTTTTTGTCTATTACACATGAATAATGTAACTTGGACATGGACATGTGAGCGGATGACTGAAATGAATGTGCCAGACTTGGACGTTGGAACATTGGAAACTTGAAACACCTACATGTCCATGCATGCAGTGAAGTAATGATACTGAAAATGTATTATATTATAAAATATGTGCATTCCAACAGATCAGTATGCTGTATGCCCCATTTAACGTAAAGTGAAGAGGTTCATAGCTGAATGTTTCCTTATACCTGATAGTGAAGAAGAATTTCCTCCATACTTATAAAAGGAAAAGAACAATTTTGTCCATCGGTTTTCTTTTCATGATCAAGACTAATCAATGTGTATTTTATTCCATGTCATTGATCCACCTTACATGACTGTTATCAACTTACTGCTTAATAATCCAGTATTAGCTGTCATTTTCTTTACCATAGTTTAACTATCTTATTTTTCGAAGATATCATCTTCATTGCAACTGTTGTGGCAGGCAGTTCCAGAGGCCGTGTGCAGCAGTATTGTCTGATTTTGGCTGTTTTATTGTGTTGGCATCTGGGGTTACTCTTTTACAGGCAACAGTTGGGTGTTTAAAGCTGTTGTTCTGAATTGCATCAGATATAGAGGCATTTCATGATGCTGTTGTTGCATTTCATGGTGGGTATTTCATGATGCTGTTGTTGCATTTAATTTCAGCCTTGCAAATTTGCAGTTTTACTGAGGCCCCTTGAAAGTACAATCCTAGTATTCTCATTTTTATGCTTTTGATCATTTAATATGTTTTTGTCCATGCGCAAAAAACGGAAGACAGATTTCAAGTGCCTCCTTTACATATATGTGTGTCCCATTTCTGATAAGATTGTTGATCTGATGGGTCCTATTAAAATGGGGTTTGCATCAAAATCTCCCAGATCTGGAGGTTCTAATCCTATTCTTGTGATCATTTTTTTTTAATTTTTTTTATGTCTTTTCATTCTCGTATTCTCTAAGAAATGTATATTGTGGGACATTGTGATGTTAAATCCCCTGTTCCTCTTATCACATTGATTGGAGGCTCAGGCTATCCCAGTGTTGGAATGTTTTGTCATCTTTATTTGAAGTAAAGCCCGTCAAATCAACCATCCTGTTTTCCAAACCATGTACCCAACATGTATTGATTGGATTAATAGGCAAACTACACGCTGATGATCAGGAGTCAGGATCCAATCGTTACATTTTTATTTTATTTTTATATCTATTGTCATAGGTATTTAAGTTTTTTTTCCTTAGCTTGCCATACTTCTGCATTCGTTTATTTTGTTATCTCAGGCAGTCACTTTATCTACCTGCATAGTTGCTCATAACAATGCGTTGCTTGCTCTGTTGGTGTCAAATAATTTTGCTGAGATCAAAAGCAATGTAATCAAACGAGTGAGCAAGGAAAACCTTCATAGTCTGGCATCTTATGGTGAGTTAAATTCTTTCTATTGCTGGTTTCCTTTATTGTTATTGATCCAATGAAGATGCCAACTGATGTCCATGCACATTTCTTAGTGATGAATATACTTTAGTTCCCGCCACCCCCATCCTTTGGTGGTATGATGACCTTCCTACACTCCAACAGACTAGTTTTGTTTGACTTGATACAACTCAGAATGAAAAATTGAAGATTTTGTAAATAACCTCACTGTTCCACCTTCTATGGTGTCTGATCTCCTGATTACCAGAAGGCACTAATATTCCATACCACTAGCCAGCTGGGGGACCAATAATCATTCATTCTACCAGAGTATACGAACCAATTGGGATTTGGGGGACATCCAGACTATAGTTTTTTTGATAAAAAAAATAGGGTCATTTACCTAGAAAATCCCACTAATTAGAGTAACGACTGCTAAGGTCCTCGAACTTTTTTAATATCAGCCATGGACATCCCTCCCAAATCCCATTATTTCATTTCCTTTTTGCCCCTGAGTTTGTTGATGTCAACAAAACCCTAAGATAGAAATCGCCCCCTTTCATTTTTTTCATACCCATTTTTTTGCATATATGTTTATGTTGATGTTGACATAATTTTTGTCGACGTCGATAAAAAATGTGTTTTACAGAATGACCTTTATTTTGTTCAGAGTGCAAATTAAACTCCTAACTGAACGTTTATGTCGACATAAATATGTGTTTATGTTGATGTCGATAATTTTTTTTGTCTACGCCGACAAATTCTATATTTTACAGAATGATCTGTGTTCTGTACAGAGTGCAAATTAAACTCCTAACTGGAATCAACGTAGGCATATGTTTATGTTGATGCCAACAAATTTTTTGTCGACGTCGACAGATTCCGCGTTTTACAAAATCCATTGTAAAAGGAATAAACTCCTTTCAGTAGGTTTATGTTCATCCTTATACATTGTGTTCTGCAGCTACGTGGTATAACCTGTAAACTTTTAAGAATTACATTTTCAACACCATTAAAAGGGAACTTGTAGTCTTCAACCAATAGTATCCAAAATCAATGATCAACCAAGAATATGACACCATGAAAGACAATGATATATTCTACATTTACAACAATGAATTAGAATAATTAAACAGACATTTCTTCAAACAGATGGTGTGCATCTAAGGAGTGAAGTTTTTCTTTTCATTGTAGAGGTTTGTAAAATGCATAACAATTTGTTAATTGAGACCAACATGAGAAAACATAGAAAGATAAAGATATCTCAACCATCCATTAAGGAAAGTACACTTGGCTAGTATTTTCTACGATCACAACTTACACTCATTTAGAAAAAAATTCATCGCACCATTCACACAACCAACACCCCCACCTCTTTCTTCCCCATTCATATTCACCATTCACAAACAAAATCCACTTCAACTCAACCTTTTTCCATTATGACCTGTGCCCCCAACCAAACACAACCATAAACCTCCTTGCATCATACCCTAACCCACTTAAACCCATAACTTCTTCTTACAAAGAAGTACAGTACATTGGAAGATTGTGGAAAGAAGTGTCGTACAGGTGTCCTATTAAAGGTAGGGCTGTCAAAATGCCACACGACCCATTAACACGATACGAACCCACACAATATTAACGGGTTCAAGTTGTTATTGGGTCAAACCCGTTAACACGTTAAGTTAACGGGTTGTGTACGAATTAAACAAGTAACTCGTTAACAACCCGCTTAACCCGTTGAAATTTTTTTAGTCCCTAAGTGTAGCTAGAATTACTTTATATTTATAAAGAAGAAATTAAAATTTATTATTTTATAGTGGGGTTTTAGGTGGAATCCACTCGAGATTCTCACTTACAGTTTTATGTTGCTTTTATATTTTTTTCTTTATATATTTTTATATGGATTTTCTTTTAATTTTCGAAATGACTTAATTGCTTTAACGGGTTGGGTTGTATAACTCGTTAAATTAATAGGTCGTGTTCAAGTTGGGATTTTCTAACCCATTAAGTTAACGGATCGTGTACGGGTTGAGGTGATTTTAACCTGAATTCGTTAACCCGTAATCCAAATTTGTTAACATGACACGATTGACAGCCCTAATTACAGAATCGTGACTCCTAGGCCTCAGCAAGTGCACAGTCCACACTTTGCGGAGATGCCCACTTCGTTACATTTGGGCATATGGCTTAGTAGTCCAGTTTGTTGACTTGATAGTCCCATAATATTCATATACAGGTAAATATATAAAGTACCCACTTCACAAGATGTCGAACAGTTTAAATTATTGTGTAAAGAACTATTGTGGCCCTGCCTATGCCATGCTACCAGCTTTTCCATGCTGTGCTGTGCATGAAAGGATGTGTTCCACCATTGACGGGGACCCAAAAACATCCAAGTAGTCATCCTGCTAATGCCGCAAGGTTCACAAATGGAGCAATGAGATCACATCTGGGAGATCTTTAAGAAAACGATAGGCTCACTGGTATGAATGGGGGTGTCAGCAAACTAAATGCTTGCTGATGATCAGGAGCATAAACTACCTCTCCTTAAAAAACACTGTTAGATATTACTGTGAAAACTCAGTTGCTTACATTAAGGAAACTTCCGAACCAGGGACCCTCAGTTTCCAAAATATTTTGAGCAAGTACGAATAAAACAAATGCTGTGATGTGAAACCTCTCCACCGTGTCTGACAGTGCAACCAAGTGAAACAATTTAGTAAACAAAGAAGAAAAAAGAAAATATTTTTAAAAAAAATATATATATATATATATATATATGGTGAGGTTTCTGTCATGGAAAATAAATTGGTTAAGTCGGGTTTCGTTAAACAGAGAAGTTGTAAACATTGGAAGAGAGTCCTCATACTGAGGATTTCATGGGAGGTCAATTATGACTATAATTGGTTTTCATTTGATTGAAACCATTAAACTTTAAATGAAATAAAAATCTTGGAAATTATTAAAGCCCTTGTAAATGATATGGACTCGCCAAGAGGGGTGGGGGTACAAGAGATTCAAATAATAATAAATTTGGCTCTCCGAACCGAACATTTGTTCGAAATTTATGTGCATTTCAAACTTACTTTGTTCCAAAGTTGTAAACAAACTCTTTTATGGGAGATTGAATGGAAAGATTAAAACTAATTGTTCTTGAAAGGTTTTGTAGAAGTGGTGGGGTTTATTTATATAAACATATGATGTTGGTAATGAGGAGAAAGTTTCGATTTGTGAGTGTAACTGGATTCCCTCTAAAAGTGGTGTTAGAAAACCCTTTTCTCTAATCTCTCATCCAAATCTAACGGTTATAAAGGACCTTCTTGATGATAATGAAAGGTGGAAACACAGAAAAAACTTAGAAATATCTTTAGTAATAAGTAAAGATATTGTTGATATTATTAAGATATACATTTCTCATGATAATTGGGAGGATAGGAGAGTGCAGACCCACTATAAGAGTACTGGTGAGGACATGACCACCAACTTGGCCTTTAGGATTATAAGGAATTCTAACCCTAATACCCTGAAAGCATCTATGGAGATTGCCTATCCCCAAAGAATCTTACTCTAGATGGAAATGCCTAAGAAGAAATGATTTCCTTATATCCTTATACAGGGAATCTATATATCTAAATGGATGTGTTAACAATACAGTTAAGGAGAGGCGTTGAAACCACAATTCTTATTTTCTTAAAATTCATCACAACAGTTGTCAAACGCTCACCGATATACTCTCTTCCCATACCACTCCCTCTCCACTATCCTCTCTACCAACTGTCCACTTTGTAACTGAACTGTGAAACTGCATTAAACTGCTCCCTCAATCCAATTTACAACAACAAATACACAGACTATGCAAACAAAAAAACAAAAAACAAAAAAAACCACAAAAAAAACAAATCAGAGGAGAAGAAGGAGAAAGACAGACCGGAGAAGAGAAGATAAAAAACTCACCATTACAAATCAATGACTATAATACGATGACAAGTCAGTATCTCTCTCCCAAATACCAATTCTCCTATCAGTTCTCTCAATCCTGTTTCATGATCTTCTTTTAGATGAATTTCTTTTGATCTGACATTGATGAAGTAAAATAGGAGATAAAGAACAAACTAAACAATCAAACACAATAAACGAACGAACCTTCTCTCCCCCCTCCCTCCGTTTCTCTGTTTAATTCGATAACTGGGAAGAAATCGGACAATGAGATTGCCTCTACTGGAAAAAAATTTGGTAGTACAAAAATTTACTGGAAACAATAATCATCCTCTATGAGAATGATGTCAGCTGTTGCGACGAATTTTAATGTGGACTATACCCATTGGTATAAATGTTTTTTTTTTTTTTTTTAATTTGGATTCTGAACTCAGAAACCAACAAGATGTTGCTGGACTTGACATCCCTGTGAACAATGGGTGGAGAGCAGGAATGGTGCATGTAGCACAGACCTTGAGCAGCCCCAATTGGAATCTGGAACAACGTCGGCCAATCCAACCTTCCAATTCTAGCCCAACCTGAATCCGAATCAGACCCTCCTCTTGCCTTCCCATGGATCCATCGGTACAAGCTCCCATTCTCCATGTACTCATAAACCAAAAGCTTGGAATCCTCACTGGAAATGCAACAGAGCAATTTCACAATGTTGGAGTGTCGGATCCTACCCAAGATGTAAGTCTCTGCCTCCAATCCTTCTCCAGTTTCTTGAATACTGGAGAACATCTGTCAAACATGGATCCAGCAAAAGCAAACCCTATCCTCTATCCTCTATCCTCTCTCATCTGTCAACATTCTTTTACCAAATGAGAGAAGGTGAGATACTGCCGAGTTATCGAACGGCACGGGGGGCATCCGGTCGAAGAAGAAGCGATCGACGAGGTCCGCGAAGATGAAGGCTAGGGCTTCTTTGGATTTGGGGATTATCTTCTAATCTCTCTTCTAAAACATTAAAAAAAAAAAAAAACGAGATGCAGCAAGCGAAAAGAAAAAAGGAGATTCCAATAGACGGATTTATAGTAGAAACGTGCAATTAATCAAAATAGAGAGAGCAACAGATGGATGATGAAGAGGAATGTGAGAGTTCTTCTGCCTACGTTGAGGAATAAAGATAGGGGACGATTCTAAAAGTTGATATTTTATTAAACAACTCCTAATAGCTGTTAACAGGGAAGCAAACACCAAAAAAAAAAAAAAAAACCAAAAAAAAAAAAAAATCAACTACAGCAATTAATAAGTCCCCTTCTCTCTTCCAGCTGTACTGATCTAAGTTCATAGAAACTACCTAAACATTCCCACTTAATGCACAGTTTTGCAGACAGACCCAAAAACCAAATTGGGTAGAGGCCCAGATGGACTTAATTTCTAAAATTTGTAAACATCTATGCGTCTGTACAAATGTACCTATTACCCGTTATAGAAGTTTCCTATCTATAGATGTACCACAAAATTGATATATGTTCGAAATATAGACACCACAGAGTGAAAACAGAATTGACCGAAAGGTCTAAATAAACAACCAAAAGGTCTAAATAAAAAATTGATATATGTTTGATATTTAGACACCACAGAGTGAAAACAGAATTGACAAAAAAAAAAGGTATAGATGAATAAACGTAGGCCCACATAAATTTGTGTGGATCCAATTTCAACCACACATTATTTTGAAAATAATATTATAAAGCTTTGACACATCTTATGGATCATGATGTCTCTTTGGTTATTTTTCATCATATTTCTTACAAAAAAAAATATCATTAGAAAAAAAATATAGAAGAATATATTTCTATTTTTTATTATATTTTATGGAAAGACGAGCCATAATAGACTAGAATAAAATCATTTATTTAAAAATAAATGAGTCAAATTATTTAATACGAAATTAAAATAATTTCCAAATCTGGGAGTAACAGCGAAAATCACTATAGGAACAAAAAGGAGGAATTTTTTATCCTTTATGAAAAAGGGCAAAGGAAGACCCATATAATGTGCCGTTTTGAATTGAATAATGAAATAATGAAAGCGGGACATTTTACTACATTAATCCAAAAAATTAAGAAAAGTAGTCACCATAAAATTTAATTAGGTGAGTTTGTCAATGTAACATCTTCGCATTTACCAAAATTAATGATTTCATATGCATCTATAGTTTGTTGTACTAAGATGAATTAATTGAGAGATTCTGATCTTCTACTTTGCTTTGATCTAGGCTTGGATATGGTTAGGATTAATTTAATGGTCAACCTTGACCAAAAACTTGGGATTGAAGTAGAAACATAAAGATATGGGTTTACTTATGTGATATGGTATATAATTTTTTTATTTTTTTACTTACTTTCTATTTCAAATGTAATCTATGAAATTAAATGTTAGTGGTTACTAATGTATTTAACTTCAATGGATTGGCCAAAAACTTAAACAATAACCACAATTTATTCAGAAAATTAACTGTATTCGATATTCAACAAATTTATTGAATTTATCTAAGCAAAGAATTAAATTAGATTTTACCTTGCCATTACCATAATGCCAGATTTGGGATCTAATTCAAGACAGAATATTGAGACTAAACCAGACCTGATTTTTTAATGTTAATCATGTCAAAGTTTGGGTCTATTTCAGGACCCAAAAATAAGGTATAAACCGGGCCGATTCTGGAACATGAATAAGGCCATATTTTACAACTAATTAGCGACAGAATATTGCGTCTAATCCTTGCTAGGATTTAAGGTCTAAAACAGGGCCTAATTCAAGACAAGATATTGTTTCTAATTAAATACAGAATTTGGGTCAATAAAAATGCCAAAACTTTTGGTCTAACTCAGACCAGAAGTGTAGTCAAAATCAGGCCAGAGTTATAGAATTGAGTCATGCCATAATTAGACCATACTTTTAATTGAATGATGACCAAAAAAGAAAAAAAGGGGGAAGATGAATAAATGTAGGCCCACATAAATTTGTGTTGGTTCAATTTCAACCACAAATTATTTGTCAGTTGGGGCTAAATAATATTATGAAGGTTTGACACATCTTATGGATCATGATGTCTCTTCGGTTATTTTTCATCATATTTATTACAAAAAAAAAAAAGATAGAAAAAACTATAGAAGAATATATTTCTAATTTTTTATTATATTTTATGGAAAGACAATAGCCATAATAGACTAGAATAAAATCATTTATTTGCGAATAAATGAGTCAAATTATTTTAATACGAAATTAAAATAATTTCCAAATCTGTGAGTAACTGCGAAAATCGCTACAGGAATAAAAAGGAGGGATTTTTTTCCCTTTATGAAAAAAAGTGCATAGGAAGACCCAGAGAATGTGCCGTTTTGAATTAAATAATGAAATATTGAAAGCGGGGCATTTTACTACATTAATAAAAAAAATTAGAAAATTAGTCACCATAAAAATTAATTAAGTGAGTTCGTCAATGTAACATCTTCGTATTTACCTAAATTACTTATTTCATATGCATCTATATATTGTTGTACTAAGATGAATTAATTGAGATATTCTGATCTTCTACTTTGCTCTAATCTTGGCTTGGATATGGTTAGGATCAATTTCTAAAAAAATGTATGAGTTAGAAATGACAATGAGTATTAATTGCATAGCATACTTATATTGTTAATAAATGCCACTAATCAAAGAGTAAAGGACTACAAATAAAATTCACCAAAGCAAAGAGTAATTGATGTGGAGAGTTATAAAACTTTTAAATATGATAAATTGAACTATGACATGTATCTGATTATATTATGTATATCAGTTTGCTGATATCCGCTCGAATAAAGCAAAAGAGGATATACGTTTCGAGTCAACTTAAATTATTTCCTCATTTTTTACGAACAAAATACAATCAGGGTAATCTTGCCATTTAAAGCTATTAACTGTTGACCTTTTTTTTAATTTTTAATAATGTCCAAATTATATGTTAAGGATTACTATTTTTAAGTTTTAAACCAGGGCATAAATAAGGCCATATTGTACTTCTAATTAAAGACAGAATGTTGAAGGTAATAAATCAGGCTAGAATTATGGGTTTAACTCAGACTAAAAAGGCAATCCAAATCATGTAAGAATTAAATATTCAAATCAGGCAATAATTAGTCACTACTTATAATTGAAGGATGATAATAAATTAAAATATAGATGAATAAAGATGGGCCCTCATACAGTAGTAATGTATAAAATAAAATTAATGGCCTAAAAGGAAAAATCTGACTGCTCATGATCGTGACTTTCAGAAGATTTTAACACATTTCCTATTCTGTGCAGGAATATATTTATTTTTTGTGTTGTGACGGAAACCCAATCACGAGTATATTGAAGAAGCTCTAAGGATTCTAACTGAGGTATTTAATAATATCAACGACATCTTATTAAAAATTTTTAAATCAAACTATGAAAATTTGTTACATCTTATGGATCATGATGTGTCTTTTTTTTTTTCAACAAGTTCTTCACTTTTTTTCCTCACACTAAGGTATTTAGTACTTTGTATGTGTTCATGTTGAATTACATGTTAGCATCACCAAAGAATAACATCTAGCCTAAATAGATTTTAAAAAAACAGCAACAACCAAAGGCCAATAAATACTGTTAATGACTATAAAATGGCATAGGATTTAATGACTCGCCACCTTAGACAACTTAAGGGATAGGCTACTACGTCTAACTTCAATCCTGTGATGAAGCAGATAACCAAGGCGTGATATTATGCAATTTATTTTATTATTGGAAAATAATTATTCAGTAAATTTTTAATGTTAAATAAGATCGCGTTTTATTAAGCTATCTTCAAATAACAACTTCACGCGAGGAAAAAATAAATTAGGTATCTTCACATATGGACAGGGGGCTAAATTAGTCCAATTTCAAATGCAGTTATGGGTTTACGTAGGTTATATGGTATATAATTATTATTTTTTCTTAATTTCTATTTCAAATATATTCTATGACATTAAAAGTTAGAGGTTACAAATGGATTTAACTTCAGTGGATTGGCCAAAAACCTAAACAATAACTACAATTTACTCAGAAAATTAACTGTGTTCAGTATTCAACAAATAAAAATTAAATTTATCTAAGCAAAGAATGAAAATAGATTTTACCTTACCATTACCAGAAGGCCAGATTCGGGATCTAATTCAAGACAGAATTAGATGAGGCTAAACCAGGCCTGATTTTATGGTGTAAATCATGTCAAAAATTGGGTCTATTTCAAGTCCCAAAAATAAGGTATCAACCGAGCCAGATTCTGGGCCATGAATAAGGCCATATTTTACAACTAATTGAAGACATAATATTGGAACTAAGCCCTGCCAGGCTTTTGGGTCTAAAACAGAGACTACTTCAATACAAGATATTGTTTCTAATTAAATACCGATTTTGGGTCAATAAACATGCCAAAATTTTGGGTCTAACTCAGACCGGAAAAGCAGACAAAATCAGGCCAGAGTTATAGAATTAAGTCATGCCATAATTAGCCCATACTTTTAATTGACTGATGATTAGAAAAAAGAGGGGGTAGATGAATAAAGGTAGGCCCACAAAAAGTATTTCTATATAAAATTTGGGTGGGTCCAATTTCCACCACACAGTATTGGTATTTTTTAAATAAAACCCCGTAGCTTTGACACATCTCATGGATCATGATGTGTCTTTGGTTATTTTTCAGCATATTTATTGCTTTTCAAAAAGTTTAAAGACTAGATGAATTAAAGATAAATTAGTCAAATGTGCCTAATGACTTGGCCTTTATTTACCCACTTAGCCTTTTTTTTTTTTAATTCAAATTGGCTTCAGAACCATCACAAGAAAGGAATCCCTTAGAAGGGTCTGTGGTGATAAATAACTGACCTTAACAAAAGTGAAAAATGAGGCAGCCAAAAAGAAGTCGAAGTTTAGTGATAACTAACTAAGCTTAAATAAAATAATTGGACGTTAAACCTCTATGATTATGGCTTAAAACATCCTATAGATACACAAGTTATTAGCGATTAGGTTGTTGCAAGAAGACATAATACGAGCTAAAATTCAATTTATTATGATGTTCTTAAGAGTCATTTACTATCATTAACTCTTGGATTTGAATGGATTTTAAGCAAATATTAGTTTGATATGAACGCCACATCATGAAAATGTCTCAGTGATGTGGTGTAATCTTTCCTTCTGGTAGAAGTAGTATGTGATACTGATCTTTCCTTCTAATGAGATTCCCTCTCATAAACATCTTTTGGGATTAAAAAATGAACATAAAAAAAAAAAAGAACCATAACCAAGTTAGATTAATAAAAACAAAAGGGAAACAAGATAAAAGGAAAATCCAAATTAGGGGGAAATCAGAATTAGGTAAAATAAAAAAAAGGAATTAATTAAAAAAAAACCCAAATACTCGAACATCGTTTAACAAAATAATACCCCTTCCAATCTACATAACTAATTAATTTTACAAGATAAATAGATACAAATAGGTAGGATTACTTTTGCAATAATTATGCAACACCTTAAGCAAACAATAGATTTAAGATGATTTTACACACACCTAAAGGAGACTGATGTAAGGCCCACTAATTTATTTTTCTAAATTCTTTATTTAATAAATTTCTAATTTTAACATAAACCGCATTTTATTCAGCTATCTTCAAACGAATGATTAGCTCGGTTTAAAAAAATTAGAAAAATAACTATCTTCAAATGTGGACCGTGGCATGGACTAAAAAAAAAGATCAAATGCAGTTAGGGGGTTAGGTAGGTAGTTCCGCGCTGATAACTTTTTTTAGACTGACTTTTTTAAAGAAATAATCTACAGTATTAGCATGTGGTTATTTTCATTATGTAATGGATATTATAAAGCCATCTTTATTGTGGTATGTAGTTCATCGACATTATTATTATATTATAATTGATATGTATGACGTACATTTCGAAGTACAATGAATCAATAGATGAAAAGATGAATGATTTAAAAAAAAATGAGAATAAATAAAATTATAAGGAAGATATCCAAGTTAATAAAAAAGGTAAAGAAAAAAAAAGGATAAAAGAAAAAAATAAGTAAAACAAAGAAAAGAATGATAAGATAATATATATTATACAATATTGTCAGGACGAACCTTAATGGTAGTACATTAGGAGGAAAACACTCTCACAAAAAAGGGCAATTATATAAAATAACTTTAATTGGTTTCATAAATAAAAAAGATTTACCAAAAAAAAAAAACCAAAAAAAAAAAAAAAACACGTGCAATCTGGTGACCAAATTAAGTTTTATAGGATCAATGTGTACAAATAGGTAGTACTAGCAAAACCCCGTGCTATGCACAAACCAAGCAAAACCCTTTCTTCTATTTTTTTTATTTTTTTTTACCCTTTAACCTGACACTAATTTTTTATATTAGTATTTTTTTTTTATTCTAGACCCTTGAAGTACACCTTCAAATGTCATTTTAATGTAGTCCTCCTTTTTTATTTTTATTCTTTAGATTTGTACCATTTTTGTTTTCCTGGGTTTTTTTTTTTTTTTTCTAGTCATTGTTTTATATGCCCAAAGCCCACCCTGATGTAGAATTGTTCACTTTGGGCCTCGGTCTAAATGTATGATAGTTCTACATCCTTATCTGGATATAAAATTATCCAAAAGTTGAAGGGTCATAGAGATTTTTCAGGAAATGTGCTTTTTTTAAAGGAAAAATATATTAAACAAAGAATTTGGAAATATAATTTACTGGGCCTAATATCATGCCTAGGTCCCTCATTAATCATTGGCTTGCAGTTAGACCTAGTATCTAATTCTTTAAGTTCTTTAAGTTGGAAAGCCATTAAATCCTAAACTATTGAGATTGTATCAAGAAATGTGTTATATAAGGTTTTGGACCCTTTTTGTTTTGCTTAATTTTTTATTTTGTTTTAATTTTTTCTATTTTTTTGTTTTCATTGTTTTTATCTGCCCAAAGCTCACCTTGCATGTGGAATTGATCTTCTGGGACAGGTGGATTGATGGGTTTAAAATAGGATTTAGATATTGGTAAAATATTTTTAAATATTAAGCAATGTAAATTGCATGGTCTAAGCCATTATAGAAGTCCCACTAATATTATATTTATTCTCTTTTTTTCTTAATTAAAAATTAACTTAAAAAATGCAGGCCATGTGGGATTTGGAGCAGGAGTCCCAAATACTTCTTAAAATATCTCAAAATCACATTCCCACAGTCATATTTTAGTGCCATAATCCCTACTATATCATTTTTATTTTGTCAATTTATTAACATAATTTTACTATTTATAACACCTTCAAACACAGTAAAATATGGTATGATCTATAACCTTATTTAAGAATTTTAAGACATTGACAGCAAAGCTCGAAGATCACTTGGGTCTGTGCGTAGTGCAGGTTCCGCTAGTAAAAATGAAAGTTGAGAGTATCATCTCAATGACAAGCAACACGATATTTCTGGCCAAAAAGAGGTAGTTAAATAAAGGCCCTGGTATATTCTTCCACGTGCTTGATTTGGGAATGAGAATTTTTAAATGGATACTTTCTTATTTACTAATGCAGCTTTCAATTGTAACGTCTCTTGTAGGGGCAGCTTTCAATATATTTGGGTACCCTCCAAATATATCTCCAGCACTAACAAAATCTTAAGGATAAGAATAATAATAATAATAATAATAAGTAAGAAAACAACGAATCAGGACTAAGTTGACCATCAGTTCCTTTATTGTGAGCCCCAATTGATTAATGGGCTAAATACTACATAAATGTCCTCCCTGTTCTGCAACAGGGGGAATTTGGATTTTACTTGGAGGGCATCCATTCAGAGGCCATCTCGGGCCAAAATCATAAAAACCATTCAAATTTTGAAAAAGTAGAAGATATATATATATATATATATATATATATGCTTGTTAGACAATAGGATTAGTTTGAAGTTTGATTGTTCCAGATGGTAAGGTCCTCTTGAATTCTAAACCATTAGCTCGAGTTTTGAATGACTCTAATTTTTTTGGAAAGTCTCCCAAAATAGAATAAAAGACTAACAAAGTTTGGAGAAATGTAGTATTTTTTTAGTTTTCACAATGATATCAAGATTTTTTTTTAATATTGTGACATTTTCAAAAGATCGTCAAAATTAAAATATTATAAATAGAAAAACACGATTATATTGAATTAAAGAAAAAAAATTAAATAACTAAATAATCTATAATAAAAAAAAAGGTTTTAGCAGTATTGTCTATTTAATCAGTATTTATTTATTTTTTCTATTTAAAATATAATTTATTTTATGATAACATCCGAAAAAAACACATCAAGTTTTAGAATATCTCATGGGGCCAGTCCATTCTAGAGAGACCTTTAAATGTTATAAGAAAGGCCCGAAATGGGTAAAAATAAAAGATAAAAGATGATTAGAACAGAAAAGAAAATCAAAAGAAATCCATGTAAGAAAAGGCTGCCATGAGAACCAAGTGTATGATTATTTGTTATGGCCCTAAATTGTTATAAAACTTAATTTGATGCGTTCGATCAGTCATTGGGCTTTTGGCGTATTTGTTAGGTACATAACATTTGGTATCAGAGCCAACCTCCACATCTTGGGTCCGAGTCGGATCACGGAAAGGGCTACCTGAAGTAGAGTGAGAGCTATCTAAAAAAAATAGAGAAAAGGGTTACCTGCTACCAGAGTGAGAGCCGCCAGGTCCTAGGGCTTTTGGCATATTGGTTAGGTACATAACATAATTCTACTCGGACTCATACAAGTCTCTTTTTGTTGGCCACTCAGACACAACCAAGATAGACAGATATTAAGACAAAATTGACGGCTACAAACAAAATACAGAAAGAAAACAAAACCCAAACAAAGCAAACCCCATTCCAGAGAATAATCTATTGTTTATCATTAATAATCATTCATATAAACTTTAACAAACAAGATAACACATGCAATTTCCTTTCCCATCTCCTTCTCCTTCTATATAAAACTATAGTGATATGACTTCTCTAATTAATTTTTTTTTGCATCCATTATGCTATACATTTCACTCTTTTGCCCCACCCCAACCAATTAAATATCTAATTAATAAAAGCACAGCGTATATATAGTAATAATATCAATCTTCATAGCAGATTTTTCTGAGAGACTTCAGAAGAAAGGTGACCTGCGAGGAACTCTTTTCCTCTTGTGCTTCATCTTGTCCTTCATCTTGTGCTTCAAATTCAATCCGAAAGGCGAATTATACTCATCCAAGTTATTGAATGAGTTGTTGTTCTCATTTGAGTGAACTGAGTCAGTGAGTGAGAACAACTCAGCATTCTTATTCTTATTCTCCTTCTCCACCTCCATCTCTATTATTTGAGACAATTCGAAAGTATCACATCCATTATTCTCACTCTCATACAAAACCTGCCAATTCAAACAAATTCCAAATTCACAATAAACAATCACGCAAAAAAAAAAAAACCCATAAATTTTGATCATCACTGAATTAATCAAATTTGATTGTGCTTCACCTTGCACGCAATGGAGCAATAGTGATTTGGCTCCACTAGCATTCTTTCACACCTCAGGCAATTGGGTCCAATTTCATTCAATTTTGTTGGTGGTTTAGCTCCTTGAGGTCGCGGATTCAAGAGTATCACTTTGGCACTATTGAGAGTATATGACTAAGAAACAAATCAATCCAAAAATAATAATTTATTAGAAAAAAAACTAAGAATTAAAAAAAAAAAAGAAAAGAAAAAAAAAGATCATCTGTGAAATAAATCTAAATCTAAAAGAAAAATCCAATCACAAACCATGACACGAGAGCAATTCATGAGCTTTTGCATATCATCAATCTTAACAACATCTCTATACATGTATCTCCGGATCTGCAATTGCTTATGACCAAAATGCAGAGGGGTTGCAAAGCAGTGTTGGCAGAGGCAGACTTTACAATCAATACAGAATGCATTAATCTCACCCTTTCTCAATTCTTCATGATTCAAATTCAAACACGGCGTAAAGAACTTGCTTTGCAGTAGTAAGTGAAGCCATTCCGGGTATTTATTAGTGGTCTGCTTCAATTCCAATCTCACCTGCAAAAGGAATACAATTTCGGTTCATAGTTGGATTTTCAGAAGACTTCAAAGTTCATACTAAGAATTCGAATTGAACTAAAAATCCAATCCAAATGAAACCCAGTTGTAAAAGGAGTGGAAAAGATAGAGAGACCACCATTTCTCCGTATTCTTGCAGAGAGATACTTATAATAGCAGTATAGTATCTCCCTGCAGAACAAAAGAAGAGTGGAGAAGAAAGGAGTCTCAAACTTCCGTTTTATATTTTTTCTCTCTCACATTTTTAGCGATTTAAGCGTGGGAATGAAACAATCCCAGCCATTTGATGAGGAAATGGATGGCTGGATTTTGTTTTCATAATTTTACTTCTTAAAATGGTGTTGACAATCCTCCCCGTCGTTTTGCGGACAAGAAAAACCACCAGCCGTCGGATACAACTCTCTCTCTCTCCCCTGCTTCCGTGTTTAGAAACCCTAAGTTCGTTTCATACAAGGCGGGTCCGTCCGATTCTAAACGAGTGCGTTTTGTTAAGTCCTTTCCCGCCAGTTCGAGCGAGACATCCACTGCCACACTAATTTTTTTCTTTAGGTGTGCCCTAAGACATTGAGGGAGCACAATTTCGTACGTGCCCTCTCGCGTGATGAAATCTGGGTCGTTGGAAAGGTGGGCCAGCAGCGACTGGCAAACCACCATCACGTTTGTATTTTTTAAAGTGAGAAGAAACAGATAAGAGAAAACACATCTATCGTTGGACAGGATATGAATGCAGTGCGACTGTGCCAGTGGGTGAATACAATGTATCCATTCAAAGCACAGGCAAATTGTGTCCCGTGGACAATAAGAATGTCGTTCCAGCTCATGTTCAACAAAAGACAGGGTGACTGTTTTGGGTTATAATTAAGTAATAATCTTTCTAACCATCACCTTATTTTTGTTATTGTTATTAGGGCACCCTCTGTTCGATGTAATTCGGTGGAAGGTTTTATTTAAAGGAAAATATTTAAGTGAGAACTAGTTCTCACCTATTATATGAGAATTTTTTTGCGGGGCGCTACCAATAGAGAACCCCCTCATAGTCACTAATCTCAAGGATTGGCACACGTCCAAATAAATTGAATCGTTGGATCGAGGGTTGAATGTTTTTTTGAATATGAAGTCATTAAACTTGTGGGCAAAGGATGAAGGGGTTAGGGGCATGGATTTAAAGCCAAACTTGATACTTGGAGTGGTCTCACATAAATCTTTTCATCCCCCCAGGTCACATCCCCAAATGGGGCTCACAATTGGAACCCACAAAAAATTTCTCACATATTATGTGGGAACAGTTCCCACCTGAATATTACCCTTATTTAAATAAAAAAATATATATATGTATATACGTAAAACTCTATTATTTAAAGAATTTAGAAATACTTTAGAAAATATATCTTGGTTAGTAGTATCTCGTTTTACAATTTTCTTAATAAAGAGATTTCATAATGTCAATGCTATTTATTAAACTTTTGACACCTTTAAATTACCATTTGTTTGGAGATAACAGGTCCATGATTGGAAAAGAATGTCCAATACTTAATAAAGCTAAAAGTATTATACGAACTGAACGGTGCAAATTTACTTGATTCAAGGCCGCGCGTCACTTGATCTCGTCACATGCACGATAAGCCATAGTACTTAAAATATAATTTCTTCCACGATTGTTGAACCAGGTTTCGAGGGGGCCTAATGATTTTACTTGAAGCTCTATCATCTTCAACATCTACATCACAATTAACATTGTTCTAGGACCATTATTAGGTGAGAACTGCCGCTTCTTACCCATGGTTCAAAATCGCGGTTCGCAGTCGTCGCGGTTCATCGCAAAGCGAATTTTTATTTGACCCCAAAACAATTTTGCCGACTGATAGTTTAAAAATAACGGTCATAACGGTCGATATTTTCAAAATAACGGCCATAACGGGCGTTATTTTGACAATATTTTGCCCATAACGCTAACGTTAGCGTTATGAGCAAAATATCATCGCTGTCGCGGCCGTTACCGTTACATAACGGCTGTTATGTAACGGTAACGGCCGTTATTTTGAACCATGTTCTTACCACATAGGTAAGAGGCCATTCTCAATTGCTTTATAATCTTGAAACACTGTTCCAGGCGCTGTTTTAGCATTTAATCATGCCTTTATATATTGGTCTTGGACTACATTCTATATTGTTTGAAACCTTCTTTTAGTAGAAATTTCTTTCAGAATAAATGTTTTGTATTTAAAAGACTACAATCTTTCATTCGATTAACCCCTTACCTGTTTGTGTGACAACTTTTCTTTCCTAAAACCATAACAAGTGGAAATACTTCTTTCTGGTGAAAAGATTCTAAGTTCGGTGCAGCAGCTTTTCTATGAAAAAAATTAGAAAAATGAATTAAATTTTCAACGACTCCATTAAAAGGCTTTTTCAATGAGGGGGTGCAAATGAATTTCCCACGTAAAGAGAAAAAGGTTTTCTGAGGAAGTAATTTTAATGTGCCCTAAATGGAGATTTAAAAGTTGCGAGAGCATAGTTGTAATACATTTTGGGTTTTGTCTAAAACCCACAAAAAAACTGATGGAGGTCATGATAGCATATGACTTGGTTTTTATTAAGTGGCAATGCTATATAGTTACAATATCATATAAGGGGTTTCTATTTTCTATCACCCTTGTGTGGGACTCCTGCATGTGAAAATCTCACTACTTATAAAGGTTTTATTTACCCTAATTACTATTGGATTTTTTAGAGAGACTTTTATGGAAGTAGGTATTGAAGGGATGAAGATCTAGAGAGGGAGTACCAAATTTTCTTCGATTTCGCTTATTAAACTAAAACTTAAGAATTACTTTATCTATAGGAAGGAGATACTTTGAAGCCCATTATAAATAAACTCCACCTTTGATCATTCATTGATTCACTCTTTAACCTTGTGACAAGAACACATTTCTCAGAAAATCCCACTAATTCATAGCAAACACAAAAGGCCTAAAGTGTCTGTTTACCATTTCAATGTGGAAGAAGAAGTTCCCAAAATAAATTTCAACTAATTTTATTCTTCTTTTATAAGTAGAGCATTTAAAGTTCTTCACAATTTGAAAATCTAAACTGTCCAGATATCCATTAAAAGCGAACAGTGCTTAAACCCCGAGCCATGAAGTAGGGGTGTTCATTGTCTGGGTGGGTCAGAACAAGCCTGTGCAAGATGTTAGGCCAAGGCCCAACCCAGTTGAAACAAGCCTGTGCAAGATGTTAGGCCAAGGCCCAACCCAGTTGAAATATATATATATATATATATATATATAAGTCAGAATGTGCGAGATAAGTTGGCCCATATTGGGCCCTGGTTTCTATAGGCCCAGGTATGGCCCATTGAACTATCACAAGGGAAACTTGATTTGGGCCATGAAGCCACAGCGGAAGAAACTCAAGTTGGGATCCATCCAAAGGGCCTAAAACATATCCTGAACCACCATGATATGGGCTGGGCTTATCCCAATCTTGATGGCCTACCACATGAAAATCCCTAACTGGGCTGGGTGATAATGTAAAATGTGAAACCATATGCCCAGCCTACTTGGATTTGACATATTCATCAAGAAGTGGATAAAATCATTCAAATGGGCTGCGTTCGGGTTAACTTCTTGGCTCATGGACTGGATCCACATCTTAATATTAAAGGCAATAACTAGATTTTGGCAATCTTCACCTCAGCTCAGTTCCCACATATTACATTTATGTTTTCATTTGAGAGCACCTACTAATTAATAGTATCTCATAGGTCTCTTTCTAGCATATAGATTTGAATGATTATGCCACTTCCATTTCTGAATTTTTAACCTGATTAAGATAAAGAGTGTTCAAGAGCCCAGACTGGCCCTGCCAGCCTAGGTCCATTATTTGTCGACAGTCAACACCCCGCTTGTCTAGTTAACAGGTCTAATATTTAGGCTTTAAAGTTCAATGCACCCATTTGTAAAACGTTTACACCCTTGCAATTTATATGGCCAGCTGGGCCAAGCCTTTAACCATACAAAGGTCCATGCCCACCCCATATAAATATCAGACAAGAATATCATTGTCAAGCTTAGAACCAGTGTTTCAATATCCTAATTGTCTGTTTAATACTAACGGGAGACAACATGGATATTTTCAAATTGTGTTTGTTTCTTTAATCAAGATATAGGTTATAATCAAGGGAAAATCTCAAAACAGTATCAAACTTTTCGTTCGTTTTTTTTTTTAAAAGTACACAAGGATTTGAATATTTCAAAAAAGTATAAAAGTTCTCCATATTTCTTTCCTACAAGTCCTCTTTATATAAATAATTTTAAAACGAATAAAATACCTTTGTGGCAAGTTTTTTGGCTTTTCTTAACCTTATTTTGTCCCCAAAACCAACTAAAAAATCACTTTATGAGACTCATAGATCAAATGTTGATGGCCATGTACCTTCTTTTGATGGTTTCGTCCTTTGGAGAATGCCATAATTGGTTTTGAGGTTCTTTTCTATGGATTCACATATGGTCCAAATTTCGACTTGATTTTGATGTTCGTAGCTATTTAATAAAGCTAGTTTCTCGGTCCTTTGGAATCCATATAAGCCCCTTTTTATTAAGTTAAGTTTCACCCGCTGGCAGCCCCACCGAGTAGATCATGCAGCAGGGGGATGGGATTAAAAGGTCTATGCATGATAAAGGATGACCCAAGATTCATCTTCATTAGAGATCAAATGCTCATAATTTCTCAAGGCTAAATGGAACCGCTATTATCGTCCAAATGAGTGTCAAATTGGGTCTACAATCAATTTTCTGAGAAGGTGTGGGGGATCACATGTGGTCTCCACATGAGCTCTTGCCCCAAAATTATTCTCATAAACATGTTGCTCACATGATCATTTCTATACAAGGTTCAAATCATGGCTACAATTGTTAATTAAAATCCTTAACCTTAAAACAGAATACATTTAAAGCCAGCTTAGTATGCTTTGGTGCCTGCAGTGCCAGGGGTCACCCTTGGCGTTGGAAAGTCCATTAGATGGAAAGATCTTATATATGCCTATGTGTAAACTTTTGTCTCTATAAGATCATCCTAACCCTTTGATCCATGACCCTAAGATTTAATGGTTCTAAAGGCATCATTTTTTTATGATTTCAATCCAATTTTGATGAAAAGTTGGATGAGTGTCAAAATTTGAACTTGTGACTATTCATTGGGGTAGCGTGTGTAAAATGATTACCCAGAGAAGAGGGGCAAAAAAGACGACATTTTTAAAGTGGGGTGTTTCGGAGAATTTCCCACAGAAATATTTTTAGCAAGAGGCCTCCAAAATTGTTTGAGGATTATAAGGAACTTAATTTCACAGACTTCCTCTTTCCACATCAGCATTTTCCTATCCTCCCTCCATAAGAAATGCATTTTATGGGATCAGGGGAAATCAATATATAGCGTTTTACAACAGTCAAACCGCAAGAAAAGAGACGAGTAACGAAAAGGAAAGGCGTTATTACACAAATATATCCTAAGGGTGTTCAAGTACTTGATTGGGTTTGGTGAAGCCTGTCCTGCCTCAGGCCATTTTATTATTGGACCTAATGTTTAGTCCCAGGTCGGGCCCATTAGCAAAATACAAATGAATCTTTATTCTGATTAGGTTGTGGACTGGGCCTCAAAGCTTACACAATCCTGGCCAGATCAACAAAATGTTGGGCCAGAAAATTAGCACTGGGACCAATCCATGGGTGCAAAATCCAGCCTAAACCAGGATGGGCTGCCTCATGTGAGCATAATAAAGTGCATCACCATCAAGGAAGACTATCCACACAAAAATTCAACCACCTGATTTTGCCTTGTTCATTGAATTTAAGGCCTTCCTGGTAATTTGACTTTCCCATTCCAATTGTATATTTGTATTGTTCCTTCCCTACAAATTATTACAAGTAAATAGGTTTTCAAGTAAAACAAGGCCAAGTTCCCAGGATCAAAACAGGCCCAAGTGTTTACTGATCACATGCAACGTGCCCACTAGTGGATGGTGCGGATTGCAAAGTGCGCAGGGTAAGTGGGAATTTGTAAGGAGCGCACATTGTATGTATGTATCAACTGTGTATTTATTTTACTTGGGGTCAATTTGAATCCAGAGAAAACATGTGAAGAAAAAAGAGAGTTTCTTGTAGTATAAATTTGAATTGTAGATAGGCCTTTTTTTTTTTTTTTTTTTTTTTTTCTTTTCATCAAAAGGTGTGTGGTGAAATAATCTCCACACATGTCTTGGGATATTATAGATATTCAGGAGCTCTAGAGTTGATTTTCTTTCTTCAAGTGGACTCCTTTTGTAGTCCATTACACAACAGCTATATGTTTTCTTCTTGACGATAATTATTGAATAATTGCCTCTTGCCAAATCTACTTAACATATAACTTTTTTTTTTTTTTTGAGTTTTTTTTTTTTTTTGTATATAACCCCCTAGCGTTTATAGAATTTGTAAATAGGGCCATGTGGTTTCGGTATTTGCATATACCCCCGTTTTTTCATTTTAACACTTCCATTTTCCCAAATTCACTAGTCATAATGAGAATAGGTGACCACCAAAAGATTTGTGTTGATTTTTTTTAAATGACAACATTGCCCTTAAATTCAGGTCAGTTATAAGGCTACTAATTTTGGGACATATAAGGTATTAAAATGAAAAAGGAAGACGGCTATATACAAATATCGAAACCACAGGGGCTTCTTTATAAATTCTAAAAACCCTTAGTGGGGTATATGCGAAAACCTCTTTTTTTGCGTGTGTGTGAATAAGACATCAGTTTCTTCAAAGCAAAAGAAAATCAACTACCTTTAAAGCCAACTAGGATAATTTTCATACCATATTTTCTACCAGAAGGGAATTAAACCTAGGTTTAGCCGGATTATGAGCTACATTATTGAAGTTTCTATGGATATAGAAAAACTCAATACTGGCAAAATCCCTAGTCCCCATTATATGTCAAGGGCAACATTCAAAATGGGCTATTGGGAAGTCCCACACCCACAACCCCTAAAATATGAGTTGGACAGGGCTTCATGTAACTGTTTGGGCCTTCCACCTATCAATTTAAGCTTCTGGGTTGGTACAAAGTATTTTACATTGTATTAGAGCAGGTGCCAATCACGTCATTCTTGTGTAGCCCACGTATGTTACATGGACTTGTGCTTCTTTAGAAGAGACTGACTTATTCCTTACAAATATTTCTTAAAGCCGTGAAACGGTTATATACATCATCAATACATTTCTTAAACCAAGTCAAGAAACGTGTTTGTCTCATCGCCAATATAGAATCTTTGTTTTCATGGCCACTATGCAAACACTTCGTCTGGCAAATCATCACTCCTACTACAGGGGGCCCAACTTTGCCAATTTCCTATATTAAAATTTTTCACATTTCTGCCCTGTTCGGGACCAACCAACCATGCCTAAACACATCAGCATAGACTAACACTGTAACAAGGACATGAGCAAATTACAAGAAAGACTTTTCTCTATACAAAATAAAAACTAAAGAGAGATTTCTTTGAGATACGATGAAAATCCCAAAGGAAGGAGTCCCAGAGCAAAGCCAATGAGAAAAGAAAGCTGAATGTTGAAAGGCAATAAAGACTTGTTTTCTCGGCCCAAGTCAACATGAGCGGCTCTTGCTTGTTTCCCACGCATAAATCTTCTTGACCACTCCCACTAGACAGCCCGGACGCCATCTTACTTCATATTAAAAAAAACCCTAATCTCACCCTTCCCCTTTCAGAAGTGTTATAGCCTGCTTCTTTCTTAAGCTTTTTAGTTATAGCAGTGTTACTAGCTAAGAGTACTGGAAGTTATGTGGGCGAAACTAGGCCAGGTTATGGAGCTGGGATGGGCTAATTCTCTAACTACATCTTGTCCTTTCCTAAGGTATGTATTGGGTTGTCTTCTGGTTCCCTCTTCTTGTGATGATTATGAAGAAGGTCCAAGCCAGAACATGGGAAATGGTCACAGGGACTCTTCCACCCAAGGTAACGTTAATGCTCAACAGCATTTTCGGCAAGTGCAGCATCTTCGCCTTCCTTGATCCATGCATTTGCATCAGTAGTAAGTGGTTAGAGAGATGAAGATACTTGTTTTGTTTTTCATATAATGGGGTAATTTACCTATAATCAATCATGCCTTTTGAAACTTACAAATAACCACCTCAAGTTCTTTATTTTTTTTTTTTACAAATAATAACTTCTATTAATCTGAAAGCTGGATCAATTATCTTGAGTCACAATCAAAGCCTTCTCTTTTTTTCCTACTGATAGATGAGATTTAATGCGTCCTATTGTTAAAGGATAATAACTTTCTTAGATTTAACCCAATTTAGTTTAAATTGATGGAGATCATAATTCAATTGGGTTAGATTCAGTTGTCTTTTAGGGTTAGAAAGCTCCAAGTTTTAAACCGATCAGAAATCGATTCAAGGAAGTTTTTAACCTTTTAAGTCAAGATATAGTGAATTCTGTCAATCTATATGTGGAACCAGATCTGATGATCAACATTGGTTGACCAAGATAATTAGGTTACTAGGTGTAGCTATTTGTAAAAAACAAGCAAGGCAGGTGGTCGTTTGTAATTGTTAAAAATACCATGGTAATATGTAAATTCCCCTGTTTCCTCTATAAGAGTGTTCTATATTGAGTAGTAATCAAATGATGGGTACGGTGTATCAGTGGAGGAGTTCTGTACACATCTTTGTTCCGTTTTGGTTAGTTGGAAATTATGGAAATGGACATTTCCACAGTGACGGTGGCAATTTCTATCCCAAGCTCTTGTGACAAGGTTGTGTCTTGTGAGTTGTAAATTCTATGTATTTCCATGTTTGAGGTCCATTAAGCAATGAAATAATATAGATCTTGGATTTTCCAAGGAGACCCACCATCTCAATTTCTTTCTATTTTAGTTTGTGAATTTCTTAATTAAAGATGAAGGCTTAGGGCCTGTTTGTTTCATGTATTTTTTTTAAAGATGTTTCATGTAATTCAATTTCTATGAATTTCAAGACATTTGTATTTCTATAGGTGATTGAAGAATGAAAGATGAATATTAAAAAAAATGAACAACAAATAACTTCGAAATGAATAGAAAATGAAAAATAAATACTCAACCATCATTCTAGCAATTCAAATTTTGAAAAAAGTAAAGGCTCCATCTACATCACAGCTTATAACCTTCACTCGTCATGTCATTCACTTATCACCTCTTTAATAATCCATATGGAGCTCAATCGATTATCTAATTGTTATGTATTCTATGCAAATAAATATTCCCTTGGACTGTAAACTCTTTGCTATCCAACCACTCTCCCTGCAAGTGGTTGTTTACCATGGGTATTGATGAAGTCAGATCTTGGGTGCATAACTGGGACCAACAACGGTGGAATCAAATACATGCCTTTTTATTTACGCACTTACCACATAAAAGGATAGGAATGGCACCACATTTCCGGTGCCTTCGTTTGGTGTAGCAATGATTCTGCGGATTCAGAGTTTCCAACTCTGTCTTCTCTTTTTCCTTCACTAGTGAGAATCCGGCTTTCTCACTTATCCCGGTGGGAAATCAAGTGCCATGGAAGAGAAAACACGGACGGCTCCTACAAAAACGCAGTCCTTAGGTGAATGTGGAAAGTGGAACCTCCGTCGTTAATGGCTCCCATACTGTTCCATGTTGAAAATTATCGCGGTCTTTATTTTTCTTTAGGAGGAGGGTGGTTTTTATTTTTTTGAATATCCGGACCCAGGTGCCTAATAGCTAGAGTAGTTTTGTCTGTAGTCTTGAAGTTCACTACAAGTGGAATGCACGATATAGAGTATACTTATTGGTTGTGCCCTTGGTTTATCGATTGATGCTTGCCCTTTATACAGATGGAGCCCATTATTGGGTGATCCATCCTTTTTTTTTTTCAATTCCAAACATGTGATGATTTCATAAAATTCATCTAGGTTGGTGTTATACCATGCACTAGTGTACAATAGTCAGGCATCAAACAATGATACATCACCAGTAATCAAGACTATTTCTAGGGTTGAATTCAAGACTGTACCTTGATTACTACTGAGTTTCTAGGGTTGAATTGAAGACTGTACCTTGAATAGGGCCCCGGAATTTCAGGACATTCGCAAACAAACAATGATACATCACCACTAATCAATCAATACTAGCAATGAAGGCCCGGGCTAAGCCCAGGCCCAAAAGAAAAAATATATTTAAAACTTGATACATATTATTGGGGAGAAAAAAAAATTTAAAAGAAAAATAATTATATTATTTCAAGAAGAGAAAATAAGTTAAACTTACACAACATAAATGAATAGTTTTATCAGCTCACACTGAGGAGAGAATCCGGTCACCACATGTGGACGTTTGGATAAATTAGAAAAATCAACAACATAAATGAATTAGTAAAACGTGAAACACATTTCCAATTTAAGGCTCTAATTATGCATTTAAAAAATCAACAACATAAATGAATTAACAAAACGTGAAACACATTTCCAATTTAAGGATCTACTTATGCATTTAAAAAATCAACAACATAAATGAATTAACAAAACGTGAAACACATTTCCAATTTAAGGTTCTAATTATGCATTTATAACAAATAATTTACAATAAAAATCAAAGAAAGATATGTAAATATTTTTCTAAAAAGTTATCAGAAGTAAATACTTCAAAAGAGAACATCAAAACTATAGCTTCCAAACAATTGAAACCCAAAAGGAAAAAAACCAAATAAAATACTGATTACATCGGCGCCAATTTGATTTGATCATTCTAGCCATTGGGTACGCATCATGAAAATGAGTAGTTGTAAAAAAATAAATGAGAAAAATGCGGATAAGAACATATGAAAAGAAAGCGAGATAAATTTGAGATAGGATTCTAAAAAACATTTGAGAGAGAGCCATTTGTGGACAAAGATGGGGGAGTGGACTTGTAAGATTGAGATAGAGAGAGTGAGTCATTGTGGCCGAGGATTTTGAATTTAGGATTTTGAAGTGGGATGAGAAAGAGGAGTTGATGAGACAACGGTCATGTTTCCTTGGGCTTTATTATTATTATTATTATTATTATTATTACCAATAAAGGACCTGTGGAGTTTTCCTATCCCATTGGCATTGGCATATTTCTGAGTCCAGCTCTGATCCATCCTAAAACAGGGTTTGCAAATATAAATTATCCCGATGTTAACCAGATATCGTATCCAATGGGACAAAAAGGCTAAGTTGCGTTGTTTCCTAAACTCCTAAACTAATCCTAATAGAAAACAAAGTATTGATTTCTAAATTAATCCTATGAGAAAACGAAGTATTTGTTTGATGGGTTTGATTCCTAAATTGACAAATTAAAAGACAATGTTTTAATTCAATCGGAGAAAAAATCTCAGGGTACAAATCCACTCTAACATCGCACAATGGTAAGTATAAACCTAAGGTTTCACTATCAACGCTAAAAAGAATCGATCTGGTTACAAACATTCACAAAGTCAACAAATAAAGAATGTGGATGTAAATCGGGGCATAATCTATCTCTATGGCATAGATTATCTGAAATCTAACATCACATTCAATCAAACACCGTTATATGACTAGCATTCAAATCTATAAGATTTAAAGTACTAAAGAAAGAGATACTGCATTAAAGAAATAAAATCCAATCAATGGATAACATCATTGTCATATAACCAAAAGCGTTTAAAGGAAAACCCTAGAGCCTATACATCACCATATATACAAGATTAGGGCTTCATCACAACCCTAAGAAAAAGATTTTGTTACTCATGGCAAGAGGTTAATGAAGAATCTCTGACGAAATCCCCATTGACGCTCTTCCAAAGCTCTAAAACTTCGCTCCCAATCTTTTCTGAAGATGTGAATGCCTCTAAAACGAAGTTGGGCTTTTATTTATAAGTTTTGGAATGAAAACCTCGTTAAAAACACGCATCAGGCGGACTCCCTAATGGTCCGGACAGCAGGTATTGGGCTTCTGAAAGCCAGCATGCAGTAGCTAGGCACCATTTACTGTGGTCGGGCGTCCAGACGCCCAATGCTGGCCTCCGAACGCCCGGAGGCAGAAACTCCGAGACTTTTCTGGATTTTTGGCATTTTTCCAATTCTTCCTATTTTGCACAAATTTCTTCCCAATGCTCCTAGGGTACATGTAAACATAAAATAACATAATTAGACTAACTAAACTCATTGGAGTGTATACCAAAGTCTAAATTGAGGGGCCTAAATGGTACATTTTAGGCTCTCATCACACCCCCAACTTACACTTTGCTAGACCTCATGCAAAGCTAAAACAAAAAAGAAAGACTAACTAAGGCCACTTTCGTAGCAAGCACGACTGCACTTTGCATGTGCAGCAAGCCTTTAAACCTCTAAGTTCCCCCTAGAGGACGAGTTATAGTTTCGTGAGGGTTTGCAGTGAATCTACCCACAAAACTCCTAAAGCACAAAATGATAGGGGGTCTTTTCCAAAATGAAATCTACAAACACCGAATATTCTTGATGATGGAGTTTTTATTACAGCTCTCAAATTTGGTTCCCAAATCCCATCTGTTGGTCAGAAATCCTCAAGATCGTGCTGGGAAAAATTGATCGTGCATGTGAAAATTGTGTATATATAGAAGCATAAAAGCATAAAACGATCCACTAAGAATTCCCGTGTTAACATATCTTTCCCTTTTCTTTTCAAATTCTGGACCACCTAACCTCAGTAAAAAATGATATGATTCCTCTCAAGGCATTTATGGTTGCTTTCGCACTATTGTTTGTCAAAGGTTGGAACAACACTATTTTGATTTGATTTTTTTTTATGCATGTGAATGTGCAATGCCTAATTCCCTTAAGTTTGCTAATAAACCCATGTAACGAGTATTCAGCCAATGACTCCCAAAACAAATGTCTTTAGGGCACTAGGTATAGCAATATCCCTATGGGCTTACTGGCTCGGGTCAAAAAGGCTACGAACCCAAACTAGTCACAAAACTGTTCATTTTTTCAATTTTTTTTTCAATTTTTTTTAAAATTCGGTCCCCAACAATAGGCAGCTCTTTCCATATGCTCGAATTAATTCACCGATTTGTGGATAAATCCACTCAATTGAATCAGGACACTGTATGACTAAGGGTCGGCTTTCCAACATAATTGTTCTGTGGCTCTCACAAGCATGGAAATCATAACTTCGCATTTTAAAAGAAATCTATAAAATACATGTTGAAGTGGTGGATCAGTCATTCAACAATTTCTCAAAAACTCTTTCCTAAAACAAGACAGTGAACCCCTTATCTCTCTTTTTTTTTCATAAAAAAGTTCCAAACATCAAGGTATCTTCGTTTCATAAAAATCCTTTTAGAAATCCCCCGAAAAGCTAACAAAAATAGCTTTTTTTTTTAAATTAAAACTAAAGGAAAAGAACTAAAACTAAAAAGAAAAGCAAAAACTACTAAGACTAACCCGAAGGTTAATACCCCACCCCCCAACTAAACCTAACATTGTCCACAGTATGAAGCACAAAAATAGAGATAAAGGACAAAGAAAGTAGAGGAAAATGAGGGTTATCACCTGGGTACAGCTTAACAAAAGGTAGAATGGAGGAAAACGGGAAGGACACCCCTTAACTCGGACCAAAGTACTTGTGGAATGTTAGCGGCAAGCACAACAAACAAAAACAAAGAAAACCTATGAAATACAAACCAAACTAGCAAAAAGACATAGCTCAACACTTCCTTCATGTCTACCTCCTCCAGGTTAGGAAGTAAAAATCACGGCATTTCTTGAGAAGGTGTAAAAGCATCAATGCAAGGAATGCGGGATATGCAGATGGAGGGATTTATATCTTGCAACTCGGCAATGGACCAGCCGAGTGCACTATTGTGCTCAGTCAACACATCCAATATTTGATCTTCCTCATTGTCAGACAAATCAGGAGCAATGATAATTGGCAATATATCCTCAGGTGAAAGAATATCATCTGTCACGAGTTCATCAACAACATCGACTGCAAAACAGTCATCCTGGTCTGGAGGTTGATGAGAGGCCCTAAAAGCATTTAGCCTCACTTTCATATTCCTGAAGGAAACATCCATAACTCCAGTGCGGCAATTAATGTTTGCATTGGCCGTGGCCAAAAAGGGCCGGCCAAGAATGACAAGAGTATGTTTCCGGGAAGTCTTCACTGGTTCAGTGTCAAGGACGATGAAATCGACAGGGAAAAAGAACTTGTCGACCTTGACCAGAACATCCTCAATTATGCCCTGGGGTACCCTAACAGATCTATCAAGAAGTTGCAAGGTAACCTTAGTGGGCTTCAATTCTCCTAGCCCAATCTGCTCATACACCGAGTAAGGCAAGAGAATGACACTTGCTCCCAAATCCAACAATGCAGATCAATAGTGTGACTCCCAATCGTACAAGGAATCGTAGGAGTGCCAGGATCTTTCAGCTTGAGAGGGGTGTCAGTATGGATAATTGAGCTCACTTACTCGGTGAGTAAAACCTTCTTTGGCACATGCAATTTAGATTTGCGCTTTTGCGTGCACAAATCTTTCAGAAATTTAGTATAAGAAGGGACCTGCTTAATAGCACCTAGCAAAGGTAAATTGATCTTTACTTGCTTGAACACATCTAACATTTCATCCATGATGGCTCTCTTTTTACTAAAGAAAGAGAGTGTGTCAAGACAAGTAGGAAAGGGGCTTTAGGCACATATGGGGGCGCCACAACCGGGTCAGATGAAGAATTGGGAGGGGTGACCTCCTTTCCCTTATAAACTAGTTCAGCCCCTGAGCCCTTGGGATGGGCTGTAGGTTTTCTCAAGTCATGCTTAGGCTCCTCCGGCCTAGTTTCAATCTCATGCTCATTTCTCAACATGACAACTATGTTCGCTTGCTTATGAAAGACATCAGTAGGTTGCGAGCCACTACCCACCTCAAAAGTATTCTTGGGGTTAACCGTAGGTTGGCTAGGCAAGCGTCCATCATCTCTTTTGTTAAGAGCATTAGCTATTTGCCCTATATGGGTCTCTAACTTAGCTATGGATTGAGAGTGGAAATGGACCAGCTGAGTGCGTGCTTTGAGCTCTTTGAGCTCTTGCAGCACTGTCTCCTCATGACGGAGTTCTTTGAGGTGATTGAGGGCTGTGGTTTTGGTAGGACTGCTGGGAACGATAGGCCGCATGGTTGAAAGGAAGATTAGCCCTATTTCCCGGTTGAGAGAATGAAGTGCCTTGACCGGGCGACTTCCATGAAAAGTTGGGGTGATTGCGCTATCCCGGGTTAAAAGTATTTGAAAATAAATCATTACCTAAGTTGGATAACCCTTAGCATTCACCTGCTCTTGTACAAATTCAGGGAACTGAGAGGCTGCAGGACAATTGCTCACAAAATGAGCGGGACTAAAGCATAAAGCACAAACACCTTGAGAGGATGGGGATTGGAGAGTTTGACCCACAGATAATAACTGATCCAATTTTTTGGTTAAGGCAGCCATTTGAGTAGTGAGTTCATTAGGGGGTTGGATTTCAAACACCCCTCTAGGTTTTTTAGAGTTAAAGGCTGCCGACCTTTCCAATCTAGCAGTGGAGGCATGATGTTGAAAGGTCTCACTCAAATTCTCAAAAAGATCCCATGCCTCGTTCTCATTTTTCTACATAATTGATCCCCCACTGGCGGTGACTACTATGTTTCGCCATTTGGGAGACAATCCATCATAAAAGAATTGAATTAATTGCCACTTGGCAATTTGGTGATGAGGGCACTTCTTAATGAGATCCTTGAATCTATTCCACGCCTCATGAAATTATTCATTATCAGTTTGGGAGAACGAGGTGATAGATCTCCTGTACTGATTGGTTTTGCCCACAGAGAAATATTTATCTAAAAATTTTTGTTGCAGTTGGGCCCAAGTTGTGACGGAATTTGCAGGTAAAGTACCTAGCCAATACTTAGCTTTGTCATTTAGCGAAAATGAGAAAAGAAACATCTTAAGGACCTCACTACTGAAGTCGTTTATCCTCACAGTGGAGCAAATAACCAGAAAATCATCAATATGATTGTACGGGTCTTCATTGTTCAAGCCATAGAAAGAAGGAAGTAAGTTGATTGTACTAGACTTGATTTCATAATGCAGTTGAATACACGATGGGGACGCGTATTCCGAAGGAGTATAATGCTCATTCAAGGGTCGGAGAAGTGGAGGAGGGGGTGCACCGGGTGGGGTCTCCTCTTCATTTTCTTTCTCTGCCATTTGTGAATTTGTGTGTGAGGAATTCGCAGAGTGCTTAGATGATCTAACTTTCCTAAGGACTCGCTCTAAATTTTGGTCTAGAGATACTAAATATGGATGACAAGAGCAACGACCAATCCTGCACACACAACACTTACTGCAATTCTAAAAAAATCAGAGAGTCTGGGACTTACCGTGATTTAGGAGAAGGAGAGCTTTGATTGAATAAACTTTAATCTTTAACAAATCCTCCTGAATCCTACACAAACTCTATGATTCTGTGTTAGAATCAATGCCCTGCAATAAGATAATAAACGGTGTGAATAAAGATGAAAAAGAAAAAATAAAAACTAGAAAAAGTGAAACTGATATTAGAATTAAAAGAAACAAACAACCGTGCTAATTGTCCCCGACAACGGCGCCAAAATTTGACCTGTCCTAAAACAGGGTTTGCAAATAGAAATTATCCCGATGTTAATTGGGTGTCGTATCCACTAAGACAAAAAGGCTAAGTTGCATTGTTTTCTAAATTCCTAAACTAATCCTAATAGAAAATAAAGTATTGATTTCTAAATTAATCCTATGAGAAAACAAAGTATTTGTTTGATGGGTTTGATTCCTAAATTGACAAATTAAAAAAAAAATATTTTAATTCAATCAGAGAAAAGATCTCAGGGTACGAATCCACTCTAACATCACACAATAGCAAGTATAAACCTAAGGTTTCACTATCAACGCTAAAAAGACTCGATCTTGTTACAAACCTTTACAGAGTCAATAAATAAATGATGTGGATATAGATTGGAGCATAACCTATCTTTATGGCATAGATTATCTGAAATCTAACATCACATTCAATCAAGCACCGTTATATAACTAGCATTCAAATCTACAAGCTTTGAAATACTAAAGAAAGAGATATTGCATTAAAGAAATAAAATCCAATCAATGAATAACATTATTGTCATATAACCAAAAGCGTTTAAAGGAAAACCCTAGAGCCTATACATCACCATATACACAAGATTAGGGCTTCATCGCAACCCTAAGAAAAAGATTTAGTTACTCATGGTGAGAAGTTGATGAAGAATCTCTAACGAAATCCCCATTGACGCTCTTCCAAAGCTCAGGCCAGAAAAAACATGTGAAGAAAAAAAGAGAATTTCTCGTAGTATAAATTTGAGTTGTAGATAAATTTTTTTATCAAAAGGTTAGTGGTGAAATGATCTCCACATGTCTTGGGATATTATAGATATTCAGGAGCTCTTGAGTTGATTTTCTTTCTCCAAGTGGACTCCTTTTGTAGTCCATTACACAACAGCTATATGTTTTCTTCTTGACGATAATTATTGAATAATTGCCTCTTGCCAAATCTACTTAACATATAATATTTTTTCTTATTTTGTATACAACCCCCTAGGGTTTATAGAATTTGTAAGTAGGGCCATGTGGTTTTAGTATTTGCATATACCCCCCATTTTTTCATTTTAACACCTTCCATTTCCCCAAATCCACTAGTCATAATGAGAATAGGTGGCCACCAAAAGATTTGTGTTGATTGTTTTTTAAAAGACAATGTTGCCCTTAAATTCATGGTGGTTGTAAGGCTACTAATTTTGGGACATATAAGTTATTAAAATGAAAAAGGAAGAGGGGTATATACAAATATCGAAACCACAGGGGCTTATTTACAAATCCTAAAAACCCTTAGGGGGGTATATGCAAAGCCCTCTTTTTGTGTGTGTGTGTGTGAATAAGAGATCAATTTCTTTAGAGCAAAACAAAATCACGAAGGAAGCAACGACTTCCAAAGCCAACTAGGATAATTTTCATACCATATTTTCTACCAAAAGGGAATTAAACCTAGATTTAGCCGGATTATATGCTACATTATTGGAGTTTCTATGGATATAGAAAAACTCAATACTAGCAAAATCCCTAGTCCCCATTAAATGTCAATGACAACATTCAAAATGGGCTATTGGGAAGTCCCACACTCACATCCCCTGAAATTTGAGTTGAACAAGGCTTCATATAACTGTTTGAACCTTCCACCTATCATCTTTAAGCTTTTGGGTTGGTACAAGGTATCTTACATTGTATCAAAGCGGGTGCCGATCACATCGTTCTTGTGTAGCCCATGTATGTTACATCATCCATGGTATGTAACATGGACTTGTGCTTTTTTAGAAGAGACCGACTTGTTCCTTACAAATATTTCTTATAGTCGTGAAACGGTTATATACATCATTAATACATTTCTTAAACCAACTCAAGAAACGTGTTTGTCTCATTACCAATATACTATGCTTGTTTTCATGGCCAATATGCAAACACTTCGTCTGGCACATCATCACTCTTACCACAAGGGGGCCAAATTTGCCAATTTCCTATATTAAAATTTTCACATTTCTACACTGTTCCGGACCAACCAACCATGCCTAAGCGCAATAGCATAGACTAACATTGTAACAAGGACATGAGCTAATTAAAAGAAAGACTTTTCTTTCTAAAAAAAATAAAGAGATTTCTTTGAGATATGAAGAAAATGCCAAAGGAAGACCCAGAGAAAAGCTGTTGGCATTCAATAGGGTTAGGTGGGTTTCGGGTTAGATCGAACATCGGGGGTGAAATGCCAAGTTGCACCCACTGAGTCTTCAGCTTGAAACTATCTACACAAGCCCACCCACGAAGTTAAAATGATCAATCCAGACCCTCAATTACAAGTTCAAGCGGGTCAAAGTGGAGTGAGTGATGAGTTAGGAACATATTTGCATCAGGTTGATGCAATAGGAATGTTGTTTTATACCCAAACCCAGCCCATTTGGGTAGGAAATGTCAGCTTCAACCACAACTCAGCTAATTTGGATAGGAAATGTCAACTTCAACCCAACCCTAGAGAGAAAAAGGTCAAGCCAAACCCTAAATTACTCAAGCCTGATTGGAGGGGACTTGGTAAGTCAGGAAAGGAATCGGCATTTGACACCTAAGCAGGTCACTGCCAAAACCTGGCACTGAGCATTATCCAACCTTCCGGTTAATTGGCTTTTTCTTCCTATTAAGTACCTATTCTTTTTCACCACTGATGTCCAAACCTTCACTTGAACGGCTTTGAAAGTTTCCCAGTGCAATTTGTGGACTAGGACATGTTAGAGGTGAGGCCTAAATCAGGTTTCTCTACCAAACCCATGTTTAAAACGCCCAGTAATGAAATTCCAGCGCATATAATCTTCTATTAGGATGACCTAATTGATGGCCCGCTGTTTGAATGGTTAAAAGTTCCATTTTGTAGAGACAACATTTAGTAAACTCTAAACTTTTGGAATTAGGTGTGGGTAATATCAGATACTATTGTTTTCAGTTTTCATTACTCCCCGGCTTCAAAATGTAATTTATTAAACTAAGGAAACGTGACGTGTAACCAGTTAAAGCTCCTCCTATGTGCTATGTGCTAGGAATGGATGGATGAAGCATATGAGTACAATAATTTAAAGAAAGAAGGATGGTATTGTGCCTGATGGAGATAGTAAAAATTAGAAGAATCCTACTCGGAGAAAGTTTCCATTTAATTAAATAGTTGAAGCCAATTAGGCACATGAATTGACATTAGCCACGCTAATCAATTAGCAGAACTAATTAAACAAATCGACAACGTTCAAAACATGATGTTTTTCCAACTTTGATTGCATATTAAAAAAAGGTTAGTGCCAAGTGCCAACTGCCAACTGCCAAATACCACCAGCCCATATTAACATCATCTCACACGGTTGAAAGCAGCCTCGCGCTTTGGGGTTAGATGTTTTTACACCTTTGGCTACATTTGGATCAGTGTACAGCTGTGGGTCTAACCCAGGGAAGTGAAGGGCCTACAACCACTGCGCCATCGGTGGTTCGGCTTCAACTTCATTTTAGGAGTGTATTTGTACAACGCTTCGGATTTTCTATTTTCATGAAAGAGAGGAATCTTGCATTTCCTACTTTTTATAGGAAATTGAAATACTTTCTGGGGAGAAAATCAGTTTACTTCTCTTCCTTCCCACACAGAAAACTTGCAGCTTCAAGCAATGGAACAGTACGCAGCACAGAAAAATCAGAACAAACTTCATCTATCATGGAATCCTCTCATCCCATCACACAAATGCACCCCCAGTACATAATGGAATCCACATGAAGTACTCAATAATAAAAGCTACCAGTAGAGTAAACATTTCTGCTGATGTGGAACCTCTTTTATTCCACTTCACTCTAAGTAAGGGTTACTCCCACAATATATAATAAAGTGCCTTTTACTCCATCTTCTTCATTTGAAACATTTTATTATTTTACTTTATACACCAAACATCCAAATATATGCGAATTCACCTACTGCTCATTTTATTTCAACCCACCCCTCCTTGACCTAATGCATAATGCGACACTTACTCTACTCTCTCGCTCTATCCCTCTTGCAAACAAACGGGCCCCAAAGGAAAAATGAATTAGATGTTCCAAAAAAAACTTAAAAAGAAAGGGGTACATGGGTTTACTTTATATTTTTCCATTTGGTCGGGCCCACCCGATTATCACCTACTCTATCACCCCTCCTCAGCTGACACCATTTGGCCAATCAATACCCACTGATGGACTGAATCGCACTAAAATGATGCCTTTTAACAAAATTGTGAAACAGGTGAGCCCTACACACCCCTGCGAGTTTAGATGCCCTTTTTATATTTCGTAACACCCTACTGTATGTTTTTTTAACCAGCCACAAATCCTGCGAAGTAACAATTTGTTCGTTATAAGTTGAAACAACCAAAATATAGCGATTTGGAACTTCTGACCCAGGCAACTTTGGGACATGATCCATTCCTTTTGGAGTCCATTGATTCAACCCATCATCACAATTAACTAAGAAAATGACGGTATTACAGACGCCGCATGTTTAGGATCGATACACTCGCAAACCATTACCCATGGTATGACAAGAAGCAGCATCTTAAGTTTACATTACATGGTGATAATAATTTGAGTGTATTGTTCCTCTGTATTCCAATATGGTGGACTTTAAATTACCTCAAAACTAAGACGAGCCGGAGACACTCTCTAAATAAGGTATTTAACTAACAGAAATGAGCTCAAACTTGAAGTAAGCCAAGCTTAAGCTGTAGTACTTTGTGTATGAGCTAAGCTAGAGGAGAGGGAAGCTCAGTTCATTGACAGCCCTACTCATCCATGTCCTCCCATACTTCGTATTGATATAGAAAGGTAAACATCAAAAGCATCAAAAGAAAACTAAATTGAAGCTTATCATGATGGTTCAGTCACCTTGAGGAAGTTTTCTAACACATTGGAGAAAGAAACAAAGCATTATAAACTCTATGATTGCAAATACAAGAGCACATGGAGTTCAAAGAGAACCAAAACATGCCTATCATATTGTCAGATTTTTCTTACAAAATAGCTCAACTGGAATCAGTAACCGCAATACCACTAGAACAATTAGATAAAAACATCCTTGGGCCAAATAGCGACATGCTCTTGTACCTCTTCTCAGTTTCTTCCAAATCCCTTCTTACAAAATAGTTCAACTGGAATCAGTAACCACAATACAACTAGAACAATTGGATAAAAACATCCTAGGGCCAAATAGCTACGTGCTCTTGTACCTCTTCTCAGTTTCTTCAAAATCCAGAATTTAACCACGTCAACAAATAGATTAAAACCTTTTTTACCTACATCTATAATAAATTGATAAAAACGTTCTCGGACACAATTGCTACATTTTCTTGCAAAGATTGTCAGTTTCTTTGTCAGTTTCTTCCAAGTCGATTTCTTGTCAATACACCTCTTCTCAGTTTCTTCCAAATCCTGAATATCCTTGTAATACTTGCAAATGCGATAGGCAAACCTGCATGAACAGTACACATGGTATTCTAAGCATGGAAGTTGGAGAGTTCTACCACATCTGGTTTTACTGCCAATAAAAGATGCCAAGTACTCACCAATAGAGAAGGCAGGCAGCAATGCAGAGAATTACATTCCTTTGAGCTTTGTAAATCTGCAGAGAATCTAAAAACACTGTGAGCACATGGCTGTGGTAGATGGGGCATGGGACCCAATTCATGGTTTAACCAAATCAGAAACAGCAATTGACAGCATTAGCTACCAACTAGAAAAGGGGATAAAAAAAACAAATACAAAAATGCAAGAAATATCAAAATCCCAGTTATGGTGTCCAATTCAATCACCACCAGAACTGAGTCTCATCAAATGCAAGATGCATCCCACAGCAAGAGAACACACAGCGAGCAGCTCCACCAAAGTTGCGTCAAGTCATGCAAAACTAAAAAGGAACAAAATACCACAAAGATAGGATTCCTTCTATAACATACAAGCGTGAAGAGGGAACCAATTTAGTCCACCTAAGGAACATGATCTTAAATCAGAATCCCTCTAGATAACTACATATAAATCAGGCATTCCCAGATTGCCCTTGTATTCATTCTTTCTTTAAACCCTTTTCCAAGACTATTCTTGTAATTGTACTTTGTGATTATTAATATAAATACAAGGGCCGTTCATCAAACATGATCTTAAATCAGAATCCCTCTAGATAACTACATGTAAATCAGGCAATTCCTGTAATTGTACTTTGTGATTATTAATAGAAATACAAGGGCCTCTGCCATAGCCCCTGCTCCCATAGCACAGGGAATCACAGGGTGTTGCTGTGGATAGCAACACCCGCTCCCACAGCACCTGCATCCCTGGCAGGTGGTTTAAACTTCCCTCTCCTAGCCACTGACATAGCCCCTGCTCCCATAGCACAAGGAATCACAGGGTGTTGCTGTGGATAGCAACACCCGCTCCCATAGCCCCTGCATCCCTGGCAGAGTGGTTTAAACTTCCCTCTCCTAGCCACTGGGCCAACTCAGAAAAAAAAAAAAAAGAGGCCCTTCTCATCATCGTCATCATCATCATCTTACCTTCCACGAGAATCTTTACAAAAATAGTGCTTCATGAAACTAGAGCTATTGATGGGGGTGTCAGAATTGAAAAACTAGTGCAAAAAGGTTTGAAGTCTGGAATCTAGTTGTTCCCAGAAGGGCGCGTGGGTCAGTTGTCAGCAGTTGGAATTGCAGGTTGGGGTATTTTGCATCCAAAGAGAAAATCATCTAATATGAACATTTAGATGAAAAATCATAATCACCGTAGCCCTATTCTGTCTATTTGGAGCTGCTATTAGGGTGGAAAAACACAGACTGACAATATGGACCTGAGTTTTTAAAACCTAGAACAGACTTATTCCTCTTTGATTCCTCCTACATTGGACCTTTTTTTTTCTTTTTCCTCAACAAGAATTGTTCTATAAGGGGTATTAGGCCTTCATGAAAGAACAACTAACGATTCCCCAGAGATGCAAATTACAACCTATAACACCCCAATACCTAAGGATGCAAATTGGGTTGAGCTGACTACGCCCAGCACGGCCCAACACGCTAAGTCAACGTGCCGTGACCCGGGCTGTGCTGTGCTTGGGTGCCCAGACTCGTGGCCCGGCCAGGCGCGGCAACTTCATTCCTCTTCCCTTCCTGTTTCCATCCAAACAACGGTATTTCAACTGCCCATTCCCTGTTTCGCTTTGACACCCTAATATCCAAACACTAGGAACATCCAAACGCAACCCAAAAAACAACCAAAACAAAGAAAAATCGAGGGAGAAGAAGCAAACTCACAGATATCTCATATCGGTCCCTGTCAGATGCCGTACAGGACTCGCCCGTGCACATCAATCGGTGTCCGTTCTTCCAGCAGATACCTACAAGAGAAAAAAAAATCATGAGGAAGGAAAGGGGTCTACCCGTGGCCTGAGACGCAGCAAAACGGACGATGCTGACTGAAGGCGGCAGGATCGCCGAAACGAGAGAGACGACCCGAGATTTCACGAATTTCGGCAAAGGAACGGTCAACATGAGAACGATTACTACCTCTGCGGCTACGATGTACGACAGGATCATCCACTGCAACTCCATTTCTCCTTTCACTCTTCTTCTTCTTCTTCTCAATTCCTCCTTTTTCTGTTTGGCAGACGAAAATGCAAAATATATGCACTCGCATGCGACATTACATACGACAATCAGGTGGGCCCCACTTTTGAGATAGGGCCGTTCGATTAACACTTTTTGCTCAAGTGTCCTGAATTGGTGGAAGCTTTGATTCTTTTGCTTAGTTCCCCACGAATGGTAGCCACGAAGGGTAGATCAGGCTGGTGAGCTTCTAAATTGAGAAGGAATGGGGCCACCACGTGTTGCAATTTGCGAAGTCCATGTGGATTGATTGTCCACTAGTCCAAGCTTCAAACAGGTTGACCACTCTATCAAGAAGCTATTAAACGTTACAGTATGAATACATGGCCCACCTTTGATCGAATTGACTAAATGTAAAATGGTGAAATCACATCTTTAATGTGTTTCAGCAATTTGATAACAGCATAATTCCTTGGAATGAAATATTTCTCACAGTGCTGGATATTCAATTCCTCTCACGGTGCCCCATGAAATGTATTGTTACGAGCTTAAAGATTTTTCTTTAAATTTAAACTTCTCATGATTATTTGCCCAATATCTTATGTATAGATCATAAAATAAGATGCACTTTTGCTCTAATGTGTTTTAAGCTCACAAGAAGATTTAATAATATTTTAATGAATTATTATCAAATTTTTAATGTACATATGTGTAATGAACTCACCTATAAAAATTTTAATTACTCGTAAGAAGGCCTTCAGGTTAACTTCTTGGCTCATGGACTGGATCCACATCTTAATATTAAGGGCAATAACTAGATTTTGGCAATCTTCACCTCAGCTCAGTCCCCACATATTACATTTATGTTTTCATTTGAGAGCACCTACTAATTAATAGTATCTCATAGGTCTCTTTCTAGCATATAGATTTGGATGATTATGCCACTTCCATTTCTGAATTTGTAACCTAATTAAGATCAAGAGTGTTCAAGTGCCCAGACTGGCCCAGCCAGCCGAGGTCATTATTGGGTGATCCATCCTTTTTTTTTCAATTCCAAACATGTGATGATTTCATAAAAATTCATCTAGGTTAGTGTTATACCATGCACAGTGTACAAAAGTCAGGCATCAAACAATGATACATCACCAGTAATCAAGACCATTTCTAGGGTTGAATTGAAGACTGTACCTTGATTACTACTGAGTTTTTAGGGTTGAATTGAAGACTGTACCTTGAATAGCACCTGGAATATCTGGACATTCGCAAACAAACAATGATGCACCACCAGTAATCAATCAATACTAGCGGTGCAAGGCCCATCGCACAACCCAGTCCTGTGAGGGAGACACTTTTGGTACCTTAGCTGGCAATTTCTGACTTTTCTTGGAAGAGATAAGGATAGAGAGGAAGGATTTTATTGGTGCATTTGACCGTGTGGGGACTGGGGAGTGAATGGGTCATATGGATGTGAAAACAGGTAGAGAAAACTTTTCACATACATATTGAAATGCAAACCATTTTCTCTTCCTCCATTTTCTCATGCTTTTCTGCTCATCTCAAAAGCAGTATTAAAAATTCAATGTAAAGTAGGAAAATAAGCTCCCTAATAATGTCAAGTAAATAAAATTAACTATGGTAGTTAAACTTTACACCGTGGACAATTTTCTCCACTTCTCCTTTTGCTGTCCAAACAACTCCCTTGGATTTAATTTCTTTACGAGCAAGCAGCTACAAACGAAAGGGAGATATTGATAGTCCCTTGTATATCAGTATATCTTCACCTTTTATCCTCCACCTTGCACTTATAACCAACTATTTAGCAAATCCTATGCATTCATTAGGAAACTAGCACCAAAGGCCCGGACTCTAAAATTATTACTAAATTATTACATCAAATTGCGACCCCCTTTGATTGGTTAGGAAAATAAACTAAGATCATTTAAACTTTGAGGCAAACTTCAACAAAAATTATAATAAATTTTAATAAAGAGAATTCATTGCGTAAAAAGAAAAAAAATTAATATGAAACTTGATAAGAACACATTGAACCCATGCTGCCCGGGCCATATTTTGAAAAAGAAGATCTAAGATAATTATTGACTTAAAAAATAAATACAATGCTTTCTAAATTATTCTATAGCAATTATTTAAAAATTATATATATTACTTTCTATTTTAGTGATCAATTTTGCAATAGCTAGAAATTTAGATTTCGAAAGAGAACTTTTCTTTACTACTAATTACAAAATTTAATTATAAACTTGATAATTGAAGTTAAGATTTTTATTTATCAAAAGGCAATGGTTCTACATATCCTATAACTTTTGCTTATATGTCTTGTATTTGGGCCAGGTTACATTCTGTACTATTTCTTTAATTAGGTAATATATCCTTTAAAAAATGGAAAGATGGACCACGTAAAGTCAAAGTTTAGGGTCCAAATTGTCTTTGCACTTTACCCTTTTAACATTTACTACACTCTCTTGTCCGACATCGATTAAGAGTTTTTATTTACCAGGTTTGTTTCTGCATAAAAACAAATTATCTGCACATCTAAAAGTGAAGGTGATCAAAAGTTAAAAAATAGAAAAAGAAAAAATAGGAAAGATGACAAATCTACAAGAGGTTAATACCAAAAAAAATCAATAGAATCCCAATATTCCCTTGGTGTCCTTTCTAATAATTATATAGTTTCACCAATAATGATTCTGCTCTATGAAAAAATGAAAAATAAATTTTATTAATAATTATTTATAATCACAAAATAATATAAGATCAGAAAAGCCAACATAATAATAAAAGAGAAAATAGAATCAACAAATTGAAGGATCCAAAACATACAGAAGAAAACATATTGGTAAAGAAATCAATGAGAAGTACATCCGGTTAAACATAAAGACTACCCATCATCATAATTTCTCTAACTATTGCTATTATCAATGGATTCAGTTTCTAACTTATCTTATTTTTTGGGTCAATCTCAAGCTTACGAAAAATGAGCTCTCTCAACTGGAACTAAGCTTAGCCCAAAAAAGGAAGAGTCACAATCTACCTTGTCTTATCCAAAGGCTTAATTGTTCTTTTTTTTTTTCTCACAGTTACACATTTGAATAACCCAAAATGGGAGCTTATGGAAAAAAAAAAACCACACTGAATGCTCTGTAGATTCGACAATCTATACGTGTTTTTACATACCGAGATAAAGCCAGGTGCCTTCTTCTTTAACCGATTAATCAGAGTAAGTGGTAAAATCTCTAATCAAGACAACCCATATATAGATGGCAATAGTACAATGTACCTTATTTTCATAGAAATTAAAAGGGAAAGACATAAATGATGGCTGTATTAGAATAGTACCCGAAGAGAAACTTATGGAGGGAGGAAACGTTGGAGAGAGGTGGACTTTGCTGCCGTAAGAGATTCTAAGTGCATGTGGTTGAAGAAGTCATATTCTCAGTGAAATTGTCCATGTTTTTGTTTGATTATAAACATGGAAGTTAAATACAAAAATGAGAATGGAGATTTGGAATATGGATTAAGGGGGCTTTGGATGATTGGTTGATATTGAATGTCTAATCCTTATATCATGGAGCAGGTATAATTAATTAAAAGCAAGTATCATGCAACAATTTTTACATGCACTCACTATGGCCATTTCAATCCCACAACTATCATGTCCTTGATAAGTTAAAAAAGTGGGTCCCACATGATTACTTTAAATGGCTATATAATTAACAGCGGGTACCATGGAGCAGTTTCTGTTTGCATTCATTATGGCCATCTACATCAACAGTTTTCATTTGCAAGCACGTTGCCATTTGGATCCCACAATTGTAATGGTCTCGAATAACTTAAAAGAGTGGGCTCCACCTAATTAATTTAAATAGATATCTAAATACCAATAGACATCATGGAGCAGTTTCGTTTTGCATTCACTATGGCCTAGATAAGTTAAAAGGCAGAACCAACATTCATTAACGAACATTATGGTGGTCAAAATCAATTGAACAAATCAGGATTGATTTCTCAATTGAAATAGTCCCTTTCATATATATAATGGTTAAAGCTTCCCTAGGTCCAGCCCATTTCAAGCAGGCTTAAAAAATATTTGACTTGCAATATGGTGGCTACGGGCGTCCAGGCAGGGCCAGCACAGCATCGAAGTCCAGCTTGTTATAGTCACAAATAGGTAGCCTGGAGTTGAAAATAAATAAATAAATAAAAGTCTAAAGTAACGGCACTATTACTAAACTAAGAGGGAGTTTGTCTAGAGTCGTGGAAAAGGAAATCTTTGCAGAATTCCAAGTCTGACCTCACCAAGTCGGACTTTCGAATCAACTCCAGTGTTGAAGCCAAAGGCAAAAGGAGTGGCTTCCCTCCCTTTTCGTGCATTAAACAATGTGAGAAAGGTGCCAGATTGTCTCCTCCCCTTTCCACAGCGAATTGGGATGCACAAACACAACCTATTACTCTCCTAAGGCCCAAATACCAATAAATACCCAAAACCTCTATAGGAAAGGAGCAGAGAGTTGAGGCTGGGATCATGATCCCAAGAATTTTAGGACCTATTTTTTTTTTCTAGAATTTCTGATAGGAAATTGCCATGTTGGGATTCTTCGTACATGACGTGACATCTTGTCTTCTAGTATTTATAAATGCCATATTTCTTCACAAGCATTTCAAAATTCAGCCACCTGAAAAGTACTCCCAAATGATCCTTGTGAATTCAAGAATCTCAGCCTCTTTGTTTTTTAGTGGAATTTCTGGATGCTTAAGTACAAGGGAACATTTAGAAATTCCACTCTGTCTACGAATTTTAAAAGTCTCCGGACAGGAATTCCATGAATTCCAGTAAAGAAACAAGCCATTAGGGACATGACCTATCAGGGGACTACTAGACCATTCACCTACGTAAATGCATGGGGCCTCACTCATTCCCTTTGCTATTCATCCAACACAAAAAAAACATAAGCCAAATCCAAATGACTATTATCTCTATTCTGTTTTCTCCATTTAAGGGGTGAAAGATGTTATCTCACCAGGGTTCAAAAGGGCAGAATCGAACTCGGACTCGGCTTGAGTTGAGTCGATTATTATTTTTCTTATTAATTTTTTTTTGTTAGTTCAAAAATGGTGTTTATGGAAAAGAAGTAATGATGATAAAACCCTCTGATAGCATGAAAATGGAGAAGAAATGGACAAAAGTAGGAAAAAAGAGAAAAATAAGACAAAATTAGGGTTTTTAACCCTTACGGCGAGACTCAACCGAGTTGCACTAGAATCAAATTGGCCCAGTCAAAGTCCAAGTCAATATGGACTCGGCCAATTTTTTTAACTCTACACCTCACCTTCTCTCCTAAATCATCTTTGGTTTGATTTTCGAAACCCTGGATGTTACTTTTTCAGATTTTGTGCGACTATGTATCCTATCTCATCTCCTTTCCTTAATGTATCCTATCTCATCTCCTTTCCTTAATCTTCTTTGGCTCCACAATTTTAAAAGTCTGTTTGGGCGTCTTTTCCTGAGTCACATTGACATAGACATAGAAAAAGGCCATGATTAAATTTTTTTGACAAACTGGTAGATGGCTGGACCACTTGAGACTGCATTCTGATTCTTTGGGTCTGATTAGTGTTATGATTAGAGACACTGGTAAATCGATGGCTCACATTCGATTGACACCTATTTATTGATTGGGGCAATCCATTTCTTATAGTTCATTTGATCAGGAATTTTCTTTTAAGACAATGAAACCTCCATAGTGTGGACGATCATATGATCATTTCCTATTGCCAATTTCAGCCACACTAATGAACTTCAGTTGCATACTTGCATTACATACCAGAGCAGATACAAATTTAGGTGGTCCTGCAGGGGGTTATCTGTAATTTGTTTCAGTTGCACAATGTGGTTAGTAAAACTGTTCTTAGTCATCCTATCTTAACCTGCCCATCAGCAGGGACCCAGTGCTGGTGCCTTTATTTCACTATCCGAAACAATGAATCTGGGATGTCAGAGCCAGAGGTAACATACAGAGCATTCTTCTTGAGCAACCTGTAGTACAAATTTTGAGGTTAAGCTCTTTATTCAAATTTCACTCCAAAGTTAAATCAATTTAAGGTTGCGCCTTTTTTTTTTTATTTGAGTGAAATTTGACGCAGTCATGGAAGGAAGAGGAGCTTGAGTGTTGAGCTGCTTGAAATTTTATGAGTGGGTGTGTATAGGTGGATGATTCCACGTTAGAGAGGATTCTGCTTTCCTATGTCGTCCTACCTTTAATAAGAAATTGAAATTCAACCTCTTTGGAGTACTTCTTTTTTATTTTTTATTAATGGGGTATTCTCATGGTATTTGACCCAATATGACTAATCCCCCATGTGCATGCACGACCTATAACACCTGCACAGATGAATCTAGGGTGTTGAACGCACGATGTGAGGAGTAAACTCACACCTTATGCTAACAAACATATATCCTGGCAGGTACCTCTTGGAGATAATTATTTTAATTTTTTTATCGTTTTTATGTAAAAGAAATATAGCACTAAACAATGCAAAAACTTAGCTCTACCGAAAATAAAGGAGTTTCCTACGAGTGAGGGTTTCTTCTCTTCATATAAATGCATGGGTGGCCAACGAATGAGTTACGTTTAGGGCATATTCATGCAACATCAGTGGAAATGGACATATGATGGATTTTGGCTTTTTCGTGGAAAAACTTTTCTTCATACTTGGCTTCCCTACATGTCGATGAGAAAGTAAAAAGAGAAAAAAGTGAAAAAAATTCTCAAATCTAAGAAAAATTGCACTGCTTTAGATTTTTTTTCCCACACGGAAAAGCATTTATACTGAGAAGATGTTAAGGTTTTCTTTTTTTTTTTTTTTACAAAATTGTCAGACTTTTCCTTTTTATTTCCATGAGAAAATGAATATACAAATGTACCCATCAGAGAATCCCAAGTCCCAACTCTCTCAAAAAATACCAGTCATCATTGTCATCATCGTCTTCATCTGATTCAATCTATCAAATGCAAGAAATTTGCAAGCATGAGTCAAATTCAAGTGATTTCACATGACTATATATGACTTCACTTGATTCACACAATTAACATTATTATTCTGATAATTTAAGTTTTCTTATTTAAAAAAAAGCATTGATCCTAATTGTTCTTAATACCCAAATTAAAATACATTTTATGAAAAATATAAATACATGGTTAATAAAAAATCTCTTGCTTGATGGCGCCTTTTAATCCCTTCAACTAAGAGAAACAAAGAAATCATACTCGTTATAAGGGAAAAGTAAGATCCAATCTGATCAAATTCGAACATTTGATTAAATTGGAACGGCACAAAAAGTCTCTGTTTTTTTTACTTTTCCCTCTAACTATTGACTTCAAGATCCATCCATTATAGCTAGAAATTAAGATCATGACAACACTTCCATATTCTAGATTATAACATTTAAATGAAAAGACACTAATCCATGGACCATGTCCTCTCTCTCTCTCTCTCTAAAAAACCTTTCTAAAAATGCCCTCATGCTTAGAGCCTAAGACCTCATCATTAGACAGACGTCCTTACTTCATTATTCTCCATCACGGCTTAATGACATGAGCAGTTTGGGCTTAGATTCCATTGATTAAAAAATGGAACACTTGTATTGTTAGAGAGAGAGAGAGAGAGAGAGAATATCTTGGCGGCTCTCCCACACATCCTTATCTAGTTATCCTAGTTTTAAATGCCTCAGCCGCCGCTTACAATAATTGGGTGGGAAGGTTGGTGGCACGTTCCTCGCCAACGACTGGCCCATGCACTATAAGGCAACAAACATCAGAAAGTGCCAACAGGGTCCGGACCACGTTTAACTGGCAAGCTTATCATCTAGTGGGCCAAGCCAACTATGTGTGTGCACCGCACTGCTAAAAGCAGGACGCCCCCGATCGATGTCTTGTCCATGCATGAAACAAATGCGCAGCTATAAAGAGAATATATATAGGGGCAATTCATATGTATCTATCCTTCACCATAAGATGAGGGCACTTTTTTTTTTACACATGAATCCCCCCTTTATACTTCATTCTATGTACTTAAAATCCCCATTTTATATTTAAAAAATACCATTTATGGAAGCATCCATCAACCTATAGTGAGGGATGGATGCAAATAAATATTTCTCATATATATATGGGTAATATTCAGGTGGGAACTGTTCTCACATATTATGTGAGAACTTTTTTGTGGGGCCCAATTGAGGACCCCATTTGATGATGGGACCTGGGGGGATGGAAAGATCTATGTGAGACCATCCCATCTATCAAGTTTGACCCCAAACCAATGCCCTAACCCCATCATCCATGGCCCACAAGTTTAATGGCTTCATATTTAAAAAAATATTTAACCCTCGATCGAACGGTTCAATCCATTCGGATGTGTGCCGATCTTTGGGATTAGTGACTATCATGGGGTTCTCTATTGGTTGCTAGGTTTGGATGGGTTGCTAGTTGGGCTCCGCAAAAAAGTTCTCATATAATAGGTGAGAACTAGTTCTCACTTAAATATTTTCTTTTATATATATATATAGCTTGTCACCTAAATCTAAGCAAGTGGGATGCATAATGTTACTTTAAATCAGGAAGGTATATATATTATATAAAGGTCTTAATGAATTCTCGATCTCCCCATCCTCGATAGCTCAATCAACGATTGCTTAATCACCTCATCTTAATTTCTAAATTGGTTATTCCTTGGTTGCATCTTAATCAGATGTCTAGAATGAAAGGTTTGATGGGGATCTAATATGATTGAATGGTTGAGATATACACACATCACTGTGAATCAAGGCTTTGCAATGGGTTTAAAGGTGCAGTTTCTCAGAGACAAAGGGACCATCATTGACGAGTGAGCATTTCCGTTCCCCATTCCATAAGTCCTTGATCATGTGATATTGTTTGACTAGATGGAAGCATTTTGACTAGGACAACCAAAATCTTCCCTCTCGGAACGTGTATTCATGGGTCAGAATCTGTGCGACCTAAGCTTGTCAAATCTGTTATATTTGGATGTCCTTGCTTGATTGTAGAAATTTTAAAATTTCCTGAATAGATATGTTGCTTTGGGTTGTAAATTCTTCATATTCTCATATATCCAGAATTCATAAAGTCCATGGTCCCTGACCATTTATAAATCTAAATGGGGGACAACAGCATTTGGAATATTTCTTTCAGATTCCCCATACAACCAAACATGATTAAGCATTTTGAGGCCCAATCTCAGCCGATTAATAATTGAGCTAGAAAACTCAAAAGGCTTTATAGCACACAAGCCAAAGTAGACTTGGACTGGCCCCCTTGAGAAAGAAGTACTTGCTGGAACAAGCGTGTCCCCTTTGAGAAAGGGCACCAGGCCCCACATGACATGGGACGTGGGCCCACCTTAATTGTTAGCAATATCAACATATTTGGACAAGTATACTTAGGTGTTCATCCCCCGTTGTTGGGAACCTTAAAGTTCTTATGCTAAGTACTAAAAACTCATCAGTGGGCTACAGTGAGTAAAAATTAAATCACTCGAAATAAAAGCCTCCTCCTTCCTCTTATATTAGCTTAGAAACTGACTTAGCATTAAAAATTATGAGACGTTAAAACCACATGCTAGTGATAGTGATATTTGGTTTTAACGTCTCTATTTTTTTTTTAAATGTATAAACATCTTAACTTTAAAATCCATAAATTATGAGACGTTAAAAGCACATGCTAGTGATACTTGATCCCAATAATAATTGGCCCACCTTGGATTAATATATACATCTCTTAATCATGAGTTCATGTGGGCCCACAGAAGTGTAATTTATGGTGGGCCAAACCTATGATCATATTATATATATTAAAGCAATAGAAAGTCGGGTATGATTATCGTTGACATGTGACAATCTTTGAATAGAGTAGAACTCTTTTTGGAAACTAAAAGAAAATGATATTTTTAATGAAAAATTTATCAGCGTGAATTGTTAAAAGGTAGGCCTCAAATATTAAAATAAAAAGATGAAAATCTTGAGAAGATGGAAGATAGACGGTGTTGAGAGAGATAATAACTGTAGTAAAATAGAGAGTTTTTAAGGAATATTAATTGAGAGACTTTAGGAGAAAGAGGATATGGATAAAGAGATTTTTTTTTTTTAGAAAAAATTTGACATGTGATGAAATAGCACCTTAAAACACTTTATGTTTTTTCTCCATATTTATTTGAAAGGAGAACTCATGTAAGTAATAACGTGACACCCCTTACAACCCACCTCCCACTTTATTTTAATATATATATAATTTTTAGCGTACACATATTCTGCTACTTGATAACACATGTTCCATATGCTACCATGTTTCCATCATATAAAAACGCAGCAGGATCACTTTGTTGTTATTCGCATCTTTGTAAATTGTTTTATGTAAAATCGCAATTAGATCACAATGTTGATAATACATCTATTCCATACATGATATGGAAATAATGCAACATCTCCTACACAAATATCACACACAAAATTGAGCCCTCCAAATTTCAGGACACCCACCATGGCAACATGGACGTCCAAATATCAATAAAATTCCCCTTGGAATAACTATGCCACCGCCATTCATTTCATATACTCACTATGATTATTAGAAGCAGACATATATTATAAATTTATAGTGATTTGATTAGCCCTAATCTTTGATGGATGAGACCTGATAATTCTACGTCTATGTTGGTCTGATCTATTTTAACTGGGGTTATGCCCAGTCAACATCAGTCTCCTAGCGTATGTAGTATGCTCATATCACGTGTGCCATGACTTAGGCATGAATTGACAGGCTCTACGTAATGTTTCCCTCCTCTTCTTCATGTTTAAATTCTCACACTACCAAAAAAATTTCACAGGTACCTTTGTTTCTCCAATCACCATATGCCAAATGGCACTATAATCACCATCTATATATTTCTCTGTTTATGGACACATATTTATGTTAAGATTGTTGTACTCAATTACCATGAAAGTCCTCTGACAAAAAAGGTGGCAACTTAACTCTGGTGATCACTATGTGAGTCAATATCACCATCATCATGCTAAAAATGTTAAATCAGTTGTAATTAAGTGAAAAGACAATGTTCAATAAGAAGTCGAATTGAAACTATGTTAAGTGTTTTGTCCTCAAACATTAAGGCCGTGTTAGTTTCGTGTAACAGAATTCCTACTAAATTAAGGACTTTCTAAAACAATGGTTAAAAATAAAGAATCAAAGCTAAATATCTGAAAATAACCACCATATAATATCTCTTTTAATGAAGCTTGGATCAAGGGAGGATGAAAAATGTATACCCAGCTATCACTTTAATAATTTAAATTCTTGAAAAGTCAGATTTTCATCCACATTACTACCTTATATCTTTCACCACCCGCATTTTTAATAATCCTTCGATAGAATTCATTTGACAAAGAACATTTGTATACTAAATGCTTATGTACTATGTACAAACAAACAATTCTTACCTATGTGGTAATTCCAAACAGTGATTGTAGACAGGATGAGTTTAAGACAGAGCCCAAATCCTCTACCCAAAGCAGGTCAGGCTTTGGGTTAAACTTGGGATGGCAACTGACAAGCCACCTCCAGCTCATCCACCTCCTTTTCCCATCTCTTTAACTTTCACCAATGATGAGATTAAAAAGTCTTAACTGTAGTTTTGGAGTGGCATACAGCCCCAAAAAGGAAACAAATTCGCCAAAAAAAAAAAAAAAAAGTGGGACCCACTCTCTCTCACTAATTTCAAAGCACAACACCCACTAATTAAGCACGTGCGATGATTAGGAAACCAAACCGAAGCTACATTTGCACACACAACAATGAGAGTTGCCCTGACGCTTTTCCAAACTCCAATTTCCAATCCAATCCCACGTGCGGATAAAACCGATGCGCTTGCTGCTTCGGTGCTTCGTATCTGTAATATAATATAAAAAAAAACACACGTCACCCTCCGTAGTCCAGGGGACCGCCTTTTTGTCACACTAGTCGGTACCCTATTCCCATAATGCCCTTCACCCATATCTATTTTTAAAAAACCAAAAAAACAAAAAAAAAAAAAAAAAAACTCACTTCTCTCATCTTTCCAAATGGGGAAGATTTAAAAAAAGAGGCTCAACTGTTTAGGAGTTTTCAAAGTGGGACAAAAAAGTTAGTTTTTTAAATGAATCTTAAGCTTTCCAAACTTCTTTTAAACTAGCACATTTGAAGTACCGGTAGGCTTGCTAAGTCAAAACCTTTAACTGTTGTTCATTTTTTAACTGAAAATTGCAGACCATCCAAATCTCCAAATTGAGGCATTTTGGCCTCATTGCAACTCCAAAATAACGCCTCTCGCACTTGTTTTTGTCTTTTATATGCGTGTGTTTGTATTTATAGGTATAGCGTTCATGAGAGGTGATAGTGAAAGAATGGAAGGAAAGAATACGAATGGAAAGGAAAAAATGGATGAATGTGGGAAATTGGGAGGATATTTGACTTGGAGATTTAAAAAAATAGGTAAAAACTCTATAAAAATAAGGCATCATTAGATATCTTGATTTGAAAGTAGTCCGGAAAATTTAAGGTTGGTCGTCCAGAGCATGCTTGAGTATAAAAAAGCATTCATAAATTCCACTATATTGCTGATTACCAACCTAGCATAGTGATTTGGACCTTAGGTTGAAGTAATCAAGTCATGGATTCGAGGTTCGGCACCAGAGATAGAGAAGGAAATCCCACTATATTTAGAATGTTATAAATTTCCCAAATAAAAATTCCATAAATGCGGGGAAAGTAAAATGCCCATCTTTAAAACAAACTCTCTGATTACCCTATGTTGCAAACTTGTAAAAAACTTGAGAGCCCCCTCTTAAAATCTTTACAGCCAAAATCAAGCCAGGCCCATTTTCGGCATTGGAAATGTCGGCACCAATCTTCAATTGTTCTCACTACTTAAATCTACACTACTCACACTCATCCACCCGTTCATTAAAAAAATATATAATCCTTCTCAAGTGGGCCCCACCACACCCTCCATGCTTCTTCCCTTATCTGTCTCTACTCCTCATCTCTCTCTTGCCCCAGGCCACCAGCCGCCTCTCCCTCGTTATAAAACGATCTCTCACTCCAACTTCCTTTCCAGAAGAATCAAATAAAAAAAAGAAAAAAAAACCCTCTTCTCTTCATCTCTTTCTCTCTCGGAGAAAAACCATCAAACACATGGCAGTCGTCCGAGAACGAAGACACCTGAACCTCAAGCTACCTCTGCCGGACTCCGCGGCCGACCGCCGCCCACGCTTCCCCCTCCCGCTCCCTCCGACGGCCCTCACAACTTCCCGTCCAACCGACGTCGACCGCCTCTCAGATCTGGAGAAGCTCCAGGTCCTCGGCCACGGCAACGGCGGCACCGTCTACAAGGTCCGCCACCGCCGCACCGGCGCCTTCTACGCCCTCAAGATCGTCCAATCCGACTGCGACTCCTCCATCCGGCGCCAGATCCTACGCGAGATGGACATCCTCCGCCGCACCGACTCGCCGTACGTCGTCCGCTGCCACGGCATCTTTGAGAAGTCCTGCGGCGACATCGGCATCGTCATGGAGTACATGGACGGCGGCACGCTCGATTGCCTCCTCCGGCGCCAGTCCGGCACCTGCTCCGAGGACTTTCTCGCCGGGATCACGAGGCAGGTGCTCGAAGGCCTCAGCTACCTCCACAGCCACAAGATCGTCCACCGCGACATCAAGCCATCGAATCTCCTCGTGAATCGGAAGATGGAGATCAAGATCGCCGATTTCGGCGTCAGCAAGATCATGTGCCGCACGCTCGACGCGTGCGACTCGTTCGTCGGCACTTGCGCGTACATGAGCCCCGAGCGGTTCGACCCGGACACCTATGGCGGAGCCTACGACGGGTACGCGGGCGACATCTGGAGCCTAGGCCTTACCCTTCTGGAGCTGTACATCGGGCATTTTCCGTTTTTGCCCCCGGGCCAGAGACCAGACTGGGCGACGCTAATGTGCGCCATATGTTTCGGTGATCCGCCGAGTCTGCCGGAGACCGCGTCGGATGAGTTTAGGAGCTTTATCAACTGCTGCTTGCAAAAGGAGTCGAGTCGGAGATGGACGGTCGCGCAGCTTCTGGCCCACCCGTTTGTGGCCTAGGAACGGGATCTGATGGCTAAGATGGATGGCCTCCCGATCTCGTGATGAACGGATCTGATTAGGACAGCTGGCATTTTTTTTTGTCCGGATCTGATTAGGAAAGAAAAGGAGAGAGTTCGTGATTTGTACATGGAACGCAACGAACCATCCGAAGAGTTCTTTCAATTTTTTTTTTTTTTTGTTTTTTTCTTCAATTGTTGTAAAAAAAACTGTTTAATCTCTAATGGTGATTTTACAGTAATTAACTGTAAAATCTTGAAACTTCATTTCTGTCCTTTTGTTCAGAGCTTATCCAAAACGCAACAGCATGTGCAGTCCAGATCTATGTGGCCCACCCAGGGCCGACATTTAATCAGTGAAGGCCCTTTCAAGCATTCATCATTTGGCACGAGGCCTAATTTACTCTCGGCAAACTTTTATCCACCGATGGATTGAATCCGAAATAAATTAAAATATAGTTAAAATTTGTGATCGTTTAATGAAGGGCTAGGATAATCTGTCGCAGGCTGGACCGAATAGAACAATTTATTGAAGGGTTTCAAAGTTTAAGATCACAATCGGCGATGAGCGAGAAATGCACATATTTGAGGGTTTCTTATTGCCTCTAAAATTGAAATAGATTTCATGTCGAGAATTTATATTATCGAGGATTTTGCATTGATATGGGAATGCGACAATGCATATAGCAGAGAAAAACCGGATTTGGTGCTTAAATTTATAAAAATGAGGATTTTGAAATAATATGGAGGGAGGTCAAACTTAGACATCATCAGATGAGGATTCCCATTGTCTTTATTTATTGCAAGTTTACAATTGCATAATATGAGTTTCTAGTGATTTTATGAAAAAGACATTCGGGGTTATCATCATATGTAAATGTAAACCGCACACCTAAATCTCTGACGAGATGATCTTTCAGTGTACACTCTTGACTCTACAATCGTCCACTGAAGGAAATATCGTAGTTCCTATACACTGACTGATACATTTATGTAATTACAATAATTTAATTGCATGAAATGTATTTTAAGTCCATAGTTATGAGTTATGAGTTATGAGTGATGACCCCATCTTACCAAAACCTTATAAGTAAACTTGATGTTTACATATGAACCCCGGTCGAAGTTTCCAACTGGAGTCCATTTTCTCTTCAAGTCGAGTCTTGGACTCATATTTTGAATTTCAACCCAAAGTTGGAAAATCCCACTCGCAAATGATGCGCACATGGGTTTTATAGGTGAGATGGCGCAGGAAACCCGGATTTTTAGAGATTCCATGGCCGCCCGTTTTTGTCCATTTGTGCGTTTCATATTTCCTTCTGCACATGAGGCGGCACTGCCCTCACCTCATCGTCTCACCATATCTTCCACTCCTTAACGGAAACAACTGAAAATTTTCTTTCTTGTCTTTTTTGAAATCATTTTTGTGATGTTGGTTTTCCTAATCTTTCAACGACAACAACTAACCTACAAAAATGCATCTTCAGTAAATCTGAAAAGGTTTTGAACATAAGATGTAGGGCTGTCATTCGTGTCGCGTTAACGAATTAGGGTTATGGATTAATGAATTTATACGGTGAGGGAAAGATGCATATAATCATTTTCCATTTATATATATATATATATATATGTCACTCTACCAACTCCAAGGTCGGCCAAATCCCCATTTAGATATATATATATATATATATAGATGTTCCTATGAGAGGCACTCTCACCAAATTGGTGAGAGATGAGTGGGGGCCCTCACATTTAAGTTAGGGGTCCTCTCATTTAAATTGGTAAGAGTGGATATGGAAATGAGGACTGCACCTATCTCCCACCAACTTGGTGAGAGTGTTCTTATAGGAGCATCTCCCATATATATATATATGCCACTCTACCGACTCCAAGGTTGGCCAAATCCTTCTTTTTAAGATCGCACTACTTGAGTTTTCCATAACAAACAAAATGAGCTAACTGAATTTTATTTTCGTTTTTTGTATCAGGTCTTGCTGGGTCCTACACACGTGTACATGGGTTGGGTCCTTGGGTTGGTTCATGACACTTCTCCATTTCAATCTTTTTTTTCTTTTTGTGAATGCACCCAAATCGCATTTCATTTGGAAAATTGTTCAATATGGCAAGCTAAATAAAATGCGTTATTGTTTGGAAAAATAATCATTAAATCACACTCTTTATTTGGGCTCACCTAGTCCAGGTTTTGCACTTTCTATCATTAATCAATGCTTGTCCGAATATTATATATGCCCAGATTATAATCAAAATGGGGCCATTAGGATTTAGGAGTTTCTTTTAAGTTGCATGACAATCGACAAAGAAAGGGGAGCTATTTCCCCCCTCGATGCATGACAATCAAGAAAGACGCGGTACTAATAGAGAGGTTTGACTTTTTGTATGAGAAGAACTTAAGATATCAAGTCAATCAAGTGATCCTCAAAGTTTACAGCCATGCACTCCTTAAAATCTTCATATGGAAAAAAAAAATCCAAGAGCGAATAATGTCTGGAATAGCATGAAATCAAAAACTCCTTGTCAATTAGAGATTTCTGTGTATTGAAGTTCAAAGATTCACATATTGATTAAATGTAGGTTACAATTACATGCGTACCCACATATATGGTTATGGAGGAAGGTTCTGTCGTTGATCTTGGGTTTGCCTCCAAAACTCATGTGAGAATTCTAGGCCAGCCACCAAGACCCATATGAAAATCCTAGGTTTGCCCAAAGTGTCCAACTATCCAATTTGTTAAACACCCCCAATCACCAAAAATAAAAAAATGAAAAAATTATGATCCTGCATATGCCACTGACCCTAATTTGACCCAATTGGAGCCTGTTATGCATCATTGTGTTTAATATGTTGGGCCAAGTCAGCCTTCAATCATAGATGGGGCAAGGTCTAGCCTGTTAAAGTACCGGATAAAAAATTTGGTATGGATTGAGCCTTTTTTTTACTAAGCATCGGATAAGGCTGTAATAATTAGGGCTTGGGAGTCGATTTTGTATCAAATGGATTTGGAAATGGGTTTCAGAGTATCCGAGTACTGAAGTCTAGGGATAAGTGGCACTCAAGAGCAGGGACAACGTATAGGTTCAGAACATTCAGATATGGAATTGTGTCATTATATGTTCCAAATTAAAAATCCAAATAGAGGATGATCACATTCACACAAAGTCGCCCCCCACCCACCCAACCCAAAAAACATAAAAAAAAAAAAAAAAAATCCGTTATGTCATCGATCCTAAAATAGGCTGGATTGATGGACATCTTTTCTTTTCTACTTTAAAAAAATACAGTGTTGGGCCACATATCAAGGTTTTTTTTATCCTATAAAATATCAAGGGATTAAAAGAATTGATGGATTGATATTGAATGAAGCAGGTATGGAATCAATTTTTAAATGGGCATATGAGTATCCAAAAAGTATTTGATACCGACTAAAGCAGGCTTGGAACCAATTTTTGAGTTCGGGAAAATTTTGGATCCAAATCCGGAACCGTGTTCTAGATACATATATATAACACTCGCATAAAAAGCTTTTATATAAGTACTAAGGGCCTACATAGCTTGAGTTTTATATTTTAGGCTGTACTTATGTTACTTACGTTAATCATATACTATCTAGGGATTTTATTTTTAAACTCATCTAACCAATTACATTCGAGGCATGGTTAAGCTGGAGGGTTGAAAAAATTACAAAATCTACAAATTTGTTGGAACCCATACACAGATCTAACCCAAAATAAGATGGTTAGAACTTTTTCACAAAATATACAGATTTCCACCCACCCCCACTTGGATAAAAGGAGTACTTGCACATGCAACTTTTCACTCCCTTGCGCGTCCTCGGTTTTGGCGATAAAGCTTCTTTTGCAGCATTTACAACCTTTCTAGTATTTTAGTTACTGCACGGTCCAGCTGAGCTACATGTGTTCAGTGCGTGGCATTTTATTAATACTTATCCAAAAATGGGGTGTAACCGACAGAACAGTGAATGATGGGATCCACCTTGAACCTGTCTGGGGCAATGGTCCACAATACTCTACCGGCCTTTGAATTGGCCCCTAACCCAAAATTGCCTCTACCAAACCTGCCCCAGCAGGAGTAGGTTGAAGAAGCTAACTCATTTAAGCCAACTCATTTCCATCCCTTATTGGTGGGTGTGCTCGTCAATTTTCACTGGTTAACTAAACTTGATTTTTAAGTGAGATGTTCTACATAGGAACTGCGACTTTGTGTAGTTAATATTTCAAAATAAGGTGTTTTCTGATCAATTCATATTTCTCCTTGGGCTCTTGTACTTAGCAGTGAAAATAAATTCTCAGCATGAATTGTAATCTAGTATTCCAATCTTTATTGTTTGCCTTTTCATTTATCGCTGTTTTTATTTCTATTGTATTTAAGCTAAGGGGTGTCCCTTAGAGGCTTGCATATGCCAATAATAGGAACTCATACATGCAAAGGGCGGACAAGTTGTATATATGGAATAATAGGAATTCACACATGCAAGGAGGACAAACTCGCACATACAGGGGGATTGGTCAGGTTCGAAATCTGATCACCCCATATCTAAGAAGCATTACTCTCTCAACGATTTTTTTTTCTCCTCCAAAAAATAGTTCAGTTCCCCATGTTAAAATATGCTTTTGTGTTGGTTGTTAAGCCCGACCCCATTGTGAGAAGAATCGGGATCATTTGAGAATTTCCCTCACGGTGATCGTAAGTGGACAAGTTTACTGTCCACCACGTCACCGTGGGCAACCCCTGTCCACATGTATGGCAAGCTACCCGTGTGCGCGGTAGGCTGTCCGTGTTGACGTGGTGGACAGTGATTGATTTGCTCGCGGTCACCATAGAGTAAATCCTCACAAGGATCCAGACTCATTGTGAGAAAGGCCTACTTTGGGGCCCCATCCATGTCCTGACCAATTTATTCCTCTCTTCTTAGTAGCAAGCTGCATATATATTAATTATACATAGTGCAGCACGGGGGGTCCAATTAGATGAATGTCTACCAATAGGAGGAGGATGGACGTACCGATGGGATTCTTAATGGACAAGGGCAAGCCAAAATACCGGCTCCACCAGACTATCATGGCCATTGATTTATGAGCCTTAAAATTTGATAGCATCTTAACCGTAGTTTTTTTTCGATTCAATCCAATTGTAAGTGAAAGTTCAATATGAGGGTAAAATTAGATATGATGTTCGATCACAGACGGTAAGATTATCAAGGGAGAATACATTGATCAAAAGTGGACCAAGTTGGCCCCATAGACCTGGACACATGGTCTGCTTGTAGTATACAACATTTTCCTTTTATTTCATTCAATTTAGAGGCCCCAATTTACATTGAGAAATGGCCCCACTGGTGCATTCATAGGCATGGCATCACTCAAAGGGTTCTTATTAGAATTCATGAAGATGACATCTCTCTTTTCCTCGTGCCTTTCACCATCGCACAGAACTGGCAGGAGCAGAAAACGAAGGTGGAAGTGGGAAGGAACTTTCAAGGAGACACCCACGTTAATCACATTAATAAAATGTATCTGGTCACTGACACATCACTACTCCCGCCACCTCCCTCCCTCCACTAAAAAATAACAAACCAACAGCAGCAACTTGTCCACATCGTCTCCTCCAGATGCATGCATACAGGTCACATTTGCAACTTGCCCTCTACTGCCGTTATTGCCAAGTCCTCTGTTCTATTGGGGCTCCTGGGCCACATCACAATGCCTGTTGCTTGCCACTTGGCTTTGGATGGACATATCTTGATAGTGTCTTCTCTTCTCTTGATTTTGTGATTTTTTTTTCAGGTGGATCAGGCAGCAGATTTTTCTTATCTAATCCCAACTTACAAGAAGAGTATTTGTGTTTTCTTGGAAGATTGAGAGTGAGGGGGACAAACGATAGATTGGGAGATTGTCTTACTGGCTGGCGGCTTAGGTAAAATGAAGGAGCTTTCCTGCTACCAAGTGAGAGTTGACACTCGGCAGTAAGACAAATTCTCTTTTTTACTATTTTTTTAGGGTGTTTATGTACAATGAAAGAATTATGCAGTAGCGTGAAAATCACTCTGGTTTTCTTTGCGGTCCGACTACATATTTCTTTATTTGGTACGACATATTTTTCTGGTAGAGAAGGAAAATTGACTTATTTTCTTTAGAAGGAAAGAATTTTGATTTTCTATATGAGGAGTAGGAATACGTTAGATTGCACTCCCTAGTAGAAATAGAGATATGTAGGATGAGAATATGGAATTCTCTCATCACACAATCGAGTGTCTTAAGTAGTGTGACAGCCGAGGGAGGTGAGCTTCAATAAAATGGACGTGGCATATCTTTACCAAATGGTTAAGGAGATTTCAATGGTGAATCTGCAAGGAAAATTGTCTGGCCCGATAGCCATTGGGCCCACATCAAATCGAGCCCGACAGTGTGCCCCGGAAAAACTCCCAACAAATCTTGATATGGTTAAATCAGATAAGGATCAAGCTTTTAATGGTAGAGTTTTGATCAAGTTCAGACTCTCGATTGATAGAATTCCTACGCTGGTCAGGAGATGTAGGATTTCAAGAGAGGTAGAGTCAGTAGCAGTTGTGACTCCTAAGGATTGCTCTATATAAGGGAGATGAGAACCTTTGCTTGATTATCCAATAGATCTGAGAACATTTATAGTGAGTTCGTAGGTCTACATCACACCCAAATACACAAGGTTTTCGGCGAGTTCGGTTCTGACATCCATCTTAAACTAACAAGTTCTTTCAGAATCTACAAGAGATCATCAACATATCTTCTCATTGATGGCAAATGATTTTCGACTGAGTCCACTCTTATGAAATTAATATTGGTAGATCTCTATCACATGGGTCTTCACTTAATTATTTCATGATTAAAGTGCTATTTTGCTAAGTTTTTTAGAGTTCTTAGGACTTTAATACGAATTTGTCCAAGTTTCCCTAGCTCTTTAAACTGAACTTACATATGTTATGAGTTTTTATCATGGATTAAATTGGGAGGCCGGCTCCCATCACAAGTACCCTGCATTTTTTCCAAAATTACTTCAGACCATTTAATCCTTCCAATCCAAAATTTTCTCCCTGTGATTAGCATCCATTGAGGCAAGATCAATGGGCTGGTTGGCTGTTCCAAGGCAGCTGAATTCTCTTATTTAAAAATTGTATGACATGGCCATTATCTGCCAACCACTTGGATGGCTGGTAGTTCAGATGTCACACTACAAGCAGCAACTATGATAGAGCCCGGGTTGGTGGAAAGGCTGGAGATCTAATTACCTAGCTAAGAATTAACTAAGAGAATAATTATTTCTTTCTTATTCCATTTAGCAATTACAAGCTCATATATATAGCCTCTTTACACAGCAACTTCCTTACATAGATTGGACAAAATCTCTTAATTATATAATTATATATATTAAAGCAAAGGGGGAGGTGTGCTGCGAGGGGTGCCACCTCACCCTGAAAAGTCTCTCCTTTCAGAGAAATGCAAAAGAAAACATGAGATTATTTGCCTTAGATGAACGGTGAGATGGTGAGATAGTTTGGCTTTGGTGATTTAATGGAGGGTCAGATTCTATGAGGTTTGGATACCCTCAAGTGGAGCCTTCTCAATCTCCTAAAATCTCTCTCTCTCTCTCTCTCTCTCTCTCTCTCTCTCTCTCTCTCCATTAAGAGATCCATCAATCCACGATTAAACTCCTAAAATATCTCTCATTTGCATTATCAAATCCCTTGCACTTCCAGCTCCTAAAATCTCTCCTCTACGGTTATAATATCCACCTATCCTAACATTCTCTATTTCCATATAAAGATAAAATAAAATTTAAATTCAAAAAGATTTGAATGCCAACTAATTTGGATGATAGTCTGGACCATCCAACTCTCTATATTTTAAAACCCAATATGTCTGTCGTCCCTAACATCTCTTTCCATTTTAAATCCTAACCTCTCTCCCCATCTAAATAATCAATACAAAGCATTTAAATCCTCTAAATCCCTCTAAAACCTCCCCCACCCCTCTCTCAATCTCTCGGTGATTTAGGTATTCAAGCATCAATCTTCATTCTGGTTTACAGGTAATTCACGTATGAACTTCATCCATCCAAGTATTGATTTTATATTTGGATTTTCATTTGTGTGTTGGGTTGGAAACTGCTCTACTAATTTCAATTTCATTTGGTTTGCAATTTTTTGGTGTGTGTGGTATGTAACATGGAACTTAAATATGCACATCAAATGGTGTAGGTGATCGTTTTTGGGTGGTTTGTAGCCATGTAGTAACCTTTTGAAAAATAATTGAGTTGAATCAGAAAAATCATTCAGTTTGAATCAAGATTGTATCCGAGCCATTTGAGTAAAATCTACATACCACACTGGAAACTCCAATGGGGCCTTCTTCAACTATAATCATTTCTGAATAAAATATAGTGTACAACAGTAAAAATTAATTTTATTAATTCTTCATTCTAGCATTATCATGGTTATCGTGATTTTTTTTCAACATGGGCTTATTTGAAAATATTGTAATGGCCTAGGAAGAAAAAAAGAAACTACAAAACTATGTAACTTTTAAGCATCCATCCCTCATAACTATGATTGCTCAATCAGCGAATACTATATTAGCAATGGTTGTTAGATGTGATTAGAGTGGCATCCCATACAAAGGTTCAAGCAGCTGAGGAAACACTAAACCAACGTTAATGGATCATGCGTGTTATTTGAGTCATCTTAGAACTATATTTGTATGTTTCTTGTGGTATGAAGATTAGATAGTCATTTATTTTATTTTCAATAGCATTTATCTTTTTCCTAACAAAGCATTTTTAGATAAAATCTCAATAAAAATTATATAATTATTTCATTTTTAAATTTGGGAGATTCATTTGTTGCTTTGGTGAGGCACCTCCTTCTATAAAGACGACCAGGGATCAATGCCTCTCTTTACAAGTGTTTCTGATATGCTTCTAAGATTTATAGATAACTTATAACCTATTGCACATGAATACAAATTTATTTCCCTACAATGTGGAAGATCATCATCTATTCTATGGCCTCCGATTAAAACAAAAAAACAAAAATGATCATTTTCTAACAATCCCTAACAATATTTCACGAGGCCCGCTTTATGATTTATGATGAAAAGGATAATATTATTTTTTTTAATCAGATCTATCATACGTGGAGCACAGAATCATTTGTGTGTCCATTAAAGCATCATATTCAAATAAAGATTTGCGCTTATCCGACTCAAAACAAACAATTCTCATAATAAAATGACATATTCATGTATAAAGTATGATCATGTACAATTATTGTGAATGAAGTGCAGCAGGTCGTTAAGCCTGATAGGTCACTATTTATTGAACTCAACTTTTTTTTTTTTGAATGACACAGATTTTCTCCAATGCAATTTGTTGGAACCAACACATTTCCGATTTTCTTTGACCAACACATTTTCGATTTTCTTAGCATGCTTAGGTGCTAAATTGCTCTTTGTTAACTGAATAGTGCAAATACAAAATTAATATGTTTTACTTTGATGAGGGTCCATTAATCTCAATTCTCCCCCTCAAAAAGTAAAAGATAAAATATGAATCTTTCTACTCACGATAAGTTAGGGATAATTTATGCTTCATCAGCCCAAACTGTGTTCTTTGTTCTTTCGGGATTTTAAACTCACCAGAACAATTCCTTAATTTATTCATGGCCATTTATCATCTGTTTATCATGTTTACTATTACTCTTCACTTCTATAAAATAATCTCCTTTTGTAATTTTATTTTTTATATATTCTCATTTTTTGTACCCGGGCTAAGCACGGGTGTTTGTTGCTAGTATAGAGAGATAACTAAGCAAATCTAATCAAGACCAAGGCAGACAACTAAGCAAATCTAATTAATACCAAAGCAAACAACTGAGCAAATCTTCTAGATATCAAAGGAATTGTAATAAATTAGGATAGCCATCTAGTCATCTTGGTTTACGTAGGCAGCCAATAACCTGTGGAGTTGGTTTGGTGATCACAAAGTCAGCACAAGCCCTGGGAAGTTTCCAAGGCATTTCCATTATTCTGATATCTCTGATGGTTGCAGCTACACTCTCTTCACGTCACTGAAAGTCCACCTTGGGAGACGGAGTGGAACTGTGATGAAGGAAGCCTCGTGGGAGTTTCAAAAGCTAATTGTCAATGGTTTGTCTCAGTCTCCATGGATCCATTTTTTCCTTAGAAAACATTGATCAATTGAATAAAGTAAATAAATAAAATCTGAGAGAGAGATTGGGTCTTAACAACTGTCAAGGGTAAGATTTTCAGGGGTGTTCATGGCCCGGGCTAAGGCATATTCGGGCCCAGTCCGGCTTAGAAACACTGGCCCATGCCCAGTCTAAGCCCAATACAGGCCATAAAAGTTAGGCCCGAGCCCGCCCATTTAATCAATCAGGCCAGGACGAACAGGGCTTTTCATCAATTTTGTGGGCATTAGAGCACTAATTTAATTAAATTAAATTACATGCATTTCTTACACAAGCCGGGCCAGGTCTGGCTATGGGCTTGCTATCACTTAATCAAGTCTGGCCCAATTAGTAATCGGGACCTAATTACATATCCAAGCCCAGCCCAAAGCAGGCTAGGCCCAGATTGGATTCGGACTAGCCCGGCCCATGAGCACCCCTATAGATTCTCAACAAAGTTTTGTTTATCATAAAAATTTTATTTTAACTTCTCACATCAAAAGGCCTCATCTCAATTTGGGGTCTTATTACAAATGACACCCGAAAGGAATCCAGCAAGAACAGGTGAGTAACGCGTAAAAACCTATCCTTTGATTGGGAGGAGAACAACGATTGAAACCGTTGTTAATGTTCATTAGGCTGGGGAGCAAAGGGAGAAATCAATTTGAGGAAGGCTTGCATCATATCAGCTCGTTGATGAGTCAATAGCTTACCAAGGTGATGATCAATGGCTAGTCAAAGAGAATGATCAATTAGCCACATTGCGACTAAGACATGATGCAAACTCCTATGAGAGACAGCATTGGAAATTCTTCACAGATGGTGAATACCTATGGAGTGATGCTTTGTGTTGTGGAGGTAATTGACATGTGATCTGCAAAAATGTAAAAAAAATAAAAATCATAAGAGTCAATATATAAAATAAAAGTAATACATGAGAAATTGAAGACAAGTATAGCACTTGCATCACACATACAAATATATGAACTCTGGCACATATCTAAATCAGGCATGCAAGATGGCGGATTGGGTGCCGGAATTACATGTGGATCAAACCTGAATCCAAATAAAATCCAGATGCACCCAAAATCTATGGCACATTTTTATTACAGGGGCGTGCGTCAGGGTTGACCGAATTTGGCTATTGGATTAGCTAATGACCAGATTCAAAGTTATCAGCATTTTGGTAATTGTATCAGGCTTTTTTGGAGGCTAATAAATTGGAGTTTTTCTCCTTATTGTGTGTGGCCTGATTGTCTATCGCAGTTTTTCACACTTCTGCATGCATGTGCAGAAGTGAAGTGTTATCAGAGCCACAACATTAAGATATCTTAGCAGTATGTCATACCAATTGAGCCGACTATTAGACTCTTAGTTCAATCAAAGCACACTTGATCTGCATGTGGTCAAATGGAAAACCAACCAAGATGCAATCCGAACATTTCTCGACCATGCTCAATCTAAATTTTAGATTTCCCACCGAAGTGTGTAATCTAGCTAAGTTGGGTGAGTTAAAGTCAAATACCAAAAACCACAATACAAATAAGATTGAAAGGTTGCATTGCATTATAAGCACCTTCCGTTGTGCCATAGGTTCTTTTCAAATTTTAAACGTACAACCTTTTCTTTGTTTAAAATTCTCAATGATTCCAAGCTAGATTTTACTTGGTACACCGGAGACAACTATAGATATTGAGACATCAATTTTTAATTTATCCTGACAAAACTTCTGACTTTAATATCACAAGAAGGCGTAAAATCATTCATATATCTGTTGTCAAATTTTCGTGCAAATATTTTTTTGCGAGAGCCATGGATTAACCGTTAATTTTTCACCAACTAGGCCATACATCATATGCCTGCCATCTAATGGAGAGATTTCATCGGCAGCCAAAGTGAGCCCTGAAACATGGCCCCTTGAGATAGAGTCAAGAACACTTACTGTACAGATGACCCAAATAATCACCTTAACTGGCTTCTCTGAAAAAGAAAAAAAAAAAAAAAACGTGAAAATTGCTCAGTTGTGGAGGATATCCGTATTCTCCAGATGCTGCCCCTCAACTGAAATTACAAATATTCAAGACCCACACAATTTTAAAAGATGGAATTCAGAGAATTCTACAAGTCAAAAAAGCTAATACCGCGTGCTAAGATTTTAGAAACGAATCAAAGCAATAGGAAATACCAAATGACGAAGACAGCCAAGTGTAGTTGCAAGAAACAGAAAACCCATCCCAGGAGCAAGGTATCTAGACATCTGACGACAGCAGCAGCAGGAGTTCGTTTTTCTCAGTTTATTTTGTTGTGTTGATCACATGGCACCTTGAACCGCTCTCTGCAGGTACTGACATTCCCATTTGTCTCCCAAAGAAGATGAGTCCAATCTGGGAATCTGTCTCCTACTTATAATCTGAGAACAATATCCTAGACTAATGATGCATTATCTTATAGATCAATCTGTGGAGCTTAACTACTATATCTAAACAGGTGAAAACAAAGCACTGTCCTTAATCTACCATTGGGTCAAATGTTCATTCTAGTTTTTGTGCTATAATTACATGTTTCAGATGTAATCAATCACGAATTTTGAGCACTTGTACAGTATGAGGACTTTGGATTAGTACCCCGCTACAAATCAAAGGTTCGTTACCATCAGCCCACGACTTTTACAGGCTTTTCAATTACATCCAAGCCACGTGGAGGGATGGATGGTCATGGCCCCCATTCCTTTCCCTAAGCCTTTCCAGTTATGGGCCTAATTTTAGGCCCAGATTGACCCAGACCTAGCTCATTCATTCACAAAGCTGGAGCGTCGCTTTGTCTTTCTTTTCCATTACATGTATACCACGTGCAGGGTATCTGTGTGCATCCGTGGGAATGAACCTCTCATTCTCTACATCAATTCCAAGATGTTTTCTCAGTAGCCTTTGTTGTTATTAATACCAGTCCAAAGATCCCCATCTTTTTCACTTCTACCTGCCTCGTTCCTTTCTATTCTACAGTCCACTGCCTACAACTTTTCTTTTTCATTACTAGAAGAAGAAGACTATCTGAGAAGGAGAAGAAGAAGGAGAAGAAGAAGAAGAAGACAATCTGAAAGAGAATGGCGGAGGAGGGAATATCAACTACAACGAAGCCTCTGTTGTCTCACAGAGAGAAGCACTTTACGGCAGGAGAGGTGGTGAGAGACATCATCATCGGCGTCTCCGACGGCCTCACCGTCCCATTCGCTCTCGCAGCCGGCCTCTCCGGCGCCAACGCCTCCTCCTCCATCATCCTCACTGCAGGCCTAGCCGAAGTCGCTGCTGGCGCTATCTCCATGGGACTCGGCGGGTTCGTATATTTCTAATCAATCTCCAAAAAAGCAGTTTGAGATATTAAGTTTTGGGGTGCATCCAAACGCACCCGCCAATGCATATCAGTTCAGTTTCCAAAGATTGCGCTTTTATTGGCTTTTCTTTTGTGGGGGGTGGCCAAATGTATCAATCAAGCAATCTTAAGCTTGTTATTTATCATTTGATGTGGAATGATGGAAAAACCCTTGTATGTACATGTATGTATGTTTGCAGATACCTAGCGGCTAAGAGCGAGGCAGATCATTACACGCGCGAGATGAAAAGAGAAGAGGAGGAGATCATCAATGTCCCTGATACAGGTGGGTGGGGCCCAATGGTCCCAAATATCTTCATTTTACCTTGATCAGATGGATGGCTAATAACCCTTGATGAGATTGATCTTTTGATCTTTAGTTTTCTTTTCATTTTAATGGTGGGTCACCCCTATTAGGACGAAAGGCTCTTTTTGAATAAAAAGATTCGTACTAGATCTAATAGGTATCATTGATCTTAGAATAGAATAAATGTATGATTAAATAAGGTATGTAAGTGCACTAGGCTGAATCTAGAAAATTAAAATATATATATATATATATATATGGGCATTCCACTAATATATCATTTTGTAGGTAGAATACAAGAGTTCACATGTTGTCATTTGTCGCCATCACTGTTGTGTCTAGTTTGTGAATGTGGATCCTCTGAGGTTTTAACATGGAGAAATCCTGAGTTAAAGAGGAGTGTAACTCCACAGTGACCCCGCCAATTGTAATATGAAGCGTTCCAAATAAATGCATGAAGTTATAGAAGGTATTTTTAAGTTTTATGTCAATCGGAATTCCCATTTGATTGATTGCTCTGTGGAAACGTGAAAATGAATATGGAACAAAATCGGACTGACGTGAAATTTGAGGATGCCCCATGTATGTAAAGAAAGTTTATTTTGAATGGTTAAGATTTTAATCGGTTAAAACAAAAGAGTTCTCCTCTTTAACTTATGATTTCTCTAGGTAAAATCCTCAGGGGATCCAGGCTTCAAAGTAAGTGGGAGCAGTTCCTTTTCCTTTTTTTTTTTTTTTTTTTGGTGGTTGTTATTATTAATGGGCATAGTTCCAATTTTGTTGTTGTCATTAATGGGCATCCCATTTGTTTTTTTAATTGGGAACATGACTTGAACCTATAACCTTTCTACCACAGAGCAAATTCCACTATGCCATAGGCTCCTGTTGCTCCACATGAATTTGCACACAACTTATATACTAAGCAGCAGACAGTAGTCTTATCTCTCTGTCTATGTGGTGGCGGTAGCATCTGGGAGCTGGTCTTACTGGTCTTATTTAGTTCAATAATTAATACCCCATACTCAAAAATGTTCAAGGAAGGAATTAATTCAAACAATTTCATTAATCTTGCTGATATTAAAACAATATTGTGATATTTATCTCAAAAAATTTGTGAAACAAGATTAATTCGATATTGTTTGAATCAGTGAAATCTGAATTTCCGTGACCCAACTTGAATAAGGCAACTCAGTGCAATCAATTTGACTTGGTCAAGTCTTACATTCACTTGACATGCTCTAGAACTAATGGTAGGACGCCCACCAAATGAATGTCTTGGATCTTTTACACAGAATAATTGAGAAAAAACATCACAATGCAGTAGCCTTTTTTACTTTATTGATTTTGTTAATAGCAGCAGCGATGGTGGTAATAATGTTGTTATTCGTTTTACATTACAGAAGCAGTTGAGATTGCAGAGATACTCTCTCACTATGGTCTGGAACCACATGAATATGGTCCAGTGGTGAATGCCCTTCGCAAAAATCCAAAAGCATGGCTTGAGTTCATGATGAAGTATGTCTGTTGCTTTTTCTATATCTTCTCCTTCTTCTTCTTTTTTCTTTCTTTGTGTGTGCACGGAGTAATTGATTAGTCCAGTGCTCATTGATGCATTTTGATATGTGGGCATGACTTTCATTTGATGCATACCATCCATTTCATACGCCATGTAGTTAATAGGATGTAAAGCAATCAATTGGATAATCATGGCCACCCAGTCAGTTATAGAAAAACAAGTCAAGTGATCAATTTGAGATTTGTTTGGATTTTGTATAGTTCTAATAAATCAAAAGAGAACAGATGGCGATAAAAAGAAGGAAAGAAAAGGAAATAGAAACTCTATTGTTAGGACTTACTGCTTTGTCCAATTGTGAATTGTTACAATCTTTGCGTGGTGGGCCATTTAAAAAATTGACAAAGATAAATTATTGCTTGTTAACCACATTAACTATGAATCATCATCAGTTGGAAGGCGCAGGTTTTTTTTTGGATGGATGTCCATTGTATGAGAAATGGATGGTCTTCATCACTGGAAACACCAATAATTGAATGTTACTTACAACACTTCTATCTTAATGCTTGCTTGTACAGAGGGAACAATTGTATGATTAATTGGAACGTTCATGGATCAAACCAAGGTTGCCTTCTGTTCAATCTCTGTTTATTCGGTGATTGTTCATATCCAGAGCAAACCTGGTGGGATTCACTTTCTCCAGTGACTATATATAGTGATGGAAATGCTTCCATTGTGAAATTTCCTTTTGTGTTTAGCACTGACTCAATCCCCAAAACAATATTAGACCCCCATCATCTCTGCCTAAATTTCATATTTTTCTGATGAGATGATAATCTGAAGCAGGTTTGAGTTGGGGTTGGAGAAGCCCCATCCTAGAAGAGCGTTGGAAAGTGCATTTACAATCGCCCTTGCATACATTGTGGGTGGTCTTGTTCCCCTTGTCCCTTACATGTTCATCCCAATTGCAAGAAAGGCGGTGCTGACGTCGGTGGTTGTAACACTTGTGGCCTTACTCTTCTTTGGCTACGTGAAGGGCCATTTCACGGGGAACAGGCCAGTGAGGAGTGCACTGCAGACGGCTTTTGTGGGTGCCATTGCCTCTGCCGCAGCTTTTGGCATTGCCAGGGTTGTCCAAGCATAATCCACTTCTCCTTTAGATTGAATTTGGGCCCATTTTGCAGCACAGGGGACAAGACAGAATTATTTTCCTTTCTACGTTTTACTTTTCCAAAGTGAAGGAATGAAAAAGAGTTGGATTCCCTACAAGCTTCTTTTCAGTTGGCTTTTCTGGTTATATGCTTTGGATCTCTCTCTTTTATCTTCTCCAGCATGCACATTGACTCATCATATGCTTTGGATCTTTCTCTTTTATCTTCTCCAGCATGCACATTGACTCATATGGGGATCTCTTCTTAGAGATACTGCAAGGTTTGTGGGGGAAAAGTTGTCTTTCTCATACTGATCTTTGCATCTAAAGATGCCATTCTCAAAGAAAGGACCAAGCTTTCATGAAAGGGATTGGGACCAATCCATACTCATTGTTGATATTGTGGGGGACCCAAAATATGCTTTCTGATTGGGGAAGTCCTTCATGTCTGATCCAATATCCTCCAAATATATGGTGTAAATATACGCATCCAAGACCAAAAGTTTGGATTGTTTGGCCAGGATCATCAATATTTTCTGAAGCGTTACCATATGTTTTTTGTTCTCAGCCAGTTGTATGTAGGCCAAATATGATCAAAAGCTTGCAAAATACTTTCAATTGCTGTAATCTAGAAAAATGCTTTGCTAATCGAATCTACATGCTTATCCCATTGCCGAAAATGTTTTCAACGGTTTAGATTATTGGAACTTCGGTTGCCCTGCACCCAATATACCTGTAAATCTAATCCTATTTATCTATAATTGGCTGTGGCAGAGAACGAACAACTGTCAGAACAGTTCAAATTCATGAACCATTGTTTAAGTGTAAACCAAGTAATCTACACACCTTTCTAAAACGAAAAAACACCAGCTATCCACACTCAGCACATGGGTCATTAGAAACTCATACAGTGAAGGCTTAGTGTCGTCCAGTCTGGCAAATACAGTGACCCAAGACGACATGCAATTGTTGATGGTAGCTCCCCATTGTATTTGTAGTCAATGTTCTAATCCAAGAAAATTTTGTTTGCTTTGAAAGAGAGGGAAGAGCTAAATGCTAAATGCAGTGTGATTCTGTTGAGCCTAACAAGGTCTGATGTTACCCACCTTCTTTTGATGGTCCATTGAATTGCTTTAGTTCATTTTTTTGAAAAGTATTTCCACTGCGTCTACTGATGCTTTGAGGTTTTGGTAGGATTGGTTAGCATTGAAAAGTTCCACTGTCTTGAGAATACCCTTTTTCAATGATCCCTTTCTCCTGTCAAACGTTGCAAAGAGCCTTGTGTTGGTCTAGTTGTCTGCCTCATTTGAAAGTTCTGCTCCAGATTATTCTACACCATATGAAGTACCTGAGTTTGTGTTGCTCCTAAGCTCCAAAAAAGAGGGTTGCGTAAGCCAGTTGACCATTAGAGTTCAAATTGAAGTAGCATTCAAACTACGTCCCTGCATTGCTGGGGACGTTGAAGCTGATATGATTATCATATGGTTTGTGGTCTTTCAGACAGGCAATTAGAATATATGTTGGACAATGGAACAAAAAAAATAAAATGGCAACGATAACTTGATGGTCGGATTCTCAAATAAAAAACGGTGTCAATGCACCTATCAATTGGTCTGCACAGGTTTGCCATGGTTTCCTAGGAAGGGCTTTTCTCATACTACCTATTTTTTCTCATGCTTGGATTTAATTGCATGGGAAAAGAGGTGGGGAACCATCTCTAGTGACCACAAACTCGATACCTCACCCAGACTGTTCATCCCAGTAGGAGGGAAAAGAAAAATCCTAAGAAAGCCATTGTCTTCAGAATTCCCCTAAGAAACCTCTCCAAACTGAACTCTCTGGCTTCTGAAATAAATAATGGCTGCATTTGGCCGAAGGCTTAATACCAAAAGTTGCCATGTTACATAATGCTGTATGAAATATTCAGGCTGGAGCTGAGTATTTATGTACTCAGTTCTAAATTCTCTAATAATATAGTATCAGATGAAATCAGCAATAACCTTTTCCCATCAATGCAGAGTGGGTCAGATGCAATTTCAGAATCAGGCTCAAAATATTGCCATATCATTCTCATTGTATTTAATTTAATTAATACGAAATTAAACCACAAATCATTTCAGCATTGGGTTCATTTCAAACACACCCCAGGCAAATTAGAGGTTTAGCCAGTAAGTAAGACGGCATCCTTTACTGGAGGATATCCTTTTCTCCATGTTCTGTGAGGTTAACTATGAATCTGAATCACTTATTAGAGCTGGCTCCATCAACCAACAAACCTTCAATACACAGTTCTCTCTTCTTTTTTTTTTTACCAAAAACCTTTCTGTTGCATTACACCACAACCACCTCCCTTCTTGGGTGAATAAAACAACAATTTCTAATTCATGAACTTGAACTGAAAAACAATCATTTTTCTATTTTCAGACTACAGATAAAATCCCCCATGATGCATTGGGCACAACTTCAGAGAAAAGTCTGTATTCACTGCTTACACATGAAAATTGAAAGCCAACGAATATCTCAGTGTCAAGAATGAGCAGTTTTTTGTTTGCAAACTAATTCACTTAACGTGTACAAGAATGACAAAAGGTTAGGCTAATTTTCCTGTATTCCCATTGCTGTAGGTCAAATAACAAATTCCCTGACATCTGTCTATGAGACAGAAAATCCTAATATCAGCATAATGAAACAACCGACTATGGCCATTAATTTTCGAAACAAAAATTGTCAAAGCTACCATTATATGAAAATAAAAGATAGCATCGATCCAAATAAGACAGGAGAGAAATGCAATTTACATAGAAACGGAACAAGCATGTGTTTAAAGACAGGTAAGAAGTATGGAATGATCAGATGCCTCTAAATCTTTATGAATTACATAATTTAGAATGATTTGTGGATCACTTTTGAGCTAATTACATACAAAAGCTGTAAAAAAACCAATGAAAACACTTCTACACCGGTTCATTGTCTCTATTCAGTTCAGATGTTAGATGTCCCATCCGCTCAGTAAGGAGATCCAAATTTTGAGGTGTTTCAGATGGAGTCTTTTTCTCAGATGCTTCAAATTGTAATCCATAATCGTCAGGCTCCAGAATACCTGGTCCCTTTTCTCCACTGTTCTCTGAATATGACGTGGTCATAAGAAGTTGCTCCAACTCATCATTTGATATTTCCAGGAAGACAAATGTACCATCAGCTTCCGAAGAATGCACATCTACCTCCATTGGCAATGACATGTCAATTCCTAGAGATGCCCAATCAATATTTTCAAACAAATCATTGGCCCCATCGAAGGAAGGAACAGGAGCCGGAGATAAATTTGAATCTGACACTGGCATGATCAAGGGCTTTGAATTCTCATTTTTAAGAGGTTCATATTTCACAATCTGCCCACCGGCTGAGGCATGTACATCCTCAATGCCGTGTTCCAGTGCAGGAAGTCGCCTTTTCTTGCTTGCATCACTGAGGAGCCTGTCATTCTGTTGCAACAGCTGCGCAAAAAACCCAGGTCTCTGCATGGCCATTACAAAAAAAGATAACATTTGTTGCTGATGTTGTTCCATTCCTTGAACACGCCGCCTCAAATCTCGCACCAGAAGATCAGTGCTTTGCTGATGCTGTCTGAGCTTTACCAACTCTTGTGCAAGAACATTTTTATCCCTCTTCAGCCCCTCAATTTCCTCCTCAAGCCCAAACTTCCCAACCTCAACACATGCCCCTACAGGTGTGGTACTTTCATGCGACAATTGCTTTTGTTGCATAAGGCTTTGAGTTTGTTTCCTTCTAGCAATACTCTTCAGCAAATTCTTTTGACCCTTACGAAATCCTTCATTCGCAAACTCCCAACGATCTGGATCCACCTTTCTGAAACCCTGATCCAAAGAAATGTAGTTGCAGATAACAAAGAATTACTAAGTGTTGGATACTTCATATTTATAAGTATTGCAAGAAACAATGTCCTACATTTTACAAGCTTTGATGACAGTGTCCTGCATTTTACAAGCTTTGATGACATAATGGACTTGCATCAATAAAACAAATAAAGACACTGCTTCATAAGGTCCCTTGATTTAAAATTCTGGTAAGTAAGATCACTTAGACTTGGGTCTATAGAAAAATTCCCAAACCAGACAGAAAAAAGAAAAGGTTCAGCTTGTTCAACCACTTGAAAGGAATAGCTAAAACTAATAATAGCATTAAGATTTTACCAAAAATAAAAATAATAGCATTAAGATTCAATCACAAAAATAAAATTAAAAAATCTCTCAGAACAAGTTACTCAAATTTTGGTAAAACACTGTCTGTGAAAAGAACTTTCCCATTCACTCCTTTTGCAAAGATATCAGCCAGACCTTTAGGCACTAGCCTCTCTTTATGTGGAAAAAAAAAAAAAGACCTCCTCAATGTATACTGTATAGTACTTACCTTGAAACACGATAAATTGATTTTATATTAGAATGAAAGATACCTCAAAGCAAGACAATTGATCATCAAAGAGAGAGTTGAAAAAGAAAGAAAGAAAAGGAAGACGATAGCCTTTCTATGATCTAAAAAGAAGGGGGCTCTGAAAATAAGATTAAAATTGTTATACTAATTAGCAGATTAGTATCAAATTTACCCACTTCTAGTGTAGGTGTTAAGCTAACTTAGTATAATAGAACATGCTTCTTTCTTTTAAAAACGTTAATCTATATTTGTCATGCATAATATACTATAAGATATCTCTACTTGTCATAACAAATAAATATACATTTGTATTTAGCTACCACGTAAGATAGGTTCCACTACAATTTCCAACATTAATTGGTCTCCATGTGACCACCAACATTAGATGGGTCCACCATGAATCCCAACATCAGATGAGTACCACTGTGTTTACCAACATTGAGTGGGTCCTATATGCTTACCAACACTAGACAAGTCGCTCTGTGTTTACAGACATTCTACAGATTCCATGGCTTCCAAGTTCCAACATTATGTGAGTCCCACAGAATGATTTTAACAATAAAAAAAATCCGTCAATAATTTCAAAATGGCAACCAAATTAGATGGTCCCATTGTGAATTCCAACACTAGACATGTCCCATCATGATTATCTCCATCATATAGCGCACAATGCCACAATGTGATTAGATGAAATATTTGAGTCCCACCATGCTTGCCAAGTGCCAACATTAGATAGTTCATGTATTGAAATTTAGAATTATAAGGTCTGACTGTGATTTTTAACATTGGATGTGTCCTATTATTATTACCAATACAAAGTAAACATCATAATGAACAGTACGTGTGCCTGCTAGGATTTTAAATATTAGATGAGTTCCACTGTGATTGCAGACGGTGGATGGGTCACCTTTGGGACTTCCATCGTCAAAAGAGTCCCGTCATTGTTCCATAACTTTGCCTCCTCATGTCCCCATTTCTTATATCAGTTTTTCTTGGAATCCTCATAAACTACCAACCAATTTATTTCAAGAATTTGCAAGAATTTTCAAATATAAAACTATAACAACATAACAATATTTTGTAGTCCATGCAAAATATAAAAGTGTTAGAATATGTTCACACTAGATATTACAATGCATCCAAAGATGCAGGCCAGACCATGGCCAATACTATGGACTATATGGACCATCCTATGATCCATAGGCCTCAGGTCCACCACACCAAAAGTCTTTCTAGGCCCATAAACTACAAGAGAGGCCCAAGGAGCAGGTCAGATAACTGCTTGCATGAGCATGAAGCGAGCTCATGTTTTTTTATGACTGAGGCCCATGCCATTACAATCCTAGTAGTATAAGCTTGCTCTCAGTCCTATTTTGATTTAAGAGTATTTATACGGCTATTTAGTTAATAATCTTAGGTGAATTCAATTTTTATATTTTATTGGGGAATGAGTTATAATTGGCTACAAAATAAACAGGTGGAGTTCAATTGTGTATTTTACAACAATGGATAGTGTTAAATGAACTCCAATCATAGAGAAATTAAGTCCCATTTGATAGGTAATTCAGTTACATATGCACATGATTTGGAGAAGTTACAATTTGTTCCCTAAGGATTGTAATCCAATTACAAATCTAGTAAAGTTCAATCAGAGTTGAAGTTCACCTTGTGCACATCACAGTGTTGAGACTATATAAGGATGTAATATTTCCTCTTACTCCCTCATATTATTATTATTATTATTAATAAACAAAATTATGTGTTTTCTCCTTCATGGTGAATGTTCACAAAAGTGTTCGCTCTTGGGTGCAGAATTCCCAATCTTTTTCAAACTTTGGCTTGGGATTTGACCTTCAGGTTTGAATCTATCATCCTTGGTTACATTAATTGGTACCAGAGCTCCAGGCTGCTATCACTAAACAGCCTCTAAGATCCTCTGCAATATTAGAAGAATCTGCTTCTTTCAGCTTAGTCATCCTCTCTACTTGAATTAAGTTTCAAACGTTCATTATGAGGATGAAGACATGACAAGCAAACTCCAATGAACCACTTGAAAAGTTTAAGATACTTATTGAAATCTGTATATTTTATCCTTAATATTGTCATTGACTCACTTAGTCTTTGCTTAAGGAAAATGTTGAGATGCCCAAGCATACTGCTGGAACAAATTAAATGCCCACCAAGGCGTTACTCATTAACAAAACTCTAGGTTTACCATCATTGCTACATTGCAGTTTTGTATACATGGATAAAAAAATCCTCAATCTTTGAAGCTTGACAGCCACATCAGCTTCCCAAGACTATCAAATGACCGATCATATGAAGCTTCAATGTTCCATCCATCGAGTTCATATAATATCATAACTCCGCTGCTAGAAGATTAAAGAACTAGGTAAAGAGCATTGAGCGGAGATCACCTTGAGCCTAAGAAGGCAAAATTTCCTATTTCCATTTTTACCTCCAAGCCCCAACCTGTGATTCACCTGTTCATCATATTACTGACACTAGTAGTTCACTGAGAAACATGACCAGTCCTTCCTCCAATACCCAATGACACGGTGATATCAAATGATAGAACTGATTAGACAATAATTTGGTCAATCCAATATCAAATGATCCAAAATTACCACATGGCTTGACTCTTTTGCCAGAACAACCGACGGTATAAAGTTTAAACCATAGACACAAGACTAGTCACTGAAATAAACAACCTCCGTCCAATGGCGCATTTGCTCTTGCATTCCAGTTACAATAAATTTTCCAACCATTAACCAATATGTGAAAATAAACTTTGATTATATCTATTGGGTCATCCTTTGATATCCTCCTACCAATCACAAAGACAAGCATTCCTACTACAAAGGAGTATAAGGAACTGTATTAGAGACTTAAAACCAATCAAACCCATCAAAATCGCAACTCATAGTAACCAGGGAGCCATTTTCCGGCATACCATCCAAACCTTCGATTGGGTAGACAATGGCCATTTCCATTTTGACAAAACGACCACCAATTGATCAATCAAGACCGTCAAAAGCGCATAACGTTTTTTTTTTTTTCAGAAATAGGTCCCACAATTTGGGTGATTTCAATCAACCCACCCACAACATGATCACAACAAGAAAAAGAACAGAAACAAACAATTCACCAACATAAAACAATCATCAAACAGAACAGAAGAGGAAATCCTCACATATGTATTGAGCTGCCGAACGAAACTGGAGAAATTGCCGTGCTTGAAGTACTTGGGCAGGAGATCGCGGGAAAACGCCGGCGGATCCCAGACGACGAAGGTGTCTCCAGCCGGAGACCACGACACCGTCACCTCCGTTGACGCATCGTTGACCATGTCGTAGCACTTGCTCAGGAAAGGCGCCGGCGGATTGCCGCTCGGATCCGGTCCTTGCGTAGCCATCTCTCCTCGGAAAATCAAGAGATTGACCTTCGAATGGATCCAACGAGAGCAAGATCCAGATGCCTACCAGATGTTTGTCGGAATGTCTGCTTGGAACTCTTCGAAAAACGAAGCGATCGAGCGTCGATTGGGTTCAACTTCAACGAGAGAAAAGATGCGGCTGCTGCGTAGCAGATGTTTGTGGAAATGTCTGAATGGAATTCGAAACCGCGTGGGCGAATGTGAGAGAAGTGAAGAAGAAGCTCTGGAAACGAAAACCCTAGAATGAAATCTGTCGCGTTGGCTGCTGTCACAAAAGCAGACATACGTATACTAATACAGCGTGACAAGTTTCTTGGCAAATGAGAGAGAGAGAGGAGAGGAGAGGAGAGAGAAATCTCCGAGATATTTGTACGAACCGCGGATATGTGATCAACGTGCACAAGATCTAGACCGCCCATTTAGTTGTGTGGCCCACAGGCACATCTTTACTCATACCATGGGACCCACCCATTGTAAATCTGAGTAGTTGAAAATGAATGTCATCTCCTTCAACCCAGAGTGTAGTTCAGCTGACTGAGGAACTCGGTTGGGTCTCAGAGATTGAGGGTTCGATAATGCGCCAGGCCCATAGAGATTTTTCCGGCTCAAGCGGTTGGGAAACCCATCTTTATCTATTAAAAATAAATGGATAAGGCTTTCTTATGAGCTTCTTGGGATGCCCTGCAAATGCTTTTATATGTTCCGGAAGGCTTTCTATTTGGGTTAAGATTTTTACCATGAGCAACATGGGCATTTGCAGGGATCCTAGGCCTGGTGGATATATCGGTCAGGGCTGGGCCCTGGTCTGACAACTTGAGGCAAGACCTGTTGCAATCCCATATGATATCATACACCTGAATCTGAATGTTATGCTGCAATTGTGCTAGCCTAGGTCTGTAGATAAGTTATGCATGTATAGAGCACATTTTGATGAAAATGTGCATAAGTTCATTTTTTATATAATGACAGAAGATACCCCTCTAAAAAGAGGCAAATCCCTCTAAAAAGAGGTAAATAGAGGGTATACCAAACGGGGTCTATTTAAAGTAGACCCGTTCATTACTAAACATATTTTTTTTGTTCCACCCTCTTTTTTTTATAGCTCTTTTTTTAATTGCTCTATTTTGAATTGTCTGTCAGAAAAAGAGTAGAGATGTCAAACAAGGCCATAGAATCTTACCTCTTCATACGTGCCCGTAATTAGAACGGGTTTTTATGCTAGTTTAATATTAAAGAAGACGGCTCTTGTGGTCACCTACTTAATCAGAACGTCAACAATTAATCTCCTTCCTGATTGTCAGTGTATTTGATTGACGAAAGAACTTAGAATATCTTTCTAGTACTAGTAGTTGATTGGGCCGTAACTTGGACTCAGTTGAATCTAAAAACCCAATTATATGTATCAGGTCTGTTATCCTGGGTGCAAACACCAGAATGATGAGATAAGATGGCCATAGACAGGATTGAACTAGGATGGTCATGGAGATGGCAAACGCTAAGTAAAGCATTTGCTGCCTTCATTGCTTCTCAGACCATGGTATGAATTCTCTGCATTCTATATGAATAAAAAAAAAAAAAAAAAAAACACACAGTTGCATCAACATCAAGCGGGTAGGGGTGTTCATGAGCGGAGACGGGCCTGGCTGAGCCATACCAGGCCCCCCCAGACTTCAAAATGCAGGCCTGTATTGACCAAGCCCGACACAGGCCGTCAACGTCTAGTACAAGCCCATCCATTTTATCAATTGGGTGGTTCCAAATCAGGCCTTTTATGAATTGTTCGGGCTTTCTAGTAATTGTTTGGACAAGCTCTCACTAAATGCTAAGCATTCATTATTCGGGCCAGAGTGGACCAGGGTCTGGGCTTTCTATTACTTAATCGAAGCCTGGCGGGATATATAAAGGGCCCAAATTGCACATCCAAACGTGGCCAATGAACACCCCTAGCAGGTGAAACTACAACTGTCTAAACAGAATTTCAGGCTAGCAACTGAGATCCAGAGTGAAAAGAGGACAGGTGAGATTAGGCATGGATCGGGTTAGGCTTGTTGCGGGCTCAAGTAACACCTGAGCCATCTAATACCTGACCAGAGGCTTGACATGTTTTGAATGAATTATAACAAGCCGCTTGGGATTGGGTGAGATTAAGAATAACTCTTAATATGTAGGCCATAAAGTGGGGCAGCCATGACCCAAATCTGCTTCTAATCCCACTTGGGTTGAAGTCAATAATAAACCTTTAATCTGCTCCAGATCTGATGGGACTTTTAATGCAATGGAACAAGTATTATGACAGTAGATGGAAACCCACTAAACTACAATTTGATTTAGAGTGATAGCCAGGCAATCATTTACTATCTAACAGAAATCTATTTGATGGCATTGATAAATCTTAGCTTTTAATCCATCAATTTTAGGTCCATGATAGAATGCATTACATTGAATTATTATGATTCAAATAACAAACAAATAAATGGATCAAAAAAAAAAAAAAAGATTCTTATAATTTTATCTTGTAGCACTTTGTTTTTCATGTTGTGGTCCATCCAATAGGGGGGCCACTCGAGTTTAATCTAAATAGGAGGCTAAGCATTTGGCCTAATTAATAACTAAAGAGAAGTGATCTCATACTAATAAAAACTCACCTAAAACCATCATAAGTATCGTGCTAAAATAAAACGACATATATGCTCAAAGTAAATCTACATCTTTTAATAGTAAATAAATCAAATATACAATAACTTTATGTAAATAAGCCATCGCAAAAGAAAAAGATTCATGCATGCCTTACCTTACATGAAAATCACATGAAAATCACTTAAGAGTCATATATAAAGTTTAATATAAAATCATATAAGAACACACGTAAACATCACATAAGAATTATACTCAAATAAATCCACATATGTGCTTAATAAACCCGCATATATAAAATATTTAGAAAAATGAGAGGGCCAGGCCGGGCCTAGTATTATCCGAGCCCGGCCCCTCATTTTTTTTATAAAAACCAAAAGCCCTCATTTTACAGGCCTTTTGAGGGTTAGGGCCGGGCCATTTGCCCAGAGGACCCAATCGACAGCCCTAGCTATGTCGGTCCTATGGGAGCTTTCAGATAGAAACTATGGAGATGGTTTCTCCACTTGGCTTTGTTTCTACCCTGACCTTGTCTGAACAGATTCTGGGAGGAGAACTTTCAGGCCTATCTTTTTGAGAAAGAGGCCAGTTTGCGAATTGAAATTCTAGAAGATTAGCATGGGATCTACATGACAGATTCAATCTCTGTGTGAAGAAGTGAGGATCTCGGGATGTTTCCATTGCCAAATCATGCTATTTTCCTGTTGTAAGATTTTTTGGTAAAACCAGTTGTAAGATTGGAGTTTTATCCAATATTGAAAGTGGGATTGGACAAGAACTATATTAATTTGGATCTCAGCTATTAGAGGTGAGCTCAAGTTCTTGTCAATAGGTTGGCCATGTCTGAAGAGCAGCCAACTCAATAAATTCAAATAAACTGCCAGTTTCAGTTTTGTAAACCCGGCTTATCTAATTAAGTTGTAGGATATGCTCTTGTGTTGCTTGCCTATTTTGCTGTGAGAATGATGAGTTTTGTGTAGGGTCAAGTTACATTAGATTAGAGTTGATTTTCACTGCCGGGATGTAAATAAGTAAATAAATATTTTACTGGTCATAATATCCTCATTTTGAAGGCTGTAGTTAGTGTGTATGTTGGATTTTCCGGAATATATCTAAATAGTGCATAGAGCCATAGACTCGTGTGGACGTGGACAAATTCATTCTTGCCTGCTGACAAGTTGTTTACCAGGTCTTGCTGTCCTGTGTCCAGCCTAAAATTATAAATGACTTACTGCTTTTCTAGTTAATGAATGAGAAAGTTTGAATATTTTTGGTGCCTGTATTCATAACCTTAATAGTGGGGGTTCATCCAATTCTTTTGGGCGAGTTAACTTAAGGGCACATTTGTGCAAGGTATTTTCCACCAAAGCAGAACTCCTATTTTACTTTGTGCGATGCTAACTACAATAGACTCTCCTAAAAGAAAATTACAAGTGAGTTTTTTTTTTTTTTGAGAGAGAGAGAGAGAAAAGCGGAGTCCTACCTCTCCATGTTTCCTCTTCTTCAGCATTACACAAACAAGCCTCGGAGGAGACGAGTCTCACATATAAGAATAACGGTTTTATGGCTAAGCTAATTATTTTGGCAGATGTGGTTACTTTATTGAAAAATAGTATTTTACGTTATTGTGTGGACTCTTACCTAAACTGTACGCTTTATCTGTTGTCTTGAATTAGATATTTAACCAGAAGAGGTTCTTTCTATGATATCAAATTACCTCGTGATTCTTATTGAAGTATGTACGAAGGCATCGTGGGCAGCCAACAATTTAAAAAACGTGGTCCTCATTCATGGGATAGCCCAACCTAATTTGATCAACACTAAGTATATTAATATCGATTAGGTTTGAGATATCTTACTGATTTGCCCATCCAGCATTCACATGGCCAAAAAAAGAAAAGAGTGTTTTCATGTATACCTCCTTAAGGTTTCTAAGAATTAAATTTAGGCTCCTGTGGTTGATGTTAATAGCTTCTATGTCTCCAAAACCAGTGATCCTTACAAGAATGGGTAATCATAGTTAGACTTGTACCGATATTTATAAAAATAACAGCTTTACCCTTTACATCTAGTAAACAAAAAAATGGGTATTTCATTTTCACAGAAATACCATATTTTATCCCAAGTCATGGGTCTTTATCCAATGCACATATCTCATGCACATACTAAAACCATGGGAACCTACATTTAAATCCTAAGAACCTTAGGATGTATATACAGAACTTAAAAAAGATTCCACGTATGATGTGTGCCCATGCGTAATGACCCATCTAGTGGGGACCACTATAGTACATTTTTGGGTTAAAATGCAAATGCAACTTTTTAACCTCTGGTCCTACTTTGGGAACACAATTATGGTAAGCATTCCAATCAGTTTAGATGACTACAAGAGAGTTCTACACAATGATAATTATAGCCATTTCTTCTTTGAGACTTGGTAGGCAGGGTGTTTTTGTTTGTATACAAACAAAAGGAAGGGAAATAAGATCCCTTTGGCTTGATCTGATTAATTAAAAGAGAGTCAACTAAATCCGATTGGTTTGAAATCCAGACACTTATGTCTTGGTTGTTGGTAAATGAAGCAGCCACTAATTACCAAATATCAATTTATCCTTGTTCGGATGTGACTAGTCCACACCAGAAAATGAAGCAATTACAGTCCCTTTGGTTGGTTTTTTTGATTCATGGGCTTGTGAGTTGTGAGTTGTGGCTCTCTCCACTGGAGTTTCATTTTTTTTTCTGAAACCATCGCTCTCACCTTTATTAGACTTACACCTACTTAAATCGGAAGCCCCATCAAATTAACCGTTGCTTATCCTATCTATCTGTCTAATCTGTTTTTAGCAAAGTAATGATAGCTTCAGGCATGTCTGAGCACCATAGTTTTACATGGCATTTTTTCCTTCCCATGATATCATCTTATGCGCTATGATGCTACTGTACCATTACATTGCACTTTTAGAAATTTAGGACAATGATATGACTTTGATCATAATTTCTTCTTTAGAACTTTTTGAATTAATAAATTATTTTTATTTTCATATTCTTCTAATATTTTTTGTCGAAAAGTAAGAAAACTGATTAACCATATGAAATAATGAACTTGGTAAGTGGGATACACACACTAAACTTATACCCTAGAAATATTGTTGGGATAATTGAATACCTAGACAAGTACCGTGTCGGTTTGATACGAATATTATATATAAGTATTGCGTATCTAGCTTGTATGAAGATGCTAAATTAAAGAATTGACATTTTTACAATGATATTGACATGATATAATAGAAACCCATTCTCCCTTAAAATCGTATTATTTTATTTTTCACCGAAAAATGCTCGATGGGTACTAGTACCCTTATGGACCTCTTTTTTTTCTTTTTTTAGGTAGAAGTATGGACCTCATTTTCATTTGTGAGCACACTTTATTTGTGTTAGTTGCACACGTGTTCTAATTAATAACAAAGTGAAGGGGATCAGGACAAAATAAAGAGCTGTCGTCTTTATTAATTATTAGTTGTTTATTAAAGTGTGGTTTAGATAAGGCTAGCTCTCCTTTTATTTTTATAATAAATTAAGATGAGATTGGAGATAAAGACGTACTCCTTTGTGGGTGGGTGGGAGATGGGCAATGTTGGGATGACCATGTGAGTTCCATTTTATGCAACTTGCAAGCTAATGAATGATATTGATTGGCCACTGACTGAAGCATGTTAAATTCATGGTTTAAAAACTTTCTTGTTGTCTTTTCATGAAAAGTTACTGTTTCTTTCATCCATCTATAATATCCTAAACATCATAATATTCATTTTTTTTTTAGTACCCTAGCAAGCCTGGACCGAAGAGATGCCAAGAAAAAAGAGTCCCACACTATGGGAAGGAGAGTCCACATAAGTATTGGCATTTGTGATGGGGCCACTTGTGTTTGCATGTGGGTGGACTTCACTTACAAAGAGACACCCCTCAGATGGAATCTCATGGTGATATAGATAAGAATAGTTTGAGTTTCATCCAACTCTCTATCCTTATCATATTTCCATTCAAATTCAAATTGAGAGAGTTTGATTTAACATATTGTCCTTATCATCTCTCCATTCGGATTTAAATAGAGATTTTATCACCCAGTGCCCAAAGGGCTATATATAGACATGAGAGATATCAATTGAAATAATTTTCAATAGATCATTCCCTAACACAAGATCACCTTCTTCCTTTAGATTTACAATTGTCCGTCGTCATCTTCTACATCCAGGGTGTCAATCCTTGCCCTTGGATCTTAAAGAGTGAATCATATGTGACTGATCTCTCGTAGACAGTCACAGATCTCTACAACCAGTGCCTGATTTAAGTTGACGCAATCCTTATCGCATTTGTAGCCGTCAACTCATTTAGATTCGTGCTTCCGCAGCAGCATCTACGGCTTACAATAAGTGGGAAGAGGAAACCTACAAAGTGAGAAGGATGGCATAGCTAGAGTTAAAACATGAGGCAATCAGGTAACATGCGGGTCTGCCAACCGTGTACCTCAGTTTTTGTGGAATATCCTATCCTCTTATGTAATGGCTTGGCTTGTGAAATCGTGCATCCAGGCCAATTAAAAAAAATAAAAATACACTAGTCCATGTTAGAATGGTCCATATTGAATAAGTGTAATTTGCGACGTTGAAAGTTTTCTGTGTAGATTAAGGTAAATCTAAAGATCATAACCATCTATTCAAACGGCCAAAAATCCCATAGCTACTTTATATCCACATTGAAATATTCTAATAATGAGGTGTGGACCTCGATCAATGCAACATTTGCATCAAAACAAAAATTATTCTTATCTTATAAAAATGCAACAGTGGAATCCCACTGCATCACAGCACCAGGGGGTTAAGTGCATGATGATTTAACACCATATTACTAGTATAATGGTGGGATCTGACTCTGATCCTCTGCGGCGGCCTGCCGGAAATGGCGATCACGTAACGATGATGCATGGCTGCGCGAAGAAAGAAATGGACACATGTCAACTGGCCATTGGAGGTCTTGGAAGGTTTCCTCTCCAGAGGAGGAGAGAACTTTCCACTTTCCAGTGGGATTGGCAACACCATGGCATCTTTTTTAAAGGGTGAAAGGCTACTTTTCCATTTAAATCAACTACTTTTGAAGGGAAAATTAGGTCTAGATGCCTGTCCCTAACTCAACCTAAGATAGGTATTTTGACAGATTGAAGCACTGGCATTTGAATCATCTCCACTGTCTAAATGGAGGATACAAAAAGTTGATCTAGACGGTCTGATTGGTGGTTGACCTGTTTGATTTTGTGAAGCCAAAAAATTGGAACTGACCCAAGTGTGCTAACCGTTAGATCAAACAAAATCTTTTTTTTTTTTATATATATATAATCTTGTGGTTGGTAATTGTGAAATGAGAGTGGTTTTCATTTTAATCCACCCTATGAAGGATCTATGAAATGAATCGTCTCTCTCTCTCAAAAAAAAAAAAAAAAAAAAATTCCATGCTCAAAATAATGTGGTTTCCTATGGATTTGAGATCTAAAAAATGATGTTTTCTAAAATTGTTAAATTTGGAAGGCATAGTTCAAAGGCCCGGATGATTTATTACCGGGGTTGATATTTTGCATACATATGGTCTCATTGAGATCTTTCCATCCTCGACCTCCACCACTATTGCCATTGGGGCCAACGTGGGTTCCTCTCACCCATCATACAAAAATAAAACTATACGAGGAAGGTCTGCATCATCTTTTTCTTTTTTTTGTTAAAAGTTGCATGAACTTTATTTCTTCGCACAGCTCATGTCTTGGATTAATCTGTGTGAATTATACGGACGTTGAAAGATTTTGTGTATTATAATGGTAATTACATAGATCTAACACATGAAGACAGATTACACCCAAAAATTATAATAATAAAAACTATCAAGATAAGAATACTTGATCAATGCAGTCTGATGTGGAAAAGCCTATCTCTTTGAAACATCTACTTGGAGACCACTGTTTGGGTCGATATAGAAAATATCGACAATTTTTTTAAAGACTTGATATTTTGCACACCCCTAGGTTTTATTGGGATTCCTCCATCCTCCACCTCCACCTCCACCATTATTGTTATGCAGGGGCCAAGGTGATCAAAATATTGCAGGCCATGGGTAAATTAGACTGCGAAGAACTATGGTCAAGTCACTCTAGTAAAAAATTATGTCTTTTGTTGTTGGCTACTTAGTTTGTGGAAATCAAGTTTAAGAGGTATCAATCCATAATATCATTTTTTTCTAATTTAATTGTATTAAACTATTTTATGTGATCAATTTAACAGTGGACCTTACTTTAAAACAATAAAATTTCTCCCATGCTACTTTTAAAGGAAAAACACAAATTTGTCCAGCGCTACAAGAAAGTGGACCTTGTCGAACTTTCCCTTCTTATGACATTGATATTTATGCACAAGTCATAACTGCAGAAAGCATGTCACATCCACATCTCAAGAAGTTAATGTTATGAGAAGAAGAAGATAATTGGCAGCAACCGCTCTCAGCAGGATGACTAAGAATTGACCCTAGTCTCTCCCCCCTTTCCTTATTTGTAGAGATGTCATCCATGAATTGTGCATCTCCATTAATTTCTATTTTCATTGGGATAGCTAGGGCTAAGAAACAAAACTCCTCTTCATTGGGAAAAATCAATTCAACTTTTTTTTTCCATAAAAAGATTTATGTAATATCAAATGATCAAACAGTGAGAAGCATGAAAGATCAAAACAACTCTCCTCCCTATTATGGAATCTTCTCTTTGCACAAAAGCACCCTTAGGGCTTGTTTACTTACTAGAATTTGATAGGATAGAGAATTCATAACATGATGTGGTAGTTTGTCCCTTGACATTTTCAGATCTCATATTTTTTTCACTAGAATTCTAAATTTTCAACCACCTAAAAGGCCTCAAATAACCTTTGGAATTCCTAAAGTTCTAGCCCTTCTATTGTTTTATGAAATTTCTGGATGCTCAAGTACAAGTGAGGGTTTTAGAGTTCCACTATGTCTTAGAATTTCAAAATTCTATAGATAAGGATATTTCAATTTGGGACTAGCCCTTCTATTGTTTTATGAAATTTCTGGATGCTCAAGTACAAATAAAAATTTAAGAGTTCCATTATGTCTTAGAATTTCAAAATTCTCCAGATAAGGATATTTCAATTGGGAACTCCAAAAGTTATCCCAAATGTGGAATTCCTGAATCCTCTTCATGCGTGAAGCATCCAGAAATTCAAGTAGAAAACAAAGAGGTTTCAATCCCAACAATTTCAAAGGAAATTTGGAACTTTTTAGGCGGTTGGAATTTGAAGCTCTATGAAATAAACATGGCATTTGCAAATGCCATGGGAAAAGCCATGAAATCATGTCTATAAATTACCAACATACCAAATCTTGTAAAAAATTCTAATAAAAGAACAAGCCCTAGATGTCCAGGTCCAATGCAAAAGCTTCACAAAGCATCAATATGGTCATTATCAAGAACTCCCTATATAGTATCTAAAATATGGAGAATGTTCTCCTATGAGCAGACTACATGTGCAATCTATCTCAATGGGGCCCACTTTGGACCATCTAAGATTAGTGCAGCCCCTCATATACTCTTGTCACTTCAAGATTTAGCATCAGGACTAATTTAACATTCATTAAATCTTCACTCGTCACTGGATTGAATCTCAAAAAAAAAAAAAAAAACCCATATGGTTAATGTATCAATAAAATTTAAGACCCTTAAATTAAGGGGCAAAGTAATCTGGGTAAGGCTGATTTTCTGAATTCCCTTGCCTATGAAAAGACCTTTCAGTCTACCATTCTCCCATTGGTAGACATATATCTAACTGGAGGAGAATATTGTCCCCTATAATATATATCATACCATGGTCCATGGACAAAGCATTGAAACTTCAATTTTCTAATGGATTGGTTTACGTTAATTTAATACTACATTCCCACTATTATATGGGGTTGGTTCCAGCTTCCAACTTGCCAAAGGAGAGGGAAAACGACAAATAAATGGTTGGACTTTGGAGTCTGACCATATCAAATGCACACATCTGTATCAATGGTTCCTACTTATGGTATGCAATTCATGTTATTTTAAATGCCTACTCTAGGCTTACAACTTGACAACCAGCTCGTTTATGTTTTGGAATCGGGATCGCCCAGCCTTTTGACTTAAGGGAAATCCTGGCTGAAGGAGTGGAATTCAAAACTGAGAATCACCTATCTAAAATTTATTTCCTTTAAAATGAATGTTATTCGTATGTACGTGGCATTTCAAGATTTTACGCCAAATAAAAGCAAGCCTGAACATAGGATTGATTGTTTGATGCAAAAACATGATAACACAATCTCTTACATTATTCATTGATCATTTTTATTTTTATTTTTATCATACAGTCAGGCCCACGGTTTGGGATAAAATTTGGAATACATCATAAACCGAGAATGTACTTATTACAAAAAACTTGGATTTTCAATAGTTAGGCTCCATTGTGAAGTTTCACTTCTAGGATCTGGACTCTTTATTCTGGTGTGCCGCTGGAGGATGGTTTATCATATTTCACATAATATTATATCTATAGTAGTTAGAAAGAGAATGATTAAAAAAGTAATTTGGGAATATTCAAATTGTCTTTTTTTTTAAAAAAAAACAAGAAGTTCACACGCCTTTTTAACCTTTGAATAGACTATCAGAAGGAGAAAATGCCAAACTGTCCAATTTCTAAGATGAACCAAAATTGGCTTCCATAATGAAAGTGTATTTTGCGATTCAAATATAGGAGTATCTCCTATCATATGAGAAGATTAACCACTAAACCATGTACAAGCATTTGTGAAAAGAGAATGTTATTTCTATAAATGAATAGCAAAGATTTTGGCAAATTCTCCAAAATGACTATCCAGTTAAATCCAAATCCTTCAAAATCACCTACCCTCTTTGAATTATCATCCATGATTCCATTCTAGCTTGAGACTAATCCAGACATTAATCACAATTTGGTATTATCACAGTCCATGTGGCTCATACATATCTGTTCCAATATCAGTTCTTAAAACCATGATATAAGCACATCAGTTAAGACCATCTGAACTAAAGCATGGTTGAAAATGCATCTTCAATGGGACAATCATACCCATCCAATTATCCTGTCGGACCCACTGAATTCAGGCTATTAATTATTCTTTAATTGATCATCCTTCCAAGTTCCAATATCCACAACAACCAGCTGATAAACCACAACCACCAAAAAATGGTCCCAGCATAGTTGAATCATATATAATCGAACATCATCCAAATCTCACTAATCATTGCCACTGGTAGATAGCTCTATTTCATTCCTAGTGGGGTCCACCAAATATAATTGGCTACATGTATTTTCGATATATGTGTCCAGTTGTCAATCTACTTATTCTATTCCACTATTTACTGGCAGATAAAATGTCACATGAGATGGGAGATTCACCTCCCTCAAGCAGGGTAGATACCAATGGTTATCCGAATTGAATTGAATACTATAAAAAAACATATCAATGTCATGTTTGGATGATGATTGTGATGGTGACAACAATTCTAGTTTACATGTTTCATGCCTTCTGGTTAACATCTCCAGGCATCCGATGCAGGTGCGAATATTAGAAGACTGCTATATTCAACCACTAGAATTGTTACTCCCACCCCACCTTCCCTTCAATGCAAATTACAGGCAGGTCCATTGCTTGGTAATTTCTATCCATAGCTTAAACAAATTATTATTACTATTACTATTACTATTACTATTACTATTAGGTATACTTGAGTCGATATCTGTAACCAAATAAGTATAATCCTTCAAGTGGCACCTACTAAAACTTGCAACAACGGACATTTATTTGTACTGTTTTCATATGTTTTCATTTATTTGCACTAGATGCATTATATGCATAAATGAATTGTAAAAATGATGTACAAATAAGATTAGTTTTTATATGGTTTTGTAAAATGATTACATATCTTCAATTAAGAGGGTATTAATAAAAAGAATATGCGGAACAAGTCACCATACCAAATCAATAGCAAAACTAGAAAATATACCTTTGTGGGGCCACTATTAAAAAAATTTGTATACACACACCCTTTTCCGCGAAAAAGAAAAATCATAGCGTCAACAAATTTCATAAAAATTGAAACCTTGGACAATAATTTTTACAGAATTTAAAAAATTATATTTAGTATAAATTTTTTTTATTGAATTGATAATAATATTTTTTGATGCGGCTTTAGAAAGCCATGCCCCGAACTCTTTAGCTGAGGGAGGGGGTTTTCCTAAAATAGTTATGTCCATGCTCCAAATCCTTCATCATCTTTCATTTTCTAAGCTCTAAATTTCTAGTACCCTGAGCAATCTTCGACAATCCGTACGTAAAAAGACAAAAGGAGAAGTTGGTAGCGAAAGCCCCAATCCATGAGAAGGACTATGGATCTGCGAGCTCGTGACGTGCACATGGCCTTGGTGCATAATTTTTCCTTCTTAAGATGGCGTGGGAAGAACTGTTTTTGTCTTATGCAGCATTTGCACTGTTGGGGAAATTACACGTGTCGAAAGCTCATCCGCTGGTAGTAGCATTATTTGGTCTGGGTCAGAATCTTATCCAGGTTCACCTCGTCCTGTTCCTAATCATTTTAGGGCCTTTGCGGTGGATAATCACTCCTTTAGGTGGGCCCCACCCTTTTGCCACGTGCACCCCCTGGCCTTTTATGAAATATCAACCCAACCCGGACCCATTTTGAATTTGGTCCGATCCATCCACTGCTTTATGTCTCAGCTTGTCGTGACTTGTTCGCATCACGGTGTCGCCGCTTTATTCAAGTATCGGCCGAATTCACACATTGAAGAACCGGGTATCGTATCGGCCGAAATCACAGGAAATAGCTTCGAAAATCAGCTGGATTCTATGGCCCATCATCACTCGAATTCAAGACCTTTTCATTGTCCTATTTATGTAGAAATTAATCATGTCTATAAAAATATACGGCACTTGAAAAGAATCAAAATTATGATTATAGGGTAGTTAATTATTGGATTTATCTGGTAATAAGTTTCATTGATATCCATACTAAGGTCCTTTTAACAAATAACTCAAATAAAATTTGTAGAATCGTGTTTGCTAGATGAAAGTGTTTGTTTTTTTTTTTTTTGAGGCTCGCAAAATTTCCACAGACACAGTAGAAATCACATTATTAGATATTACTAGCCCTCCGATCAAAAATAGTGAATCAATAATCAAAAGTAAGTGATTTCATAGTTCATGTGATTGTCTTGTATTAGACACTTAGAAATGCTCAATGTTATCGATTTTCGTTAAAGCACTAATCTATGGCCCAATTATACACTTCAAGCATCATACAAAAATTATGGATCAACATTGGTCGGATTTCATTTTCTTGATAGGGCTAACTAAAGACCTGTGGTTCTTGCTCTCAATGGCCTTGCTATAAAAATTCTTCTTAATTGGTTAATAAGTAAATTGTATGCTTCGAGGCCAATCTATGAACTAGATGAAATTGTATATTATATCAAAAGGCTTGGAGCAAATATGCTAAAAACCACCCAACTAGTATCACTCCTTATTGTTCGCAAGCTTGAGACAGTTGCCTTATAATCACAGGCAGAACCAGGGACAGGACCCCATAAATTTTGTTTGATGCCAGGTTCCATCTGATATGTGAATTAGTTCTCGTGTATGTAGTGATACACAACATATGATCCAATGGTGCCATAAGCTTCTAACCCCGGCATTCTTCTCTTAAAAGTGGAATTAAAGAAAGATCTATAACAAATAGTGAATAAACATTTATATGAATTATACCTAGTACCATTGTGCTACAATGGTGGACCAACCTATGTTCTGCAATGGTGGACCAAATTATGTTCCCAAGGCCTCTTTAGTTTTACATTATCTAGCTGTGATACATAATAAAATAGACTGCATTTGGCAAAAAAAAAAAAAAAAAAAATCTCATAATAGGATGATAATATCTGTCTAATGAGAGGCTTCAAGACTAAAGCAGTCTAATGCATGCAACTGCTCATCATGTATGCTCTTGATTCAATAATTATGATCGTTTAAGCCTTTTCTTTTTTTTTTACCAAGCACAATAATTTCTTCCCAATAGATCTTCTGCCAGTTCAATCCAGGAGGATAACACATTAATGGTTCAATATCCAAATCACCTAACAACAACTCTATATTAGATTTTATTTTTAGTTATTAGATATAGCTTTATAAATGACACAAACACCTTTTGACAACTAGCCAACATAAATGAGATTCTCTGTCATTCATTCACATTTCATAACAGGAATTCCAAAGAAATTGGACCCTTCAGTTGCATTATTCTATTTTGTGGGATCTTCACATGGCTCCTTGCATTCCCAAAGGGCAGATTTTACTTGGAGGCAATATATCATTGGAAGAGGATCACCTGTTTGGACCAAACAGGGAAACCCTGTTTGGTCCAATCAGGAGGTGCCACATGGGGAGGAAAAAAATTTTTTCATTGGGGAGATGGGATGTGTTGATGAGATGTGTTTCCCCCCATGTGGCACCCCCTGATTGGACCAAACAGGGTTTCCCTGTTTGGTCCAAACAGGGGATCCTCTTCCTATATCATTATAATACTTGTTGCTACATGATACTTGATGAGTTCACGAAAAATACACCTTTATAGCATTATTTTATGAGTTTTCAAAGATAAAAGAACTCAAAACACTATTTTTAGCATATAAATTATAAAGTTTATCCCCATCATCTTTGCTCATATCTTTCCATTATAGATGGTCATTTGTATGCATTTATATGAGTTCCAATGGCTTCCATATTCTCAATTATATTAATTTCTCTTTGTAGGTGTTAATTGAACATTAATTTGAAGATTAAAGTTGAAATTCAAGAATTAAAGAGAGTTACGAAAAGTTTGGAAGGCAATTGGATAAAGAAATGATAAAGTTAGGCCAATAATAAGAAGGAACATGATAGACCTGGGTTGGTATTTTGACCATATCTTTTCACTCGGGTGTCCGATTGAGGTGATCTCAGAAGCATTGGAAAGTTTGTTTAAAGATCTACAAATCATATTTCACAACATTTTTTCCAATTCGGACGTTTCGGGGGTCAAAATCGTACATCAATCCAGAGACTGTTTTCTAATACGGGAATCACATACATATGTTCATATTTCCATTCTTGTGAAGTCCCACATTGGAAAGAAACCAAAAGAGAGCAAAACAAATGTTTCTATATAAAGAAGGGAGCTCTATGCACTAGAGACACAAGCAAGGAGAGCCTCCTCCTCTTTACTTAAGCTATTCATGTAATTGAGAGCAAATTGTAGAGAGAAAGTGAGGAAAGCCTTGTTAAATTAAAGATTTGGAATGAAATTGAAAGCTTCTTCTCCAATGGGTGGCTAATTCCTTTGATTGGATCTTCTAGGTGAAACTAAGTTGATCCTATTCCTTTTGCTTATGCTCTTTCTTTTAAATTCCCTTGTTTATGTGCTTAATATGTTAGAGTAGATTTTTCTTCATTGCATTGTGCAACCTTCTATGCTTAGTTTCTTTACTAGCATTCTTTTTACTATCTATGCTTAGGTTTAATAAATCATGCTTAGGAGTTAATATCTTTTGATGGTTTATGCTTACTTTTGATAGATAGTCATTATGAATCTTTTCTTTTATGAAGGGAAGAAAATCTTAGCTATTAGATTGTTAATTTCTATCTTAGAGCTTTAAAGTTATATTTTCCAAATCTAAGCATTGATTTGTAATTAGATTTGAGTATTGTTTTTTTTTTTTTGGAAATGAGAAGAGCATAAGTATTGGATTAGTGTCACTTAGTAGATTCTAGATGATTCAATCTATCCATTAGTATTGTTTGTTGTTTATTTTACTTACTTTAGTTTGATTCTATTCACACTCCCACACACTTATTCACTAGTTTTAATTTTCACACTCCATTTCTCTATTATTCACACCATCAATTCCACATTTGATTTTACACCACTTTAGCATATTTCTTTATCTCTATCCACTCATTTTCTATATTTCACTTGTTATTTTCACACACTTATTCATTTGATCTATCTAACATTTCTTCATTGTTTTTGTATTAACCTTGTTGTTTTTCTTTTGTCATTAACTTTGTTACTAACATTGCTCTTGGTTTGTTCTTATTTTCTTTACTAACTTCTCTTTGTTATCTAGTTATAGATTTCTTTTAGTTTGCATTTTTTATTTTCCTTGTTATTATCTAGTTTCTTGTTTCCATTATTATTTTCATTTGAATTTGTTAGCTATATTTGAGTTGATACTCCTTTTCATAGATCATTGTTATTTTCTTTGTAAGGATCCTCGTGGGAACGATATTCGGACTTCCATAGTCTATGTTACTTGAGACAACCGTATACTTGCGGGAAAATACGCATCAATACTGGTGGTAAACAGTAGGTTTTGCATGTACGAACACGTTTTAAAAAAAACATATATCACTTTTTCGATGGCATAAGCATAACATATATGTAGGATCTTTTTTTTTCTTATTTATTTACAGCGAATCACGGCAGACTTAACTCTTCACATCAACAATCTGACGTGTTAGCCATGCGAAAATAAGGAGCTCTATTAATAGTGACGGCTCTAGGAATTCAAGTCAGTGGGGTTAATAAAAGACTTATCTTCCGCAAATTGAATAAAATTATTTTCCCCTTTATCAACACCTGTCATCTACTTTCGATAATTCGACAAATATAATATAAAATTTTCAGATAATCTATTTATGATAATTCGGCAAAGATAATATTAATGAATTCTCAACAAAAAAAAAAAAGAGAAAATTTAATACATTATTACTAATAGTTCTTAATCCAAAAAGAAAATCCAAATGCAAAAACTCATGCAGCTACCCTCAACAGGTTTTCATGTGTTGAAATCGTTGTATAATAGTTTCATTATCAACACTAGCAACCACATCATTTTCAATATATGTGACGAAACAATCATTCATCCATTGGTCTCTCATTCGGTTACGCAAACTGTTATTTACGTATTTCATTGCTAAAAAAACTCTTTCTACCATCGCAGTCACCACTAGTGAAATCAACGCCAATTTTAGAAGTAAATAAACCAATTGGTATATGATATCCTTCTTTGTCTCCACTAATTTTTTAGAAATGTCATCAATTCCTTTCAAGTTCTAAAAACTCGTTGCTAGAGCGCATATCAACAATGTGGGCTCATTAATTTTTTTTTTAAATATTTTGGTAGACAATTGGCCCATTAACTTAGGCGGCGGATATTTTATGGTGACTTTTGTTTACAACTATAGCAACAAAGAAAATGTGTAAAGTTAGCTAATGTGAGGGTGAAACTCTTAATTAAGTGAGGTCAAACTCAAAAGTTTATGTGGGTCAAACTCAAATTTTCAATTCATGACATAAAATTTTTATTTTTAAATATTTTTTCAAATCTCAGTGGGGTCAATGATCAATGTGGCGCCACCCATGCCTATTAACAAAACTTTAGGATGCCACGCTACATGTAAAAATAGGGATCCCTACTAATAAAACTTTAGGATATTGTGCACCAATTGCAATATTTCCTCTTTCATGACATCAAAAGTTTGATGTGGGACGTAGTTTACCTGAGGAGAAAATGGAGAAAAAAAAAAAAACCCATCATTTTTACATGAGGGATATACGGGGCACCAAACACAAAGCAAAGAAGATGTAAAAAAAAAATTAGTGCATTTTATATGAACTTTACATGGCATTTTGCGTTGCAAAAATGCATACTTCGACTTTTTTCCTTTCTTTTTTGTTACCCAACTAAGGGGTATTTTTTTTCACTCACGTATAGAGAAAACCTACTCATGCAGGGAGATAATGCATGGTTTTGTACAGTTATGCTTTTTTCTTTTCTTTTCTTTTCTTTTCTTTTTTGTTATCTAACTAAGAGGGGATAATGTTTGGTCACACGTAAGGGCACCTGCTCACACGAGGAGATAATGTCTGCTTTTACACAGTTATGCCTTTTTTGTTACCCAGCGTTGGGAAAATAACATCTACTCAAGCGTAGAGACACATGTTAATATAGAAGGAATAATGTTTGCTAGCTCTTGCACGGTTATGCTTTTTTTCTTTTTTGTTACCCAGCTAAGTGTGGATAATGCCCGCTTAGGCATTGAGACAACTGTTCACATAGGGACATAATGCCAGCTCTTGCACGTTTATGCTTCTTTTTTTTTTCCTTTTTTTTGTTATCTAACACACGTAAAGGCACCTGCTCACACAAGGAGATAATGCCTGGTCTTACACAGTTATGCTTTTTTTTGTTACCCAGCGTAGGGCAAATAACGTCTACTCAAGCGTAGAGACATATGTTAATATAAGAGGAATAATGTCTGCTAGCTCTTGCACGATTATACTTTTTTTATCTTTTTTTGTTACCCAGCTAACCGTGGATAATACCCGCTTAGGCATTGAGACACCTGTTCACACAGGGAGATAATGCCAGCTCTTGTACGGTTATGCTTTTTTTTTTTTTCTTTTTTTGTTATCTAACTAAGATGGGATAATGTTTGCTCACACATAAATGCACCTACTCACGCAAGGAGATAATTAATGTTTGCTCTTACATGGTTATGCTTTTTTTTTTTTCTTTTTTGTTACCCAGTTAAGCGTGGCACACTTAGGCATTGAGACACCTGTTCACACAGGGAGATAATGCTAGCTCTTGTACGGTTATACTTTTTTTTCTTTTTTGTTGCCCGACGTAGGGAAATAACGTCTACTCAAGCGTAGAGACACCTGTTTATATAGGAGGAATAGTGTCTACTAGCTCTTGCACAGTTATGGCTTTTTTCTTTTTTGTTACCCAGCTAAGCGTGGATAATACCCACTTAGGCATTAAGACACCTGTTCACACAGAGAGATAATGCCAGCTCTTGTACATTTATTCTTTTTTATTTTCTTTTTTGTTATCTAACTAAGAGGGGATAATGTTTGCTCACACATAAAGGCACTTGCTCGCGCAAGGAGATAATGTCTGCTCTTATACGATTATGTTTTTTTTTTTTTCCCCTTTTTGTTACCCAGCTAAGCATGGATAATACCTACTTAGGCATTGAGACACATTTTCACGCATGGAGATAATGCCAGCTCTGACAAGGTTATGCTTTTTTATTACTTTTTGTTACCCGACTAAGAGAGGAAAATGTGTGCTTACGCAGGGAGACACCTGTTCACATAATGCTTGGTCTTACTGGGTTATGCTTCTTTTTTATTTTCTTTTTGTTAACCAACTTAGGGTGGATAACGTCCTCTCATGCTTAGAAACACCTACTCATGCAAGGAGATAAGGCCCGCTCATGCAGGAGAGATGTCAAAGATCAAACCTTTGGTAGTTCGGTGATAAACATGACATAAATAAGGAACCCTTTTACTTCATAAATGACACGATATCCCTAACTCGACTCACCCATCTAACTTAAGAGGGTTTTTTTTTTTGGAGCCAAAGCCATGTTAACCTTATTCTTATTATTTTAGGGAGTAACCTGATTTAAAATCAACTTATATATATGATGAAACTTGGTCTGCCTTTCTAACTTTTGACAAAAGTTAGAATATGCATTTTGAATCTAATTAAAAATAGATTAATTGTAAAATCTACATTACAGATGTCTACAAGAGCGTTAAAAACCAACTACGTCATCGAAGAGCTCACCTACTGAAAATTTGAGCAGCTCAAAAATAAATGAATGTCCTAGCTATTTATCAAATATGTCCTCGAAATTTACCCAATATGCATAAGTCTCACATAGTGCATGTGTATTAAGAAATGCTCAATCTCATGGCATGACCCAATTCTATTGTGGGAGAATTTGAGATCATCTGGCACACATGAAGATCACTTATTTTTAGATGCTTGGGCGTAAGAGGTGGGCACACTGGAAATCCCTACGGCTACAAAGGGTGTTTATAGGATTTCCGTTTTTAAGTCAAAGCCTCATGGTTGGAAGCCAACAGGCTGGACTCCAAACAGTTCACAGCACAAAATTAGTTTTTTACAATCTCGCAGGTTTGGAATCGTAACGTAAGCCTGATCTCTCATATCCCGATATATCGGCAGCTTTATCACAATGAAACTCTCGGACCGCGTATGGTTCGCGTGGCGTTTGGTTGGAGTTTCTGTTTCCGTTTCCGTTACAAGAGGCCACTCCGGCTCCGATATTAATGGCTGGCGTTAGCGTTACACGAAATATCTCTGCCAGCGAGGCTGCAGCACACGCAACTCGAGACTCTTCTGACCTTTGCTTCGCTGGCAGCAAACACAACTGCCACATCATCCGTTCCTACCATTGGGGCAGTGAATCCCCGAATAGTGTCCTTCCACGTGGATGACAGCACGAGGCTTGCGGGCCCCCCACGTCTTCCACTAGTTTTTTTTTTTCTGCGGGCGGAAACCCCAACGCGCGTGGGAGAAGTGGATAAGGGAGGGAGCAATAAACAAATCGGAAAACAAAAGGAGAGGATAAGATCGACATTTTCTTTGTAACGGAATACGAGTCCTCCTTGCTGGACTACGCAACCCTTACTCGTAGCTCGCAGCCCCCTACATGAAAGAAAAATTAGGCATGTTGCCTTTTAACCTCAGCCGTCCATTTTGTAACCGTGGAGCCCACTTTGGCCACTTCAAAGATTCCGGATCCTCTACAGCGGCAATTTATACATCCATAATCCAAACCGTTCAAGATTGATCATATCCCCTTCTGTAAAATATCTTTAAATTTCAATTTTATAGGAGTAGATCTCTAAACGTGGTCATAGTTTAGTTCATGCTTAATTGGACAGTGGTGAAATTTGAAAATATCTTATCACACAGGAGGGATGATGTTTATCTTAAATAATTTACACTTCAAAGATTCCGGATCCTCTACAGCGGCAATTTATACATCCATAATCCAAACCGTTCAAGATTGATCATATCCCCTTCTGTAAAATATCTTTAAATTTCAATTTTATAGGAGTAGATCTCTAAACGTGGTCATAGTTTAGTTCATGCTTAATTGGACAGTGGTGAAATTTGAAAATATCTTATCACACAGGAGGGATGATGTTTATCTTAAATAATTTAAATTATCATTATGTGGTCCGCACGGTAGAGTCAAACAGATCTTGTCGAAGCTCCATGGATAAGAAACCCCTTGGATTTTTGTCTTCCAAATGTAATAATTTAAAAAGGGGAAGATTTGATGATCACTTTGACTAAAATTGTAAATAAGGAACTGATATCTATATATAATTGGACGGATAAGATCTTGAGATCCAGTGGAGCCCATATTTGTAAGTCATCAAAGACCAGAGGGCTAGTAAAATGGAGCTCGCGGGCTACATATTAAGGTAGTCTCGTGCAACGTTGGAACAGTTCTCTTTTTACTCCCACTTTACTTCATATCGGAGATGCAAGAAGCACCAACCAGTACTAGTATATATGCTCTTAACAAAGATCTGAGGGCTGGTCACTGGTGTCTGAAAACTAGAGTTGTATGTTTTCCGCTACGTTCCTTGGGATCGATATTTCTAGGGTTGCTGAATCCGTTTTCCAAGTCGGTATCGGTAACCCTTTCCCTCATCATCTTCCTCGCTTTTTCTTGAATCTCCATCTGCAATTTCTTCTTCTTCTTCTTCTATCTAATTCAGTTTCCGTTTTCGTTTTTTCTAGCTGAAATCAAGCTGTATGGACTGGATTTCAGCTTGTCATGTCGGATTTCTTCATGTAAGATTAGAAATCCGAGATTTTATCTTGATTTTTTGTGTCTGTGATTGAAGGGATTTGAGGAAAGTGTTAGAATCTTCTAGTTTTTTGGAAACCTCAAAATCAGCACTTGATGTTTGGAAGAAGAGAAATTTGAAATCTTTCTTGTTTTCTCTCTCTGTGTGGTTCTGTAAGAGATTTGGTGATTTTTTGTTTGTAAATCTCGGCTAGGGTTAAAAATGATTTCTTGATCTCATCATTTTGAGGCTTTTGCGAGCTTCCAGATTTAGCTAAGATTGGGCTATCTTATGCATTGAATTCTCACAATACTAAAAATCCTGATCTTTTGTGATTCTTTCCTCTCGTTTGGGAGGACATTGACTGCTTTCCTACAAAAACCGGTTAGCGTTTCTCCTATTTTCAATCCCAGCATCTAGGGTTAGATTCTGAGATGATCTTCATTTCATCTCTTATTCGGTCCTAAAGGCTTCTCCTTTAGATTAGAAGATTAAAAAAAAAAAAAAAAAAAAAGGAAGAACAAATGGCTTCGAGATCATACTCAAATCTTTTAGAACTCTGCTCTAGCGATCCTCCTTCATTTCGCATGAGCAGACGAATCCCTCGCGTCATGACAGTTGCAGGAATAATCTCTGATCTGGACGACGAGGCTGATGTTGGGTCTTGTTCTTCGTCTTCTGTGCCCCGCGATCGAACCATAATCGTCGCCAATCAGCTACCAATACGAGCTCAACGCAAACAGGACGGTAAAGGTTGGATCTTTAGCTGGGACGAGGACTCCCTCCTCCTCCAGCTTAAAGACGGCCTCGGAGATGATGATGTCGAGGTCATCTATGTTGGGTGCCTTCGCGAAGAGATCCATCCCAGTGAGCAGGATGAGGTCTCCCAAATCCTATTGGAGACCTTCAAGTGTGCCCCAACCTTCATCTCTCCCGACCTCTTCTCCCGCTACTACCATGGGTACTGCAAGCAGCAGCTGTGGCCGCTGTTCCACTACATGTTGCCCCTCTCGCCTGACCTGGGCGGTCGCTTCGACCGGTCGCTGTGGCAGGCCTATGTGTCTGTGAACAAGATCTTTGCTGATAAGATACTGGAAGTGATCAACCCAGAAGACGATTTTGTATGGGTTCACGATTACCATCTGATGGTGCTCCCCACTTTCTTGAGGAAGAGGTTTAACCGGGTGAAGCTGGGGTTTTTCCTTCATAGCCCGTTTCCATCCTCTGAAATCTACAAGACATTGCCTGTCAGGGAAGAGCTTCTTCGGGCGCTGCTCAATTCTGATCTAATTGGGTTCCACACATTTGATTACGCCCGCCATTTCCTTTCTTGCTGTGGTCGGATGCTTGGGCTTACTTACGAATCAAAGAGGGGTTACATTGGTCTTGAGTACTATGGCCGGACTGTTAGCATTAAGATTCTTCCGGTTGGAATTCACATGGGTCAGCTCCGATCCGCCTTAGGCCTTCCAGAGACTGCAGCTAAGGTGGCAGAGCTTATCAAGCAGTTTAGCGATCGGGGTAGGATAATGCTGCTTGGTGTTGATGACATGGATATATTCAAGGGCATTACCTTGAAGCTTTTGGCCATGGAGCAATTGCTCCGACAGCATCCGGAATGCCGGGGGAAGGTGGTTTTGGTGCAGATCGCCAATCCGGCCAGGGGGAGAGGGAAAGATGTGAAGGAAGTTCAGGCAGAGACATATGCGACAGTTAAGCGGATTAATCAAACATTTGGAATGGCTGGGTATGACCCGGTGGTTTTGATTGATAGACCGCTTCAGTTTTATGAGAGAATTGCTTATTACGTCACAGCTGAGTGTTGTTTGGTTACAGCAGTTAGGGATGGAATGAATCTTATTCCTTATGAATACATAATTTCTCGGCAGGGGAACGAGAGTTTGGATAAGGTTTTGGGCTTGAGCCCCTCCACTCCGAAGAAGAGCATGCTGGTAGTTTCTGAATTCATTGGATGTTCGCCATCCCTCAGTGGGGCAATTCGAGTGAACCCATGGAATATCGATGCAGTGGCAGAAGCCATGGATTCTGCCCTTGAAATGGCTGAGCCAGAGAAACAGTTGAGGCATGAGAAGCATTTTAGGTATGTCAGTACACACGATGTTGGTTATTGGGCGCACAGCTTTCTTCAAGATTTGGAAAGGACATGTAAGGATCATTCCAGGCATAGGTGTTGGGGAATTGGTTTTGGCTTGAAGTTCAGGGTGGTCTCACTTGATACTAATTTCAGGAAGCTTTCAATGGAGCACATTGTTTCAGCTTACAAGAGGACTAAAATCCGGGCCATTCTTCTAGATTATGATGGTACCCTGATGCCTCATGCATCAATTGATAAGAGTCCTAGTTCCAACTCAATTGATATCTTGAACAGCCTATGTAGAGATAAGAACAACATGGTCTTTCTTGTTAGTGCAAGAAGCCGAACGACTCTCAGTGAATGGTTTTCCTCATGTGAGAATCTGGTAATTGCAGCTGAGCATGGTTACTTTCTGCGGTAATTTATCTTTCTCATTTTCAAAACTTTAGTTGATCTGTTGTGTTCAAATAGGATCTGCTTTGAATATATTTGGCAGAACAGACAGTCGCCATTGCTCTCATTATTTGTCCTGCTGGGAAAATTTGAAAGCCTCATTATGTGGAATATTGTTTTGCATTTCCCATCCCAACTCATTATGAATGAATGAGTTGTAATTTCCAATACTGTTTTAGCTGCGGAAAGTATTGAACCTTATCTGATTTGTGTTTTCTTACCATCTCAGAGGCTTCATTCTTTTATGCCAAATGGGTATTTGGGCATACTACTGTTGTTTTGCCCCTTCCCTTCCCTTCCCAAAAAAATAAAAACAAACCAGACGGACTAATGTGCTGAAATTTTGGTTTATGCTTCCAGGCTGAAGCGAGATGCAGAATGGGAAAGGTGTGTGCCCGTGGTAGATTTTAGTTGGAAACAAATTGCTGAACCTGTGATGAAGTTGTACACCGAAACAACTGATGGTTCTACAATTGAAGACAAGGAAAGCTCGTTGGTCTGGTGCTATGAGGATTCTGATCCAGATTTTGGCTCTTGTCAAGCCAAAGAGCTCCTTGATCATCTCGAAAGTGTTCTTGCTAATGAACCAGTTTCTGTCAAGAGTGGACAGCACATCGTTGAAGTTAAACCACAGGTTTGTCTGATATTGATTTATTAAGTAGCTTTTGTAGTCACTCTAGGTAAATTACATTTGCACAGTATCCCTTGCCTTGAGTATGTGATGACTAGGGCCCTCGTCTGGTCTAGGGCTGTTTGTATTGGTGTGCCCCATTTATGGATAGACATAGCATGCCACAAAAGCCAACCTGATGGGTTGTTATCAATGGCCTAAAGATGTGCAGTTAATATGGAAAACCAGCAACGCTGCTCAATATCCAACATGGAAAAGAGTCAAATATTTTGTGCCTTGGCTCTTCCATTAGGGTTATTTTGGGTCATGGAATTACTCTGGTGCTAATCATCATGTCAATGTGCACTGAACCATGAGCACTGTATCCATATGTACAGTCTCTAAAACCCGATTATATAAAGACTTTCTAGAATTACTTCTTTCCCATAATTTCACCATAACATTCAATTGAGAATTGATCTCAATTTATACAATGAAGAGCAACTCTAATCAACAATTATTTAAAATTCAAACTACCTAAAATCTCTAACAACCAAACTAATCCTTATCTAAGATACTAATCTCTAACATTTTATACTTATTTCTCTTATGATATGGCATGTTGCCCAATGTGCAGGGTGTGAGCAAGGGGGTTGTGGCAGGACACCTACTCTCGACCATGCGTGACAGAGATATGTTACCCGATTTTGTTCTTTGTATTGGGGATGATAGATCAGATGAGGACATGTTCGAAGTGATTACTAGTGCTGTGGCCGGCCCTTCTCTTGCTCCCACAGCTGAAGTGTTTGCATGTACAGTGGGTCGCAAGCCCAGTAAGGCCAAGTACTTTTTGGATGATATTGCTGAGAGTGGTAGACTGATGCAAGGGCTTGCTTCTGTTTCGGATCGAGCAGCTGGGGGTTCACTCCATATCGCATAGGAAATTCGCGTGGCCTATGGTGATGTGCAAGGTTTGAGGCACATTTGCTCTAGATTTATCTTCTCCTCGTTGTAGTCTTTTTTTTGGAGGTGCTGAAGATCTTCTGTCTTTTCTAATTTGATGTAAATTATGTTGTGTTGCAAGAGTTGCTGTCCATTGGGTTCTTTCATAGTTTTCCATCATTTTCATCTGTCTTTTACACCTGTACATAACCTTCATCATGAATCTTTAAACTTCTTCTTGCCCCAAGTACTTCGAAGCTGATAGCATGTTTGAGATAAAGGAAATGTGCTTTTACAGTATACAATTCTTGGGTTCTTTGATGGAAGTGGGGAGTGGGAACATCTTGGATTTACAATTTTTGGGTTCTTTGATGGAAGTTGGGAGTGGGATCATCTTGGATTGAATTATTAGGGAGTTGGACTTGCTAATTATTAGCTTGAGCTTCCTTGGCAATCTCTTGATTGTGAAATGTACAGTGCGTCACTCTGGCATCGTGCTGGTGGTTATGTTGTGTTGGGCAAATTCCATCAGATTGAGCTTGTGCCATGTATGGAATAATTCTTCGTACTCAACCCGTCCCCCTGTTGGGATTTGAGTTAAATCACAATAATCGAGTTTGTTGGCTATTCATGATCTTATTTCATCAGTTGTAGGGAGGGATAAAGCAAGTGCAGGATTCAACGAAGGGTTTAAAGATACAAAGTAACTTATTATATCCCTGCAACACCAAAAATATTGATAGGTTGGATTTTATGATTGAGCTTGTGTTCCCGGGAGCTATGGATCGCCGTGGGTCTCAATGATCATGAGATTCCCATAGGCCTAAGAAGGATAGGCCAGTGATTTTAACTATTCTAATGTGTATTTGAGTCTCTGCTGATTTCCTTAAATGAGACTGCACCACACAGTTTTGCATAAAAGCTTATGAAATCTGATTGTTTCTTCTTTCTTGGATCATCCCAGCTACAATAGTGGTAAGAGGCAGACTACCCAGAGATGCTTCTTTGAACTCATCTGTCAATGAAGGTCTGATGTGTAGCATTATGAATAATCAGTCGAGACGCATAAAAGTGAAATAGAGCTGTTCAACCTACAGACTTAATGCCAAATCTAAATAGCACGTCCACCTCAATCCGCAGCTCAGTTGACTGAGTGTAAAAATGACTAACCAAGCCAAACTCAGTTGATCCGCCTGTTCCTCAAGGATTCTAAAGTGCTCGGTTTTAAAGTTATCTTAACAATCAACGGCAGTGGTGGTTGTGGGATGGTCTGATGTACCTCATTGGCTAGTTTCTATTGTTGAGAATTTCCCAACTTAGATCTATTCCATTGCACCTTAAAGGCTTGAGGTTGCCACAGAAAATGTTTGGGCCCTTTTGTTAGTGCCGTAGCCCTTAACTTATTCGTAGCCAAACAAATGCATTCCTCAAGGTGGGCCTCGGATAAGGGTGCGGGGGGCACAGGCAGGCCAAAGGTACCCCAGAAATTTCAAAAAGCCCCATTAATTTAAAGGAGAATTTATAGCAATTTTTACATATGACCCACCTAAGAAAATTTTATACGGTGCCTGGTTCCACCCTTGTAGGCGTGGGTCCGAAAAGTTGTGAACCATTTGTACTGGAATTTTACTTCAGCTTGAAGAGCATAAATACTAGGTCACTGTGAACTTTATTCTTGTTGTTCATGGTACATAGAAGGGGAGTGTCTTTTTGTACAAGATATTGTTCATGGTACGTAAGAGGAGTGTCATGTACAAGATATTCATAGCAGACAATGAGTTGCAGAGGGATTGATTCTTTTTATGTTGATTGTTGGATAGGGCCGCTGGACTCTGTCTGTGTGTGTATTTAATTGATGATAATCTGGTCTGGGTGTATAGAAGCTTCGCTACTGTTGGCACATGCCTGATTCCTCGACCTTCATTGCATGTGGGATAAACATAGCCAGATTGGTGCTTGGAATGGATGTATACATGGGAGGTTCTGTTCTTTCTGATAAGTAGAAGAAATGTCTATGGTAGATGAATGATTCCACTTGTGGTGCTAAAGTGATTTCCACCGACTGGAGGAGGTGGAAGTCGGTGGAAAGCTGGGTTCAGATACTACTTTTTGAGAGTTTTGATATTGTCAGGGTTCACACTACGTTCATGCCTTAGCCAATTGGCCTTGGGTGGCAACGGATCAGGTTAAACCAGCAATGCTCCTGACCTGCTTCTAATGTTGGACAAAATATTTAAATTAAAGACTTTATTTTATAATATTATAATTATAAAACAAAAACATCTTGTACAAAACAAACCCACGAAGGCCGACCCACCATAGTTGGGACAAGGCTTTGATGATGATGACTAAACAAACCCGAAGCATGCCTGTCACACATTGGATCAGAACAGAGCTGTGGAGGTGCGAATCGGGGCAGGCTGGGTGAAACCTGATCTGCCACCATCCCTAAGTTAGGCAGTTCGCCCTTTGCTTTAGTGTATGGGCTGCAACTTGAGCCGTGCTCAAATTTGAGCTTGAGAGCCTTACTGACCCAAAAAATGACCATAATTGGGTTGGCATTTCTGGGTTTCAGTTGAGATTGGGTCTGAATTTGCACCCAGAAGTTCGCACTCAGCATGCATCTAGATTGAGTTCGGATTAGGTCTATGCTGTAGGGATGTCAATGGTTATCCGATTATCCGAATATGATATTGATACCTGCTTTGAATATGAGAGAATTGGATCAAGATGTGTAGGACCTGGATCTATTGGATCTGCACTGTGATCATTGTGTGGTAAGACCCAGATCCTCATGTTGGCAGTTGATTCTAGCATATACTTATATATCTGTCGTACGTACTTCTCATCTTGGATCCAGATCCGCAAATGGATATTCAATTTTTTCAGTTGATGCCATGGAACTGGATTCGGATACTTATGGTCCCTTAAAAATGAACATGGACCAAGAGATACAATGGTTTCGGGGCCTGACTCAATTTACATCCCTAATGATAGGCTTGACTTGGGCCAACAGGCCTAAAAATTCTGTTCAGGCCCAGTAAGAGAGACCATGCCGAAAGGCATGAAAGTGGGATCTGCTCATCAACAGCCCTGCTGTTGACAGTGGGGTTCAACCTTTATGACATGCGAGGGAGCTAGATGGAATGGGCCACTATGAGTATGCTATGTCCATTTTGCAAGATCCTTACCTGTCCACCAAGAGCATCAAAATAAGTCCAACTCCTTTATTTTTCTCTCTGGTTAGGAAACTTGGGAGCATGTAATGAGGGCCAAGGGGACGTTAAGAGTTTTAGATTTAGTAATTGACTCAGTTTGGAATGAAACTCGAGCCCTACACTTTTGCATGTGGTGAAAATAAATCGAATTGCGAATCCACTGGTAGCTCATTGGTGAGGCATCTAGCTCCGTTGGTAGGGCTATCAATCAGACCCTCCTATGACTATACCTAATCCAGCCCTTAAAAAGCCCACAAAATGAACACTTTTCTTTTTTTCTTAAATCTTTTTATTTTTCTTGTATATATATGGATTTATTTGAGCATGATTATGTAATTCTTATGCAGCTTTTTCATGTGATTCTTTTGTAAGCCATGCATAATCTTTATGTCATTCTTTTGCAATGATTTATCTACATATAGTTGCAATATAAGTACGTTTATTTGAGCATGATTTTTTAGTGATTCTTATGTGGGTTCTTAATAGCGTGAGATCACTTTTCTTTAGTTATTGTATCTAAAGTTTAACCCCACATTTAAATTTAACTCCAATGGCCCTCCTGTTGGATGACCCACAGCCTGAAAAACAAAGTACCACGAAACCCCAACGGCATGATGTTGAGGAAATTACGAGACAATTCCCCCCTTTTTTCTATAGGATCTATTTGTTTATTTGGCATTTAATGCATGAGAATTTGATGCAATCCGTTCTATCAAGAGCCTAAAATTGATGAGTTTTTTTATGTATGATAAAATCGTTGAGTTAAATGATAAGATTAACCAATAACATCAAATAGTCTTCTCCAAGGATGGTAAATTAGTGCCTTGTTATCACTCTACTGGATTATAGTAAAGACTGACTTCCATCTATTCCATCTTGTTTGTTGCAATGCACTGTTGTTCCAAGGCTAGAATAAAAGAGAAGGGTTATGCTCATATTCTATGCCTAATGATGATGACAATGTAAAAAAATATAATTAAAGTTTTGAAAATTTGGCCTTAACACAGGCTCAGGTCCCAACCAACCGATATCTACTAAATTTCAATAAGCGTGATTAAACTAGTAATTAATCCTAAATCCAATTAAAATCAAGCAATCCACACAATGAGAATGACATATAATTTTTACGTAGAAAATCCTACTTGGGAAAAAACCACGGGCCTTATCATCTAGTCTAACAGACAACCAAGCACTATATAAAGAAAGTTACAAGAAACTCACAACTCTTTCCAATTGAAACTCAACCTAGGGACTGCGTGATCTTGCCGACTACTTGCCGGCACCTTCACCGTACTTGAACTAAACGCCTCGAAGCCGTCTTCAAGGAGTCTCTACTTCAGAGGAGTAGAATGAAGCATTACCAAAGCTTGGATCTTCAGCACTTCAGATAATAGCCTTGGGGGAAGATGGATCTCTCAAGTTCTCTCTAGGGCTTTATCTTGGTAGAGAGGTAAGGTTGAATAGAGAGATAAATGCATTATATAGGACTAGATTCGTGCCTCAAGTGTTGTAATCTCATTAGGAATCAGTTTGGCAACTTGAAACAAAGTAGGAAAGGAATTTTGGGCAAGTTATTATTTTTGCGCCACTGTTTGCTCGGGCGATCATGAGGTTTGCTCGAGTGATCATGCTTCTGTCTTGGAATTTTCCTGCTTCAGATGATGGCTCGAGCGAACAAGTAACTTGGGTCGAGCGAAGATAGTTCTTTCTTGGGTTCGCTCGAGCGACTAGCTTACTGTCTTTTGTTACAAGGATGGCTCGAGCGAAGAATGACAGAGGCTTGAGCGACTAACGTTTTGTGAGCGGTTCGCTCGAGCGACCAAAGTGTTCTCTCGAGCAAACTGCATTCTGTCTTTGGCACGGAGCGTTGGGTCGAGCGAACAGAAATGGAGGCTTGAGCGAATTGTGTTTTGTGAGGGGTTTGCTCGAACAAATAGAGGATTGCTCGAGCAACCACTACCAGTTCCTGATGGAACTAGACTTCTTTACAACAGATCTTGAGCAGTCCTTTTCTAATCAAATTTACATTGTAAAGAAACCCGGTTTTGTCCATAACCCAATGAATTAGCCAACCTAAAATCTAACAGTCTCCCCCTTTAGCAATTCATGGACAAAACTCCTAATCACACAAAAATTCTACCCAAATCCATCTAGACTAAGACTGACTGAACTTGTCAACCTGAAACCACTTTCAAGCCAGAAAACAAGATCAAATGCAACCATCATTGAAGTTGAAACAGGATAATAGACAGAAAAGCATACTAGAAAGGCAAAGGCATCATCAAGTCAAGTTAACCCCCCCCCCCCCCCCCCCCCCCTTCCTTTTTGTCATGAATTGACAAAGTCTAGACTAACAACAAAAAAAAATAAAGACAAGATAGCTAGCATCAAAAGATAAGTTGCAGAAACAGAGAAACGCTGTGAATCATTGAGGAGGTCCCAAACGAGCCAGAATGGCTGCAAGTGAACCATCAATGGAATCAAATCGCGCACCAACAACATCAAAGCGCTTGTCAACATGTGCAACTAAACCATGCTCTGTGCTGCCAACTGATCTATCCTATCATTTGGTGCCGGTTGCTCCCCTTGAACCTGTGCAGCAGGAGCAGGTATGTCCTCATGAGCTTCATCACCTTGAGCATGTTGGACATGAGAAGTAGATAGAGTGAGAGTGCGAGTATTGATCGGATTCTAAATTTTTTGAAGTACTTCACTGTTCTTTTTCGGCACTCCCTGGAAAGCAAGAAACTCAGAAATCAAGACACCAAAATGAAGTATCGAGTTCTTCTTTGCACTTAAGGTCCTGACCATTGCATTCAGGATGACTTGAGGAATGTTGACTCGTTTACCTGTCCCAATGCAATAAAGCAGATAACCGTTCTTTTGGGCAACATCAGAAGTGTGACCCCTTGGCTCCAAATTGTGACAAACAAACCGATTGAGAAACCGGTACTCTGCGGTCAAATTCCCATGAGGGATAAGTCCACCTGGCCAAGCAGTGAGTTCCCTACAAATTGTCGTGCCCACCATGTCATAATCAATTTGAGTGTTTTTAGGTATGGGGTAGTCTGGGTTCTCAACCTCAGTGATATCAATGAAGTCTGCTAGATCAGCTGTAGAGATGGTGATCCACTTGCCCCACACATAAGTCTTGAGATTTCCAGAATCTTCTATTTCCATATTGTTGTAAAATTCCCAAACCCATTCCACATAAATTTGCTTAATGTGAAAAGTAACCAAAGAGAACCAGTTGCGGGTAGCTAGGCTCCTAAAGACGAGTTTATCATGTAGTTCCTCGGCTACTTCTCTTTCCGATTCAACACTTCTAGACTTAAATTGTTCATGAAACTAGTTGGCTTTACCCAAAGAAGGAAATCTATTTTGATCAAAAGTTGGTTGAGAGGAAGATGATTCGGCATGTGTTCTCTTTTTGGGAGCCATGTGGGTAGTCTGAAAAATTGAAGAACAAACTATCTATATCAGTGAATGTAGAGAATCACTGCAAAAAAAAAAAACCTTATCGGAAAAACCAAACTTCCACAAATCCACAAATCCCTACAAAGAAAAAAAAAAGGGGTTTCACCACCCACTCCAAATACCAAACACCTCCTTCTGTATTCACATTCACTTCCAAAATCACCAACACATCTCCAACATATTTCCAACATACAATCCATGCACCAAAACAAAATTCACAATATATCCAACTATTATCTTTGATATTCACTATATATTTCCACAAAATATAACCAAAATAACCATAACCAGATTTCACACTATTTCCACATCACAAATCACACTTTTTCCAAATCACAATAATACCAAATCACAATCAAGCCAACAAGCTTAGAGTGCAGCCAATAATCCATAATCCATAAAAAATGAAATAGATGCATGAAAGATGTATGAGATGAAGAATGAGATATGCACAAGTAGCCCTAAATCCAAATGGAAAATGAAATCACAAGAAGCTCTGATACCAATTGAAAATTTGGCCTTAACACACGCTCAGGTCCCAACCAACCGATCTCTACTAGATTTCAATAAGCGTAATTAAACTAGTAATTAATCCTAGATCCGATTAAAATCAAGCAATCCACACAATGAGAAGGACACATGATTTTTTTGTGGAAAACCCTACTCGGGAAAAAACCACGGGCCTTATCATCTAGGCTAACAGACAACCAAGCACTATGTAAAGAAAGTTACAGGAAACTCAACCTTTTTCCAATTGAAACTTAACCTAGGGACTGCGTGATCTTGCCGACTACTCGCTGTGCACCTTCACCGTACTTGAACCAAATGCCTCGAAGCCGTCTTCAAGGAGTCTCTACTTCAGAGGAGTAGAATGGAGCATAACCAAAGTTTGGATCTTCAGCACTTTAGATAATAGTGTTGGGGGAAGATGGATCTCTCAAGTTCTCTCTAGGGTTTTGTCTTGATAGAGAGGTAATGTTGAATGGAGAGATAAAGGCTTTATATAGGCCTAAATTCGTGCCTCAAGTGTTGTAATCTCATTAGGAATCAGTTTGGCAACTTGAAACAAAGTAGGAAAGAAATTTTGGGCAAGTTACTATTTTTGCGCCACTGTTCGCTCGAGTGATCATGCTTCTGTCTTTGAATTTTCCTGCTTCAGATGATGGCTCGAGCGAGCAAGTAGCTTGGGTCGAGCGAAGATAATTCTGTCTTGGGTTCGCTCGAGCAAACCCGCGACCAGGAGGGTTGGCTCGAGCGACTAGCTTACTATCTTCTGCTACAAGGATGGCTCAAGCGAAGAATGACAGAGGCTTGAGCAACCAACGTTCTGTGAGCGGTTCGCTCGAGCGAACTGCATTCTGTCTTTGGCACGGAGCGTTGGCTTGAGCGAACAGAAGTGGAGGCTTGAGCGAATGATGTTCTGTGAGGGGTTCGCTCGAGCGACCACTGTCAGTTCCTGATGGAACTAGACTTCTTTACAACAGATCTTGAGTGGTCCTTTTCTAATCAAATTTACATTGTAAAGAATCCTGGTTTTATCCATAACCCAATGAATTAGCCAACCTGAAATCTAACAAGTTTGATTTTCTTCTCTTCGGCCCTTGTGGTGAGGACCAAATAAGGGTTTGAGTAGTGTAGGCCTTCCAAGGGCTTTGATTTTCTTCTCTTCAGCCCTTGTGGCAAGGACCAAATAAGGGTTTTAGTAGTGTAGGCCTTCCAAGGGCTTTGATTTATTCTGAGCTCCATTTGCATATATTGAGGGTAAGACTTGGACAGCCCTAGGCTCGGCGGGCCTGACCATTTGCCAGCTATATCTGTTGTTTAGATTAAGGTTGAATGTGTGTGGGTACATGACTCCTTATTAAAGCAAGAGATAAAAAAAAAAAAAAAAAAAAATGAATGAATAGAATAAATGAAAGTTTGGTTCATCGCCTGTATTTGTGTGGTTGTGTAAGTATTTATCAAAGCAAAACATAAATGAATAATTGACTTCATGAAAGCTTGGCCCATCGCCTGTTAAGTTAGGACAATTCTAATGGCAGGACCTGATCATCATTTCTCCTAAATGACAAAGAAATTAGAATAAATGGGATGTCCTTGTGCATCATCTGTCCACATCATTCATTACAAAAACGAAAAAAAAAATAAATAAATAAAAATAAAAAATCCACACCATAGACAGTGGGCCCACTTAGCCGCCCATTCTTCATTATCATTTGAAGCAAAGCATAGTTGATATTTTCCCACCACATTTCCACCTGTACGCATAGCATTTTCTTCTTAAAAAGACATGGCCCTCATGTGTGGCTCATTAGGATGCTTGACAACTAAGGGAAGTAGGGAAACGGATAGCACATTGGAGGTTAAGTCTAACATCAATCGGATCAAACGATTATAGTCCTTAATCTCAAGATTCTGGCTTTATTTCTAAAAATATTTTGATTAATCCAATTTTAAATGCTAATCCACTAATAGCGAAGTAACAATTACCAAGCCATCTCACTCTCCATAAAAACATACTTTAGATTGATTCTACAAAAGAGCCAACACAATTATCAGAAATCCAATCCAAAAGAGTCATTAGACCAATCAAAGTGAACTACTCTAGTGAAACTAAACTTGGCCAACTCATGGGCCGCCCTAGTATAGTTTGTTGGTTGTAGCTCTGTTTACGGTTGATCATGAACTAAAGAAAATTTATTGGAGACCAGTGTGAAACCGAGCAACTCAGAACAAATATGATTGTGAGGTGATTAGATTGATCATGCCTTGACAACTTTTCTATCATGAACATTGATCACCAATCAGAGCCTATAACGTGAAAGAAAAGTTATCGAAGTCATCTTTTAATACTCTCTAGTCCCACTAGGTAAAAGATGCACCTGATAGTGCCCCTGTCCCCACATGATTTTGAGATTCCCAGTCATGTCCGGTAAATGAAAGGCCTCATGTCTTTCTTTCTATTTTTTTTTTTTTTTTTGGATTTATTAAGGCCATCCAATTCAATGTCTCCATCAACAACATCACCAGCAATTATTAGCATCTCAATTGGCTCTTGAGGAGAGTCTTAACCTTTTCATACTCAGGAGCTGGTCGTTTTGTGGTCATCGACTTCCACCCATGGGGTCGTCTTTGCCTAGTTTGTGTTTCACACTTTGCGTCCAACATAGCAAGTGGGTGTCATGGACCTCTTAGGCATTTGAAAAATTACAGTTTCACAGTCTTCGTCTGTGTGAAAGAGGGTCTGGTTATCAGAATCAGTCAGAGGTACCCCACATCTATCTAGACATTCCTACTCTGATAAACGTATGTACTCTTTTGGCCACAGAGCCTCCCGAGATCACCAGCCTCATGACAACCACTTAGATAAACATATATACCCAACTGTTTGCATGTAAGATATCTTGAGAATTCCTGTTGGAGGGTATCTGCCTTTTACACATGGGAATAGGAAAATGAGTACTAGATATGTAATTGTTACATATACACATATGAAACAGATTATTATGTTGGTCAAAATCATCATTTTTGTATAAGTAAATGAGCATATCTAAAAAATTTAGATGTGTGCATATGTTTAGGATGTTTTTCACAAATTTCTAAAATATGAAACTAAACATCCTTATGCTTACCGGTAATATGAGAATATTGAATAGTTCGGAGGCCCACAAAAGTGGAGAAAATCAGATCCATATGTTGAAGATTTTTGGACTTTTTTTTACGATTTCGTAGAAGTCAATGAAAATTTAAGATAATGAGCTTAAGCTCTTAGATTTATTAGTTCAATAAACAAGTCAAAAGGTTTGCATGACAAATATGAGACCCTCGTAAATGGAAAAACTAAACGTGATTGATGGGATTTGATTTCGTGACTAATTACAATCACCAAGTGAAAGTCCATCTATTATTGTCCTTTTGTAAATGGGATGTGCAAAGGACTTTCACACCTATTCAAGTGTAAATATGACCGTGTTTATGTCCATCTTCACACAAACAAACATGATTATTCATAACCATTATGCATGTGAGGAAAATGTTCTCATGCGCCCGATGGTCTAATGTTTCTCATGTGTGTGAAAACATCCATGTTGGACGATTCTAATCACAGGCGATGTGAGTGTAGTCCAGCACATAAAAGTTATGGTGGTCCACCTATTCTGATTACCATGAATGACCCTGGAGACCTAAAGTACGGGCTTGGGTGCACATGGTGGCCCTCCAAAGTGTGAAATGGACCCGTGTCCTCTTCGGACTCTTGCCTTTTTGGCAACTCATATTCTCATTTAGTGTTCCCACTAGAGTGTGTCCAAGGGTGGTAATAAGACTCATGACTCACCCCTATGTATGATTAGGTAGTCTTTACGTGCCTTTTGGGCCGGACCCGGGAAAGGGTCAAGGAGTCAACTTGACAACTTGACTTCTCTTGTTTTCAAAGTCCCTCTTCATATCAGCCATTGATGCTTTTTGCTAAACATATTTTAATTAAGTACTATAGTCTATAGATATGAGAGTTGAGATTATAAAATCAGATCTGGGCCACTTGTAATGTATTAGATCCAGTCCATTCATCTCGCGGGCTGAACCCAAAATGATATCTAAGCCCCACAATTCTAAAAAATGGGATGAATTGAATCACATTCCATGATCATTCAGCACAGACAAATGGAGGGGGATCGATGTTAACTGGTGCAAGATTATCCGAACGATTAGATTTACTGGATATGAGATAATTTCTATAGCGACGATCTGATGAACGATCGAGATCTTCTATGAAGGGTCCCACATTGATGGTTAGAGGCTGAGGAACACTGATCTTTGGTGTCCCTCTAACTGGGCGAGACTACTTTTTTGGAACTTTTTTTTTTTGGTGTCTCAAATGCTATGCATGCTCGTATAAAAACGCGTAGGAGATTTGTTTAAAAACGCTTTCATTGAAAATTGAGACTAATGTCTGAAGACGAATTATTGTGAGCAGCTGACTGATATTTTCTAGTGAATGTCAGTCTCACTCGGGGCCACCTTAATCAGCCAAAGCTTGTTATCTAGGGTTGCAAAATGATTATCCAATTATTGGAGTACCCAAAGTCTTTAGTTGCGTATAAAGCGGGTGTGTAATCTATTTTTCGATCAAGGAGAAATTTGGATTTAAATCCAAATCCAAACACATATATAACTCAGATGCTGGATTCAAAACTGGATCTCTATATATTCCAGTAAGAGGATTTGGATGCCAGACGAATACATTCAGGTATTAGAAATGTATAGGTTTCAAGGGTTTATCCAGCTTGAGTTATATTCATATTTAAGAGTTTACTTCACTTTTAATCATAAATATAAGTTAATAGCTCCCCTTGTATATTTTAAAATTTTATTTGGAAGCTCTTTTATCCAATTATACTAATGCACTCTATCGTCCTTGGAGTAACCGGGGAGACCTTATGTCCATTGATATCCCTTGGTGATGATGGTGATCCGCGGGCCCACCTTAATTACCATACTATGACCTGGGTGTCCAAGAAGTCAAGTGGATCATATTGTTTCCTCCAATAGAAGCAACAAAGACTACTTGCCTCATTCAGCCACTGCAGCCACTGGATAATCAGTGAAATCAAGATGTTTTTAAAATGCAGGAAAACATGTGGCCCTACATCTTCAGATTTGAATCCATCACCTTGAAAAAAGTAAAAAATAGAAAAAAGGAAAGTTCTAGACTCAAAAGGAAAAGCTAATCAAGGCTTAAAAAAGTATTGAAAAGAGAATTTTTAAAGTTGACTGCGGATAGAATTCCACTCCATTGATTGACTTTGGAGATTTTATGGTTATCTCAACATTTTCCGTTTACTGTAACAGTAAAACTAGATTAAAGGATGGGAACTACAACTTCAACCCATTAAGAAGAATGAGTGAATTGTATAAGAAATGTCTGAAATGTTGGCCAATTAATAGACACCAAAAGCAGAGCATTCATCCACAAAAGAATTATGTCTGCAGAATTCTTTGAGCATATTTGGTAAAAGGGGATGAATCTATAGATTTGATAATTCTTTATTTTCACTAAAACAAGGATTCCTCGTTTGAATTTTATATAATTGGAGGTCGCACACATTGATATTGGTGTGTATCGATATATATAGCTGAGAAAACTATGGTTCGGTATGTAAATCCACTTAAGTGAGGATTTTCAAATCTTATGGGGGTAGTCGGATCTGAAAATCCTAACAAATGAAAATTTTCATTTGTCGAAATCTTCATATATTTATAATTGCCAAATATGGATTTACCACAACTTTAGAGAAATTAAAGTCTTTTTCCTAAAAATTTTATTGCCAAATGTGACCTTAGAGTTTGTAATAAGCATGGATATATATTTCATGTCCTTTTGATCTCATGTCCCTGGTGAGCAGCAGAGGTAGACAATCTCCAAACCTTTTGTTACTTTGCCTCTCTTTATTTTCTAGCAAGGTTCAATTTGGCATCTCTTAATTTTGCCTCTGCTTGTCTTAAAACAGTTTGAAACAGGTTTTAGATTGTTTGGGAAGTGAGGCTGCAATGTCTATTTCAAATGGGTTATAGAGAGTTTGCCTCCATTTCAAAAAGTCAGCCTTTGGCCCAGTTTTGAATCAGAGCTTAATGTCAGAAACGGAAAGACAGAATCGCTACAGTGAAACGGACGTCCTCATAGAACAGTCCGTTTCTTCAATTTTTTTTTAATTTATGGGACCCACAACCATGATCCACATCGTTAGAAATGTGAAGAAGGTCAAACACGGCCACGTGTCCAAATTTTAGCCGTTGATCTTTTTCGAATCTCGAGATATTTGCAAAAAAAAAGTGAGCCCTTTGATCTAATATTCTGGACATTGTGCACCCCATCATCATGATCCGATCTGTTGATTCCCCTTGGATCGCCAAAAACGGCCACAGGTCCAAAAATGAGCCTCTAAATCCAAGTGGATCTTGAGATATTTATAAAAACGTTTTTGACCGTTGATGTACCGTGATAATTAACTGAGGTTTGAACTTGTACATAGCAGTGTGGTTTTTTCTTTTTTTTGGTAAATTCAGCCACCAAAAATCATGATCCAAACCACTGGATATATTCAGAAGATCAAGCACGACTATGGGTTCAAATTTTAACCATTGGATCATCATAAATTTTGAGATATTTACAAAAAACCACAAACATTTATATCTACCTTTTTTAAAACCATGGCCCCCAAATGTAAGATCCAAACCATTAATTCTCTTTGTAAGGCTAAAGACAACTATGACTTCAAATTTCAATACTTGAATCCTCATGGATCTTGAGATATTTATGAAAAAAATTTAACCATTGTTTTAAAAATGTCAATTTCAATCATTTTTTCTATGTAACCAAACAAACTATTTCTACACCATCTATTTCAAACAGGGTCATTTGAAACAGATCTATTTTATACATATCCATCTCATATAACGCCAAACAGGGCTAAAGTTGGCAATTTCTAGTGGCAAAAAGCCCACGATGGTGTACAATCCATGTGACTATAGCGACGGCCTGCATTGAATAATGCAGATGTAACGACTCCCTGCATTGTCAGGCTTTAAATTGGGAGTGGATTATACGACAGTTGCTACATGTTCATCCCACATCATCCACAAATCCACGTGATTTGGAACTCATGATCTCGAAAAGATGCCATGATGAAGCATGATAGGCTTGGGGATGTAATTTGGGCCCTCCAATGACAGGTACCTGACCCGTGATTACCCATTTTTATTTTCTTTTACCCTAGTTTTAGTGGTTGAGACTTTTTTTTTTTTTTTTTTATATATAGAACCCAGTACACCCGAAAAAGAAGCCCGCATATACATATGTAGGAATATATAAGGAGGAAATGAGGTTAAACCCCTAACCTCCTCAATAAGAACCCAACTCCTTACCAGTGGGGTAAGGAGCGGTTCTTGACCTGTGATTACTTGTGTGAGCATATATGTAAGTTTATTTGAACATGAATTTTGTGTAATTTTTACATGGGTTTTTAATAGCATGTGGTTACTTCTCTTCAGTTTATGGGTCTAATGTTTAGCTTTTATATTCATATTAAACTCCTTTGACCCACCTCCTAGATGGTCCACAACTTGAACAACAAAGTTCTACAAAATCTACATGGTATTCTGTAGAGGAAAACTAGGGACATTTTTGTGGGAGATTTTACTGGAAAAATCCCCTTAATGTAGTTGAAGACTAAAAAGACCCTTAAACTTCAATATAGATGATAAAGGCCATCCTGCCACTTTTTTATTTTATTTTATTTTATTTTGCTAAGTAGCGATACCACTGTTCGTGTATGACGTGAGCAGCAATATCATCTTCTTCTTCATTAGCGCTCAAGGCCGCGGCCAGGCTTTGACAAGATTGATTCACCCCAAGAGCTTCAGATTGTTCAAATTCTTTCCCGAAGATGAATCTCTCGTATTGAAACAAAAACCCTTAGCAAATTTGATAGGGAGAAAAAAAGAAAAGGTGTAAAATTTTTGCAAATTTCACATAATTCTCATTGAATTCATAAGTAAAATGAGAAAATCTGACTAAATTGAATCAAGTTCTTCACAAATCTTTCAAAGTCTCGATAAGGGTTAAGGATATGAAAATCTTTCCGATCTTTCAAAGTCAAAGTGGGAGCATTGGTAAAGATTTGCACAAACCAGAGGGTTGGAAGATGATGATTAAGGAATAGTGTTGTAGGTGGGCGTTTGGCAATACTAGGTTGCAAGTGAGCCAGTCAAGTTTGTTTGGTTGCTTGATTTGCAGGTTTAGAGATGATTTTATAAAACAACGAGGGTCCTTACTCATTTGAATTGTTACTTGTTGCGTTACATTAACTATCGTTTGCTGAGAAAACAGAGAATGGTTACGGTTTAGGTTTAGATTTATTAGTGTCAGGTGACATTGAAGAAATAATTAAAAATTGATTTTATTCTCTTTAGGCCATTGGCCAGACCATAGACTGCAAGGGCTGGGGAAAGGCCTAGCTAGTGTAGGCTTTGTTAATGCTTTGGCTTGCCCCATGCCCGACCTACATAGATTAGGGTAGGACCTGAGCAACCTCAGCTGGTCTCTTTTGACACCCCTAGTTGTACATATCAAGTGAGTTTTAGTTGAGTCCAGATCACTAATTAATGCCATATGATCTGGAGCACATACAAGCTGTGGCGTTAGTTGATCCGAACCACTAAATTTTTACAGGGTTTTATTTTGAAATGAGACATTTAATACCGGTCTTTAGATCTAAGGCACCCTCTGATTGGGATACATCACAATGGGCTATTCGTGGATGGTTGCTCAATTAAGAAATCAAATCATCATCATCAAAGCCTTATCCTAACTATATTGAGGTCAGCTACATGCATTCTGTATCTCTATTCCAATGTATATTCTGTTTTACAAATAACATACTTTTTGTTACTAACATGGGCTTAAACCAAATTATTTGCTTTTGACTTTTCTTCAAAATATATATATATATATATAATGAAACCAATTAAAGATGCACAAAATTTTTAAGCGGTAGAAAAGATACGTTTAAATCGAAAGCCAAGAATGAGGACCCTCCTATATGGTTGGATTCTGTGTTGTAATTTTGCATTGGTTTTTTTGTTTTCCTTCTTAATGAGAATTTCTCCTCACCAAAAAACACTTCTTATCTAGGTTAGCCATTACATTAGCAATGCTATTTATATCATCAAAAGAAAAAAAAAAAAAAAAAAACCCAATCATCAATCCTCCATAACTTGCCAATGCTACCATCAATTTTTATTTCGAAGATAAAAACAAAAGTTGTTGTTTGTAAATATCATAAAAAGGAAAATGATATATACTACTATCTATCACCAATGATTTTATATATATATATATATATAAATATATATATATATATATATATATGAAAGTCCAGTCAATCGGTGGGCCCAGTCCATTCGAAAGAGTGCAAATCCCACAGGTCTGATGTAATTGAGGATCCATTTCATATAAACACCCAAGTTGGCCCCTTCCATATATTCTCAATCAGGACATTTCTGTGGCTGCAACACGAATCATTTTCTACACGCTCCGCGTATGATGTCTCCATGTCGTCTTAAATATCATCTAAAACCCCTCACCCCCTTACGTTTTCCTTGGAAATTAGTGTGTGAATTTACTCAAAATCAGTCAATGAATCAATCCAATATCGATAGGACCGGTCAAATCCTCCAGCTAGGAACCTTCCTTCACACCCGGCCACATACATCTTCCTTTTTACCTTTAAAATCCCAACCTCAACCTCATTCCATATTCTCCAATCACACAGCATCTTCTTCTATTCATTGTAACCATTTGAATTTGATACACTGCAGAGAGAGAGAGAGAGAGAGTGAAATATGTCTGATATTGTAGAGAAAGCTCTACACTGTTTAGGGAGAGGTTTTGACATCACTTCTGATTTCCGCATGAAGTACTGCAAAGGAAAACGGAGGCTTGTTTCTCTCAATGAAGCTGACACCAGAGACCTACTTGTTCCCGGGTTCGGACTCTTCCCGGGCGTATCAGTAGACATCAAATGCGATAAAGGCGAACGGATTCGATACCAATCCGATGTCCTTCAGTTTCATCAGGTATTCTTTGATTAGTTCTACTCAGTTTCCATCAAATTTCGCTTTTTTTTTTTTTTCTACTTTTTTCCGTTTCTGTTTTAATCGAATTTTATGCATTATCCTGTTTTTATAAGATTTTTAAAATTATAATCATGTTTATAGGCACCCCAGGAGATCAATTCCGCAGAAAATCCATTTTCACGCAATTCCATGGAAAGCGCTTTCATATAGAATCGTGAAAATTTTAGCTCAATCTTCTCTTTTTTCTCATTCCTCATGAAGTGAAACTTTTTTTTTTAACTGCGAAGGAGCTTTTATCACTTTTCATGATTTTTCTATTATACGAAACGCGCCCTTTTGTCAATATTTCTCTGTCCTCTTTCTTCGTTTAATTTTCTTTCTCCTTAGTTTATAATTTGTATACATTTGGAGCTGTTCGGTTGCTTTCCTGATGAGGGAACTTCTTTATAAAAAAAAAAAAAAATTAGCTTCCAGTGTACGTCTTCAACAACTGATACAGTTTACAATGACATTGATCCAAAGCCGATCTTGGAATTGGCATCGATCAGCTGATCTCATTATCAGATTTTACATCTGGACTTTGGACCATTTGTAATGTAGGTGAAGTTAATGGCCCAAGAATGGAAACGAGGTTGATTGTGGAAAAAGAACAAGTTATTGTTTTTAGTCTTGGTCCCAACTAATTCTAATGATCTAGATCCAGATAATCAGGCACACAACAAGTCTTGTCATGTGGGTGTTCAAATTCTAAATTGGTGGTAATAATGGCATTCTTCTTGGTTTGAAAGGAAATTAAGGAAATAGAATACAAGGGAGTCTGCCAGACTTAAAGAACTAGTTGGTTTATTGGGCTTTCAACGATGGCCCACCGTAGGCAGTGTATTAGGTACTGAAACTTTGAATTGGTCCTCTAAGATATTGGTCATTGGTGGGCTGCTGTGAATGAAGAATTGATTTGTCATCTTGAGGATTCCCTACAACATCCAGGCCGTGGTATTAAGTAATGATTGACCTCAACTGTGGGGTTCATTTTGATGTTTGTCGATGTATGGAAATGTCTGGTCAATGGTCTGATCAAACCTGATCAAAGGGTATGTAAGGAATGAAGACCATTGATCATCATAATTCTTGAGTAAGAAAATCTTTTAGCCCTTATAAGATGAAGAGAAAATTGAATATTATCAGATGAATCTGGAGTTTAGATAGGTGTTAGTTTCTAGAGGAATGGTAAGTCAATGTTGCTGAAAGGAAGGGCCCCAGAGGGCATCATAGGCCAGACCGTAGTTGCCAAATAGCATCCTGATGGGTTGGATCTTTTCTATTTTTATTAGATGTTGGGGCCCACCAGCTTGGGCCCTCTTTTGTTGTTCTTTTTTTTCTTTAACCAAGGCGGCTGGACTCTGAGAAATTCCAACGGGAGTGAACCTCAGCACACACGCAGGAGAGAAAATCCAAGATTGAAGTTTCGCAGTTGGGTGACATTGGAACTCCCTCACACTGGGTTGTCCCTCTGTATAGGGATCTGTAATTATTTTTAGATTGGGCAAAATCGAATGGTGTTTTCATAAGTATGATATTTTTAGGAATTAACTTGGTTTTGACGTTAATATGATATTTTTAGGAATGAACTTGGTTTTGACGTCAACTGCAACTGACTATTGAAATCTACGAGTAACTTAAGAAATCTCGATAGATTGTTACATTTTGTCACATACAATTTATCTTGGCCTCTAGATTAGACTCTTTTTTATCCTTATGATCAATATCAGGTGTGTAGAGTAAATTCACATCCCTACCACCGATTCAACTTAGAGGGAAAAATCTTCCTAAGTGCCCTTGTGTCATTGTAGAAAAGAGAACAATGGTAATTATGGGCTTTATATATAAAGAGAGCATTGGTTAGTCTAGCCTGTTAGGACCACCTGAATGTATTACAATTCTACAGGAAGAGCTACAGAATGGAGTCCATCAGACCATCCTAGAACTTGTTAACTAGATCTAGGTTCGAGTCCTATCCACTGTCCACCGTAACTCTATTTATGGTGTAGTCCCTACAGACTTTAGTTGCACGAAACAGATTAAAAATTATATTTTTATGAAAAATTTAAGTACGGCCTTTTTTTTTTATTATGAAAAATTAGCTACACAAACGTGCCCTTATTAATTTATAATTCACCCAGGTAGATGCTTGCAACCTGCCGGTCTTATTAACCACGCATGTGCCGATGTGGAAAGCCCTCAGCCAAACCGTGGGCGGCTATCACATCTTTTGTGATTTGACACCAAAATAAACTCCATGTATTTGATTCTAATTTGAGGAGTCTGTGGATCATACATAGGCCTTTTGACTTGAGCCTTGCCCTCAAGAGTATGAACGACGGAACGTATATCAAAATGGGCCCCACAAATGTGGGACTTAAATTGTCTGTACCTGCCGCTAGTCATGCAAAAAGACAATGGCTACCACAATATGTTCCAAGGTTATGATGGTCTCGAGGGCATTCATGCATTAAAAACCAAAGAGAAAAAATGGAATTTGCTCTCTACAATGGAGGTGTCTCTGTTTTAATAGGAAGGGTTGAATTAAAGGGAAAAAAAAAAGTTGTTTGGGTGCCTCTATTTTAGTTGGAGGAGAAATAACAGTAATATAATTGGTTGCAAGGCAAGGGTACCCCATGATTTTAAGAGCATCCACTTTGCGAGGGGTGGACCTACATATATAGTAAGTTTTAGGGGAAGTCACCCTCATCGGACTGCAGAAAAATGGTTAGGCCTCTTTTTAAATTCAATAAATAATTGGGTTGCTTGTGGCCCACAATAACCCTGTGGGTCCTCTCACTATTTACATTGCAAAAAGAAGATTTTACTGTTATTAATATTTTAATAAGCTCTGCCTCGTCCTTAGAGCCTAAAATTGTATCACTCTTTAACAGTGACTCTTCATCACATCCATCTCCATGTCCTTATGCTTCCTTGGACCCCATTTGGCTTCTCGTGAATTGCTTTTAACTGTTACAGGATATTTTAAAATGATGCCTTCAATTATCAATTATCAGATTTCACTTTCGGTTCAGAAAATGTAGGACTCGGCCCCGCTTTGTGCAGCGTGACTCAGGATGGGAGCTTTTGCATCCAGTTGCTCGTAGAAGAGAATTCTCATTATTTAGATAACTCATTAAATAAAATTAGGGTGATGATACACAAGTAATTCAAACATTTTGTATATTGTCATAATCGTAGTTCTAAACATTGAAGGAAAGGGAAATTTGACGTTTTGGAAACATGAGACACTAAGCAGTAAAGATAAGAATCGATTCCTACGCAGCTGGATTTTCAACCAAAAAAAAAAAAAAAAAAGCTGCCTTTTTTTCTAGTTCAATTAGGGACTAAGTTCAAAAGTGAAGGTGATATATAAATAATGTTTGATGTGGGTTTTTATTGTTCATATTTGTAGATGTCGACATTGTTTAACCAGAAAAGTTCAGTGCCCGGGAAGATCCCAAGCGGGTTTTTCAATGCCATGTTCGGATTCGGAAGCGGGTCATGGGCCAAAGACGCGACGGACACGAAATGTTTGGCTCTCGACGGATATTTCATCTCTCTCTTCAATGTACGTATCGATCGTTATGCCCTTTCGCTGTGCACCCAAATAAGAAAAGACGTCCCCACAACTTGGCAGCCCCATGCAATTGCAAGGTATCACAAACAAAGTCTACTTTTTGCTTTTTATTCCCTTTACTTTACTTTGCTGCATTGCATGGATGGCCATTGGCCAAATACATGTCAAATTGTCACATGGGGACCTACTTTTTTAGACTCTTTAGTAGAGTACAAGTGGGCTCACTGGTTTAGCCATTAGTGTATCGATTATTACAAAAGATCATATTCAACTTCTTCTTTTTTATCAACCGCAATGATATTTGACTTCTCACTTTCATTTATATTGACTTTTCACTTTAATTTACATCGATCTAATGGGTAGTAATGCCCAGTGGGGAAGGTAAATTAGAAATTGGGTATAGTCAACACGGTTGTTGAACATGAAAGTTCGAAGTTAATTCCTTGGAGGACCTTGGCATCAGCTGATCGGAAAAATAACTATCCATGTACCAGAATGTTCTGAAAGCCTTTGATTTTCTCATTGGGTTTTAACCTCTGCATTACAATCACCTTGACTAGGCCAATTGGTGGATTTTGGATTGTCCTAGAATGAAGATTAGTCTTCCATTGGATTTTTCATATCCTTCCGGTTGCGTTCACTTGTTCTGTATTTGATTTTATAGGGGTTCTTTTAGCAATGATGGTAAATGACTACTTAGTACCTACCATCAAAACATCAACCTAGTAAATTAAATTCTATGAAAGTGATGGCTACTGATTCTTCATTTCTAAAATAAATTATCACCTATTCAAGACCCTTTCGATGAATCTCTCCTCACTGAATTCAAGGCAACATGCAATCAGGCCCTTTCTTCTATTCTAACTAGACATTCGGTTGTTGGATTGACTTTACAAAGTCCATTCATTTAATTAGCCCTTAAATATTTATGTTCTTGGTTGACTGAGTTGGGAAGGTATGTACACGACTATGTCAAAGATTCTTTGTTTGACAGCCTGCTAACCGGTTCCTTACCAAGTCCATCTTGGAATATTTTTCCACTGGTGAAGGAATCATGGGATGCACTGATGCTACGTAGACAACTAAAACCTAACTGCATATGCATAGAGATGCCTACCATGTGCAATGCATGTAATTGGAATACCTGAGTTAAAAAAAAAAAAGGGATATATTATATCATACAACGAATTTTTTCGTGAGCGCTGTGCTCCATTTGGATATGTATGTCATCACAGTGGGATCCAGTGAAATTCAAGGGAGTCCCGCCTTTGGGAGCGGTCCCAATGTGCATTCCCACAATAGTGCAAGCGGAGGAGCAAATTTTTCTATGTTGTTTTAAGTCAATATATTATTATTATTATTATTATTATATAAGTTGAGTCATTGTATTGTTCAATCAACCCAAACCCTTATAAACCCCTACTATGATTTCCTACAAATTGAAACAAGAAACTTTAAAGACAAATGTTCTTAGATATATCCAATTACTTCACGTCTGCAGGTTTATTGAAACTTATGGTACGCATATCATAGTAGGAGTGAGCATTGGTGGTCAAGATGTGGTGTTTCTGAGACAAGACCAGTCCTCCAACCTGCCACCATCTCAACTCAAGAAACACTTAGATGAGCTCGGAGATCAGTTGTTTACAGGGACCTGCACTCTCTCTCTCACTCACTGCAAAACCAAGGAACACAAAAGCAAGGTCCATGCAACACTCGCTTCTTAAACTCTTCTATCATGGGCTGTTTTCTTTAAACATTATCTCAGCTCCCCAGGAAATCATTCTAGCTGGTCATTTATACTTTATGTGATTTCTTTACAGGCTCCTGAGGCTTTCAATGTCTTTGATCAGAAACCTGTGCTTATCGATAGCTTTGCATCAGTGCCAATCACCAAAGATGTAAATTCAAAATCACCATGCACCTGTTCCATTTTCGTGATTAAAAAAAAAAAAAATACCGACAATTCTTAGTCGTCTTGAGGAGAATCTTTTTATAACTTTTACTGTATATATATATATATATAGCTATTGGAAGTGATTGAGTCACTTCTTTAAAATGATTTTTGCCACCCATTTGGTCGAACCTCGGTAACAACTGATGCTACAACTACAACTGTGAGTTTGCTTGTAATTTAAGAATCCTAACCATCCCTTTTGTGGGCCATCTTCCCACTGGTTTATGGCCCAATAATCAAAATAAACAGACATGCGATTGTCATGGTAAGGGACGGTTGCTGTAGTAAAGCATAAAAAACAGAGTCAAAAGTTTCCAAGTGAGATATACAAATCTCAACACAGTCAGGCTTAATTACATTCCATCCAAATCTGGCTATGGTAAGTCCACATTGTGGCCCATCAAATCAATGGTCCCAATCCCATAATACATGTGCCATATGTAATTGTGGGGACCATAAGCAGACTTGATAGTAGCATTTCTCTTTTCCTCTTTGAAAGTTAAAACCCTCTCTTCCTATAATTTGGAGAAGCTAAAAAATGGAACTATTGGCTTATGTGAATTTCAGGGAATAACAGTCATATGCTCGAAAAGAGGAGGCGATACAGCCACCAGTAGCCACTGTGAGTGGCTTCTCACCGTTCCCTCAATGCCTGATGCAATCAACTTCAACTTCCTACCCATCACCTCTCTACTCAAAGGTGTTCCGGGCAAAGGTTTCCTGTCGCATGCCATTAACCTTTACCTTCGCTGTAAGTCCTCATCTCCTTACTGTTCACACTAAACTTATCATAATTGAAAGAAAGAAATCAACTGTAAGATCCTCATAACTGTGGATTGATCATGTGTTAATTAGTCCACAAGGCGAAAGTAGGCACAAAACTAGGTGCATTGGATTAGTTAGAATTGTAAGCGAGGACATGTAGATTCCATAGATATCTTTTTAATTGAGGGAAAATTTTTAAATACGGCCTTTAGTTTTTGCCTTACTTAAAAAAAGTACACAAGTTTTGAAACTTTTCAAATTAGTCCCCAAGCTTTCCAGTTTATTTTCAACTAAGGACATGCGGCCATTTAAAGGTATTTTTTGGTAACTTTTTCGCTCAATATTTTGAAAATACCCAAATTAGCCTTCATTTAAAGCCATAATATAGTTCGGTAGCCACTACATGCAGCCAATCGCTGTAGAAACACTGGGTGTCCTTAATCACCGTGAAGACACCAGCGAGGGAAATGAGGAGAATATAAAGAAAGTGAATGAGAGTTTTATTACAATGAAGGGTAATTTGGGTATTAAAAAAAAGAAAAAAAGTTGCAAAAAAATAACTTTAAATAGAGGAATGTCCTTAATTGAAAATTTCCTGAAAAACTTAGGGACTAATTTGAAAAGTTTTGAAACTTGTGTCCTTTTTTGAAATAAGGCCAAAACTTAAGGACTTTTTTGAAATTCTTCCTAATTAAAATCCCTATTGCTTATTCAACTCTCAGTCTCAAAGAGTTCCCAGATCCTCTATGCTAGAATTGTAAGCTTTCTGGGGCCTTTTTGGGTCATTTAGGATACAGACTCAATCATGTATTTGGTGTACTCATGTTTGGTATTCTGATCATTGTTTGCAGACAAGCCCCCTATAGCTGATTTAGAGTGCTTCCTTGACTTCCAGTTTCAGAAGATATGGGCTCCTATACACAGCGACCTCCCATTGGGACCCCCTATAAACAAGGCAATTCCAACTCAGTCTCTCCAGCTAAATTTGATGGGCACAAAGCTATATGTCAACACAGCTCAGGTACCAATCTATAACACTTGTGTTTAACTAAAACTACTGTGATCAAGAGAGATCATGCTCCTGTAACGTTATGCAGGGGTCCAATCCACTGAAGTCTACAATTATCAGATGAGTTGGATGATTAAAGCCCACAAGAAATTCAACCCCGATGGTCATAGTTAGCCATGTAATATAAGTCAAACAAATGGCTGAAATGAAAAAAAAAAAAAAAACTGGTTGAAAGTAGTCCATTCTCTTCCTTCTTATAATACAAGAACATAAACCCTAAATTAACAGGCTGCATTCAGGACGAGTTGATGGCTCATAGTGCAATGTGTTTTGTTGGATTGGGTTTGGATTTAGTTGGCAGGTCAAACAGCAAGTATGGGCCCAACCATTTATGAATTGGGCTAGTGTATGTTGTCAGCCCAAACCCAACCCAAGAACAGAAAAGGTCTGGCTAGGATTGGGTTGGCTGGTCTTTACCACATAAACAACAAGCTAGAGTTGCCAACCCAATTCCAGTCCAAAAATGTGAAGGGTTAACTCTAGAACCCAGCATTACCCAGTCTACTCCAAGTTGGCTGATGTTAAACTCAAAACGGTTTTACTTTTTCAGGTTACAGTGGGAAGAAGGCCTGTGACGGGGATGAGATTGTTCTTGGAAGGAAATAAATGCAACAGGTTAGCATCGGTGATCTCTGCTCTTGTTTTCACCTACAATCGCCATCTTTTAAGTTCATTTATAAATTCGGATGGAATGCTTCACATTGACTTTGAGTTCATGTTCTAACCTTGTTTACACTTTACAATACAGTTTTATAATGCCCCTTCCCTGCATGAATAGATGAACATGTCTGTATGCAAGGGCAAGGTCATTTTGAAACCCTAGGCTTTCTGATATATTTTTGTTCATATCTTGCAAAAGTGAAAGAGTTCTTTCTGAAATTAAAGTGGATCCAAGTTTGTTTGACAAAAAGTCTTTTAGACATTTACTTCTTGAAAAATCCTTTCTAAAAATTTAATATCTAACAAACTTTTAAGGGCATTTCAAAAGCCAAAATCCTGAAAGACACTTTCACAAACTTTTATCGACCACAGCCTTAGTTTGTTTCCGCTGAGCTTTAACAAAGTCAATCCAAAACTCTCAATCTGAGATTAAGGTAGGAGGTGGGTTGGCATTAGACAAGTAACTGGTCATAAAAATTGCCATATCGAAGTTTTTAGTCTACTTTTATATGAAAATAGTACTCAACTACCCTAAATGACAAAAAAAAGAAAAAGGTTATAGCAGACGAGGTGATGAAGATGATAAAAGTTTTTGTTTTTCATTAAAAAATACAATGGCGGATATTGCTCGAATATTGAGAACTCCATTCACCTAGTGTGGGGAAATCAAATAGTTAAGTCCAAGAGATTGAGGACCATCGAAATAGCTGGGAGCCTGGGATGTTAAAATTTGCTCAGCATGCAGGGCCGGACCCAGGTATAAGCATACGGGTGCAGTCACAACAGTAAAACCACAGTCCCAAAACCAAACTACCTATTAGGGTCCGCACCCTTAAACAAAAACCCTACGTTCGCCGCTACCTGCGTGGCCCTCACTTCGTATTCGCAACAGAAAACTCACTCAAGAATTAAGATTAAGGTCTTAGTCATTGAGATGATCTGGAAACTTTATGGGTCTGTCTGGAAGTGAATAAAATTTAGAGAAAATGGATTCTCCACCCCCAGTTTTCTACTCATTTCTCCCGGCTCAGGAGTTCTCCACTTGTTACTCAGTACCAATAAAAGAAGGCCTGCACGTTTCATGACTGGCTTTACGTGCAACTAATGCAAATTTCCTAACAATCACGTACCATTGCCATGCATGGCCTGCACATTTTTCCTTGGATCTATGTATGTCTTTTTTTTTTCATGGAGGATCTATATTATATATTCATTCAAGGATCTGAAGCACTTCTCTCCGTGAACAGGTTAGCCATACATCTACAACATCTATCAAATACCCCCGCGCTGCTTGAAAACAGGAACCCTGAGGTACTGATATGGCGCGGATCTGATGATACGGCCGATGAAAGGTACTTCGAGCCCTTGCAACGGAAGAAGTTCTCACACGTCTGCACTGCACAAGTGAAATATGACCCCAGATGGACCACCACCCACGACGCCGCCTTTGTGGTCGCCGGAGCCCAGCTTCATGTGGCAAAGCATGACTCAAAGAGCGTGCTCCACCTCCGGCTTCTGTTCGCTAAGGTGTCAAGCGCTGGCGTCTGTCGATCCATGTGGGAGCAGGGCTCTTCAGGTTTCTCTCAGAAGTCGAGCTTCTTATCGACCTTCAGCACATCGTTCACCGGAGGTTCAGAGAAAGAGAAGCAAAAGCCAGCCGTCATCATCGATTCCGGCGTGTTCCCAACGGGCCCGCCGGTGCCTGTCCAGACCCAGAAGCTTTTGAAGTTTGTTGATACTTCACATGTGTGTAAGGGTGCACAGGATAGTCCTGGGCACTGGTTGGTGACTGGAGCTAAGTTGGATTTGGAGAAGGGGAAGATATGTCTTCATGTGAAGTTCTCTCTTCTAAATTTTGCTATTCCCTGAAAGAAAAGAGACAAGAAGTTCTGTCGTTGGAAAAGTAATGTAAAGGAAGGGCTCTTGAATCTTTTGCCTTTCGAAAGTCCTGTAAATGCAATTTACAACAACAATGATAGGTGGCCTTTCTAAGACCGACCATTCTTTTCTCCACCCAGATTCAAAAGAATAAAATTCTTGTACAGATGAATCAAACACATTCATTAGTGGGCCCCTTGTCCCCGGTGTGACAGTGCTTGATGTATCATACTTGAAGAGATTAGTTCTGAGACCACATTTAGGTGCATAGTCTCGCCACAATCAGCAGTGATGATTGTTCAAACCATCTGTTATGGGCGGGTTTCTACAAGCGGTTAGTTGGCAAATAAGCGTAAACTAAATGACTTAAACCAACTCAAAAAAGGTTTCCAAATTTTCAGTCTTTCTAGAGTGGTGTCAGTCCTGTATGGAAAGAACCATATTTGTACAAGTAGATATCTGTCCTCTGATTGGTCCGTCCACTGGGCCACTAATTGAAGCAGTGGGTATAGGATCTCCACTCATTGACAATCTCAGCTAGCTGTGATCAATGAAACAGATTGCTAGTTGGATATAGACCATTGCCTTTATATTGTCCGCAATTGTTAGGACAGTCCTCTATCCATAACAAAGACTCTGGGGAAAATGGATTAAGCTATAGATGAACATATATAGTTAGGACAACAAAATAACACCACCACTCATTTAATTCTTAGTCAAACAAGGAAAATGCTCCCCATGAAGATTTTGAAGCACTACAAATATGGTTCTGTATCCCAGCCAATAAATAACAGTTTTGCCCATTATGAACCAGGTTTCAGCACTCCTGGATACTTATTTTTTTATGAAATATGATTCCAAACCTTAACTCTATTAAAATTCCATATCCTCCACGATTATGTAAATAACAATTTTATTTTACATTTAGAACACTATAGAAACTGTGGAGTATGAAAAGTTTCGACTTTTTATCTAAGTTTTTTCAGAACTTTTCCAGAAGATTGGAGACAGGATACCAAGAAAATTGGCAACAGGATGCACTGAGAAAACAGTTTGGAACTTTATATGACAAATATGCAAGAGTTTTGGTGCTGTCCATTGCAGGTCCAGCAACAGTTCTGAAAGCCATGGTTTCAAAATGCCTAATAGCCATCTCCCAAAAGAATACGATCCAGTAAACATGCATATTATATTTACAGGTTTTCTCCAAACCCCCTCGACATAAACAGATGATAAATAAGTATAGAACATTTTACTCCCTACACACCATATTGCAAATAATTTACAATTTAAACATAACAGTCAGTACCAGCCATCAGTTGCAACTGATGTGGTAAGCAAACAAGCCCATTTACAAAGCCAATATATGTTCCATGCAGCAGGACGTGATTAACAAATAGTCAGAACAGCATTAATGAAAAGGTTACTTCTTAACTTAACCTCAGACTTTGCCCAAAACTATACCGCAATGATGCCATCTCAGCCGCCTTTCTCATTCTCATCTTCTTCTGCTTGATGGGAATCAGTTTGTCATAGACAATCCAAGGAAAGCTGAGGAAGTGGGGTCGATTCATCCCCTCATTGTAGGTTCCCCAGAACTTGGGGTGATACGTCACATGATACCATGCCGAGGCCTTCGCATTTGCATCATCATCAATACCGGGGTCAGTCTGACTTCCCTTCTCACTAAACCATGCCCTCACCTCCTTTTTCAAGGACCTCACAGCCAGTGAGATCGCCTCAGCATCATTTCTCTTTGAAAAAGATTTTGACATCTTCAATATACTTCCACTGAGTACTTCAGGCTCTGTTTTTATTCCATAGTAATCCATTAAATTACCCAACTTGAAATCATACTGGTCTTTGAACCAAATAGCATCCTCTATGTAATCCTCAAAGCCGTCAACTTCCATGTCAGGGTCATAAGATTTCCTTGCCACCTCCCGGGTGAACGATTGTATATGGCCAGTGGTTGGTGCCATATCCTTAATTGCTCTAAAGAGCTTTCCAATCACCCTTTTGGATTGGTAGTTGGGTTTCTCAGGCTTTTCCATGAAGTCTGGGCATTCCTTGACATGTAGATGAGACGGGATTTCAGCTGGCACACCAGTCTTGGGGAAGTCAACAGCGATAGAGAATAGCTTCGCGAGCTCCGTGCAGGAGTCACTTTCGGCCATGCATGGTTCCTTGTCAGCAAAAACAGTGTGGGCATTTGCAATGATTCCTAGACTGTCGTTTACCATGTAGTTTGTGAAGTACTCCTCCACTTCCTATATAACAAATGAACCATCATTTCTGATTACTCAGTTATATATGATAACAGGAATAAGTACTTATTATTGATTGCTGATAATGCCAAGACAGAAATGTGAATTTACAATAATAGTACAAAAGAGTAAAAATTTCTGACTACTAAGTTTTATATTCATTGGTAAAGGTACTGATTACATATTGATTGCTGATAAAGTCTAGTCAGAAATGCAAATTTACAGTAATAGTTTAAGACTGAGTATTAAACCTTCAGGAGATGCTAGGACCTAGATCTCATTGATGGAAGCTTCTCCGAAATTAACATCTCTATCCATTTCTGAGTTTCAGTGCTTCATTTTAATTTTCCATTTTAGAAAGATACTAAAATATTAAAAATATAAAACCAATAAAAAAGAGAAACTAAGATATAAACTATATGTTCAATTCATTCCCTAATTCAGTAGTGTAATATGTTACATTGACATACCAAATAAATGAATCTTAGTCCCTGTTGCGTTGCAGAAAGAAGAATGAACTGACCTAAGTTGCACAAGAAGAAACTAGCTTTTTCCAATTATGAAGCAGCTGCCATCGAAGAGAACCGTCTTTTGTGCAAAGTATAAAAGGTTTTAAAGACCTTTGAAAGAAAAGACTCAAAAATACCATTTTACAACATACACAGCCGTAATGGAATCATACTGGTTAGAAAATCACCTTGGACGAAAAAAATAACAAATTAATTAAAAAAAAAATACTAAACTCCCGGTAGCTAGCAAACTGTAGCTGAACAGGGTCAAACTCCCAGACTCTTTTTTTTGTTCCATAACAAGGGTTTAAAGACCCAAAAAATACCATGTTTTCAACATACTCAGCCGTGATGGAATCATACTCATTAGAAAATCACCTCAGACGAAAAAATAACAAATTAATTTTTAAAAAAATTAAACTCCTTGTCCCTAGCAAACTTTAGCTGAACAGGGTCAAACTCCCAACTCTTTTTTTGTTCTGCAACAAAGGTTTAGGCTTGTTTATTTCAAAACACTGGCCAAAATGAATAGGTTCGTCCAATTCAACCAAAAGGAGCCCAAATCGACAACTAGAATTTTGATCTACTACAGCATTTCTTCATTTTGATTAGTTCTTATATAGGAATTACCAATCAATACATTAATAGATGTTACCATACAAGTTTTGGATCTTGATATGATAGGTTGGCTATTTTGTTATTTTTATTTCTTAAACATGTTCAACTATTCACACAAGTATCATTAATGATGTATTGATCATCATCATCGAAGCCTTGTCCCAACTGTGTTGGGGTCGGCTACACGAATTCTATTTCTCCATTCCAATCAATCTTGAGTCAAATCCTCAGATAAGTTACACTTCCTCATATTTATTTTTACTACATCCATCCACGTCCTCTTTGGCCTACCCCTTTCCCTTGGTGGGGCCATCAACCTTCATGGCCAAACTTTTTCTTACCTGCACTGTTACCGGTCTACGTTGGACACGCCCAAACTATCTCAAACGAACTTCTCTAATTCTATCCCCCTATTGTTGCTACCCTTAAATGCTCTCGAAAGCGTTCATTTATAATTTTATCCTTCATAATTTTATCACACATCCACTTTAACATTCTCATATCTGCTATATCCATTTTGTGCATATACTGCTTCTTGATTGGCCAACATCATGCTCTATTGGTAATAGATGGTCTAATTGTTGTCCTCTAAAAATGTTCCTTTAATCTTGTTGGCATTTGTCAATCACAAAGCACTCCAAAAGCAAGTCTCCAATTCAACCATCCCGCTTTTATCATATGTTCAACATCTTCATCAATCTCCCCATCCTTACTAATTATAGAGCTAAGGTAGCGGAGAGAATCACTTTGTGGTATCTTAGGGTCTTCAATTCTCACAGTAGTTTCAACTTTTTATATATGCCCACTGAAGTTACAATCCATATATTTCGTCTTTGTATGACTTATTTTAAAGCCTTTGGGTTCTAAAGCCTCCTACCATCTCTCAAGTTTTGTATTCACAACCGATGCAACCTAGGGTTAGGATGCAAGTGCCGGGGCACAATTAGGGTTCCAGGGAACAATCACACAAGGAAGAAACAGTCTTCAACGATAAACCTTAATTCAATTATCCAATCTGGCTACAATGTTCTATTTATAATTAAAAATACTTCCCTAAAAAACAACCCTGATCAAACTAGGAAAAAAAAATCATATCCAAATTAGAAACTAAGTCTAAATGCAACTTCTTAAATAAAAATTAAAAACTAATAACAATTACTAAAGAATTTCTAAACTTGCTTGGGTCCCATAATTGGACCACGAGACTTGTTCCAACGGACAGATATTGCCGCTGCATCATTCTCCCCGGGTTGGAAAAGAGTTAGACCTCGAACTCGACTCTTCTTCTTGATGTTGCTTTTGTAAATAGTGTGCACTTGAAGCGCTTCCTGGATGAGGCGAGAACTTGACCCTTTCTTTGGTGGTGCCGGCTTCATAAGACAGAGTGTTACTTGCTTTTCACCATGCATGAATGTATATGTGTTGTCACGCATTCCATTAGCACCATTCTTGTCATACATCCATGGACGACCCAACAAGATATCACAACTATCCATGGGTACCACATTACACCAAACTGTATCTGTATAATCTTCTCCAACAGAAAAGGTAACGGGACATGCATACCGTACTTGCACTTCATCACCTGTCATTAACCACCTAGCAAAATAAGGACAATGATGCCTTCGAACTTTCAGCTGCAATCGATCCACAAGAGCTTGAGATATAATGTTCTGAGAACTTCCACCCTCAATAGCTACTGTGCATTCTTGACCCTGGATTGTTCCTTTAGAGCGGAAAATAGTTTCTCGCAACCATTTCTTCTCAGTAATTAAGGACGTTTCAGCAAGTACCATGAGAGAATCAATATCCTCCTCAAGTAGAATGTCCTCCACTTTCTCTGAGTCATTCTCTTTAGGATCATCATCTAATGCATCGTTCACATCACTTTCATTCTCAATGAGGTGGATGCGTTTTGGACACTCCGCTGCACGATGCCCTTGCTATTTACAATTAAAGCATGTAATCTTATTTAAACCTTCGTGCTTGGCGAAAACTTTCTCCAATGAATCACTCGGTTTAGACCCTGCAATAGAGGAATTCTTCTGCATAACCCATTTAGATGCATTAAATTTTCTGGCTTGATGGTTTGCAATCCCCTCAGCTTTGATAGCATGCTAAACAATCTCATCAACATTATCAAAATGCTTGAATGCAAAAGGATATCATGTATGTCAAGTGTAAGCCCATTAAAGTATCGATCAACTAATACAACCTCATCTTCATTGAAACTACGACGAGCTTGCATGGTCATAAACTCCTTAGAATACTCAACAACTGTCTTAGATCCTTGTTTCAAATATTAAAAACTTGCACGCAGATCTCTGGCATAATTGACAGGGAGGAATTTTTGCTTCAATAGATTTTTCATCTCAGTCCACATGTCAACAAGGTCAATTTGTTGGTTTCTTCGCTTTCGTTGCAACTCGGCCCACCAGATCGCAGCATAATTGCGAAATCGAGTTACTAATAGTGTAATGTTATGACCATCCGTCATTGGCTTATTTGCAAAAATATTTTCAACACACACTAACCAATCTAAGAATTCAACCGGTTTCAATTTTCCATCATATTCAAGAATCACGAGTTTAATACTCAAATCACGATCAACATTGACTGCATGTGAATCTTGTTGATTCCGATTATGTCTTCCATCATCTCGATGATTTTCCTCACGCCGATTATTTTCTAAATTGGTTAATCGGAGTTCAATTCTTTCAAGAGACTCTTCTAATTGAGCTTGCATTTGAACCATTGTTGCAGATAGTTGATTAACAGTTACCGATAATGCCGCAACGGCGCCCCTCAAATCATCATCATTATTGGAAGAATACTCCACCTCTATATGCTTCTTGGGAGGCATCTTTGGTTAATGCAAATTTAAAATTTCTAACTGACCTGATGTGTAAATCTGCTCTTCACAATCACATTGGCAAAAACGGATCTGAAATTGGATGGTGGATGAGCCCGATATCGTAAGAAGAAATCTCAACCGTTGATCGTGTAGGATGTGCTGGTGATTAGATTTTGTGATGCAGTGATGATGTCAGCGGAATCTGTTGGCCCTTAAGAAGGGTCGGATTGACTAGACTGCAACCCGGAACTAAACCTGGCCCAACCCAGGAATGAAGTGAATTGAACTTAGGTGTGTCACACGTGTGACTCACAACTGATGCTGTCTCGTTCGCTGTGCAAGATAAGAGAAATAAAGGAGAAGGGCTTTTCCTTCTGCTTGCTGCTGTGCTTCGACGATGTCAAGAGAGGAGAGGGCGACAGACTCTGGCGAAGGGGCTCGGGAGAAGGGACGATGGACACTGATGCTGCTCTCGTGTTGGGTCGGGAGCGGCGGCTGGGGTACTGGCGATAAGAATAAAGGCGATGGAAAGGTGCAGCGAGATGGATGGCTGGCGGTGGAGTGGTGCAGCGGCGACGATGGTGCCAAGTACTCACTTTTTATCTTCTCTGTTCTTCTTCGTTCTTTCTGCTCTTTTTTGTTTTTTTTACTCTCTTGGTTAGGGATTTGGTCGAAAAAAAGGGAAAGGTTCTGGGACGGATTTATGTGGGCGTAGGGTGTGGGGAGGATGATGGTAATTGATGGGTTCCGAAGGGTGTTGGGCTACAGGTTGGCGTCTAGGTGTTGCGAGCAGGGAAGTGGGTGATGGTATGAAGTTTTTTTTTTTTTGTTGCTGGATTCGATGAGATGGGCAGCAGGGCAGGGTTCATGGATTTGGCTTTGACGAAGATGGAGATTGGGTGTGGCTGGGAAGGGGTTTTGCAACGGTTGGGCCGAAAAAAAGGGAAAGGTTCTGGGACGGATTTATGTGGGCGTAGGGTGTGGGGAGGATGATGGTAATTGATGGGTTCCGAAGGGTGTTGGGCTACAGGTTGGCGTCTAGGTGTTGCGAGCAGGGAAGTGGGTGATGGTATGAAGTTTTTTTTTTTTTTGTTGCTGGATTCGATGAGATGGGCAGCAGGGCAGGGTTCATGGATTTGGCTTTGCCGAAGATGGAGATTGGGTGTGGCTGGGAAGGGGTTTTGCAATGGTTGGGCGTGGCAGTGGGATGATGAACGGAAGGAGGGGATATGGGTAATCACGCCAACGATTGAGGATCGTTCGGCTCTGATACCAAATTGATGCAACCTAGGGTTATGATGCAAGTGCTGAGGCACAATTAGGGTTCCAGGGAACAATCACACGAGGAAGAAACAGTCTTCAACGATAAACCTTAATTCAATTCTCCAATCTGAGATCATTGATCTCTACAATGTTTTATTTATAATTAAAGATACTTCCCTAAAAAAAAAACCCTAATCAAACTAGGAAATAAAAATCATATCCAAATTAGAAACTAAGTCTAAATGCAACTTCTTAAATAAAAATTAAAAACTAATAACAATTACTAAAGAATTCCTAAACTTGCTTGGGTCCTACAATTGGACCACGACTTATTCCAACGGGCAGATATTGCTGCTGCATCAACATCTCTAGATTCATCTATCAACACAATATCATCTGCAAATAATATGCACCAAGGTACCTCTTCTTGAATAATGAGTAGTTAACCCATCCATAATCAATGCAAAGAGATAAGGGCTTATGGCTGACCTTTAATGCAAACCTATGGTCACTGGGAACTCTCCTGTCTCTCCACAAGTAGTTCTCACTCTCGTTACATGTCTTTAATAATTTCAATATAACCTCTTAGAACATTCCTTTTATTGATATATGTCAATAATATTCTTCGTATGATTCTATCATAGTCCCGTTGTCACAAAATTGATGGTGTTATGGATCAAAAAAGAAGGACGATGAATTTCTACTATTTTCTTATTATTTTTTCACAAACAAAAGAAAAGGAAGTCCTGTGATTTATTATATGATTCATGATTTGATTCAATGCCATAAGCAATTTGTAGTACAATTTTTATTTTAAAAATATTAGAACAAGCCATTTATTTGTCGACCCTGAAATCTCAGCCCTAACTGAGCCATTAGGAAAATTTTAAAACACAAACCTAGCACATGACAACCACAAAAATATTTGGACACTGCTCAGGATGGTCTACAATAGAAAATGAAGCCAAGTAGAATCAGTTGAGATAAACGTAGAGAATAGATGACATCTTAACAATGCAAATTACAAGTGCGAATAAGCCAATTCATGAAAAATATGAAAATAATTGGATTGAACATATTTAAATATCAAGAAGCTGTGAACTAGTGCAAAAGTGAAGTTCAGAACCAAGACAAAATGGAGAAAAGAAAAACAATTACCTTGTGGCTCAAACAAACTTATCTAACAAAGATATTTGATTTACCCCTAGCAATTTATCCATATTGTACTATGGCAACCAAGCAATAAGGTTTATTTGTTGCTAAAAAAATTAGCATAACATGGCTATCAGAATTTGTCAATGGGATGCATGCTTGATACGAAACTAAGAACTAATGAAACCCAGAGCCAATGAACATAGGAGAATGCCTTGCATGCTAATTCTAAAAGTTGCAGTAATACCTCAATTTGAACATCATGATCCAGGATCTCAGCAACCGCAGGCACATATTCCATAGGTGGGACTTGACGGGATGGAATAAGATCAGGGTCCCAGCTTACAAAGTATATATCCCCATCTAGATCGCTTCCCGAGCACTCATTTGGATGGGGCCTAAAACCAGTTAAAATAACATTTAAAAGCATTTTGGGATCATGATAAAAGCAAAAGCAGCACCAATAATAATGAGTAAGAAGAGTGTGTGTGCATTTGTAGTGATGCAGTGAAGGTTCCAGCCATCCAAGTCTCCTAAGAGTAAATATATTTAAGGCGTAAATGGATCTTAAAAAAATACAGACAGCTTTAATAATTGAGCATAAAAGTTGTCCCCAGCTGTAGCCCAGCTGGTAAGGGAAACCATATATCGTACAAGGGCGTGGGAGTTTGAGTCTCCAGTTAAAAAATAAAAAATAAAAGTTGGCTATCCATACCCTTAATTATTTGGGTGTTGCAGAAATCAAAAACCATATGAATGGAACATATCATTATTTTTTATTTCTTTTTCTATGGGTAATATGACTAGAATCCACTACCTTGTCTATCGGATTATGATGAGCACCTTCCCAACTGTGAAATGGGCACTTGTCATTAACATGTCACCTCTTTTTTTCAAGTTCTTACAATTCTTTATGAATGATAATTTCCTATAATGATTTGGAGTGGACAAGTCAGGGAAAACAATGCCCTCATAGACTGTTATCAACACCTCCAGTTCCCTCAAGCATATAACATAGTGGGTAAATAGTAAATACCCATTTTTCCAGAATAGAAGTTGCAATTATGAGCACATCACCCTATTACAATATAGTAAGTTCAGATTTTGAAAAAAGCTTTCCAGATAACATTCTATTGATCTGTGAATTATAAAGAAAATTTCCTGCACCTCATATATGACCTACTTATTTTCATGCATCTTAAATGTTTCCATAATCTAATAGATATGTTATTAATTTCATTGATTTTTATAATTCAAACACGGCATCTTTTCCAGCAATTTGACAAAACTTTTACCATATCCTTTAATAAAAAAATTTTCTTTTCAGTGGTCAAGCCACATAAATCACAATCTTTAAGTCTCCAGTAAGCTCAATCACTGCACCTGAAAAAAGCCAAGTCAGAAATTGTACCATTAAGTAATGTTGTGAAAGATCCAACCAAACTTTGCTTTTAAAAAGATGAATTCCACCTTATCTTGTACAGCTGAATCAAGTTCAAGATAAGAGGTGCAAAAATAAATAAAGCCAATGGCTTAGATGGGGCTGAAATCATGGCTACAAGGGAGAGTCTTAAGACTTCAAAAGCTCCATCTGGGCCTCTAAATCTAGAAGGTTTCTCCAATAACACATAAGGTTTGGCCGAAAGTTACTAGAGAACTTTGAATGTTTTATTTGATGGTGAATGAGGCAAAACAAATGGAAGGTTGTCTGGAGTTTTGTGGTTTGTTTTCAAAATGTAGCCCAGTCCTTGGGGTTGCTTTGTGTAATCCCAGATCCAGGTTGGGTTGGTAGAGGCTGGGAATTCGGTCCCGTTTTCTGGTTGTGGTACTAGGCTTCAGTGGTTAGTTCCCTAAGCCATCTGTCGGTTTGGAATAAAAGGAATGGGAGGGTTCTCAGGCGGGGGTCAACTTCTGTAGAGAAGCTTCTTTCTAGAGTGGCCTCGAAATGTGTTAAACAGGCATCGACAGAGAAAGATTTTAATTGTATGCAAGATTATGTCGTGTAAAATTGGGAAGCTTCTCTTTACTGTCAACCTCCTTTAGAAAGAAGGATGATAAGTTGGGTTCCTCTTATGGAAAAGGGTTTGAAGTTCAATGCTAATAGAGTGGCTACAAGGCAACCAAGTCCAGCTAGTAGAGGGGTTTGCAATGGTAGACGAGAAGTGATGATGTTTTTTTCTAAGTATACAGGTGCTAAGGATTCTAAGAAAGCAGAATTGCTGGCTATCTTGGAGGCTCTTTGTATGTTTGTTCGCTTGCACCAAGTTAAGCTTATAGTAGAGAGTGATTCGCCTAATGCTACTGTTGGTTCTCATCTTCCAGTGAGATCACCTGGAAATTTCATTTTCATTCTTAATGAGATCAAAGTGTTGTCCTAGTCGATCCAAGTGGAATAGTATCGCAAATGCATTGGCCAAGCAGGGGTGGATCGTTCTTCTGCTTGTTTGGTTTTCTCTGTTTAATTTCCTTTGATTATGCTCAGTATGATTCTAGTATACTGAGTTTTTGGCCACCCATGTTGCTTGTTTGGGTGGCCATATGCTTTCCTATCACATATATATATATATATATTAGTTATCAATCAAACAAAAACGTAGCCCAGTAGGCAAATTGGCAGTCTACACTTCCAACATGGGGGCTTTATGTAAAAACATTTGTAAACTCCAGGAAAAACTATTTCTGCACTACAAGTTTAAGGAACCAGAAGGGGAGACTGATGGGGATGAAATGACATGGCTGGAAGTGAAAAGTAAGAATGACAAGTGACAGAGACAACGTCAAAAAGAGGTGTTGATAAGTGGAAAACAAGGGCTGAATATTGATGGGACAAAGCTTCAACGATGAATGGTCGTGGTGGTGGTTGTATGGTAAATTTATACAAATTTACTTATTTAGCCTGGTGACGGTGGTGGTGGTGGTGAATTTATAGCAAATTTTAACAGAATAAGGGGATCACATCACATACATTAGTGAGGACACAGGCTAAACAAATAAGAATTTATCTAAGCTCATGCTTAAAGAAATTCATGTATATTTGACCAACGGAGAATTTAAACATGCAAGGGTGGAAGAATTTTTTAAAAATGGCAAAAAGGATGAATATTAAATGCACCACTTATGTACATGAAGTGTGCTACAGCTCTCATACACCTAAGGATTTGTTTGGCAAAGAGAAAAAAACTAGAAAATCACCTAGTTTTTAAAAAGATTTTAGGCTTTCCTTGACAAAAAAACATGGTCTTACAGGTCCTCGGGAAGAGAGAAGTTTCAGACTCACCTTGCCAACAGGATCCTTTCTGCATAACCATCCAACAGATTGTGATGGTCAAGCAAGATAATATCATGACATTAAATGGAAATGATAAAACAATCAGACTTGCAGTCTAAGACTTCCCAATTCCACTTTCTCATACAAGAGCCAAGATGATACATGGATTCATGTTCTCTATCTTACAGGCCCTTCCCACTAGCCAGGATATTACTCATCATATGGGATGGATGGGAACCCAACAAAAGGGTGAAACACGCTGACAAGTTTCAAACAGAACAAGTGCATTTGGCAAGGTAAAAATTAGGCTCACCAGAATTTTAGGCCAGAGCCACTTAATAGGTAAGTGGCCAGCTGATGGGTTGACAAAAGATTTTTGGAATGTGGCACATACAGTGTAAAGAGGCATTCTGGTGAAGAACCTATCTCTCAACACACATGCCATGTTGGTGGGCACAAGTGGATGAACAGCATTAGCATTTAGCACATACAAACTTACGGGTCTCTTTAGGACAGGTTTGTGACATGTCCACAGAAAAGAGGTTCAGCAGACTTCTGGTTTTCCACAAATGAAAAACAGTGGATTTTGAGCATAAATAAAGAAATGAGTATTTGATACAAATTTTAACTTATAAATCCTCACCTTCTTCCTTTTTGTGGAAAAAGGACGCAATCAACCATATGATGCAATGCTGGGACATCAACTGCCTGCAGCACACGCACATCACCAGGGTGGAGACACGGGTTTTTAGCAACAAACACTTTTCCAACCAAAACGACACTTTCGTCCAACCTATTCCCACAAAACATGTCGAGGCTATCATCAAAAAACTGCTTGCGTCCAACAGAAGAAATGTTGACAAAGACTTGCCCATACTCTAGAGTCCTAGTTTCATCCAGGCACCCCATCATCGATCTTCCCTTTGGAATGAATATCCTTGTTTTTGTCCTCAGTTCAGACAACTTTGAAGCTCGAAACGTCTGTAGCGTCATTGAAAGGAATGGTTCAGCATCCGGCTTATAGCCACATAGCAGCAGCTCTCTGAGAACCCTATTGTTTTCCCCTGGTGACATCATCTCAAGCGCCTCTTGTGCCCTTACAGAATCTGTTAACATCATGTCTAGTTGATCTACTGCTTCCTCTTGCTTCCTTTCAAAGGCATGATCTTTAACCCCAAGAGTTGACAAAAGGGTGATCAATTGACGATTAAGAAAACATGGCTGATATTTGCTCCATGACAAAACATCAAGTTTCATGTTCTCTGACTTGTACTTGCACATGCTTTTTCTCAATGATAGTTTAAATCTTGAATCTGGGTCAATAGCTACAACCCCTTTGTAGCCACCATACCTAATTTGGAATGCTGAAGGTGTTGAACTTAAATCGCATTTCGACGCTACTCTTCTTGCAAAATTTGCTGAAATTTTCCCAATCCCATCTGAAAAATTGTATTTTCGGCTTTCTGTCTCTATATCAGGGATATATTCAATTTCATGCTTCATGACAGTCAATGTTTCTTTTGAAGAACCAAACGACTGGCCCAGTCTTGCTGCATATTTCGCCACATTCTTTATCTCACTAAAATCACCCATCCATCGTCTTATATCCGCAGCTGTAAGTCCACTTCTTGAAGCAAACATCCACGCGGAATTGTCCCGAAGCTGACTAGAAGAGAAGGCAAGAAACTCAAACTTCTTCTCACCAATCACTATGCCCTTCCTTAAAGTTGAAAGAATCCTTTTGTAAATACCTGTATGTTTTTCACCATCAGAAGACCTCGCACGCGGTATCAAATCCATTGACCGCATTTTTTCCCACTCCTCATCAACAAAGGAAATTCGGATAAAATTTTCTATATCATCAGAAAACTCGCGTAATACACGATTTGAAACGTTCACCTCAGGCCCACAAAAGTATATTTTGGTTGGTGTCACTTGAACTCTATGGATATAAACCAAGCCAGAATCCAATGAAATGGTAGACAATCTAGGACGGCGCTGTGACATCTCATATTTATTGTACTGCTGTCGAAGCCATCTTGCAGGTTCAAAACAAGTCTCTTTTAGATTAGAAAGAGTCTCCAAAGCATGCTCTATGTAGTGATTGTCAATAGAACAAGGATTGACCAAACTGAAAAACTCATCATCAAGTGTGGGCCCCATAATGATCCCATTCTGGACCAAACTGTTTACCTTGAACAATATTTTGTATGGCAGTCGGATCCTTTGGCGAGGCTCCACAATGGGGACCAGATCCAACCTGCGACAGAAGGAAGAACCTACCTCCAGAATAAACTGACCTTCATTTTCTTTATAGTAAATGAAGTTTTCACGAATATCTGGAAGTTTATGGTCATGCGGGACCTCCAAACACAATGTAGAAGATTGACCAATGCAACATAATGGAGTGAAATCAACTGCTCTGATCCATTGATCGTCCTGAGTATCCCGAAAATAGTTTAAATGAGGACTGTCATATATATTGTCATTACTGGGAGCAGCCTTCTTATAAATCCGAGGAGCAGCTAGCACCTACAAATTGTGAAATCATGTCAACCATCATTATTTGTGTTTCTATAATAAATAATAACGGAAATCAGTGGCAAGTTATCATTAACAAAAGATGAAATTAAAATGTGTGAGAAAGTCAAGGGGATAAAAATAAAAAAAAAATAAAAATAAAAAAAAAATAAAACTAGAATTTGAATTGGATACCAATTGCAATAAATTTGTTCCACAAAATATCATAACCACTAATTCTCAATTTTATACCATTCTGCAGAATTGGCACCATGTATCTAATCCATTAGCATCGCAAGTGTCAATATTATCATGTTAAAAAATACTTATCTAATCACAATAATAGAGGAATGACACCCAAAAATAAAGATACAAAGCAATTTTAATGTATGCAAACCAGGATGAGGATGTCAACCAAGAAGATCAAACAATTGATATTTTGATAAATTTTATTATATATTTATAAGTAAAACCGAATAATACATTGTTTCTCATTTACAAATCTGAAAGCATCTAAGCCTGATCAATTGTATTTTACACACGCCACATTCCAAACCAGCATCTAAGCCTGATCAATTTTATTTTACACACGCCATATTCCAAACCAACAATAACTACGGTACTACAATAAAGGTTCAATCTCTCTCTCTGGTAAACATGCACATACCCATCCACACACTGACCCAAGTCCCTAACCATCAGCACAACAATCCATGGTTGTTACTGTGGAAGGGAGGTGCCTCACTACTGAGCTACCAATGGATTGGCTCTCTTTTTTAAGGCGTACCTCACAAGTCCCTTTTCAAGGCAAAAGTCTTTTTGAAGGCGAAAGTGTAGTAGCATATAACAAGGTTACAAGTATAACGAAACCACTAAAGCAAGAAAGTAAATATTATTAAGAACCGTTTGGGTTTATGCCGAGTATATACACCAACAAAAATCCATATTCCATACCAACTTAATGTAGCAGTTCATCAAAATTTAAGGACTACAACTTAATACAGGAAAATATAAAAAGGAATTGAAAGAAAAACGATCACAGTTCAATAAGAGAGAAGATTTGGCTACAATAGCATTCAGAGGTATCATGTACTACTTAATCCATCAAGTCCGAAAAGTTCTTTCTATTACTTAATCCCACTTGGAGTACATAAGCACTAAGAATGTTTTGTATTTTTTAATCAAATATAACCTTAGACTAACCTTGCCATTCTTTTCTTAACCTCTACAATCTTCTTTTTTAGATCCCTATCAACTACAACATGTAGTTACCTACTCCATTTCTGGACTTGCTCTTTTCAAGATAGGAAAAGCTCAAACCCTTCTCCAAGGTCCTTATCCTATTTCACTTGGTCTCTTCCAAGCAAGCAATGTTTATCCTTTTTTTTTCATGATATCTGCAAACTCATTGCTCTTCCCTGTCAGAGTATCCATATCCCTTCCCCATCAACATATCCGTATTCCAAGATGTCAATCATAGCTTTTGTGTTAGCTTCTCTAACCGCACCAAAGGTGTGGGAGGCTGAAAGCCCTTGCCTGTTTCTTATAGAAAAGCACTTTTGCCGTGCATAGGTTCAAAAGGACATCCTAGCCGGCCATTACTCACTTGACACCACCACCGGGTTTTTATCGCAGATTGTCATCTCAAAGAACTCCTAACCTTCAGATTACTCATCAAATGTAAAACTTAATTAAAGTGTAGCAAGTTTTTTTACAGTTGACTGTCGATTTGAAGCCACCCTCCTTTCTCGAGGCTTGGAACCAGCATATTAAGTGTGGCAAGTTCCTTGATTTTATGTGCAACCAAAAACACATTTGCACATCAAAACTCTTCTTTGACTCAAACCATGCAACTAGCACAACATTCATGATTCCCCTAGTAAGAGAGAAGTGTCAAGACCGACATACATGTGGGCCAACTATGTACCAATAAAAGAACTTAAAAAAGGTACTACAACATGTGTATAAAAGCAAGAGATCCGACCAACAATTGTCTAAAGAAAAATAGTATTGAACATTGTAAAACTTGGAGGCACAAAAAGTGGATATAAGCATGCCAATCATGAAAGCAATTTTCTCCCAAAACCTAGACAGAAGGAAACACAGATGCAGAAAATATAACTGATAAAACGAGTTTCAAGTCCTGAACCTGAATTAGAAGAAATTTTTTCAATCGCTTACGTGGACGACGTAACTGAATTTGCCAAATGCTTTCATAGAAAAGCTCTAGCTTATATTCTAATCCTTGATTAGAAAAAAAGAATGACAGCTTTCGCAGACCAAATCCAAAGTTAACTTCAACATCTGCTGCATTCCATAGAGTGGAAAACTTGTCATCCGAGACCTGACAGCCAATATGCAGAACTGTATGTTCCAAGTTAAACCATGCGATCCTTGGCTTTGGTATGATATCACGCTCCCCGTCTTTTACTGTGAGATAAGTAGCCCCAAAACGCAGCAGCTTCTGCTGAGCCTTAAAGGTTATTTCTTCAGCAAACCTACTGGTTGTGAATTGCACAATAACAAAAGCTCCTGATCTTGGCCCCACATTCTTGGGCGGTCTAACCTTAAGTGCAATAACAGTACCCTCTTCGCCAGTATGATTCTCTAGAAACCCCTTGACGACATTCGCAGACACAGTAGCAGGAAAACCAATAATCTTAATGGTCCTACTCCTACCTGCCATACTTCCAGAGTAAATTTAAACTGCACAGGAAAGTAGCATATCCCAAATTAGTGCATGTTAAAACAACAGCATCTAAGTATTTTGTTTACTTCGACTATATTAGCATAGAAAGCAGAAATACTACATGGACCATCATTCAGTTTTGAGCTGAATATTCTAATATTGCTATATTAGGGGAAGGCAATAGACGAATCATTCCATGCATCTGCTGACACTTGGATCATGACAAACTTAAAATATACAATAAGCTCAAGATATACAACCGACCTACTCCTGCTAACACTACTTCACAGGGACAATTGAAGACAGAAAATAGTAATTACCAAACTGATAAGAACTTATGATCTCCAACGTCCTCTTGTACTTTTCACCAAAGCCTCAGCTGATTTCAAGCTCTAAAACCCCACACTCAATCCATCTATAACATCACTCAATAGCAAACAAAGTTCCAGAACAGGATATAAGAAATGAATTTAAAAAAAAAAAAAAAAAAAGGCCAGTAATAAGCAGAAGACTACAAAGAGCAACTATTACTTCTCTGTGAAAAAAAAATTTGTAAGTAAAGAGTAACTATTTGTTTAGTTCTTTTTATTATTTATCGCAGAGTCCAAAACTCACTTCAGAGAAAGGAAAGGAAGATCGTTTCAAGACAATCATCTTTGAATGGTAAAACGATAAAGCCCATACTTGATTCCACTGATAATCTCGCCAAGCAAGTTAACAATCTTCCAAAAGGAAGAGATTAAAATAGGAATAAAAAGAATTCATAGAAGAAAAATAATTAAAAAATAAATAAAAATAAAAAACAGTTCATTAACTAGCAGTTACCACTACACCTCTATAAAATACTCTCTCTTTTCTAAAATAAAATGTCCATACTGCAGAATCCAAATACCGCTTTGGAAGAAAGTTAAGAAAGGTGTCAATCCAGACATTAGAATTCAACCGGTGGACAGGAAAAGATATCATATGATCAACAACAGAAAAAGTAACTACAAAGAGGTGACTGAAACATGTATTAATCATAAGAAACCCAAATCAACAATCTATGAACACATTAAAAAAATGCATATGTAGGAGAAAAATGAAAATCTTCAAACTCAAAGATAGTTACTGCCCAGTTCAAGCTTCAAATTTCTTCAGATTGGAAAAAAGCTGATTATAATCTACAACTCCTAATTAAAACATATCAAGAAAAACTAAAAAAAAAAAAAAAAAGAAGCAAACATTAATAATAAAAAGACCAAGATGTTAGTGCACTGTTCAAATTTCTTCAGAATGGGAAAAAATTGATTATAATCAACTTCTAGATGAAGATCCATCAAGAAAAATGGGAAAACTAAAACAGCATTTCCATTTTTAAGGAAAAACTAAAACTTTTTATCATAATCAACCCTAATCAAAAATCTTCAAACTAAGATATAATTAGTACTCTGTTCAAGTTTCTACATTTATGCACAAAAAAAAAATGATTATAGTCTACATAGTCATACTAAATGCATCTAAAAAAAAAAAACAGAGACAATCATTCCTTGTAAAATTAAACAGGAAACAAAAAATTAAGAATTAGAAAGAGCATGATCTTGTGATGACATTAAACTCTAGAGTGATACCGATCAAGAAAAATGAGAACTTGTAACTCTCTAAAAAAGAAGCAAAAAACCTTCTAATTCTCTTACATAGCACATAATTTCCAAAGGTTTTCTACGCCCTAAGTAACAAAACGAACTTCAGATTCTCAATTTCCAAAAGTAAGCAACCCTATCTTAAAATCTAGTGATCACACGAACAGACGCTTTCTCAAGAACATGAAACTGAGAAAAATCAAAAGACCGAGATTTGAGAGAAAATGCTAACTTCACATTTAGGAGATGTTGCAAGGTTCCTGGTATTCTCAGTAAAACCAATCAATCAGATTCCTCGATTCCTTCCGAAGATAGTCCCGAAGGAGAAGAAAAAAGAGCTTCTGAGAAAAGCAAAAACCTTGGATTTTGAGAATCTTACCTTTTAGATTTAGATTTCAGAGAGATCGCAGAGAGAGAGAGAGAGAGAGAGACAGAGAGAGTTCACTAGCAAGGCAGTGAAGGAGAGAGGAAGACGAAATTTATAGGGAACGTATACGGATGGGTAGTTGCTCTACTGCGGCGCCTTTTTATCGATCGTATCTTTCTAAATTGCTATACCCGTAACGACGGAAACGGTTCTGCTTGTCGGGGCCACCTTTGATGATCCAAATCTTTGCTCACAGTTGGATTGAGTTTAAAGAGGTTCAAAACACATTCAACTTTATCAAGAGCGAAGCACGGGTATATTGATACATTGCGGAATAAAGACAGCATCTATCTATACATTGAAAAAATAGATATTACAAAAAAAATTAATTAATAATCATTACGAATTAAACATCTATACATTCTAAAAATAGATAAAAGAAAATAGAGCAATTTACTCGAAAAGGGACCTTAGTTGGTCACTAAACGAAAATGCTTCCATTAGTTCATATTATACGAAAATGGTATTCCTGCCACACTTTTTTTCTTTTTTTGCCATTTTTTGATGAACGTGGACTTCGTCGCTCATTTCAGTGGGACCAAGTATATCAAAATTCTGCGGAGCAACGGTGTCGCCGCTCATTTCAATGGGACCAAGAGTTTCAAGATTCTGCGAAAAAACGACGTCATCTTTTATTCTACCCCTTCAGCAAGACTTCATAAAACGATTGGGCAATGACGTCAACGCTGGTCAGAAGTAGGAAAATTGATGGGTCTTTGAACCAAGTATTTTTTTTATTTTTTTATTTTTTTGCCCTTTTTACATTACTTTTTTTTTTTTTTGGTGGGGTTCCTATTAATGATGGTTGCTTTTTTTATTTATTATCTTATGGGGCATTCAGAAGTAGAAAAATTGGTGAGTCTTTGAAGGGAATCAATCGAGGATTTTATAGGCTTGAAGCTGAGCAAATTGTAAAGGAATTGTGATATGTTATCATCAATATCGAAAACTTATTGGAAAATGATATGTTTCATTTAAAAGTCATGTTTCATTAAGGTTTAGACTTTGGAGTCCACCAAACTTAGCTTCAGGGAGTTCACTTCACCATTCCAAACTTTGATGGTTCAATTCACATATTTTGAGCTAATTGTATCCTTTTTTCATGGCCCAAAAATTGTTTAAAGCAAATAATTTATTGTTTTTTTTTTTTTTTTTTTGGAGCCCTCTATCATAGATTATGCACAATTAAAAGTGGTTGTGGCAGGAAAATGATCAATAGAGGCATCATTTGTTGCATTTCAATGGATCTCTAAACACAAACTAGGATGTCTGGTATTATTGGGGGGGCATCATTCGTTTATTCCTTCAATATTAAGAGTGCAAAAAAAAAAAAAAAAAAAAGTTATTTTGTTTATGGTACGCTCAACTACACCATCATCTATTTCTTCTAATCATTTATCATGGAAAAGATGCAATGACATGATTCAATCATGACTTCTAGTCATGCAAACTATTGAGGAAGAAGGAGGCAACAAAATCACCAGACGGGGGGAAACGATGGGGAGAAAGAAAGGAAAAATAGGATTTCGGGGGTTTTGTAAGATTTAAGCTTTAAACGAGCGACGACGTCTTCGCTCAATGAAAACTTCAATAAATAAAAAAAAAACGAAAGTGGTCTCATGGGACCACTTTCGTATTTTATGAACTAGTATACGCTTTTTCTTTTAGTGACCATCTAAGGTCCTTTTTCGAGTAAATTCCTCAAGAAAATATGAACGAAGAGGTAGATATAAGTCATTGCATAAAATGGGACTAAGTGGTTGAATATTGAATGAGATAAGAGATAATAAATTGGGTTTGTTTGGTAAAATTACTTATTGTAAAAGAGTAAAGGAGGGTTGAAATAAATTTAATCGGTTGGGGTCTTCGCACCATAGCTCGCAGTTACTTCAACTTGTTTTTTCTCTCGGATAATTACTTTTTGATACCATAATAAAGTAGGGTAAAGCAACTCATTCCTCATTCTCTTTATCCAACCACTTAACAAATTTAAACCATTTTACTTTACACCAATCAACCAAACATATAAAAAGTAATTCATCTATTAATTTATTTTAACCCACTCCTCTTCAACTTTATCCTAATCTAACATCATACTCTTCTTTTATTCCTCCTCTAATTCAAATAAACAGGCCGTAAAGTGAAGATTGAAAACATGGGGCATAGGACTGGGTGAGACCAGACCAGCCAACACTGCTCAGTTAGTCAACCCCATTTCATGACCACTTATGTGGTTGTTGCCATCAAGATCAAAAATCAAAGTCAAGTAAAGTCATTGGAATGTGGATCGTGGATGTTTCAATGCAGAGCTCAGCCGTGTGGAAGAATGGCACTGGGCCTACGGAAAGGAGTAAATGATGATAATGATGGATAGTGATTTTGGAAAATGTTTAATGGTCTAGGAGCAAAAATGTGGAAGAATCTTACTAGTTTTATCCGGTCAAAATTGGCTCCTCCATCCTGCGACTTTTGATGATTCATGATTTGATGGTCACAGGGGGTGGCCAGGTTCGAAATCTGGTTTTCGATGCATTTTTGCGATGAAAAAAATGATCGTCCGACTTTTTCGTACATCACATTTTTTTATTGTTGCAAGAAAAAGGAAAAAAATATATTAATTTTTTTATCAATAGAGAGGACTTCAATTTCCTTTGTAAAGGATACAATCATGATTCTTCTCCCTCGTAAAATGAAAATCCATAAACTGCATAACCCTCTAGCTATAGAGGACGCTTTCTTTTTTCTTGGTGGCCTAGTGGCCAGGAGATGTAAAGGAAAGCTACCCTCTAGGGTTCGTGCAGGGTGTTTTGTGAAGGAGCTCTTCTTTTCAGAATAGTTGTCTGGTGCAGCAAGGCTCTATGCAAAAAAAAAGTCTCAACGTTCTATGGCACAACATAAAAAAAAAAAAAAAAAAAAGGCCGCGGAGAGGGCTACCTAGAGTAGAGTGTGAGCTCTCCCAAAAGAAGAAAACAGCTACATGCCGCCATTAATTTGACGTGTTCCATCGGTCCAGAAAAGTTACACAAACAAGCCCAGAGAGAAATTATTTCAACCATTCCATGGGCCGTGGAACGAGAAGAAAAACACATCTTTCAAAAGAAAAAATCAATGGCCACAATTAACGTAAATATATGGCTTACAATCCAGATGATGAGATAAGAAATGCTAGAGTAATGACCATGTACTTTCCTTTTCTTTTTCTTGGTAAGAGAGATGATCCCATACTTGAAAATGAAAGAACCAAGCAATCTGACCTTAATGAATAGCAAAAGGTCCAAGAGATGTTTTTCTAAAGAAATAAGAAAGGATCTACCATTATCATCGTCATATCTTCATTAATTAGAGTGAAAAAAACTATTCAAATTAACTTGATTATGTGTTTATTTATGACATGTGGCAAATATATCGAGTCTAGCTCATTGGGCCCACCAAAATGCATGCAAAATCATGAGGAAATAGAGATGAAAAAAGCAATGAATGATCTTGTTGAGTGAAAATTGAGGCCCATTTGTTCATTCTATAATTGATTTAGAGACCCAAAGTAAGATAATATTTAACCATGAATGAACTTATTTCTTCTTATATATTTTAATGGTGTATGATGCATATAATTCGACTAAGAGTCCAAATTGAGGTGGGTGTGATAATTTCATGGTAGTCAATAAGCATCAGAGAAAAAATTGGCATTTGGCCATAAGCTGGCCTTGGTGCCCTCCCAAGCTATACCAATAATTGCTTATAGGGTTAGTTTGGCAACTCTACTAATAGAGTCATAAACATGATTCAGATTTTAATTTTAATTATTTTATTTTTAGATTTTCTAATATTTGAATTATATTAAATTAATTTTTTGGGACTTCATCATAAATATGTTGTTTTAATAATTCATGATCATTGTGTGGTGTATAAATGATTGATGTACATACTTTTATGCTAGATCTATGTATTTAGGAATTTCAAAATGATTTTCTTAAATCTTCTACTTTTTCAAAAAATAATTGTTGTTAGAGTATTACTATTACATGAATCTCTTATTTTATAGGAAGTTATGAACAATGATGCATGATATAGATCCGACATGGAGCCATGGTGAAGCAGTCGGAAGCAAAAGTAAAGCAAAAGTACAAACAAGAAGAAAAACTGAGGAACTTGATGCATGTAGAGAAGAAATATTTGGTTCCTCCAATGATAACGATGAAGACCCGGAAATGAGGAGGGCTAAGAGAGAAAGTGTGAAGTCACTTCAGGAGGAGAAAGAGAGGAGAAGAATGCAATATGAAGCAGCCGCTAGAGGTATCCAATGTGAGCAGGGTGGTAGGTCATCCGGACCGGAGGGAGCGAGTTTGCCTTGAGCAGTTAGTCAAAAACAACCCCGTGAAGATCCAGACATTGAGGAGATTGAAAGACATCCTACACATGCACCTCGTAGGCCGGATGTGGTGAGGCCAACTGACCCATTTGCTTAGAGCAAACAAACTTCAAAGTAGCTCTGCGCCATGAAAGCTCTATAGGGCAAGTTTGGTAAAGCAAGAGAACATCTAGTGAGAGCTACTAGGAAGTTTTTTTGGATGGAGGCATCTATCCCAACAAGGCATATTCTCTTTATTTCACCACCATATTAAATGCGGCTGCAAAACATGGTCCAGGTATAAAGGCACCCACAACTTGTGAGATTGGACATGTCCGTGTTGAGAAAGAGTATGAGGAGTTGCAAACTTGGGTACAAACTTCTAAATGGGCATGGAGGGAAAGAAGTTGCACACTAATGTGCAATGGGTGGATGACCATCACACATCATCATCTCTTGAATTTTCTAGTCTACTCGTCTATGGGTACGGTGTTTGTTAACTCAGTTGATGCAACTGATTACATCCAAGATACAAAATATATTAAGAGGTTATTGAATGAGGTGATTAAAGAAATAGGTGCAGATTGTGTAGTTCAGGTTGTTACTGATCAATAATGCTGCAAATATGAAGACTGCATGAATGTTTCTTATGAAACAAAGGCCAAGGATTTTCTGGTCTCCTGATGTGATTTTAAATTCAATCCTTTAATACTGCAAGTGCACAATTGTCTTGCTGAGATAGTGGCAATTACAGGTCGATTCCACAGAGAGCACTACTAAGTTAAAATTTAAAATCTGATTTTTTTTATCAGTGATAATGACAAGAGAGATAATAAGAAACAATAATAAAATTGAGAAAATTCTAGATCTAAAGTGCAGAAATAAGATATGAGAAAAAGCAGATCAGAATATCATGAACCATTAAGTAGTCCCACCATCATTCTATGCAATTTATAAAATAATTTTACCCCAAAAATTCTTTAAATCAGAAACAAATCAATGTTTATGATTCGGATAATTTGTCTATCAAAGTGCACAATTTTTCACAATTTATTTAAGGCAAAAATCTCCCTCACCTAATGAAATTCTGAACTTAACTAAATATCACATATTAATCAAAAATAGATTATCATAGAATATCAATCTAAGAATAATTTATTAAGAAAACGTACGTGATTAAAGCATTGTTCAAATAAAAAAATTAAATAATATAAGTTGTTAATGACAGATGGCAGATTTATTATTATAATCAATACGCAAGAGACAAAAATATCACATAGATTAATGATAAGAAACACTTAACTTCAGCTGATATTCTAATCCAGGGATCTACTCCTCCATTGCAAAAGATGTGATTTTCATTGAAAACTTCATGGCAATTACAATTTTCTCTTACACTCTTCTAACATAGTTCTGGAGCAGAGCTCCAGAATACCCAAAAATAACTCTAATTCTATTAATTAGGAAAAGAAGAGAAAGAGGAGAGAGAGAAAATGTAGTGGACGTCCAAAGGGGGAGTGTGTCTAGTATGCTTCATTTTGGTTCCTTTTATAATTCCTGGTTATCTTACATATACATTGAATCTGGTCGCCTTCTCTGCAGATTTGATTTATCTTCATTGATAAGGTATATCTCTTTATCCTTTTTTGAATTTGAATCAGATGGAAGCTTCTGTAAACCTCTAGATGGCTTGGCTAATCTTCAGATTGGGTCTCACAAGGGATATGCAGCAATAGATTATCAACGGTGTGGATTTAATTGCAATCCCATCTAAAAATTAATATGAAAAATCTCCAGGCACATAACTTTGTCAATTTAACTCCAATTTGCGTAATCTTGGACTCCACGGATATCTACTATGAATAAGCTTTTCAAAGGTACGTAAATTTCATCGATCCAACGGTCGGATTGAAAGTTATGACCATCTGAAGATGAGTTATCCTGAGAAAAATGGAATTAACTTTTAAATTTTGATTTGCAATGAACTCTATTTCTGCACAACTTTCATTTTTGAAAGGATATCAGATGTGGATGATTCAAATTCTTTTTCTTTTATTCCAATCAAACTTTTACTCTTGGAATTATCCTTTAATAGTTTCAAATCTGCAATTACTGCAGACCTTGCCATGTGGGACATTTCATCTATTTGAACAGTAGGCCCTATGAGAAGTCTTCTACTGTAGTTATGACTCTTCAATTGACATGATGAGTGGACCCCTCATTTCATTGATTTGCACATGGCTTGTATGTGGGGTCCACGTGGTGAATTCTTCAATTTACTTCTTTTCAAACTTCAATTTAGCAATGTAGGGCCCAGGATGACTATGTATGCTTGAAAGTGGTTCCGTGACAGAGGCCTGTAATTCTCATTTTCTGCACATTCTAATTCAGCACATCAAACACTGAAAAGCCCATATTGAAGCGGGACCCATCCGGATAGAGTTTTACTCCAACTGGGACTCTTCGGAGAAAAATTGCATAATATTCTAAGTTAATGCAGAAAATATATGAAAAATATGAAAGTTCAGGTTTCTAGGTGAAAATGCATGAAATGATGGAATTAAATGAATAATCATGCAATTCACCAAATAAAACCCCTAATTCATCCTAAAATGATGCATAAATATGCAAATTCATGAACTCAACATCTCCATGTGCAGCACATTGTCTAAATTTAATGCTTGAAAATATTGCAAAAGGAAAAGTCATGGTGCAAGTGATTGGTAAGATAAAGAAAATCACCAATTTTTTTTTATCAATCTTATAGACTCATTTCCATGATGAAAACGTATACAAACAACCATGAACTACTGCGGCCTAGTATCACTAGATTTGCCACCCACTTGATTGCCATCGAAAGTGTTTACAAGTATAGAGAAGGACTTATCAAATTAATAAAATCACGGGAGTTCATAAATTCAAAATGGGGAAAGAGGCCAAGTCACATTACAAAAGAAGTATGTAAAATGAGGCCATGGAGAGATCAAAGTTGGCTACTCAAGCAAATTGTAGATATTATAAAAAGTATTGGAAGATCATTGACGATAGATGGGGACGACAATTGAAACATGCTTTACACACTGCTGGTAAGTGAAGGCTATTTCCTTTAATACTTGAATTGTTGTATTCAACTCTCCTCACTATATTAATTTATCATGGACTAAAATTCATTGGTTTTACACTTACTGGATACTTCTTTAATCCACAATTTACGAATGGACACGTATCTGCTGAAATCTGTTCGGAACTAATTGAAAGACTGACAAATAATATAGATGAAGCAATTTGGGCTACTAATCAGGTAGGCAATAAGCTAATTAAGAGAAAAGGTATATAACATTATAAGTTCTCTAATTTATTTTTCTACGTTAATGTCTTCATATTGACATATACAATGTACGTACTAGAAGCTTTGGAACGACGACTGCACGGAGAGCTATCACACAGGCCAATCTTGGTATTGATTATAATGTCATCTCTATATTATTCAATGACTTATTATTATTTTATTGACTCTAATATCATTTCTATTGCTATTTTCAGCTGAATGGTAGTTGAATTATGGAGGGAGTGCTCCTGCACTAAGGACAATTGCTATTAAAGTCCTTAGTCAAACTACATCGTCTTCTAACTGTGAAAGAAACTGGAGCACCTTCTCGTTTATCCACACAAGACCAAGAGATAGTTTAACAATGCAGAAGCTAAATAAATTGGTCTACATCCACTACAACCTCAAGTTCCGAAGTAGAAATAGAAAGAGAAGACAATTTGAGGATCAAAGGGATTATTTTGTTCAATTAATTTGGACTACATCTTTTCAAAAGAGGATATAGTATCAGGTGAATGGTTGGAGGAACAAGAAGAACCGGTGTTAGACCAAGACCCAGCGTTTGAGGAGTTGATAGTGGAATCGACTGGAGATAGACCTGAGCCAATAAGGGCCTCAGAAAGGATGGAAGACATAAAATTGACAATGCAACAGGGGCGTGCACTTGATACAAGTTAACCAAGGGGAAAGGAGGTGGATGAGGAGAGTGAGTCAAGTATTTCTACTTCATTATCATCAGCAGGAATTCCACCTGACTCTCCCGGGGATGAGGGTCATTATAGAGATGATGAGCCTCTCACTTATGAGACAATTAAACATTTTCCTGGTGCTACCGAGTTAGATCCTCGCCGTGGCTATGTCAGCATGTTGGAAGGACCGAGATAGGGAGTAGTAGTGGCGCGGGCACAGCTGGACAAGGAGTGAGGGAAGGTACTCATGGTCATTATGGGGGTTATGTTGGCCAACAAGGTGCCATGTATGGACAGTATGGGGATTATTCATATGACCTTAATTGGGCACCCCCTTCACCAACACCGATACTTTCTATTGAACATATATTACTTAAGCAAGGAAGGCTTCCCCCACGACTTCCCCAACGACTTATTCATACCCCTCATTGCTATTTCATGTCATTGGATTACAACCAGCCATCTCAATCTACATGGGATCAACATAGTTCATCATCTTATCAAGAACAATCTGAATTTGGTCATGGGTATGATAGTGTTGTACAACAGTATGGAGTATATCTTTTTAACCAATACCGAATAAATGATGATCATGATGATGATGATATCGAGCCTGGGCGATACCCCACTTGGAATTAGGCTGTCAATCTATCATACACTCATACTCATCAGTCTCTACTCTCTAGTCCCCTCTAATTTCAGGTAGACTATGAACCTTTTGATGCCTAAGTGCTTTATGATTTATCTATCTCACTATCATGTTTCAGATCTTAATATGTTATCTTTATGGTCTTGAATTTCACAACTTATTTGTTAATTGAGTTAGTATTAAATGATGATTAATATGTTATCTTTATTTTCTTATATTTTACACTAATAAATTGATCATAAGCATCAATAATGGTTTCATTATATGAAATACTGAATAAAACAGCGAATTACGATACAGACATGACTAATAACTTAAGGTGACTGAGATTTTGATTTATTGTTATTACTAATGGAAAAAAATACTGTTTTCCAACATTTTCTAATATTCTGGATTTTTTTGGATATTTTTGCGAATTTTTTTGGATTAAAAAAAAAATTCACGCCGCGACGACCGTGACAGACCGATATCCGCCACCGTTACCGATATTATATCGGTTTTTCGGTCCGGCAGAGACTGCGACCGAAACCGAGATTTTAAACCATGCCCTTGACCCTCCATCTTGAGATTATGCATACACCACAACAGGAACGTGTGTATTTCTTTTAAGTTTATTTATAAGTAAAGCAACTTTCAATTTTATTAACAAAAATGATAATGATCCATCAAATCTTCTTGTTGGTATGGGGCACCACATATATGCCACGAAAATGTTAGGATGACACCTTAGCAGTTATTTGTCTAGCTTGCAGGGTACCAAGGCTGATCTATGATCAATTCTACTTTCTCATGGGAGTTCAACTCACAACAATGCAGCATCACTGCATTGTAGTATGGTTTAACGCCCTTCAGCATATATGGTGGGGCCTACTTTTTCAAAATTCAAACTAGTTACAAGGCCTAGTAAATATATGATGGGCTTTTGAACCGAGTGTCGGATTTTTCTCATTCAACAAGGTCATTTATAGCTTTCTGCATCATTATTGTTGTAGTAGGCATGCATCGGAGTTGAACCAAATGGCTAGACTCTCAATATTTTCCATGTGTCGCATATGAATTTTTAATCAATGAAGTGATGATGAATGAAAACGGAGGATTATGGTCATTTTCACTACTACTACTAACGGGGATGTTGCTTATAAAAGTGGCAGTTGTCTGCCTTCTTGTTCTTTTGAAAACATCTTTCCACTTTTTTGTCCTAAAAGAAGGTACATGTACCCATCACATTGTCTGGCTCTTTCATTTTGGAAAAGAAAGGAGCTCAGATTCTCTTCTTTGTCCATTTGCTTTATGTTACAAGTCAATTGTAAGTCTTGCAAGTTGTCATTTTATATACAGAAATCTCCCTATATTACACAATCAAAGGGGAATCCAAATCATTTATTAATCCCATCAATCTTCCTTGCTTTTTGTGGACTTATGCTTTCTCCAAACTTGGGTCCAACCAAATGGGCATTATGATCTTAACTCCTTTAGAAGCTATAATATGTTGATACTTTATGAGAAGAATTTTCAAAACATAACAGGCATTAATTAAAAGAAAATTAACGTGGTCTAATACATTTAAGCTCTTGCACACACATATCTCCTTTTTTGATCTATTTGACTTAAACAAGTTTTTTAAGTGTTAGACTCTTAGGGGGAAAATAATTTGAATATCCTCTTGGATTAGCTTTTAAGATATTTTGTCTCCTTTTCAAAAATTAACAAAAGTGTTATGTTTTCAAATAGGTATAAATGTTTAAACCAATCAATTTTTATTTTTTTTATGAATTTGCCCATATAATTGTAGGGGTCCATTTAGCAAGCCCAATCCATTTGAAATAGAGCTTATTCCAATATATCAGTTTGGATAGGAATATTTGAATTAGAATTTTTTTTTTACAAGTTTAAACGTGTGATTCAATAAGAAAAGGCAAACTTGTGATATTGTGTGAAAATTGTATGGGCAAAGTTTCCATATAATAAAACTAATACATACAAAGTTGTCATATGGCAAAAGTAATACTGACAGGCTTGTAGTATGATAAAATTTAAATGGAAAATTTTGTTGAAAAGTTCAAAAAGGGTTTTTAAGTCGTTTTTCTCTTTTATTATTTTATAAATTGCTTTAGACATTCATGTTTATTTCAAAAGATTTCCTTTTTTATTGCTTTTAGAAAAAGAGGCAAAATGTCTTAAACTGATTCAAATAGATGTTCACGTGAAGCTTTTCAAACGGTCCAAAGCACCCTCAGTAGATTTTCCAAACGGCACGAAACAATATGATAAGTTTGCTGGTACAACTTCTACTCTATCACGTTTTTGTATGTACTCATTTAATTATATAACAACTCTGCATTAAGTGTTTTACAAACAAGGATTTTTTTTTTTATATTTGAATCAGACAAATACCAAACAATTCATAGGTAAAAGTGCCTAATTAAAATGACTCTATTTAAATAAATCTAATTGAATTTGCTCTATTTCAAGTTATCGAACTTTCCAAACATGCTCCAACTAACACTCTTGAGACTAAGAAGAATCATAAATATTAAATACAATGAATGCACTTTTATTAACTATTAGCAAAGATTGTGACTATTTATGTTGTACCATTAACTCACATGTGACATTATTGATCTCACTTCTCTTAAGATGGACATGCATCCATGTGATCCCTAAAATAAAAGTTTCATGTTTTAAAAAAGTAAAGTTGTTCCATCTTTAAAGTAGGCAATGTCCTACTAAATTGCTAATTCAACCAATGAGAGCATTCCACATGAGAGAGAGAGACATGGAGAGAGAGACCCCTCATTTCTATCTCTACAATGGGGAAATGGAGTTCTATCTTTACGAAAATCAATTCATTTATCATCTTGTACACAAAGAAAATGTATCATACGGAGCAAGAAAACAATGGAAAACGGGAACTTTCCTTTTCCTTTCCAATGCAAAAATCCAATGTAAAAAGAGGAATCACATATTAGATCCGTGGATCACATAATAATTGAAAGGCAGCCCCCCAATAAGAAATTACAGAAAATACCTTTTAAAATTTAAAATCAGAAATACCCTTGTATAATTTGAAAGCTATATGCATTTTTTCTATATGGCCCTCCAAAAAAAAATATATTTTCCTACAGAATGGCCTCTCTAAGGTAGCAATATTGAGCACCTTCATCTAACAGCATCAATCATCTTATAATCACATCTTAATTCTCTAAATAGTGAAAAAAAAAAAAAAATTCCACACATGTAGCAAAGCTCAAAAGGCCATGGGGAACAGTGTCGTGCCACACATGGTATGGCTGGGTCATGTAAATTTGTCAGAGCCACTCTCACATGACCAAAGAGAATGTAGGACCCACCAAGCAGATAACTACTATTTGCCGTACTGCCTGTTCTAGGTGGGCCCCACACGGCACGAAAAAAGGGCCCGGGAGTGAAACCTTGGGGGCGAAGGAAGCAAGGATGATAGGACCCAAGTTTTATTTTATTGATAAAGTATTAAAGTAAAAGTTTTGGTCCAAGGTGGTGGGACCCACGCACTCCGGTACAAATAACTTTGTCCACAATAATGGGGAGATCCGGACTCACAATAATGGGACCGGGGTTGGGTGTCTTGTCAGCAGTGACGTCTCGAGTTTCGACACAGCATCGAGAGTTATGGTACACCTAGGGGGCACCATTTCTGATGCACTCCTTCAACAAATTACATGCGTACATTACTCAGAAGTCGCTAGTCAGCAGTGCACCTCTGGAATTTGGTTAGGGGAATACTGAATACCTGCTTCCATCAATACATACTCTGTTACTGTAACTGTATGCATTTATGCGTTTGACAAGTGGACTCATACAGTGGGGCACATTAAAGACCGAGTGAGTTATTTTTTGGGAAGAGGATCCCCTGTTTGGTCCAAACAGGGAAATCCTGTTTGGACCAACCAGGGGCTGCCACATGAGGGGTAAAATCTTTTTTTTTTTTAAAAGGGAGATGGGATGTGTGATTTGACATTTTTTTCCCCATGTGGCAACCCTTGGTTGGTCCAAACAGGATTTCCCTGTTTGGACCAAACAGGGGATCCTCTTCCTATTTTTTGTTATATGCGCCGGCTTGGCTGGATTAAGAACAAAAGGACCTCGCACATGATTGGTATTGGAATCATGGCTTGACATGTATCACGATGCAGATCACATAGACTATTTGGCCCACTTATGATCAATTTATTTCCTCACACAACATTACTTAATGATGAACTGAGATTAAATAATAATAATAATAATAATAATAATAATAGTGCCTTAAACTTGAAGTCTATAATAGTGGTGGAATCAGGTAATTTTCCTGAGGGGGCAATATGTGAAAAAAAAAGAAAAATTCCCTAGGAACCATTTGTAACAAGAAAAAGAATGAGTTTCTCCTGAGTTTTAGGAGATTTTGGAAAATTTCCGTGATTGGAGCTCGGGCCAGACTCAAGCCAAGTAAAGCATGACCCATCGAGCACCTTATGCCCTTGATTATATTGATCTTGTCCATGTGAAAATGATTATACATAATTTCGATCAATTAAATATAGGAATTGGTGCCTGCATTATCGTCTAAGCAGTAATAACAAGGGTAAATCTATGATTATACAGCTCATTCTTGTATATTTAGACGGTCAAAGGATTTCACCTGAGTAGGAAGGACAAAAAGGATTATGCAAGGAAACCAACTCAGACGAGAAAATCACATGAGTCTATGACGATCATGCAAAATTAGAGTCCGGATGTCCTGAGCATCTCCCTCAGTGGGATGTCTGGGAATCCCCTCTGGTAACATAACTTCAAATCTTATTTCAATACTTGGACATTGAGGAAATGATCAATATAATATTATATATTATTAATCATATACATTAATTACATTATTAGTCGTGTGCTTAATCTTATAGTAGGCCCAACTTTTAAAATAAAATCTAAAAATATGTCATCCACATGGAAGAAATGACATTCATTTTGAAAAGTCTAAATTATTGATTGGTGGGCCTTACAAAGGGAAAGCATGTTGGAACACTCAAGGATCCGGATCGCGGACTCGCAAAATTACTACCACAGTAGATAGTCATTGGCTCTTGTTCAGCTTTTCCTTGGAAGTCTATATCGACCTCCACAAAAGTTAGACATTAAGACAACTCTCTAGCATGCTCTACATATTGTTTTCAGATCTGAAAGTAAAATATTTTTCAGTGCAAAGAATCATCGGAACCATAATATGGGCCCACTGTAAGAAATGGTTGCTCTTTCTTTACATCTTTAGAAGAATAAAAAGAAATTATATAATGGCACCATTCGTCTACTTTCATTATTTTCTAAATCTGAAAAACAGTGCAACGTTTCAAACTGTATATAAATATATCAGAGTTTAGCGGATGCCTACATTACCTTAAATATTATAATGTACTGTTCATTTCATGGATATTAAATTAAATACGAATGATCTTTATTAGAGATGTAAATGAGTCCTCAATTCTCCGATTACCCGAAGATTCCGACCCGTTAAAAACCGGGTCTGGATCCTTATTTAGGCCTCAATAAATAAATGGGTCCGGATGTTGTTCCACCTTGGTTCGAACTCGTGGACCCGAGACCCAATATATTATCTCAATTTTTGAAAATCTCACCCAAAATCTATATTTTTTTTAATATCATTCTCTACCTAGATCCGGACCAGGATCCAGACTCGTCCCATATATGGTTCTGGTTCAGTTCCAAAGCCAAAAAACTGGTTCCGAAACGGTTCCGGATCCGGGTCCGGTTCCACCTTCTCCTTGATGGTTCCGGTTCTGAGTCCACCATGGACCCGGACCGGAACCGACCCGTTTACAACCCTAATCTTTATGCTTTCCCTTGCCATCAAAGAGGCTATCAGTGGAGGATAACTACTACTGCACCGTAGATTCACTACTTGCTGCAGATCACTCTGTCACAAAATTCCTAGGAATTCACCAGTGTAGGTAACCCGCAACCAGGAGATGCTACTTCCAAGAAGAATTAAGGCCTTTCTTTCCTCCCATCAGCTTTTGAAGCCATTTTTCTATTTAATTCCGGGCAATTTGCACATATAGTATTCAGATTTCACATTTTCGCTCTGGTTATAAGTCATTTTGAAGCACGAAGCAAACATGAATATTCATGGGAACCACAGAATCTCCAAAAGAGTTTTAACAATTAGATCCCAGTTATAACTTGCATCAAAGCTTTCATTTCAGTACGATGAAAAAACACGGTTCTCATATGGGCCAAAATATATCAGTATGTCCCAGCAGTTTAGGTTCCCTCCAAAACAAGCTGCATATCATATCATAATCAGTCATAGTTTGGCTGCATGTAAGTATAAATTTCCAATATGAGTGAAATACTAGCTGTAACGACTAACATAGCAATAAATACTAGCATACAAAAAGTCAAATTTGGCAACCAAATTCCCAAGGAAAAAAATCTCCACATTCCACACACGCATGGAAAACCTCCATTTACCATTTGATAATCCCCAAGGATTTGGGCCATCTCAGATGCAGGCTTTTACTATTCTTAGGTTGCGGGTATAAAATTCTCAAATCTGCAGATTCCTCACATGACCTCAAGAATAATCAGCTATGAAAATCCTCAGTAGGGAAAGCCCTATTCCATGGGCAGTGAGGAATCCTTATATCTGCTGATCCCTCACTTGTTATCAAACGAGACCTAATCAACATGCATTGACCTATTTACAAAGAAAATAGAGAAACTCAACACTATATGGGCCAACATCTTTGATGTACCAGACTTGAGGAATGTCCAGAATCCATAGCAATACAAGTTCTTTTCTTTATTTTTTTGAAAATGAAAAGAACTTTAAACAATAAAACTATGGCATAGCCCGTAGCAATACAAGTTCATTGCTACCTTAAGGCTTGTAACATACTTTTGGAAGATTTTCTCCTGCACGCCTGCGCACTATGCATCAGTGCCATTCGTCATGTACTCATGTGGGGCCAGGTGATTTTTCAGTGGGATCCCACCTTTGGTGACAGTCCAGACACGCGCTCCTTCAAGAGCATGTGCGCATGTGAAAACTTTCCCCATACATTTCTATAAACCAATTTAAACAAGACCCAGCTCACTGATCATTTACTTGAGAATCCATGCAGCAAATCTGAAAATTTATTATAAGCCAACCTGGTGATGATTTGGAGCAGACATCCAAGGTGCGATACTGAAAGTAGTTCCCAACCTAAACATGGAAGAAGTACATTGAATATCTAATTCATAAAGTAGAACTAGATGATACTTAAACGATTGTACAAAGCTCTACAAGTGCCCAGATAGCAAACAAAGTGCTAACATATATTTATTTTTCCATAGACAAGTTGAAACAAGCTACTATAATACAATGAAAATTCTATTATCTTTCTATCTTTTACCTCTGCTGTGGAGACCCAATGTGAGAAATCCAAGGAACAGTTACACCCATTGGGTTTGGAAGAAAACCATGGGGAAATCCGATCCCTAATCTAGATAAATAGTCTAGAGAACATAAGAATAATACAGATACTTCAGATGGGTGCTCTTCGAGATTTAAGAACATCCACTGATCCCTAATCAGGAGTTCCAACATTCGTACACCTCCCTGTCAACGTCCATTTGCTGCAAGGTAAGACCCTGGTAAGGATATTTATGTTAGACACCCAGCAGGAAGTCTCAACATATGCACACAGATACACCTACATGCACAGACAAAGTTCATCAGTTCTGCTTCACATCAAAATACAAAGTTTCAGGCCATATCCATTTATAAGTTTGAATGTGAGCGGCAATGCCAGAAGCTTACTCAAATGAATGAATTTTTCCCTTCTAAGATTATATATGCATGCAAACATCAAACTTTATAATTTTTTTATATATGCACATAAGCATTCAAGGAAGCACGCCCTTAATCTAAAACGATAGTGTTCGCCCAATCCTCAACGGATTCAAGCAAGGACCAGTTACACAAAAGGGAAGTGGCCAAATTCCTCTCGGAACTCAACACCTTCGAGTGGTCTCCTGTCGGAGAGACGCTCACACTCACAGCCATGAGCAAACAAAACATAATAATCTTTCTTGAATAATCATGAACTGTCTCTCCCAATGGAGGGATTACATATTTATATGAAGGGTTGGACATCCCCTTTCCTAGGAGAACTCTACTTTCCTAAACTTAAAAGGAAACTAATTCATTAAACTTGCTTAACAATCAAAATCAAATCAAACTCCTAATTTAAAGACTACTAAATAAAGCAAAACTCTCAAATAAGACTCCCAATTAACTTAAACTCCCACAATAAATTGGCTTGTCCCATTGGGCCAGTGAGCTCAGTCATGTAGCTAGGTAGACCCATGGTTCATGAGTCTCCCTAGCATCAAAGTTCCTTTGGGTTCTTTAGTTGTTTCAGATTCCAAAAGTTACCCTTGTTTGCCTCCATTGTTTTCCATTCAGTTTATTTAAAATTAAAAAAAAAAAGTCCGATTCTGATTTCCTGCAATTTAGTTTCCCATCTTATTTAGCTCCTTTTACTAAAAAATTTTTCCATTCTGTTCATCATTCTCTTCGCTGAATTTTCATTATTACAGCTATTGCTGTATGAATAAATAAAAAGTAAAATAAAAAACACTGCCCCTCTTTCTATTGCCTAACCCATTCCAACACCCCAAAACCACTCAAAATAGTCCCCCATTTGACATAAATCCATCCCAACGGCACCTAGTCATGTTTCTCCAAATTACAGCAACTCTTATCTTGCTGTAACAATTAAACCAAGATTTTACATAGCGGCTGTTCAATACTGATTTTCAGGCCCAAATTGGCAATCTATCTAATAGCCTTCATCACAGCCCCAGTTTTGCTCCAACATTGTACCCTATCCATAACCAACTAACCCCACTCTACCTGAACCCACTTAATTTCAAACAGCACTCTTTCGGAATCCTGCTAAGAACCCAATCAGCCCATTTTTCCCCAATATCCAGCACCCATCAACCATTTTTTTTAGCACCCTTTGGCCCCTATACCTGTCCCTAACGTATCCAGCATTAAACCCAACATTTCAGCCCCATTTGGCAGCCATACAGTATCATCAATTCGACAGTTTTTCAGCCCTTTTCATCACTAAAATTCAGTTCCCAGCAGTTCAGTCTTTCTTTTCGCCTCCAGTTTTACTTGCATCACATCTTGAGTCCTGTACCTATGGAAATTCATAATGACCATAAGAAGCAGGTCATTACCAAGGCAAATTCATTGACTAGAAATGGGCTCAATCCTACATCTTTGACCATGACCAAGAATAACCTTGGAAAGAAGTTTGAACGCATCATGGAAGTTTTAGAGTATTAAGATATTCCACATAAGTAAGAATGTTTCTCAACCAAAAGCATTCACTTCCATATCACAAGATTACACAGAAAATCCCCGTTCAAGCCAAATGTCGATAAATGACAAAGGAAAGGATTCACAATGTAAAAGGAAGGTTATAATTTGTCCCAAGTGTGGCAGAAAGGGGCGTTATACAATTGATTGTCCTAACGAATCAGATTGTCTCATATGTGGTGGAAACGGACATTACATGGCCAAATGTCCTACTAAATTGGCATGCAAAGGAATTCATCATATTAAAAAGGCTGATCTAGGATGAAAGTGCCACGGCAGAACAATTGATAAAAGAGATGAACAAGGAAGACAAATAAAGAGATTTTTACAAAAGAGGCCCTTGTATTTTCATGAAACCTCAAAAAGGCCCTTGCATCTAAAATCCCCCTTGACTAACAGTCAAAACTTTACAATGAGCAACTGCTTCCTTCTTCCCTCCTTTTTTTTCATTTTTGACGGATTTTCCCCATATAAAGAAAAACTCAAATGAATCATTCCTTGAGTTCAACATTAAAATATAATTTTACCCATTAAATTCAACCAAAGAAGAAAAAAAAAAGAGATGCATTGGGACACGGAATGCACAGATGGGTGATGGTCTTTCCACGTCCACCCTTTTATTTACCAGGAATGAATATGATTTTTTTTCATCTAGGGGGCCCACTTTCATTAAAGTGATTTAGAATGTTGGTGGGCCCAACTTAAGAAACATAAAAGAAAATGGTTGGTTGACGATTTTCTTAACGATTAAAAGCAACATATGAGAAAAACGGTGGCACTTCACTAAAAGTGGGTCCAAGCACCTTCCATAGATCCCTCTATTTCACTATTGATGATGATTTAATCATAAGATGGACCATGTCTGATAGCCCGTGCGGATATTTCTCTTTAGTAGTTCTCTTTTAGCACATTTTTGGCAGTAACCCACCTGATGAGTAGACCTAACTATTATGTACAACACATTGATGGTGGGGCCCACCATATGATCATGCTAGATAATTCATGTTCAATGTCGGCATGTTCATGCAGTTTTGCCCACTTTTTCCAATGGAACCCACCTACAATTTAACCTAGTGCTACAAAGTGGGCCTCATAAATGAAAAGTGTCAGGTTTGCTCCTTGTAAATAACCAGCTGGGAAAGCCAATCTGCCCATCCATCCATACCTTCAATTGGTCTCTTTATGATTTACCAAAAAAAAAAAAAAAAAATGATTTACCAAAAAAATGGACTCTTTATTTTTGGGATGGATCTATATGAGCAAATTTGTATTTATTACTGTTAACTAAGGGTAACTCATTTTCCTCTAGGGTACATCAGTCAAAAATAAACAAGGGAGAGGTACGAAGCAATCAGTTACTTATTCTACAGTTTGACTAGGGCTTTTAGTAAAAACAAAAAACACGGTCCTTTTTGAGGTTCAATGAAAGCACAGGGGCCTTTTTGTAAAAAACTCACAAATAAAAACGGTTCGTGCTGCTTATGCAATGGACTGTGAGGCTTACACTTGGTGCTTTGGATAATCGGAATGTCTTGCCTCACACCTGACTATTTTAAAACATTGGTTCTATTCAACTATGTTTGCCAAACAATGTAATAGGAGGTTATATAGAATTAGAGTTGTGCACATAGCATGCATTGCATACTATTTACAAGTATCAAGTGCCCATACCAGAATGAATCTATGTATATATTGAGGCAAGCTAGACCATGGGTCGACCAACCCATTGGTCCCAGTCCATAGGCCCGATGGGACATCCATTTAATTAGGAATCTTATTTTGAGAGTTGATTTATTTAAAAGTATATAAAGTTAGAAGTTTTATGTAATTTAGATTCTTGAGCAAGTTTAGTGATTCAGTTTCCTTTATTGTTTAGGAAAGTCTTGGTGTCTAAGCTACAAAGAGGATCGATCCTACTCTATATATATGGATGGACATCCTCATTGTAATTCATGCTTATTTCAATTAACCAAAGATTTCTGAGTTTTATCTTCAATTATTGTGTTTCCTATTGTCTTCAATGTGCCCTAGTGGCCGAATCCATCTTTGAATTTGATCAATCCCTTAGGAAATTAATCTATTTTTCAATTGAGGGACTGGGGCTGCGCCATATATCCAAAAACATTCAGGTCTAATACTTTTTTCCACATGAATTCCATATGAAATAAAGTTTCATTTTGCCATTGTTATTTAAGTATATTTTCTACCATTTTGCAGATTTAAGGCTTATATATGGAGTCTTGTATGTTGTTTTAAGGACAAAGATGTACTTAATAGTCAAAACCCGGTCATCTCGGCCAAATCAAGACAAGCAAGCCAAATTGTGAGTCAACCACATGGGACAACCAAGACTCATCTAAACTGAGTTCAACCTGATTCTATCACCAATATGTGACCGGTTTGAGCTGTTTCGGTCAGGTTCCTAATCAGCCCGCTGGTTTGGAAAACTATCCTGGGAAATCTCTAAAGGTATGTTTGTATAGATCATCTTCCATGGAAATTGAAAACAATTCCCAAGGGAGAACAATTTTTCATCGTTCCATGTTGACAGTTTTCATACGTTACATTCTCTCAGGTGAAAACATTTTCCGCAATTTTTGTGGAAAGCAGGTTCAGGGTAGAGGACCATCTTTGCAATCATGCACAAGATGTAGAAACACATTTCACAGCAGAAAATATTCACTGCACCAAACAATAGAAGCTAAAATGTAGAAAATGATGTCTTCAGCTTCCATTTCGGGATAAAAAGAAATCACTAGGGAATAAGATTAAAATAAAAATGTCACCGCAAAAATTCCATAAAGGTTTTCTCCTATGTTTTGGCAAATAGAAATCACATTCATTTGCACATAACTACACAAGTGTTCAAGGCAAGGAGCAGGCTCCTATATATCAATTAAGACACTACCAACTGATTATCAGGAAAAGTGAAAAAGTACGTCAACAAGTTATAGATCAACCAAGGTAATAAGAATTATCTGCCCATTCCAAGTAAGACAGCACAAAAAAAAGGGGGAAACATTTCCATAACAGTATTACCTATTTGGAGAGAACACTCATGAGGTCACTTGAAGAATATTGCAGCAGCATGCCCACTTTTGCACCCTCCATAAATTCCATATTGAGCTCTTGCTTCACCAGGTCTCCTCCATTTTTTGCACCAACCTTGACGTGGCTACGCTCTTCTGCAGGTAACTCAATGTCATCCACTGCAAATCGACTGGGAATGGACATCCCTTTACCAACAAACCCTAGATTTCGACCACGCCCCTGATCAGTTACAATGCCTGCCTTTATGCCATAAGAATCCTGAATCTCACATATGTTGGACATGAACCCCGACAGCCTGGAAGAAGGATTGATGGTCGTGGCCGGAGTTTGCACTCGCCAACCCGTGCTGCTCTCAGCACAGACCGAGGAAGACAACAGTGACGAACAAATTGATGTGTCTGGGATTGAGTACCCATTGAGCACACCCACATTCTTGAAATCCCCATCTGGAACTTGCCCACCACCCAAAGATACATTATTTGATTGAGATGGGAGTGTACTATAGTTGACAGCAATGGTGTTGTTAATAAAACCAGAGTTCTGATTGATGGGCACAGGAATGCTTCCAGACTGGAACCCATTTGATGAAGAAGGAACTACAAGACAAGAAGGCTGTACATTGATGGTGTGGGGGGATTCTGGCAGTGTGGATTGCTGCTGCTGGTGCTGCGGTAATGCCTGCACATGCATGGTACTGTTCTGAGTATCAAGCCCACCAATGTTCCCTGCAGGGCCCAATGCACCGAGGTGGTTGGGTGCCCATGCTGTGTACCCATGCGGGATATCATCCACTGTTATTGTAGGTTGAGGAAATTGTTTAGAAACATTGGATTGGCATTTTATTAAAGGCTGGCCAAATGCCACCCCTCGCTCAACCGGAATACACTTGCCTCCCTGTAATGATGCCTGTAAAAGGAGTGGCTGATCCATTGCAGGCAACACAATGCTGCCTGTTGGTCTCCCCAGGAGCTCAGCTTGCAAGGCAGCTAGCGTTTGTGGGGGGATTTGGCCTGAGGCTGCCAAGGCTTGGATCTCGAGTCTGCTTAGCGAACCATGTTTGCCATTTGGTTCAGGAGGCCCACAAAAGGAACCAGGGATTCCACTCTGGTGTTGAGTTACTCCACTTAGTCTCTTCAAATAAAGTCTGAACTTCTGCAATTCAAATCAAAATCACACTTTTAAAATGTGAATATAGCTTACTACAGTAACATATTTATAATACTCCAGAAAAAAGTGCAGCAGCATTTCATATTTTTATTTCAGATGACAAAAGGCCTAACTAGTACACTGCAGTAGTAGTTATTATAATAGGGAAAGGCTCTCATGAGACAAATGTTTTATGGATCCCCCATTTTTAGATGCATGGGACCCCCTTATGATTAATCCAACCCCCATCATACTCACTACTCCCCATGAATTGGCACCAACCCAAATTTGACATACATCCAATTCTTACTCACAGTTGGATTAAAATCCAAAAAAATGATTTGCTCTAAAACCACTAAACTTAAGGGTCATGGATCAAGGGGCTAGGATGATTTATTGTCATCGATATTTTGCATGCCACTGGGTCTTGTTGAGATCTTTCCATTCCCTACATCTCTATAACTGGGGTGGCCCCACGCGGGCCACAAAAAAGTTGTCTCTCACGGTTGTCTCATGAGAAACATCCTCATGATAGTTCTTTCCATTATAATAATAGTATTATTGTTATTGTCATTATTATCGTCGGTTCTCTCCTTGATAATATAGTAGTAGTACTTATCATGAATAGCATAACAATTTGTATACGCAAGTATAAGTCGTGGCAGCAGCAGTCCAACCTTACTTCCTAAATAGATGCTTTCCTGAATGACCATTTTACATGAAAATGAACTCATTTATAACCATTGGCAGATTGAGAAAGAAATCTCCTAGTGACGAAAAGAATCAAACCTGTAAGTGACTTGCAACATTTTCCCTGGTTAGGCCAGGAACATTCATCAACTCCAGAATTCTCTTGGGAACAGCTTCTGAATGAGAAAAAAAAAAAGTGAGAACTGAAATGCAGTGATAAATTTATATATACTATCTTTAACACTTTTTTTAAGAAGCTGTCTTTGATGCATAATTTAGATATGGTGAATATCACTGAGTACATCTCTAGGAAAGTATCTACCAATTGCATAAATGGAAAAACATAATAAAAGAAGACATTAAAGAGAACATTCAAGATTCATACTGTCAATTCCAAGCTGGTTTACAGCACTGACAAATTGCTGATGGAGCTCTACTGACCATACAACACGTGGTTTCTTTGATGTAGAAGGGTCGTCGTTATCCAGCTCACCATCATCTTCATCTTCTTTGGTGTCCTTCCTTCTTTTATGAACTTTCCAACTGGCATCCGTTCCTTCATTGACAGAGGAAGCATACTCAGCATCATCGCCCAGTCGTCTATGTCGATCAGCATCCTCAACACTACCTGAATGTTCAAGTTCTTTATTCTCATTCCATTTTTTTCTAACAACATGCTGCCATATATTCTTCAATTCTTCCATCCGTACAGGTTTAATCAAATAATCACAAGCCCCATGTTTAATTCCATTCATTACAGCACTGGTTCTCCCATCAGCAGACATCACTGCAGAATGAAGTCTCAAAAGTCAGTTTATAGAAAATAAAAATTACTGACTTCTGTTTTTTTATTTAAAAAAAAAAAGGCAGCTCACTGATAACAGGCAAATCCATTTCCAGCCCAACAAGTTCAAGCAGCTTAAACCCGTCCATGTCAGGCATATGAACATCACTAATCACCACATCGTAACCTCCTTTTTTCTCGCGAAGAAGAGACAAAGCACTTTTAGCTTGGCTGCAAGTTGTAACTGGAACAAATAAAAAAAGGGGGGATCATCAGATATTTGGTAGGCCACATACTTCCTTAAAAGTATACAGGTATAGGAACTTCTGCAGACACCTCTTTTACACAGCAATTTTACTACATAAAGGAAAAGGTTCATTAAGTTACTGAAAAAAGTGTCATAAATACAACAATCCAACTTAGAAGCACAATCTTCAACAAAGTGCCAACTATCTTCTTAGCCTTTCTCAAGAGGCATCTGTGGGGCTTCCATCCTGAGCTTATGGGTCCTACTCCCTAGTACCTATCAAGGTGGGTCAAGAAACTATTCTATGGCTCCACATAGATCCTTGTCAGTTGTTTCACTATTTCCCAAAACCACTAATGTTCTTTTCATTAGTCATATTACAAACTCTTAATACTTAAAATGTTGGCCTTCTCGTTGTGTTTTTCACTGCCTGAAACAGGTGGAATCCTCAGGCATTGGCATGAGGATAGAAGGCAAAATTTCTTTGTTGGTCAGTCAAAGCTGAAAGTGAATAAAGAGGGAATCTTGTTAGTTGTTGTCTCTCATCCCTTCTGCTGCTCAGCCTTCACTCCATCACATAACCAGAGTTTGCATGATCGTTCGTGAGAATACTACCAAGGTTGAAAGGCAGCAAAGAGCATTTACCCTCAGTGGACCATTCCCCCTCGATACCTTGGAAATTATCACATTTAGAGGCCAAAGTGAGGCTGCAAAGTGCTAACCTAGGCTCCATGCACAAACTCAAACCCATACTTTTGAGAGTACTGTATAAACTTCAACATCCAACCTCATGGGATCATGCCCATCTAACCAATAAAAACATCCTGTCAACCATTCTGAAACCTACATCAAGCCATCCCTTGTCCTAGATGGAAGCCACTTCTCCAAACAAAAACTATAATTTCTTCTACAAAACGGAGACTAGACCATGTTCCCATCATCAATATAAATGCAACACTGTAAAGGACACAAAATAGCATCAAACCACCAAAGAAGTACATATTCATAAGCACGGGCATGCAGTTAACTTGTAGTAAAGAGGTGCATCCGATGAGTAAAATCAACTGGGATGGATTCTAAAAGACATTACAACCAAAATGAAATAATTGCATATGGAAAATTAATAGGTTCCAAGTAAACCGTCGTGGATGACACTTGCCCCTCGAGTTGGCAAGCTAGATCCAGAGAATCCATACCACAAACTTGATTTGTTTGATCAGCCTTTGGAGATACCGATAGGCTAAATATTAACAGACAAACACAGAAGAGAGATATGCCTATCAACTGACAAACATAAAACATCTCCACATCTGCCAATGTCCGACAAATCTATACACATAGGAAATACAATATGCTACGTGCACTGGATCCACAAATGTCGGCAAAATCCGTAGATAATCATTTCCATATCAATTAAACAACCTGTAAATGAGACTCCTCTATATGAGCTGAAAGACAATAAGCAAACATTGAACAGAACACCTTAACACTTACTAACATATCAATGCTATGAATATGATAGCACTACAGAGAAAAGCGTCATGCCACAATAGAATGAGTTAACATATCAAATCTCAGCCCTAACCCAAAATTTCAGTTCCTCCACATAAATCATAGTTCATATCAAAACTCTGCCCTAACCCTAAATTTAAGTTCCTCCACATAAATCATAGCTCACATCAAATCTGAGCCCTAACCCTAAATTTCAGTTCCTCCACATAAATCATAGTTCTACGAGTAGTTTAAAACCAGAACAAGCAAACACAGCCTCAAATCTCAAAATCAGAGCTAAATCAAACATGAACACACCTTGATAGAGGCATTTCCGAAGCATCTGTTCCAAAATCCTCAAGCACGCGGTATCATCATCCACAACGAGGACTCGCAGCCCCACGGGGAACTTATCAGGAACGACGCAGCCCACCGAACACGCTCCGTAACTGTTCGCTGTGCTCAGACTCGAAGCCGGCAGCTTCTGCACGGTCGCCATAGCCGAATGCTGCGAAAACAAAACTCTTTTTTTTTTTTCTTCCAATGCTCTCAAGCCTTCTTCCTCCTTACTCTAAAGAGATTACAAGCGTCAGATCCTTCACAAAGGCCGATCTTTCCGCCGATCTCCATGGCCAGACCCGTCAATTCGACTCAAAACCCTTTCTAACTGGATCTTCAGCCAGATCCACAGTACCAGACGTTGCACAAGCCAGAAATCAATCGCTTCCGCCTCAAATCGACTACGAAAACCCTAGAAATGATCTATTGAGTAGATTTGATCACCGATTTCGTCCAGATCTGAAGGAAGTAGCTGTAGCAGCGCCGATTGGAAGCGCTTCTTAATTATTTCTCTCAATCTCTGGCATTCGGGAAGGGATCTGAACGTTCTAGAATGAATTCGATCGGAAATCGAATTGAAAACAAACGAGAAGGGAGAGGGAGGGAGGGAGAATTGAATATGCGAAAAGAGGACGGCTGAAATGAGGAAGCGAGTAGCGGCAGTGCAGAGGACACGCCATTAAAGTTGTTCGTGCAGATGTGTCGGTTTGTCGCGATGAACGCACGAACTTTCGTTGCGGCCATCGTACCGGCCTCTGGGCCCCTGGCTCTGAATGGCCTAAGGCCGAAACGGGTACGTATCTGCCGATTCGTCCTTATGAAAGAAATCGCTCACGTTCTCTCAGTTTTTAATTGGGATTCTTCAATCACGACCGTCCACCATCGTCGATTGTAAGAAAAATGCTGTTCAACGGTCTTGAATGACGAACTCAAATCCCCTGGTGCAGCTATTATACAAAACTACGTAAGACCCGCACAAACTCCATTTTGAAGGCCTACCGTTCAAAATGAATTTTATCCTCTGAAACTTAAATTTTTATTTCAACAGGAGTCGGTCCCACGATGAGATTAAATATATAATTAAAAATGTGATTGGGTGAAGTAATTTTTATCATGTGATTAATTAGACGGCGGGGTATCTCTAGAGAGAATGAGATTCTAACTGAATGGTTCAGATTATATCCATGTGGGGCCCGCAACGGAGCATGTGGTACATGGCTCCCGTGGGGGGTTGTTGATGGACTGTTTGCGAGTCGCAACGAAGGAAGGGAGTCCGTCGCGACGGACAATAAAATTTCTGTTTTTTAAGGGTGCTGTGCTGTATCTGTAAGGAAGAGCAGCGATGGACGACCCCACGCAGACACAGGTGTGGAGCCGCGCGCTGTTCCATCACTGGAAGGAGGGAAGGAAGAGCCAACTCTCCCACTATCCCAAGGGTCGTTACGGACTCGTCCTTTTCTATCATTCTGGTCGGTCTCCACTTGGCCCGAGAATTTCTTTTCTTGCTTTTCCTTATTTTCCCAACTGGCAGGAACTGGTCAGTGACTCTAATCCATGTAATATGTGGAGCCTTATCAGGTGATGGCCCACCCCTGTTAGGATTTAGGATGGATCTCCTGGGTGTGTTTGTGCACAGCCTATTTTTCCTCTTCAACGAAAGCTACTTTCTCACTGAGGGGTCGGAATCCGATCTAGTGGGGAAAACAGGTGAACACAGTTACACAATGCGCCAGAAATTAAGAAGATGGGAAATTGTCGCTGCACCAAACAATAGTGGGAAAGGCGCCGGACCTGTCTCCACCAATTTCTGAGAAAATAGCCGACGCACAAACTCACCCCACGCGTTGAGTGGAGCTCGCTGAATAAATATTCAAGACACTCACTCTATTATTGAGGTCACGTTAAATTTTATTCCAAAACAAGTTGATCACCACCAATATTTCTCATAGCATCACATTATTAATGAGAAGCTTCGGTGGGACAAACTTGTTTTGAAGTAAAAATTTGATGACAACCCGTATAAATGGTGGGCTTTTATTTTGAGTAGTTCTTATCGTACTTAAGTGGGCCTAACTATGGGTTTCACGCTTCCACTCTTTGCACCACCAAGGGAAGCTTGAGTGGGAGACTGATGTGTGTTAATTATTACATATTTTATCCCTCATTAGTCCGACTTTTATCAGCATTTTATATGTATATCATTTCCTTTATACGAAGATTTTATCATTCTATCACATTAACAGATTATCGGATTATCATGTATAAATACGATTATTTATAAAGCATTTTATGTAATTTTTCTTATGTAAGTGGATCCCGCGGCTACCCCAACCTCCTCGTTAGTGTTCCAAGGCATCAAGAAGAGATTTCAATAAAAGAAGTTACATAAATAAATCTTATGAAGAATTAAAGAATTTCAAAATAAGAGGATAAGATTTTAAGAATAAAATAAGTCATTTTCTAACACAAAGGAGTAGTCCAAAAATTGCATGCTCTATACTTTTAGATTGTAATTAGGATTTTTTTTTAACTAATTTAGAGAGAGTGTGTAATTGAAGATTATTAATGAAGAGTTTGAGCTCTTTCTTGATGTTTAGTAGCTAAAGTTCTTAGATTATGCTCTCCTTTTAAAGCTAAGTAATGTGATTAGTTCAATTACATATATATTTTAGTTTAAATTCGCTACTTGTGCCTTGATTGATTAGTAAATTTTAGTTTTAATTATGCTAATATCTCTTATTTCTCATGCTCTATCTCTACTTAGATAATCTCAATTGATGCTTTGCGGTTGGATTAAATTCTCTCACATAGCATGATCTAGAGCTCTTATATTTGGTCCTTTATAGCTTGATTTTGATGATTGATTTTTAGGTAGCTAGATGATGATCTAAGATCTTTGCCTTTTATTTTCTTTACTTTGATCTTTATTGGTATATTATCCAATCCAATTAGGTAAAAGATTGCTAATTAGATAATAGATTTTGGAGTTGAATTAGAACATACATTGATTGGATTAATTACATACTTAGTGGATTTTAGATTGCCTAATCTCTATTTATATTATTGTTAACATGAACCCTTGTTTTAAAATCATATACATTTTATACCACTTATTTTAAAATTATATACATTTCACACCACATCTTCACATTAAATCTTCAATTTTCACAACCATTTATCCACTAGTTTAGTGTAGTTTGTTAAATCTTATTAATTTCATATTTTAGATTGTTAGTTAGAGTAGTTTAGTTGCTATTTTAGTTTTAGTTCACATTCCATTTAGTGTAATTCTATTTTTCACACGTAGTTTAGTAGTCTTAATTGTTCGCTTCAATTGTCTATATTAGTCATATCTTAGTTCAATTCTACTTAAATTGGATTCATTGCTTGTTCCATCTCTCTCCGTGAGATCGATAATCCGGACTTTTTAGTTATTTACTACTTGACGACACCGTAATTTTACGGTTAAATGTTGCACATCTAAGTGTCGATTAGAGATCAGACGGGAAGTCTGGACCGGTAATGAAGTTATAATTAATATTCCAACAGCACAAGTGGAAAGTGCCCAATAAGATATTCTGAGGTGAATCCCTTTCTTGATGGGGCCCACTTTTTCCATTTTATGATGGGTCGTCTTCGTTGCTGCAACGGTTAAAAATTAGATTCACTAGAATGGACACCTGGGGCCTGTTTCTTTCATAGAATTTCTTGAATTCATGTCTGGTGCCTATCTGGAATTCTCAAATACTAGAAATTTGAAATGCTAATAAATTCTGTCATTTCTGAATTTCCTATTTAATTTATGCCTGAATTTCTGCCCGAGAATTCCTGAATTCCTGAATTTCCTAACTAAAATGATTTCTAACTAGAATTTTACTCCCGTATGCATTGTTTAAATACCAACTTAACCCATCAATGTATTTTTTACAACTCAATACGCAAATGTGTTTAATACTAATGAAAAAATGTAGGACTCAATGTTGGGCCCACTTTCACAATTCAAGAAGCAAAAAAGAAAAAAAACATAATCTATGCAAACTATAATCATGCAAAAGCTAATCACATGTCCCTAAGCCAAAAAGTGAGTCCCATTCCTGGAATGCCAACAACCAAACACCGAATTCAGTATTGGTTATTTAGCATCGAAACAACTAAAATGGTTGAATGAGTTTTACATTCAAACCACGTCTAACCTGCTAAACATAATATAGATCATAAATAGATATAGAACCATATCAAACCTGCTAAGCATAATATAGATCCACATCAAACCTGCCAAACACAATTTAGATAATAAATACACACAGAACCACATCAAACCTACCAAACATAATATATATCATAAATACACATAGAACCACATCAAACTTGCCAAACATAATATAGATCAAATGCAGTCATCTATAGGTACTAAAGTCTTCATAACCATCCACACAACATAATGTGGTAATTACAATCATCCAAAAGTAAATAGTTTTCCTACAACCATCCATCACGACAAAATAAGTAGTAATTTGTTCCTAATCATCAAAAGATACTACCATCCATTTTCATCAAAATGCAAACTTCTGTTCTGTTTAGGTTTTAACAAAATTCATGGGATGTCAACAAGATGAACCTTGATTAAAGCTCATCTCCGACCATTCAAACTTCATGTCATCACCCAAACTCATGAATGTCACTGCAGTTATGTAATCACGAACAAGGAAGTTAATTATTGCCATTTTCATATGTCGCGGTATGCTCGCAAGCGAAATAACAACTACTGCAATCTTTGGAATTATGTTGTCATGCGGATTCATTTGGTATGCAAGAGCATAAACAACATTTGCAACCCTATCAAATGTTTCTTTTACTTCATCACTCATCTTGAACTTATGCTTCTTGTTGGACCTGCTTGTGCCGGTTTGTTTTTATGGGATGGATGTACGCCTTGATGAATTTATACTAAGCTGAGGTAGATTAGGCTCATCCATATCATCCAATCCATGTGGCTGGGTCCCAAGAATCTCATTAATGTTTTCTTCATCCCAATTATATTATAATCTTTACTACAAAACATCTCATCACATTCACATAAAAGAAATATGCATAAAAAATGCATAAACAACCAAAAAACCCTTACAAAAAAAGATATAGAGACCCTCTTTGAGATCTTTGCCCATCAAACTATGATAAAATGACAAGCACTAAGACTTGCAAACTTTCTACTGCTCCATTAGAAAATTCTGTGAATGACGGGTGAAGAAATAGTGGGTCATTGATTTAAAATACAAAGAACAACGGGAGTGAACAAATAAACACATGAGCAGTTCGCAGGTGATCAAAAGTCTCACTGAAGTAAACATTGATTCATCTTGAAATTCTCTTTTTACAGATCATAGCCCACTGATGGATTTCTCCGACTCGAAGGATGCGTGTTATATCACCTTTGGCTAGCAATAAAACCTCCACTCAGCAGTTGTTCAGCCAAAAAACACAATTGTAGCATTCGCCAAAAGTATCAACAACACAAATCAATCCATCATCCACATCATTATGCAATCATCAAACCCCAAGTCTCAAACTAGAAACACAAATAAAAAGATCAAGCACATACATCATCAGGCAGGAAATTAAAAAAAAAAAAAAAACCATGATTTTTTTTCTAAGGACTGTGGGTTGGTAACAAATGACCTATTTGTATTGCTAACCATAATAGTAATCAACATGCTGTATAGTACTCTTATTTAAAAGATAAATCAACCCAGAGACTAATTAGTTTTTAACAAAGGCATTTCATTAAACACTTTACCTCCTATACAACCTGCCCTTAAATCCACTAAAATCAGATTCAAAAATAGTAATAAAACTTCCATGCTACATTAGATTCTTACTACAAAACATCTCAACACATTCATATCAAAGAAGTAGGCATCATCCAAATGCATAGAACAACCACAGCCCTCACTTACGCTCCTTGCAGTTCTCTTTCAGAGTTTTGCTCCATTTTATACTGTATTGATTTGCCTCATACTACAGATTTCCTCCATTTATCATCCTACACCCGAATCCTCAACATGCTAGAAAATAGACAAAAAGGAAAAGAAAAAGAAAAAAAAAACGGAGAGCTGGTCTCTAGAGATTGTTGCCAGGAAATGGAGAAGGAAAAAAAGACAAAAAACATAGATCTAGTTCTGGTCATTGGATCTAAAGATTTTTTTTATAGGAAATAGGGTAGCAAAGAAAAACCATATCTGGTTATGGCTTCTGTCATCGTTCTCCATCGCCATTTCCATCTCCAAATTCCAAACCCTCTAAAAAAAACATACCAAAACAGAATGACAGAAAGAGGAAAAAAATCACAGTAATAATCTACAGGAGTAGAAGAGGAATAATTTAACCTCCTTTCTCCTTGCCATGGCCTGAAAATCAAGATCCCTTGTGACCGTTTGGGTGCCGGAGCTAAAATGCAAGAGTCCCTAGAATTCCTGCCATCGCATGTTTTTTGGAATGCCCGATGGAGATATGGGAATTGGGAATACTAGGGTTTTAGCATTTGCAAATGCTGAAATTCCTGAATGCCAGAAATTCCACTAAAGAAACATGGAATTTCTAACATGAATTCCGGAATTGCCAGACGACCGAAATTCCTAGCAGAAATTACAGGAAAGAAACGGGGCCAACAATTTTGATATTTTGAAAAACTCCCATACATAATGTGATTTTTTTGGTTTTTTCTTGTTCATGACCAAAAGAGTTTTTTATATTTTACAAGATAGAAGCCCTCAAAGGAGAATTTTCTTATTCTACTATTGGTTTGGGTGATATGTATCTATGAAGGTGTGGTCGGGTAATGGGCCCATTTGTTAAACATTTTGGTACTTTTTTGAATTTTAAATTTTGGTATTTTTTTATTTAACCCATCTTCTTTTCGTATCTCTTAATTTGAACATTCACTTAATTCACAAGTGAATTACACAAACAGACCCATAAGAGATTGCAATTTATTAGTATTATTATTATTATTATTATTATTACTATGGAGCACATTTCAGTTTACCTGAGACTTTTACTGATTAATGTCAATTATAAGGTGATGGCACAATAAGAAAAGTTTCCCTTTTCCTTTTTCTTTCTCTTTATAAAATAAAAAAGAAAAGACAAAATTTTCTCATAATAATGGGGGGTTTCCCAAATTTTGCCCCCTGATGTTTGCCTCGCACGAGACAAAGGAAAGAACAAGAGTACGCCGTGGTTCTCATATATAAATTAATCTTTTTAATGTAACTCAATGAAACGGTAGATGATTGGAACGACGATAAGAGGCAATTTGCCTATTAGGTTTAGACTTTAGCCCAACCCAAGTAACATCTTAGAAAAAGATACTCACGAGCTTCTATAAACTAAAAAAACTTTTAAAAACTGAAAAAAAATAATAATAAAGACCTTTTGAATTAGGTTCAGTTTGGCATGTCTAGAGAGGATAAGTCTTTAGAGCGTAATTGGTTAGAGGATATTTGAGAGTTCTTGTATGGTGAAAATGTGAATTCTATAAAAGTCCCATCCCAAGTGGATTTAAAAATTCTCAAAGGCTCCTAAGCATTTTGAAAGTTGGACAATTAAAAACTTAAAGAGTTTGCAAGCCAGAAAACCCTAGAATAGTTGGAGAGTTTGCAAACCAACAAAACAAACTTTGAAAATTGGGGACGACTAGTAACATGTGGTCATAAACCCCAACAATAAGAAATTTGGATGGAATTCTTGCAAATAAATATGCTCATGTTAACTTCTACTTTTATTTACTTGTATTGAATATATACGAAATTATTGTTTATTTAAGCACCACTCAGAAAGAGGTGATGGGTGAATGATACAAAATGAGTAGTGAAGGATATAAACAGCCTAGTAATTCTTCTTGTGGGGCCACTACGTAAAAACTTTTTTGTGAGAGCCCGCATATGAAAAATGCTCAATGTTTTTAAAATACATAATAGCTTTTTTGAAAATTTTGGAAGCTCATATGTAAAAAATTATAAAAGTTTTTGGGGGAAAAAGGGGCTGCAAAATTTTTAAAGGGGCCCTTATCCACGCATATCTTCTCCATCGACGGCACTCGGGATTTATCATGGGTCAAACACATCCATGGCAAGGCCACTTATCTTCTCCATTTAACACACCCAAGCGTGCTAGTTTGAGAACACAAGATGGTCGAGTTCCACGGTTCAAGACCTAGGAAGTCTGACTCAATTCGAAAGGTTACCATGTCAGCTAACTTAGGTGATACAGGCTGAGTACACAATACACATACCTGGTCATTTGCCCCAAAAAAAAAAAAGAAAAAAAAAACTGGCCACCTTGTCAGACTCAACTACATGGACGGCGTTACGTTTGACTCTCAAATCAAAGTGAGTCATGAAGTTCTAATGACAACTGTGGGTTGAAAGACTAAAATTCATACAAACCAGACTAGCTCATGTCACCAAAAGCATCATCCCAAGTGCTCAACAGATTAATCATAATAATAAACAGAAAAAAGGCATCAGTTGTGACTATGGGCGGGAATGGTTTTGGGGAGCAGTTTGGTCCTGTTTCTATGACATTGATGATTAAACAGGAACTTCAGTCCAAGCTTCCAAATGAATGCATTCCAAAAGGTGAATAGTTACACTGTCATTTTGCATGAAATTAAATTTATAGGAATTGTGTGGAATGTATTAGTAAAAGTACCTTTAACTTGGAGAAAGAAAGGTGAAGATCCATTATATCCATTAAATTATCTCTATTTTAATGAAAAAATGAATCCCAACCATCACCACAGTAGTTTAAAACGTAGAAAAGTCAAGGTTTTATTTACATCTTCATCCTACAATTTTTACCTTTGGCATATTCAATAATCCTTTATGGAGACTCATTTTACCATGAATTCTTATATTTTTATTTTAATGCAAACAAGCGGCCCCTTGAATACTAAAATAACAGTATAATTATCTTTCAAGTTTTTTTTGTTTTTAGTCTCTGCCAAACCCATGCGGGATGGCTAACTTTTTTTCCCAATATCGCCACTGTCTGTACTAGGACGCGGTTGTCAAAGCTGTTTCAAAGCCCGGTGAGGGCCTAAGGTTGGTACCTACATCCAACCAACAGGTAAAAAATAAAAGTCAGCCCAGCCCATCTCCTTAGTAATCAACAGTGCCCTTTTTATGCCGAATTGTTGGGCCAAGTTAAGCCAACTCTTTAATCATAGTTTTAGAACCAGGTTAGGCTCAACAAACCTTACGCAAATCACACAAATCGCCACATTGGTAGAAAGGCCAAGGGCTCGGTGAGAAACTCAATTCTTAAATCATGAACTCCCATCCACTCCACTTTTAACTTGCTACTACTCAGGTCTATTCTCTATTTTTTTTGTGTTTCTCTTATCATGCAACGAATCCCTTTCTCCATATCCATATCCATATTCTACTTTTGCTTTTCTAACACACTTTTTCTCATTCCATGTCTTCTATATCTCTCAATTTGAGAAAAAAAGGTATTATCATATATTCTTCTTCTTTCTTCTATACTTGAAAATTAAAATTTTAAGTGTTTATTGGATGGAAAGGCAATTTCACACTTAAGCTATTACATAAATCCAACAAAGGTTCATAATGAAAAATAGAACTTTATTGTGACGTTCATTAATACATATTCATAAATCACAACTCTCCAAATTCATAAATATTAAATTTGCAATAATCTTTTACTAAAATTTCCATATATCTTTCCTATAATATAAGGACAAACAATGTGTGGGTAAAACGCCGTAATGACGAAGTTAGACAAGGATCACGACTAAACTCGCCGAGCTCCTCAGCCTCTGCGGTAGAAGGTCGTCAGCTCGGCAGCTCGGTCAATACTTTGGCAGCTCGGTAGATCGGTCGGCAGCCTACAAGCTCAGCACCACAGTTCGGCATCTCGGTATGGGCGTCAGCCCGGTACAAGGGGACCCCTCGGACACGCCATCCTTAGTCCCATACCGCAGCACTAGAATCAGAGTGGGCCGCCACCTTCCTTCTGGAAATACGGCGCACCCTGACAGATATGGGCGGTCATTTATGGCGATAGGATTGCTCATTTATGGTGATAAGAGGTGTGCTTTATCACCCCTGTACGCTAGTTGGCTGAAGGCGTGGAAAGTAGGGTAGGGGTGTTGTCCGTTTCACCTACGGCCGCCTGTCAGGGTAAGGAACGATGGGACCTCACCTCACCTACCCCCACTCACAGAGAGAATGAACGAGGAACATTTGCCTATATATGCATGGGATCAGTCCCATGAGAGGTACGCAATATCCAACGCATAACCCTCAATACTACACGCACTCTCATTCCTCTCTTCCTCCTCCTGTTTAGTTTTACCAGAGCTAACTCAGGCATCGGAGTGCCTTCGGCTCACGGCAGCCAGGGCCTCTGACTCTAGTCTTTTTCCTTCCCTTTTCAGGTTCTCGGAGTTCAGCATTCCCCCTCCTAAGAAGTTTAACCCTGATCTCATCTCTAACTAAGTAGGTGTCGTTTTTACCGCCTACAAATAATTTAAAATATATTGGCGCACCAGTACTTAGCACGGGTTATTATACTAGTATATTGTTTACTCAGACAAAATACAATAAAGACTCATGTTATAGAGCATAGTTGGGCTTTTTCATGTTTTTCTGAGCTATGGTCATATCTCTTTCAGCACGGGAGCATGTGGGAGACGGCCAACCCCAGCCTAAATTTAGTTTGCAGGCCGGGTATCTATGTCAGGCCCGCCTGGCCTGGCGCACGTGCAAGCCTACTTGCTGTGGACGTTGGGTAGATTCGAATGTGCGGAGGGAGAGGACAGAAATGCGGCGGGTATTCCACGTCAGATCCCAACCTCCAAAATATCATCCCTCCCAACTATGACCTGGAGAAGATAGATTTGAGATGCAAATATGGACAACCAGATATTTGTGTTGAGAAATATCTATGTCTAAACGCCACGTGCCAGTTGCCCCGCTCTTCAAATGGCAGTTTGGTGCAAACATTACAATTTTACCCTCTTTCAACACCTCAAACTACTAAAATACCATCTTCTTTTCTATTTTTATTCTTTTTTTGTCTTTTTGAATATGCAGGCCAGGCCAGGCCCACTTGCATAAATATGAGTAACTCAAGTCATTGAGGATTTTCTCCTAAGTTAGTGATATTAATTTGGAGGGTCTTGAGTTTTTTATGGACCCCTGTCTGTTTGGGGGTTAGTTAGACTAAGGGCATGTTTGTGTAGCCAAATTCTGCGGAAAAGTAAACGGTTTTCCACGGAAAACCTATTTTTCTTGCGTTTGGTGCGGCTGTTTTCCGCGGAATCCCTTTTTTGCCATGTCATCCTTTTCCTTGCTGACTATGGAAATAGACTTCCCATGGGGGGGTATGGGAAGTCTATTTCCTCGGAAAACTACCCCTCCTTTATATACTTCTTTTCCTACCCAAACAATAAATTCTAACTTTCTGTAAGAAATCCGCAGCCGCACCAAACAACATCAGTATCAATTCATTAAGGAAAAACTTTTTGCACCAAACATAAATTTTTAACTTCCGTGGAAATAGTTTTCCGAAGTATTTGAAACCCATGGATTTTGCTGATGTGGCAATTTCCAATTTCCACGGAAATTACATTTACACAAACGTGCCCTAAAGGTCCATCTCAATAAATTTTATAATATATCCCATGCCCTCGTAAATTGATATTTATCCAAATTTCATTCCAATAGAAGGTTTTTCTAATACTGGATTGAACATGTATAGAGATGAGATTTTCTTTATTTGAGTCTTCTATTATAAATATAATTAATCTAATGATGATTTTTATTTTTGTTGAAATAAACTTTTATATGGTGCTTGTATATATATATATTTAAGATTGCGTGACATGAATGCCTTGGGGCGTGTTTGGCAATTAACTAGTTAAAGTAAAGTAAAGTAAAGTTAATTCAGACAAGAAATGACAATAGATCGTATCAAAAGTACACAATTTCAAAATTCCCTCCGAATTTTTCAAAAAAAAGTAAAAAAAGCTACATCTTTCTTTACTAAAAGACCAAAAAAAAAAAACCCTCCACTTTTTATACAAAAAGTTAAAAAAATTCCATACCAAAAAACCAAAAACAAAACACCATCATAATATATTATATTTTATTCTCTCTTAATTTGATGCTTCACCTCATCATACTTCAATTCACCGTACATCCAAATAGGCCCTTAAGTTTAGAGCATTTAAATTTGCTCCGTTTTTTGGTAAAACTACGAAACACCCATTAAAAAGCTCCTTTCAAATAATTTGAAATAAATATGACATAATTAGAGTTTTAATCTAATACATTTTAATACTCCAAACCATTCAATGTGTCTTGCCTGTGTCTCAATAAATCTTGAGGACCAATTGATTGATTGGAGCGTACATTTATACAAGCTTACTTCCCTGTTTAGTCTCTGGAACTTATAGTTGCCCTACGTTGGTCTTGCATGTAATTTAATTAACTAGCTCTTTTGTATGAAATTGGTCCAGGCAATAAGCAAAAATCTACCATCATCTATAGTTAATAAGGTTATTTTAGCGAATGAACCTTGATTTACATGTAAACCGACTAACCTGTGCTCTTATTTTGAAGATTCAAGTGGGCCCTACAGGACATATACCACTCGTGTAACCATATCTAACTCAGTGTCGGCCATTAAAGACACTGTGCCCATATTAATAAAGCTGCATTTAGATATGCTAATTGACTTGTTCCACAGTAAAAAAAAATTTGCAAGAGTGGAAGTAGCTGATTAGAATAGATTTTTCCATTAAAATATTATTTAGTGTGATATTATAACAACTCCTTTTGTTCTAATTCCAATTAAAAACGAATATAACCACGCTTTGGGATTTGAATATTCATTTAGAATGATGTGGGAGCAACAAAACTGAGGGCATGTCACCATCTTTATATACACCTAATCCTGCTTAAACAAATTGTCCCATCTCGCATCCATTATAGAGTGCTAAACGACTCATGTGTCGTTTGGGTCTGATCCATTTACTAACAATATTCATTCAGAAAGGGGGAAAACATCAATTGTAAAGCTTCTCAAGCATCTAGAAGATACAAGCACGTATATGCCTTGATTGAAATAAAAATAAATTAAAAACATGAAGCATGTTGTGACTGGTGATGCTTGATATGGAAATGCGCCCCACACTTTAAAGATGTGGCCCACTTAAAATCTACCGTATCCTCTGCACTCCTCTCGAAGCTGCTTAGAGTGATGACTTTTGTTGCATGGACTAAAATCTTTTCAGAGTGTTGGATCTAGATGTGGATCTAATGGCTTGAATTTTTTACTCTTATAGCAGTGTGAGAGTTACTCTCGTAATAACATTTTTCATGTATATGTATGTATTGCATTGCGCACAACAACCATTGTCCAATTAGAAGTTTGCAAAAACAAATAACCCAAAAGAAGTAAAAAAATTAATATTTGTTAAAAAATCCTTCAAATGCTAGATATGCAAAAACTCTCGTGAAAAAAAAAAAAAAAAGGAAAAGAAGAAAAAGAGAATAGCAATAATCTATTTCGGGTGGAGCCCACTCCTCAACATACTCCCCCATATAGGTGGAACACAATCAACACATTTTTTATGACACATATTTTTTCATGTCGAGTCTTTCCCCTAAAATTCAATTTTAGAATCAGTTGTCTTTTATACCATGTTAAGTTTTCTTAAGTCGCCATTCCTACCAAAATCTTAAAGTGTTAATCGAGGCATAAATACTTGGAGCCCACTCCTCAACACTAGATACAGTACTCATTCCTCCTAAACACTTTCTTACTAATATCTTCTTATAAGCAAATTTTCATTAAAAAAATCCTCTTATAAAATCCATGATTAAAAAAGGGGCATTTATCAAATAATCAAGCTTATAGTGTAATTACTTGATTTATAAAAAATGATAACAAAACCACCATTTAATTGTGCGTATCCTTTTTTTAATAAAATTACTCAGTTGACGATTTCGCCTTCTAGTATTTAAACTTACCAATTTTCTTCTTATTCATCTTCGTGTCAATAAAATTCCTGGGAAAAAAAATCACCAATACATTTTCGTAATTTCACTCAAAACTAGTGGCAACAGTTTTATAAGACAACCGGTACTGCAGCTCCAGAAAAAAATAGTAAGAATAATAAAAGAATTCCACCCCATCTTCGAGATCGATTTTCCAGAGAGATCGAGATCCAGAGCGAGCTGTCGAAGATTTGAAGTTCTGCTCGCAGCGTACGTTAGCAAATTCAAAGCCATGGATGAGACGGCGCACAGGCTAGGGAAGCGGCTAAAGTGCGCGGAAGAAGAAGATGACCAGAGCGAGCTGTATTTGAAACCTGGCATCTTCTTCTACCCCATCACTCCGTCGGCGTTCGTCGTCTCCGACGCCCTCGAGCCCGATTTCCCGATCATCTACGTCAACACCGTCTTCGAGATCTTCACCGGCTACCGCGCCGATGAGGTCCTCGGCCGGAACTGGTACGCCTCTCTCTCGATCTCTCTCTCCCTCTAAGATTCAGATCTTGGATTTTGATTCTACACCAGTGTTGAAATGATTCAATTTTACTTCAATTAGAGTGATATCCACCGTTGGATTTGTCCAAATGGGATTGACGTATCCAATGGTGGATATGAATCCGATTATCAAGACGAATTGATCGAAGAAAGGTGCACCACATGAAGCGATCATCAGCGGATGATCATTTCTCTCTCTATTTTGGTAATTTTCGGATTCGGATCTGGAGAGATCCGGAAAATATCAGCCGCTGATCTACCGATAATCCGATCAGACGGCAGGAAACGATCCGCATAGTAATTGCTACCGCAGATTTTTTTTTTTTTTTTGTTAGAATAAAAATCACGTTTATTTTCTTTTAAAACGGTACTGGTTGTGGTGCTGCTCCACCTTACACGTGATTGTACGGTCCATAAATGGGAAAATTACGTTAAAGCTGAAAATCACCGAGAAGAGCTGGGAAGAGTATATTTACCGTTGAACTGTGATCTGTTGCGGGAAAGTAGGATATCTCTGGGAAGATTTGAGCAGGTCTTTGTTTTTAATATATATTTTTGTTTGAATGTGGGACCATCAAACCACTATCCAAACTGTGGGATAGTTGTACGAGCCTAAGAACTAATATTGTACTAAATTTGAACCGTTGATTTATCACGGTTGTCTAAAATTTTGCAGAAGAAAAAATGTGGCTTATAATTTGTTCTTATAATTTGCAAAACAATGGGACGTTTTGGCAAATTTCTCGATAACCGTGACAGATCAATGGTTCAATTTTGGTGTGATATTAGTTCTTATGCTCGTACAACTATATGATGGTTTGAAGGGTGGTTTTGTAGTCCATAGTCAAGGAAAAAAAAATAAAAAAATGGAAAGTTTATATCTTCTCGCTTTTGATTGTGGGATATCTTATTTCCCTTGGATATCGTCTACCGATGGAACAGTTCTGCAGTAAATATATTTTTTCCAATTGTTATAGGGTAATTGTTAGCTTTAACTCGGTCTATACGGTAATTGTCCCTCCATAAATCCTAGCTGTACAGTGTTCTGTGGAAACTGATGGGGAGCAGATGGCTGGGATTCTTCAATTGAATATCACAGTCTGCACAGTCTGTAATCCGTGGAGTCAGCTTTTCTTATATTTGACACTGGAATAGTATGAGCATTTATAACAGTTGCAGATCTGGTCTTTTTTGGTTGGATGGGCCTCTTTTGGTAATTTTACATGTAAAATAAAGTGCAATAAGAAAATAAAATATAATGGGTAACATACTATCTTATTTTTAGTTGTTTGGTATCGAATCTTTTTTACTTGCGGCTTTTTCCGCTTTTAGTGTTAAAAGGAGGCCGTTTTTTTACCCTTTTTTTTATGAAAAAAAGAGGAAATTTTAAATTAAAGTATCATTGATGTGACCCCTTGTCTGAAAAATAGAGGCTTTGCTGGAATTTTACTAACCCAGTAAAGTGCCAAACGGGCTAGATGAAGAAATAGGATTTTAGAATTAGAAGCAAGAAATAAACCGTGATAAATTCAAGCTGCATTTATTAACCCAAACAGCTCCTGATTTGAATTGATCATGGAAACATGGGTTTCAATTAGTCAATTGGTTATCAGCTAAGGAAAAATATCTTCCTTAGACTAGTTTTAGTTGGCAGTTGGAATTTTAGCTGTTACAGCTTGGTGTTTTAGTGTCTGGAAATTGTTTTAAAGTCCATTGATGTCTTTGGGTACCTTTTTTTTTTTTTTTTTTTCCACGGTTGTTGTGCGGCATTTTCGGTTGAAGCCTCTAATGGAGGCTCTTCTTATCGTGGAGAGCAAGATTGAAAAATCCTTCACCATCCTTGTGCCATTGTGCAGGGCTCCCTAGGTGAAAATTTTGCTGACGTTCTAATACTTAAAATGGCATGGACTCACCATGATGATATTGAAGTGTTTATTCACAGCGTAAAAGTGCTAGATAAAGCTTCTTGTTCTTGGTTGCCGAATTAAAAGCAATGATACATCTAGTAGGCTTATAGAATTTGGTGCTTGGGTTGTCTTGAGTTTCATTGTTCCTCCCGGTTACTATTCATGCATTAAAGATCCCTTTATCCTTTTCAGTTCTACTTTTCCTTAATGATGGCAGGTCACGCTAGGAGAATTTGAGGACTTGGAGTCAAGAATTGGTTGATGGTTTGTTAGATAAATCATAAAACACAAGAATGACTTTCTCATGAGTGCATTCTTTTTTGTATAGATTAGCTCTCCAGGAGAACTATGCAACCTTTGCTCTTACCCTTTGATTTCCAACAGGGGAACTGCTGGAAACGTAGGGATATTGCAGACTAGAAATTCCCATAATTTTGAAGCATTGTTGTCCATACTGTTTGTAGGGTACACATCTGTGTCTCATTTAATCCCTTGTTTATTTGGTATTCTTTAAAGACGGATTATATGATCCTTGACCTGAGGATATTCATAGAATCCTGAAGACTTGAATTTATACCTGATAAGCCTGAAGTTTGGCTATTTAGACTGCCAAACTGATGGTGGTCCTGTTGTGAAGATAGCCCTATCACGGTGTCCTTTGGATATCAGGAGCCATTGTTATATTTGTTTCTCAACCTCTAATTGCAAGCTGTGTCTCAGAGGGTTGGGATGGGAATGTTCTATTGCCAAGTTTTTTGGGGAACGATGTATCCACGGTAATTTCCTATCAACAGCTAGATCACCAACCAATGGTTCCATATGTACATACTGAGGCTATAGTTCCTCTGTTTCGAAGTTTCTGTGGTGAACTCACTAGCATACTGAGGCCATACTTCCTCTTTTTCGAAATTTCATGACTAAGGTCTATGCTCATGTTGGTGCTATTCGCATTATTCTAACCATTTAGATCTTCGTGATTTAAATTGTATGAGGAACTTGACAAAGTTTCAACTCAGCAGCATCTTATAGTGGAAATATTTTTTTCAGTCGATTCCTACAGTTTCGCGATCCACGAGCTCAACGTCGACACCCATTGGTGGATCCTGTAGTTGTCTCAGATATCCGCAGATGCCTCGAGGAAGGACTTGAGTTCCAAGGTGAACTTCTCAACTTCAGAAAGGATGGCACTCCCTTGATGAACAGGCTGCGACTCACGCCCATACATGGGGATGATGGTGTAGTAACGCATATCATAGGTATTCAAGTCTTCTCAGAAACAAAGATAGATCTGAACCGCCTCTCATATCCTGTATTCAAACAGTCTTCTTATCTGCAATCTGATCAGCTGGATGGAGATTCTCTGACTTGTGAACAAGGACCAAACAACCAAAATCATAACATTTGTGGGATATTTCAACTTTCAGATGAAGTCTTGGCTCACAACATCTTGTCTCGCTTGACACCCAGAGACGTCGCGTCAGTTGGGTCTGTCTGCACAAGGCTTCGAGAGCTGACAAAAAATGAGCATTTGAGGAAGATGGTCTGCCAAAATGCATGGGGAAGAGATGTGACAGGTAATTTGGAGTTGACAACCAAGACAGTGGGGTGGGGCCGTCTTGCTAGAGAGCTGACCACACTGGAGGCGGCTGCTTGGAAGAAGCTAACCGTTGGCGGTGGGGTGGAGCCTTCACGTTGTAATTTCAGTGCTTGTGCTGCTGGGAATCGCCTTGTTCTGTTTGGAGGGGAAGGAGTTAACATGCAACCAATGGACGATACATTTGTTCTCAATCTTGATGCAGCGAATCCTGAATGGCATCAGGTGAAAGTGACCTCATCCCCACCTGGGCGGTGGGGGCATACTCTTACCTGCTTGAATGGTTCATGGTTGGTGGTGTTTGGGGGATGTGGACGAGAGGGATTGCTCAATGATGTTTTTGTGTTGGATTTGGATGCCCAACAGCCAGCATGGAAGGAAGTCACAAGTGCAGGCCCACCTCTTCCCAGATCTTGGCACAGTTCTTGTACCGTTGATGGCTCGAAGCTGGTCGTCTCAGGTGGATGCACAGATTCAGGTGTACTACTGAGTGACACTTTTCTACTAGATCTCACCATGGACAAGCCGATGTGGAGAGAGATACCTTCATCATGGTCTCCGCCCTCTAGACTAGGCCACACACTCTCCGTTTATGAAAGAACAAAGATTCTGATGTTTGGTGGACTGGCCAAGAGTGGGCAGCTGCGATTGAGATCATCTGAAGCGTACACAATAGACCTAGAAGAAGATGAACCACAGTGGAGGCAATTGGGAGGTAATGGGCTCATGGGTGCTGCAGCCCCACCACCAAGGCTCGACCATGTTGCTGTGAGTATGCCATGTGGGAGAATCATCATCTTTGGCGGTTCAATTGCAGGTCTCCACTCACCCTCTCAGCTATACCTTCTGGACCCTTCTGAGGAGAAACCTACTTGGAGGATACTAAATGTTCCAGGGCAGCCACCGAAATTTGCATGGGGCCACAGCACTTGTGTGGTCGGAGGGACTCGAGTCCTGGTATTGGGCAGTCATACAGGGGAAGAGTGGATACTGAATGAGCTGCAGGAGCTGTGCTTGGCAAGTAGACCTGATTCAGATCCATGATTTACCAACCTACTCATCATGCAGAAATGGAAGCATGGCGCTTGTCATTATTCATCAACTAGCTCAGTATCATCATCACCTCGTGAAGAGTGGAGTTTGCATCTTGGTATATACTTGAGGCTACCTGCCCCTGATAGAAGGGAGAAGGCTTTGGTGATTATGATAACTTAGGGTCAAACCATTTCATTCTGGGTATTTTGCAGTTTCTGTCTGGGAGGTCTTGATCGGTTACCTTTCCACATGTTGTGATCGTATTGTGTTTCCTTAGGTCTGAGACTGCTGTACTATGCATATTTTTTCCTGCATTGTGTTTGGCATGTATATTTTTAGTCTTGGTATCAATATGTGTATGGATATAAAGCCCTATAATAAATTGTTGTTGAGTGATCAACCGACAGTTGGATTTTATCCCCTTAACATACTGATGCTGAGTACTGAGGACGGCAAAGCATTAGATTCAACCGTTGTCGGTCTTACCACCGAAGGAGCTACTGCCCACAATACGTGCCCGATTACATCCTGTGCGGTCCCAAATTATCCTTCGTCCCTCCCAATGGAATCCCCAGGTCCTACCACAATGAGTCCCAGTGTAGTTGCCATGAACGTTAGGACCTCACAAGCCACATTAACATCCGTGGATGACAGACCAATCTGTATCTTCTGTCTCTTTGTTGTCTTTTTTTCCCTCTAACCATCCGTATTCTAACAACCAAATTAAGATTATATTATATTAAACATCAACTTTAAGCTTGCTATCTTGTTCATGGACATGGCCCACATATGATCAATCCACCCCATGAGTACCTTGAGACCCTAGGTCTGACTATTATCTTCCATTGGGATGTGATTAATACAGAGAGAGAGAGAGAGAGAGAGAGAGTTCGAAGTATAACAAGTCATCCCATAATAAAATATGCATGAAGTAATTAAATACAGAAACACATTAGACATCAACCATTTGGAGAAGAAATAAATGTTTAGATGAATTGGAATGTTGGAGATTTGTTTTGACTTTCCAGTTATATGGTGAGTTTTATCCTGAATCTCTTTATGCACGACGGCTACAGAAACACAAATAAAAATTTATTGTGAATGCAAGGGATGAACAAAGAGGAAATCAGTTTGTGGGTTTAGGAGCAATATTATTTAAGGTAAGTAGAAAACAGTTCTGAAACACATACATAGAAGCGAAAGACCACAAAATGCCTTCCATATATGCTACTGTAAATTCTTGTTAATAAACTAGCACCCAAAGCACAGGATATCGAATTGCAATCGTTAAGTATATATGTCTTCCGCTTCCTATGAGCTTAAGCTTTTGGAATGTATTGGTTGATTGGGCTTTTATTGGTATCAAAGCCACACAGGTCTCAAGCTCGAGCTCTGGGGAGGTGTTATTTTCCCACGTCGCATGGGCTCAGGCACGTGTGGGTTGCAAACTCAAATGGTGCCCCATTCAAAGAGGGGTGTTAAGTATATTGGTCTTCTGCTTCGTATAAGGTTAAGATTTTGTTGATCTATTGGCTAATCAGACTTTACAATAAAATGTTATTGTACTAGTGCCCATGAGTATGACAATTATGTGATTCATTTAGTGACACAGAAATCCACTTGAACGAACTCAAGGTCAGTAACCTTGGTTCAGTATTAGATACTTCCTCTGTCAGAAAGGTATAAAGAGGTTAATTCCTGATGTCTTCAAACTTTGGTATGATTTAAGTAATACAGTCCACAACTCAGGGCTCACAATTCCGTTTCATATGTACATCTTAACTTATTGTAATTATACATTTATGTGAGTGGAAGTTGCATCCATGGTAATCAAAGAGGGGATAAATGAATAAAAATATTATTCAAAAGGTAATACATGGGAAAGCCTAATGACATCCTCAGCACTTTATGACACTATGGAAAGCAAGATGTGCCTACAATTTCAACATCCCAAAAATGCTAGGCCAAGACGAGAAACAGTTGGCATAGGGAGGTTTTACAGGCTTTATTACATGAGGTGCTGCTCGGGTACTACATTCTAAAAATTCTCTTAACTAATTTCTTGAGTCTAGTAATAAAGTTATTCAACTTTTTGTTTATATTATCTTTATTTCTATCCTCTTTTGTGCTTTTGTGGTTCACATTGGTCCCTTGTTGCAATTCTCTCTACTATCTAATGGTTATGGATTCATTAAAAAAAAAAAACCCTCTATTGATTGAGCAGCACTTTTATGCATTTATGTATGGATGTTACCTATTTCATCTCTATAAGATGACTCAATGTTTCTCCATTTGCACAACTTTGTATCAAAAGCCAGTTTCAGCATTATAAAATGATTGTTAGAAGTAATATGGCAGCAATAGCATCACGAATATAGCCATCATTACATTTTGAATATAGTTTCATTGGTCCATACAATAGAGAATCTACAAATTAAAGACAATGTGATCTACCAATATAATATAAACAAATAGAAAAAAAAGGAGCTGCAATAAAAGAAAAGAAAGTCTATCAACAACTAGAAATCAGTTACAATATATTCCTGATAATTCAAATGCAAATCCATGGCATAATACCAAGGAATCACAATACAGCAGCTCGCAGGAGAACATTTCTGTCACAGCATGTCCCATAGCCACAGTAGAGGAGGGAACACAACAATTTAGCCAAATCTACTGGTAAAATTCATTTCTCAAGCATTAAAACCAAGTAAATAGGAATTAAAAATGACAAAACAAGTCTGCCAAACCCTGTAGAACTTTAAATATCTAATTTTGGGCCTTCGAAGAGACTGGACGGTTCTAATTTTTCAAAAGGAGCCCACAGAAATCCCGATCTCATGATCAATGTTCTGGACGTTTTTTTAAATATCTCAAAATATATGATGAATCAACAGTTGAAAGTTGGTACCTTGACCATTTTGGACCTTCGTAAAAATAGTAGTGGTTCGGATCTTTAAAATGAGACCCTTAAGGTAGGGTTCCACAACAAAAATCGGTATAGGTACATTACTGCCCAAGCACTGCATCCGGTTCTTCTTCCGTTTTTGCACCGAAGATGATCGACGGTCAGTAGTTTTTTTGCAGTTTTTATATGACACATGATGAATCAGGCTACCAAAATAGACTCCATGGTTGTTTTAGACCTTCTAAAGAGATTGAACAGTTTTGATTTTGCAAAAATGACCCCACAGAAGTCTTGAATTTATGATCCACTCATTTGGACTTTTCCAAAAATACCGCAAAATATAAAAAGAAACATATTTAGCCACGTGACCGTTGTGGGCCGTCTTAACATGAATAACGGTTTGGATCTTAATTGTGGGGGCCCTTAAGACAGTTTTTCACAGCAAAAACCAATAACCACAGTGTTACCGTCTAAATACTGTAGTAACGCCTTTCTTCTACCGTTTCTGACCTTGCAATTATTCACAGAATCGGAGGGGAGGTAGGATCGAGGGCATCAATGGGAATGCTGACTTCTCTGTATTTTGATAATTCCTTTTTTACGGTCACATGCACTGCCAAACCTGGGTTTTCCTTGATTATGAGGGGAATGAGAGGAATCCCAAGCATATACCGTTACCAAACATTGTTTTTAACTCTGCCAGAGAAAGAAACAAGCTCCTGTCACCTATCCTACACTACCACGAAAAAACAGAAGACTACCCTAAAATTTAAAGATGTACCTTTCCAGATTTTGCTTTTTTGCATGTGCTGTACATGTGTCTATATCTGTCCATTTTAAGGTCTCATACAGCCATCTCTCAGTTGCTTGGAACTACTTTCTTTGATTCACACGTTCACTTTAACAATGTTCGATGGATACTGGTACTTTCTCTTGAATTATAATAATATTGATATATGATCTTACGAATGGCCCATGAATCTCAACTAGTGACAATTTGCAGTCAACTCTAGAAGGAAATTTAAATACTGGATATCTCAGATTTTTTTTCATTTTTTGCCTTCCATTCAATTGATTCTCAATGACTCATCACTAGATCTGGGGTGGCTTTCGTCCTTCACATTGAACCACTACTGTTGTGATATTCATGGGTTATCAACGCCAGAGCCAAATCCAACCAACGGCATTTTCAGAACCACCACCCAATATTCTGTACTGACCAGTGAACTTTTCTGAGACCTGCACTATTACAATTTAGTGTACTTTAAAACTAGAGGGAACCGCACCAAGTAACATAGCCCTTGCACTGCACCGAGGTTAGACTCTAGCTAGCACAAATAAGACCATCCATATTCAGAAAGATAAAGGCCACAGCTGATGCATACAAGTGGCAAAAGGAACTGTCACAACACAAGTACACCAAAACCACAGGTCAAAATAAAAACACAACCATAAAACCATTGATCTGAATACAAAAATATTCACAACCTGAAAGCAACCACCCACACAAATTGAGAGAGCAACTAATAGCCTATACAACTAAGTACGTCCCATAAACAAAAACACTGCCCAAAGGTTAGCCAACGTCCATGCTCTTTTTGCTACTACTTCAATACAGCCAGTCAAAGTCAGAAGCAGACTAACTTCTTCCTCCGATCTCCCAAACTCAATGATCGCAGGCTCGTCAGCCCACCAGTTATATTTTAAAAATCAATTAAGAAAAGGAAGAAAAAAGATTTATAGAAATGAAGACTACACGAATATTATCACTGCTTATATCTCATCATTGAAGATTGCGCATCAGCCCACCTCGTGATAAATTTCTGCAAAAAAAGGACTTGCATTTTAGGGTTAAAAAAGAAAACAATTGCATTTTTAGCTGTGTGGAACAGAATTTCATTGAAATAGTCAAGTGCTTGTCAAAATTGTACAATATTTTCTCTGAGGTGCAAGAATAAGAGAAAAGAAAGAATTTTTTTTTTTAATAAAAGAGAAAAGAAAGAATTATAAATGAAAGCTAAGCAATATATATATGTGCGTGTGTGTGTAGAGAGAGATCTTTATTATATAGGTGAGACCATTCTACAGCATGTGACATGAGATTGCAAGGCTGGAATCATTCAATTGGCAGGTTCAAATACCGATATGGGCCAGAGCCCAAAATTAACATGATTGACACGATAAACGGTAATGCTCCAAAGCATGAGAACGGTTAATGAAAGTCTGGTAGGTTTTATTCAAAAAGTTCTCTAATTAGATGGTAATAAATGTACTAAGGGTACATTTCAGGTTATGACAAAGATAGGAACCACAGGATGATCAACTTGGATTTTGTAATGATGGGAGTCAGTCATTGGCAAAAGAAGATTTTTTAAAGAGAAATTGATAATGTTATAATTTAGCCCATAAATAAAGGAAATAAATTTGATTTGGCTACCCTTTAATCATAAAGTGGCACTGTAAATGGTGATTAATAAATCAAAAGGATGCATAGACAAGACTTTCTGTTTTCACAAACTTAAGTACTTGTTGAAAACTTATCAATGAATGAATCTATAAACAGAGACTTCGAATATTGGCCATAAATATAACTTCAAAGTTCAAAAGGATAAAAGCCTTAGTATCTTTTTTGAAATATATATTTAACTCTCTCTCTCTCTCTCTCTGTGAGAGGTTCAAAACCATGACCTATCTGCAGCAGAACCTGTATTGGTGCCTCTTCTAACCACGAGGTGTGTAATGGTTTCGGTACTTACATAAATCTTCATATGAAAATGGCCTTAGTTACACAACACTTTCACACATTTACGCATCGCATGCGTAAATGAGTGCAAACAAACTTGATCATGTGTAACCATTATGCAAATGAATCATTTACATCTGTAAATGAGTGCAAAATATAAAATGTGCAACATTTATGACTACTTATGTTTTGTTTTGTGCTCATTTACGCAACATAAATGAGGCATGAAAATGGTATGTAAATGAAGTCATTTTCATATCTGAAAATGTGTGAAACGATTACACACCTCTATGGTTAAAAAAGTGGTGGCACTAAGGATGCCTGGGACATATGTAAACGTTGAAGGGTTTAGATTACACATGTAAGATCTTCATATATCTTAAAATCTATGAATATTTAAAACATGCAACTGAGCGTTTTGAGGTTTAATGGGTCAATAACAATTTGAATAGTTCGGAATAAATTTTTTAGAGCTCATAGGAGTTGGAAAAAACTAAGGGGATGTTTGTGCCGGCGGCACTTGATTTCCATAGTAGGGCCTGGATGCTCGATGGAGGGGAAAGCATCGACGCAACAACGCGCCATAAATCTCACAACAAAAAATCACCGCTGCACAAACGCACCTTAAAAGTAGGTGACAAGGTTAGAAACCACGACCTATCCAAGCCAAAACCTATTCTCGCACCTCTTCTAACCAAGAGGTGCATAATGGTTTCACTCCTCTTTAGGTGCGTAAATTTTCATATGAAAATGACCTCATTTACACACCATTTTCACACCTCATTTTACATAAATGAGCAAACAAACATGATCACGCATAACCATTACGCATGTGCATCATTTTTAAAAGTAAATAGATGCAAAATGTTACATGTGTAACATTTATGCAAGAAAATGTTCTACTGCGAGCCGCACGCATGAACTCTGTGGATCCAGACAGCTATAGAGGTGGGGCCCACATCTGAAATTCAAAATTTGCAGCTATTGGTACAGGTTCTCATACACTAGGTTCACAGAACATTTTCCCATTTATGCATACTTAGGTTTATTTGCGCTCATTCACACATCACATGCGTAAATGAGGTGTGAAAATGGTATGTAAATGAGACCATTTTCATATGAAATTTTTTACACCTGAACAGGTGTGAAATGATTACATATCTCTGGTTAAGGTGTTAGCACAAAGGACACTTGGAATTGTCACAAAATCAAACCTTTCACCACCTTTTTTTTTTTTCAACTCTTGTAGGCCCCAAATTTTTAATCCGAACCATTCAAATTTTTTATTGATTCAGTAAACCCCAAAACATTTAGTTTCATGTCTTAAACGTTCATAAATTTTGAGATATATAAGGATTTTACATATTCGACGTTTACTCGTGCAAAAATGGTGCTTCCAAAAAAATGGAAGTGTTTCACATATGTACATTGTAGATATGTAAAATTCACATGTGATAATCCCTTTTACACACTCGATGCATAAAAGACAAATTACCCCTTGGTGCTTATGGCACTACCCTTGAAACAATGAAAAGTGAGTTGCTGCCTACCTTAGAAGCCAAATAAGTACATTAAGAGAATGTATGGAAGGTAAGTTATTGCATAAGCAAAGAGAGTAACTACACTCAGATTATAGATTCAGATTTGAAAGAGGGAATCTCTTTTATGCTCCACTTCCAACCTTATGTCCACTAGAATAATCCTAGCAATTATTGTTTATTCTGACCAAGAATCTTTGACAATAGATGAGAAAACTGTCAATTTGAATAGGCAGTATACATTCAATTTAGCATTATCACAGCTCAACAAACTGTAGGTGTGATAGCTTTAGGCGGTATAAATAATACAAATTTTGGGCCCCATGGTGAATGGGAGATACCCAAAAATCTTTTCAACCAGATGATACTGACCATGCAGTTGGAGCCCTTTTTCTCAAATGAATTAATTTATTTTTATGAAAGTTAGTAGATGAAGAAAAAAAAAATTCATCACCAAAATGTTTGCCACACCTGCGCCAATACTAGGTCAAATAATATTATGATCAAACACCATATATTAACTCTTTAAAGAACCCTTTTAAAAGTGACAAGCATATTTAGTAACAAGTAGTATATGAGTTGGTAAATTATCCTTACATTATGGAAATTTTCATAATCAGTCTAATATGCGGAACACTTTACAGGGTCCACTTATGATCAATCCAACACACCATACTCACTGCTTCAACCCATGCACACTACACACACACTCCTCTTTTTCCCTCACCTCTCACCACTAGAGAATTGACATTTGGCATTCGCCCAAGCCTACCACTGATTTTTACCATTGGAGCACAAAACCCTATTCTTGCATATACTTTCACCATTGATCTCTTAGGGCTTAAAATCATATTTATGATGACATAGTAAAAAAAAACCCTATTCTTACATATACTTTGAATCCAATCCATTCGGATGGGTGCTCAGTCGATTGAACGGTCGAGACCATTCAAATGGGTGCAAACCAAGGGGTTGGGGTGGGGTAACAATTTAATACATATGCTTGTATGTCGAAAAGTATTAGAACAGCCCAACAAACTATAGACATGTGGCTTCTTTGTTTGATCTAAATCATCCGAATGTTTATATTGAAAGTAAATATTTTTTTAATAGGTAATATGAGTTTGTGCTACAGGCTCATCTACTATAAGTAATTGTTCCACAAATGCACATCATCTCAAATATAGGCACAAGGACAAAAGGTGCAGATCTTTCTCACTGCATACTCAACTATGGATACGCAAACCCAAAGAAATCGGACCTTGGTGAGCCACCAATACTATTTTCTTTGATGGAATACCATAGGTCTCTATTCTTAGCAATGAATAACTACAAAAGAAAGAAAAAAGAAAAGTATAAAATCTAGAGTAACACTAACACCAAACGAAGATACAATTTATATAGAAGAAATCTTAATCAAGTGAGTTTTGGAAGGCCAAAACACTAAATGAAGTCATTCACAAACCCAATGATCCAAAAACGAGTCTCAATTTTAATCCATATATTTTAAAGAAGAAAGGTAAATCTCAGCCTTTAGTCTAATTCACTCAAGAGTCACAGCAGTAAAGATAAAGCATTTAACCTACATACCTCCCAGGAAGCATCTGAGAAGAATTTACAGGACCCTTGGAACTGCCAAACCGCTTAGCCCTGTTTTCATGCTCTTTCTCCACACGCATGGCAGCTACCTCCTTTTCCATCGCAGCTACTTCCCTCCTCATTTTCTTGGCCTCCACTTCCATTGCTTTAGTCAAAGTTTCTACCTTCTTTGCCAGCATCTGACAACAAGAAGTTTCAACATTTAAGTGCTCAATATTATTAAAAGCAAAGCACAAGGCAGAGAGGTAGTATAAAGACCTCAATCGCATCATCCTTGTCTTTAAGGCTTTGATCCTTTTCATGACTGGCTTTCCTCAAAGCTATAACCTCTTTTTGTAACATATCATATAACAAACCAGAGACACAATCATCTGTATCAACATTAGAGAACTCATTGGGCTTTTCATCTGGATTATCCTTCCAAGAATTCTGTGTCTCCCCATCTCCAGACCCCTCAGTAGATTTGTTAAGTGAATTGTGTGATCCTGTCCCATTTGGGAGAATTTTACCCCTGTCCAATGACCTAGTGCCACCATCAAATGACCTTGATGTCCCTTTTGCATGCTTCAATACTGTACTGGTGCTACTGGTATTTGAAGATCTCAACTGGAAGGATGCTGTTCTCTTAGGTAAAAAGCCATTATTAGTCAATTTCGAGATGTTTTCAGCACCACCCAAGGACTGACGACGTGAACGGCCATTGCTCACGCTTCTGCCCTCAGAGGCAGTGCGATTATTACCGCTCATGGGTGCTCTCAAACCCTCTTCTAGAACTTTGAGCCGCAATTGATATTTTTCCTGAGTGGTCAAAAAGAGAAATATTGTTCTCATAACTACACAACCCAGTGTATATATATAATAAAAAAAACTAAGAGAATCAACAGGCATCCATCACGGTAAAATAAGATTCTTACTTTCAACTGAGCTTCAGATCTTGCAGTTCGCTCTGCTACAGCAAGCTTTTCACGGAGTTGCAGCATTTCTCCCTGCAACAAAGCTGGAAAATTTACCAACAAAAAAAAGGAGAAGAACTAAAAGGAGCCTCAGAGACTACAACCCTATCTATGTGCACAGCTCAGAAAAAAGAAAAAGAAAAACCCATATGCATACCTGCATGAACCTTCGGTCTTCAAGCCATTGTTTCACAGGCATTACTTTGTCATTAGCATCTTTCCATTCATTTGCTACAACTACAGCAACCCTATTAGCAGTAACCTTTGCACGGGCAAGCTCCCTATCAAGGGTTTTTCTTTCATCCTAGAAAAACACAGCCACAAGAGAAAAAAAAAAAAAAAAAAAGGATGACTTGAGTTGAAGAATGATTATAGAACATATTAAACACAAGCAAAGAAATACATATGTTTCTTGAACTTGAATTTCTCAATCAAAATATCCATAGAAGAGAAAGAGACAGGCTAATTACATTCATCTCCTGTACTTTCCGTTGGTAATCCCTCACAGCATTTGCAGCTGCACCACCTTGAAGAACAGCTTCTTCTAGTTCTCTCACAGTTTGGCTGAGTTTTTCAACCTCCGCAACTTTTTGACGATGCATTTTGTCTAATATCTTGTTTTCTTCCTAATGCATGCATGTAGTAAACGTAATTAAATCCATATGCATCAAAACATTTATATTGAATCCCAATTTCCGGCCTTCAAGATATGATGGACGAAAAGGAACGAATGAGCCCACAATACCTGACAGATCTCAATTTGTTTCATTAATTCTTGGTTTTTATTCTGTAAATCATCCACCATTGAGGCCTTTGCTAATGCAATCTGAACAGTCCTCTCTGCTTCAAGTAAAGCAGCTTCTTTCGATTTCGTAAGGCGGTCTAAAGCCTTGTTGTCATCCTGAAGCTTCGCAATCTGCAGAAAAGCACCAAGGAGTTCCAGTAATTCATGAAGACAGTTTACTGTGTGGGGAGGGAGGGAGAGAGAGAGAGAGAGAGAGAGAGAGAGAGAGAGAGAGAGAGAGAGAGAGAGAGAGAGAGAGAGAGAGAGGGCACAATACCTCCTGCCTTGCAAGCTTGAGCTCTGCTTCCAGTGGTGCAAGTATGGCTTCAATGGGTGGCATGTCGTCGTCTTTTTGAGCTGCATGAACCCTTCGAAGGGTGGCTTCTGCAGCAAATTGAGCAGCCATGGATGCTTTCTTCTCATCATTTATTTTCTTTATTTCGAGATTCTGCACAAAGGTTTGTCCAAATCAAGCAAGCTCACAAACATATAAATAGAAGGAAACATTTTCGGCATATAAGGAGTTTGAACAATACTTTGTTTTCCAGAAGAGATTCAGTTAATTTGAGCTTCTCTTCAACCTTCGCCAATTCGTCAGTGAGCTAAAAGAAACAACACAAACAAATAAATAACAAAGGTCAACATACATTTTACCCTTGAAGGACATGTAAAAACAGCCCAAAAACTAAAATGAAAAAGGTGCCAACAGATAAAACAGATCATACCCAACTCCCATAAAATGAGAAACTCAAGCTCTACAACTACTTTGATAAATGTTCATTAAAATTCCAGCACATTCCAGCATCCAACATCACAAAACAGAAACATGACAACGTTAAAACAAATCAGAATTTAGAAGAGAGTCCCTGACTACTTGGTTGAACATATGTATATCCAAAAAAATTCTTCTCATAGGATGCACAGACAAATAACCAGAAAATTTTCCATGAGTAAATTTAGATTACAAAATATCAAAACATACATTGGTACGACTAATACTGATTAGGATCCAAAAGGTTGGATGATCCAACCCACGAAATGAGGTGGGAATCAGGAATAGTGCCAAATTAAACTACAGAGACAACAAACTACATTGCCAAAGAAATGGAACCAATCTAACTCTCAGCGAATTCAGAATAACAATGTCAGTAAAAACTACCCAGAAAACAGTTTACGGAACAAAATCAACTAAAAAAAACCATTAAAAAGGAATCCCAACTACAAACGGACTATGACAAACAAAGCTGGTTCTTTAACTGCATGGGGAGGGATTGGGATTCAGGAAAGAGAAGAAAAGAAAGATCCAACCCACAAGAAACGGAACAGAACACGCTCGATCAAACAACCAAAGTAGGAAATATCAGTCCATAAAAAATTAGTAAACATCAAGCACGACCTGATTCACACATATAATGTTGGAAACCGTCATCAAACCTAACCTAATTATCAAAGGGCTATGTTTGAATTTTATTGGGAAAATTGGCTTCTTTGCCATCGAAATTCATCTACAAAATGCTTCAGTCTGGAGCCTGAAGCATTCACAATTAATCATTTGTGGCAGGTAAGTCAGGAAATTGGATCAGACACAATGTGATTCACATTTCTTTGCCATATCAAACACACACACACACACAAAAAAAAAAAAAAAAAAAAGGGTACAAGACTATCCAATGTGCTACCAATTTAGAGACAACCAAACATACCCTAAATAAACAAAACACTAACCTCTTCAACCGCCTTTTCTCTCAGTCGTTCAGAATACCTCAGTGCCTTCATCTCCGCCTGCGCTTCCCCCAATTCACGATCCTTATCTGAAAAAACACAAAAATCACTTCAAAATCCAATCTTTTTCAAAGCAAACAGGAACAAATTCCCGATCCTCATGTGATAAAAGACAAAAACCACTTCAAAATCCAATCTTTTTTCAAATCAAACAAGAACAAAACAGACTCAATAAAACCAAAACCCCATCAGATCGAACCACATTCCCACCTCTGACTTCATTCTCCAACCGATTCAGCTCCACCTTCACCGGATCCGACCCGTGCAGCAGATTTATAAACTCGTCCGCGTCCAAACTCGGCCGAATCGGCGTCCGGCGCCTCGGCATCTTCCCATCTCCCTTAAACGACCCCGAAACCATCAGCTGATGCGGCGTCGCCGTCTCGGACCGGCCATTGCCGCCGCGGCCGCCGCCGCTACAGCTCAGCTCAGTTACATTTGCAGAGCCCTCACGGTCGCCGCAGAGATCGGCCATGGCGGATCTGATCTTCTCACATCCGAAAGAGAAAAAACCCTAAAACTTTCAGCAGTAAACTGTTGGCGGAATTAGGGTTGTGAGTGTAGATCGATCTATTTCTCCCTCTTTTCTAGGGTTAGGGATTAGGGTTTTCTTTCCCTTTTCTTTCTGCAGCTTTTCTCGCAGTTGAGTCGTTACGATTTCTTCGTTTCTAGAATGGAAAAGAGAGGGTCTTTGTTTCCTTCCCAGATTCGTTGAGAGAGAGAGAGAGAGAGACTGTGGATTGGAATGAAAATAAAGGCTTTGGTGGTGAGAGCTGATTTTCTTTCTATTTTTAGCTGTGCTCTATAGCCTTTACTTTTCATCGCCTTCACTTAGGTGAGCCTGATGCGTATGGTATATGCCGTGTATGGATGGATCGATTCGAATGGGGTTAGACCATATTGGTTTGGGTTCGTGCCAATCTTGATTCAAATCTTGTGGACAGAATGGTGCCCTAATTTGTGCCACTTGAAGATCACTATTAGATTATAATTTTTTTTTTTATCTAGTCTAATTGTGACAAGAGGAGAGAAGGGTCAACGCAATAGTCTAAAATCAACATAATTAGATTCTTTTTAAAGATATGTTAGTTTGAAAGAATTCCAAAATATGTATTATCTTAGTGTTATCCCCTAGCAGATTCTCAAATACTATAGTGCGGCATTTAAGTAGTTTGAATTTAAAGAGTTATAGAGGCAAATTTAACATTTTAAAAAGCAATGATTTTGAAATTCCACTTATTAACTTGGCAAGTTTTATAGGATTTATCAATAAGTATAGACGGTTGTTGACATTGTTGTTGGCAAATCCCCAATACATGAAATTCTAGACATAATTTTCTATAAAGGGACAGGCCCTTGGGCCTTAAAGATCATTGATATTATATTATATTATATTTATCCAAAACTAGATATTTATACTAAAATTATTCTTAAAATATGCATGTGCAGAGAGTTTGATCGAGCCTCTTAGCAAACTATGCTTGAACCAAGTCATGAGATAGCGAGCCAAGCTTGAGCTGAGCCGATCTGGCTTGACTTTGGCACACCTAGATGTTTGATATAATCTATTGATCTCTTAAATTACTTGTCATATATGCTGGTCTGGAGTGTATAATGTACATCTGTGTATGGATAAAGATGGTCATAATCATAGCTTTAAGACAAGATTTCAACCATTACAAGTCAAATGCAAAATTAGTAATATCAAGGTTTAGTCCAATTATTATTATGAGAAATAAGTTTGAATTGGCTGATCAGGGACAATTAATTCAAGCAAGCTAGTGTGTGGGTTTGGATTCACTGTAGATTCAGGGATGATGCTAATATATTGTAGCAAGTTGTTTATATAAAGGCAGATTTTAAAGAAGCTTAAAACTTTTGGTTCATTATAAAAAAAGTAAATAAATATTTTAATATTTTAAAAAAGTATAAAAGTTTCCACAATTCTTTCAATTGAGTCCTCTCACAAACCGGTTCATAATGATTTAATAAACCTAGGTTTTTAGTCATTTGGATTTCCCGTATTTTAACCATCCATGCATAAAGGTTGTTGAAGTGGGCCCTGTTAGGTTGTTGAGTTAGACTTGATCATTTTGTTTAAACAATTTATTAAAGAGAAAAATTGAGAAATGACTTAAGGGTGTTTTTTTGTCATTTTTCAGATTATTTTTATGGAAATGACTCGATTGAAGAATCTATGGAAAACTTTTATAGTTTTTTAAAATATTTAACGCTTCATGTGTTTTTTTGAACGTAAGCTAAATGTAAAATAAGAGGAGAGACACAGAGGGATCAGGAAAAGGCTGAAACTCCAAATTCGTTTTACACGTGCAAATCATCAGAGGAAAGCACCAATACCCTGTGGGCCCACCTAAACGGCATGTGTCATGAGAGGAGGATTTCTTTTTAACAACACAGCTTGATACAAGTGGCCCAATTTTTGTCCAGTAAGTATCATCACAAGAAAAGAAAAGAAAAACATAATTCATTGTTTTCTTCCCACCCAAATTAGAATTTTTCAAGAATTAGGCATGCAAAAGAGTCTGAATCTATGAGCCTGGTACTTAAAACATGTTTGTATAGATGCCGTAAGAAAACATACTTTCCATCTCTTCTATAAATATGGCGTGGGTGTCTTGCTTGTGCAGAAAAATAGCATTTTTTTTATATAAGAAAAAACTTATTACAACACCAAACACAAGACGGATGAGAATTGGACACTCCCAGGAAAACATTGTTGGGCAAGTGCATATTTATAGAATTCCAAGTCAGAGAAATCTACATTGGTATACACCTATTGAAAACTCAACCTAATAAAATGAATGCTCTCGCTATGCGGGATTTCTCAAATTTTACTTTAGAAACAGTCGGTTCCACCATAAGATGAATAATTAAACAATCAATTTTATAGTGGAGTCAATCCATATTAAAGTAAAACATGAGACATCTACACAGTGGGGGCGTTTATTTTAAGCTTCTCAAATTTTTAATGAGTGGACACCACTGTGAAGATCAAATGGCAATAAACGTCCATATAGGGTGACCCATATATGTGTCACAAAATCAATTTGATGAGCAGAGTGGAAAGCAACGCACACGATAAGAGCTGCCGAGTACATGTGATGGTGCATCGCATAATAATTTGTTTCTAATGCTTGGAAACCGCCATGGAGTTTCAAAATCTCCATCTACCTGATTTGAGAATGATTTAAAACAAAAGGGCTTTTAGTCACTTAAAAGGTCCACTGATTCAAAAATTAAGTCATCCTAGTCCTCAACATAGGACAGATACAGTTAAAATTAAGATCTTACAAAAAGAAAGCTGGCTGTTGCCGGCAAAAATTCATCAGGAGAAAGCACAGCGACACGTAGATAAATATATCTTGACAAGGACTAACAATGAACCTGATGTCACTACGATTAAATAATCCTAGGATTTTAGTCTTAAACATTTAAATTCATGGCAATAAGTTGACCATTGATCAAAATAATTAGATCATTATCAAATTGGGACCAGTCCTAATTCATGGCAATAATGGTACATGTGAAGGGAAAAAATTAGATCAATTGTCAATTGGTCATTTAGATAAGATTTAAAGGGTCATTTATTTGCATCCATTTACCTACGTAAATGATGGGCATATACAATGTTACATTTGTTTGTACTCATTTGTGTATCACATGTATAAATGAGATACGAAAATATTGTGTAAATAAGTTCATTTCTCATATAAAATTTTATGTCTACGAGGAGATGTAAAAGTATTTTACACCTCAGTCCTCAAACTCAACGTAGGAAAAAAGAAGTTGTTATGCACCTCTTTGATTAGATTGACATTTCATTGATTGTATTGAAATGAAGCGGTTTAGGTGGCGGCAGCAGCGACCTAATCATGTCATCTGAGCTATTTCATTCGAATAGTGATTTTATCACTTTCAATGAAGGGGATATTTGAGCACAGCCCATTAATGAGACAAGACTTTGGTTTAACGGTGTAAATGGAGGGCTTCCTCTCATAAATTTCACCCCAACTCTTGTTAGTAATTTATTCGGTTTTTAACATTAGTCCTCCCAAAATATTCTTTTTCTACTTAGAAGCTGGCAAAAAGCCAAGGCCCGCTGTTATTGTGTTGTTATCAATTTTGTGCTCTGATTAAAGTGTGCCAAGTCTATACTCTGCAGAATTTATTTAGCAATATTATATTAAATTATTTTACTAAAAATATACTGTACGAAACTTGTTTGGTAATATTATAAAAGTTTTACTCGAATGAGCAAACATAGGATTTACAATATGGGACCCCACCTTTTATTGTTTGGTAGAAGTTACAACGTTGTAACCGCCTTTAAGAATTAGAATATGGAACTCATATCCATAAGATTTATAACATGGGCCCACCTTTAAAGGAATTATAATGTGGGCTAACTTCTTGTGAATGTAAATATGGTATTCACATTTAGAAATTAGAAAATGGGCCCACATTCATAGGATTTACAATGTGAGTCCACCTTTTGTAAACCTGACTATGTGACCCATATTTATGAATTACAAAGTGGGGCCACATTTTTTGTAATATTAGACACATGGCCCACCTTTAGAAATTAGAATGTGGTGCCCACCTTTAAAAATTAGAACATAGAGACAACACATTCATAAGATTTATAATGTGGGCCCGCCTTTATAGGAATTATAATGCGGGGCCATCCTTTTTTGTTAATTGTGAACACAGGATCCACTTTTGAAAATTACAATGTCGTACCCATATTTAGAAATCCGAACATGAAGCCACCATTAAAATGTGATTGTGGACACAGGACTCACATTTAGAAATTACAACGCGATGCCTACTTTTATAAATTAAAAGATAGAGTCCAAATTCATGCGATTTATAATGTGGTCCCACCATTATAGAATTATAATTTGGGCACACCTTTTGTAATTGTGACCATGTGACGCACCTCTAGGAATTATAAACTAAGGCCACTTTTTTTGGGAGTGTAAACGTGAGGCCTATATTTAAGATAAGTGAAAGGATTTAGAATCTTCAAATGATATTATTTAAAAGGTAAGAGATAAGTAAAAAACAACTGTGGCAGCAAGTTGTTTATTAAAAAAAATAAAGTTTTTTTGTTCCAACTTTCTTGTGCAAGGGTGATAAGATTTTGAGATTCCTTCCCATAAAAACAAAATTCATAACAATCATTTATACATAATAAATATGTTTTTTATATTCTTATCTCGTGGGAACATAGGAACATCCAAATGATGCGATGCCAAAAGTAAATTTCCTTTTACATCACTGGGAAGGATACATGTATATATAGGATTATTTTCTTGGGGCGTTTAGTCGGACGTCCCTTAACATTATATTTTATTGCAAACGGTCTAAGAGTTATTTTCATAGAGGCAATGGTCCCTTCTCAAGTTTTCTATACTTGAAATGTCCATAATGCCCCTCTTAATCCCTTATCTCAGACTAAATCGTGGAATATTGTCAAAGAAGGAAGGAAGCGAGAAATCAAGCATTTCTTTTTCTCGTTCTCCTCCTCCTCCTCCTCTTTCTTTTTCTTCTGATTCATCTTCTTCATTGTCTTAATCATCTTCTTCTGTCTAGGTCAGACAAAGTCAAGAAATTTATCAGAAACTTAGATACATTTGACAAAAACTCGGATAAATTTTTTGAGAACTCGGATAAAGATAAATTTGTCAAAACTCAGATAAAATTTTCAGAAACACGGATAAAGATAAATTTGCCAAAAACTCAGATAAAATTTCCAAAAACTCAAACAAATTTATTTGAGTTTTGGCAAATTTATCTGAGTTTTTGTCCAGTTTATCAAAGTTTCTGTGCAATTTATTTGTGTTCTTAGCAAATTTATCTGAGTTTTTTAGAAACTCTAATAAATTTTCTAAACTCAGATAAATTTTTCAAAAGAAGAAGCCTGCTGCTATGTGCTAGACTTCTACTAACAGGTCAGAACAAAACAATCCAGAAAACGAAATAGCAAGACCTACTTCCAAATAGCAACAGTTTTCTTGCAAGAAAGAGACCCCATTTTTTGTTCCTATGCTTGCAAGAGATAGACTCACATGAAACGGAAAAAGAAAAGAAAAGACAAAGACAACAACGAGTTTTTGTGTTATGCAGAACCCGTCGCCGGAGAAGGCCCGAACTTGTAGCATTTCCATCGTTGGGCCGTCGCCATTGTGGTTGGTGCAGTCAGAGATGGCCGACTTCGATCTGGCCTCTTTGAGCACCTAACTAGTCCCCCGGGGTGGTGGCCTCCTCCTGTTTCCACTCACCGAGTTCGTTGGGCTATATAATAGCCTAGATTCCCAACGCATTGACGGGCTTCGATGCTGAGACCTCCAGGTGGTTACGGAGTGCCCCAACCAACGGCGTTACCAAGCTTTGGTGTGTTCTATGTTCCTAGAGAAGAAGAAGGCCTATGAATGAAGGATAATGGAAGATTTCAAAGTTTTATGCTCAAACTGGCAAGGGCAAATTAGTCATGAAAATATATGATATGACATATTAGAGACCTCTCACAAAAATATCTCCATGTACTATAGACATTAAAGAAAAAGTTGTTGGACTGGAGGTCTTAGAAGATCGTGCTTAGAGACTTGTGGTTAATTTTCCCTATTTTCTTATCCTATAATAAGGTAAGTGTGACACATGTAGGAAAAAGGGTAGATTGCTCTTCCTTGAAGAATCTATGCGATGGCCAGCAAACATGATAAGCAATAGCACATGCATCAAAGCGTGGTTTCCAAGCCAGATCTTCAGAAGAGGTAGACCCTCCAAAACCTGGTCTGTGATTATAAAATCACACCTCACCATCCTCCCCTCAATCCATCCCTATGCTTCATCTCAGCTTTTCTCCTTGCCAATCTGAACCACACCCCTCCTCATTTCCCTTTCACTTTCAATGCAAAATACAGACACTTACAATCAAAGGGTCTGGAACTAATGGGCCCCACCCAAACCAGGTTCACTTTCTCTCCTCCTCTAGCTCCTCTACCTTTGGTCACATCACCAAACCTGTCTTCCTTGACTCTGAGAGATGAAAATGGTTTCCTAATACCAACCAAGGACCCACTCAGAAAAATCAGGTATGGGTCTGTGATTTTGACCCATCATTTAGTCAGGTTTGCATCAGGGAGCATAAGTGTCCATGAGTTCATACCAAGGAACCAAATACCTGAATGTCACCAATGTGTATTATAATCTGTACCAGTGTTTTGAGTAGTAATTGTATTCGACCACAAATCACACAGTTGGAATTTTATTTTATATTAGAAACTGTTTGATTGACTTATTTTTAAGAATTTTATTATTAAGTAGAAGTATAATCATAATAACATTTTTTTTTTCTTGAAAGAGGTCATGAGGTCATGCCTTTTTTTTTTACCAGCCAAGGGGTCGGGCCTGGACACATGGGACCCCAGCTACAGGGAAAGAAAGCCGCTGCCGCAGGAAGAGAAATATAGGGATCGAGTTCAAGGCAGTTAGGTGAGAAATGGGGTGCCCAACCAACTACACAACTACTGAACCTCTCGAGCTCGTGCCATTGAAAGGAACCCAGGTCTCAATTTGCCTATCAAATAATCTCATATTAATAGAAAGTGAATCAAGGGGAGAGGAAATGAACAACCAACAATCACCCTAGTAATTTAAATCCTAAAAAAGTTGAACGCACCTTCCACATCTCAACATTGTGTCATTCTCTCCTTACCTTTTTAATAATCCTTGTTGGAGTTCATTCAATTCCTTTGTTATTAAGATTGTTTGTTTACATAAAATGCAATGCAAAAAAATTCAAGTTAAATAGGCTCCGCTTGAGGATTAATAAAGCATTGAGGGAGAAAGATATAAGCATCTTGAGACTGACGGGAGATCTAGACTTGCCTAGGATTTCTTTTTCCTTGATTCAATTTCTATTAAAAGAGACGCTATTTGATGGTCATTTTTAGAGATTCAACTTCAATTCTTCATTTTTAACCACTTAAAATAATTAATCTTAAAAGAGGCTATTTGATGGTGATGTTTGGAGATTCACCTTTGGTTCTTCGTTTTTAAGCATTGAAATACAAATCTTAGAATTCATGGGAATTCAATTACATGAAACAAATATTCCCTTAAATGAAATCATGAAACTATCATGTATTATAAAGCTAATAGGGTGTGTAATGTATATAAATCTACTAAAAAAATACTTAACAACATGTGTGTTTATCGCTTTCATGAGGAGAGATGGTCTGTGCATATCATTATCAATGTATCATGGATGACAATGATAGCACTTACCTTGTTCTCTCCTTTTATGCCAAATCTAAGGAGACACTGGTGACTAGGACGTTGCAACCCCTTGGGTTCTTACATCACAGAAAGAAAGGACACTCATCTTTGGGAGGTAGGGATTCATAGTATTAATTACCTTCGAGAAAGCTAAGAAATTTATTTACAAAATAAAACACTTAAATTGGACCTACTTTGGAAGGTACTGGATCTCAGAACTCAACAAATAATGATCCTCGTAGGTTACAAAATCCTATCTTATTTGGTAAGGCCAAATGGCCATATAAACTGCTAGACTCACACACACTATACAGATTCAAAACCAACAAAGCAAAGTGCCCATCAGCCTTGTGAAAAAGAAGATGTCTTACAACTGAACCATGGGTGGCTTAATAAAAACAAGAGAAACCTAATTCAGAAGACAAGACAAGGACTATAGGGTTCTTGAGAGGTTTATAAAATATGCCCATGACTTTTTATTTCTTACGCACTTATCATTGTTAAGATGGAGTGTGAAACAACTCTGCAATTACTACCTTACAATCCAAAATCCAAATAAAAGAGCAGAGTTGGGAGTTCTAACTTTGATGGGTAAAAAAAAAGGCCTGTGTAGCCAGTCCAAGATGGAATATGGGTTCGGCCATATGACATTGGTCATACAGCCCACACGATGAATGTGATTGATGTGATTGGGTCATAATAGCTGAAAAGATTCATTTTTCTTGAAAATTACCTACCTTTCCCTTACTGCTTCTCTCATTCTCTTCAAACATAAAAGACTAATCAAACTACCATAGTGAAACCTTGAAATTATGGATTCAAGTAATGAAACTAAATAGATAAATGAATACTTAGATTAAAAAAAAATCAACCATTCGATAATAACAAGTCATTGATCACGACACGTTGAATGAGATTGATGTGTTTTGGTCATAGTTGCAGATAAACTCATTTTTCTTGAAAATCACCTACTTTCTTCCTTCCTGATTCTCACACTTGCTTCAGGCACCCATATAAATACTCACACAACCATAGAAGCGATGACATAGATTTGAGGTTGTGGATTCAAGTCATATTACCAATGAAACTACGTAAATGCTCATATTGAATAAGGATTCGACCATTTGATAATAACAATGGTCATCAAGCCCGACATGCTGAATGAGATTGATGTATTTGGGTCATATTTGAGGAAAAACTTATTTTTCTTGAACATTACGTACCATTCCCCCTTCTTGATTCTTGCCTTCGCTTCACACATCCAGATAAATACTAATAAAACTATGGGAGCCATTCACAACTTTGAGGTTGTGGGTTCAAACCATATTATCTATAAAACCAAATTATAAATAAATACTTATACTCTATTGCAACATTATGCAATACTATAACAACTATTGTCTCACCCCACATACGTTGGAAGGGACCATTTTTGTGTACGTTGCTCCTGCTGAGTGGAAGTGCCCTAAAATTCTAATTACTCACGGCCCAATTCACAAGTGAAATGGAAAGTACTGTAGTGGCTGCAATGAGCTCCGACCCGCCAAGCTTAATGTGTCAGCTGATATCTCAGTATGCGATTGATACTTCATTTCTTTTGGGCGCTTTTGTTTTAAAAAAAAATAAGCAGTTTAAGAAAAAAAAAAAAAAAATCAAACCTTCATTGTTATTTGTTTTATGGCCAAAACCTTAACAAATTTAGCGAAACGACTCCGATAGGGCCAAGTTTTAAGACCATGTGTATGCACCAGCCCGAACGCGATTGGGGCCCATCCCACTTTGGTCGGGGCTTGGATATATTTTAGGCCCATTTAATATATAGGTCAGACCTGGATTTAGTGATTGAAAACCCAGCCCAACCCGAATGATTTAACACATGTTATCTAGTGACTATATACCCAAACAGGTGTTAGAAAGCCCAAGAAAGTGAGAGAAAGCCCAACCCAGCCCAGCCCGTGACCCAGCCCAGCCCCATTGACTAAACGGGCTGGCTCAGGCTAGGCACTTAAGGCCCATGTTGGCTTGGGCCGGATATGGGCCTGTGTTTCTAAAGGCAAGTTGGGCTTGGATATGCCTCAGCCTAGCCCATGAACATCCCTAAGAGAAGGTTCACACGAAAAAGCAATTCCATTTGTTAAACATGTTTACTTTTGGATCCCTTACTCATGATCCTATAATTCTATCCAAGCTACACCCAAATTGGGTCGAGCCAAATAGAATGAAACTTGAAAGACCAAGCATTGGCCACTGTTTTTTGCCTTCGTTTTGAATCAAAACAGCACTGGTTACCTGCAACTCATTACATGCATCTGTTGCCAAGTTCCAGGTAACCAAATAATGATAAAACGAACTCTTACACACTAAATTTACTTCTCAAAATACACATGACTACATCATCAATAGGCACAATTCCATATATTTGGTGTCCATGGTCCAGCAATCGCTACCATTTTGAGGAATCCATTGATCATTGATAGAACACACAAGTAAAATAGCTCTCAGACACCAAATGTGTGGCACACATGCCATCATCATCTACTGCATTGCGGAGCAAATGGAAGATAAACCGCAAATGGAAGAAAAAAGGCCATTTTAAGGTCTTCACCTTCTAGTCTAACAAGTTTTGCAATGTTTCAAATATTACAGTTTTAGCTGAATATTTTTATATACTAAACTTGGCAAAAGTCTGCCAAATCTCCCTGCATCTCTCTGCCCATATGAAAAGATAATGTGTCATAATTAGATGGATAAAAACTGAGCAGTTAACTTTGCATTTCGCTCTCCAATTTAGAAAAAGATGCTATGGAGGATCCATTGTAGGACATTTCCCAGTTCCTCCCATCAAATTCCTTGATCTCAGCATGCACAAGTGTACCAGGATCGACACACCTGAATGACACCGCAAAGCCATCTGGGTTCGACCGCGGCTTGTAGAACGACGTAATGCCACAGACCTTGCAGAAGGTGTGCTTTGCCGTGTGTGTGCCAAATGTGTAGGTGGTGAGGAACTGTTCAGATTCCTCCATCAGCTTGAACTTGGAGGATGGGACTATGAAGTGGGCATTGCCTCTCATGGAACAGTTAGAGCAGTTGCACTTCCACACGACGACGCTTGGTGGTGCTTCAACTTGCCACCTAATGCGCTTGCAGTGGCATCCACCTCTGTGGATTATTGTATCCAAGTTCATCTTACACGGCTGCTTTCTTCAGAAAGGCTGCAATGATATGAGACATGCGCTTCTTAAATTTGGTTTAAACAAGCTAGTATTTATCACGGGGGAGAGTAAAAATGACTCATGGTTCACATTCCTTCAGCAACAGCTTTATTTTTTTCCCCTTATTAATAACATGTTTATTAGATTAAAATTAAAGGACGAGTACAATCACAATATAAAGGATGCCAAAAGCATATGACACCAAGCAAAGGTAAAAGACTGATATACTAATATGCTACAGAAAAAAAAATAAAATTACAAAATAGGAGCAACCAAAGCATTTTCTCTATCCACCCCAAGCTTACCCAACACATCTGCTATGCCATTAGCTGACCGCACCACATGATGAAAAACAAGTTGAAGAGATGAAGTCAGCTTGTTCCTTTCTAAGAAATAGAAGATTGTTGGCTGATGACCTTTAAATATTTGAAGCTCCAGAAGGCAAATGGAATTCATCACAGTAGAATGGCATATCTGACATTTGAAATTCTCTGAGTTCCAGCTTCAGAATGCTCACGGGGCTGAGCTAAAGAATTTGCCGACAGTTGTTAGGACATTTCAGAATTCTCCCAACATGCTTTCGCTGAATGAATGTAATCAAACAGGAAGCGAGAACCGTGGTTCAGTGTCCATGAAGATCTCCACGGTGGGCTAATTCTAACCCTTTCAAACTATAATGTCAATACGGAATATAGCAAGGGTCACCATTCAATGAAGAAAGGCCAATGACCAGGCTAGTACCTCTTCCTATATGGGGCATTACCGGGGCATACTGCATCCAAGAAATGGTACAACAATGCAGCGGATTCAACCCTTCTAACAGTATCAGACCACACAATATGATAAACCCACTCTTATTCACACGAGGCCTAATACTGAGCCACTGCTCCACACATCCAATAGTTCTTTATTCCTCTAATAGAGATGATCTGAGGTTTTGACAAGAGCCTGCAGAACAGTGAAGGTGCTCACTTTTTGCAACTTTGAGTCATGTTACCGATTTTAAAAAAATCATTTAAATATAAATATTAAGGTGCAAGTCTTCCCTAATCCTACGATCAAAACTACATCATTAAAAGATACATCCCCAAAAGGCCACTCCTAGACTTCATGCTTACATGCTGAAGGCACATCACAGGACCTTTGTGGTTCCTAGGTTTTGATAGAAGCTTGACCCCAAAAGTGAGGGTACGTTTGTGCAACAAGGATTCGGAGATAGAGCGGAAAATTGTTTTGATTCTCCATGCAACATACTCTTCTATAGTTTATGAGAAACATTTTCCTTGCGGAAAGGGAAAAATGAACCAATTTCCATCAATAGAGAGGACTTCGATTTCCTATGGGAGTGGTAAGAATGAAGGATTCCTCTCTCCCGTGGAAATGGAAATCCAATAAACACGCCTCAAAACTAAGCATTCAACCCTTCGGACATTAAACAGGATAAATTCTTCTTGATGAAAATAGGAAACTTAACCCATGGGAGTCTCATAACAACTAATAAATCCAAATAAAGATTCCTAATTAAATTTAAATACAAACTTATTACAACATCTTGTTCTAAATATAATTGCAAGTATCTCCTAAATATAAGTGGCATTCCATATATGCACTCTAAGGGCCCCAAATACGTGGTCCTTGAATTGGGAAAATCTCCCACTGAATCATGTCAATCCAGGCCCATCCATTTAGGCCCATTTATTGTACCCATTTGTTACATTGTAATTAGTCAAAGGTTGTTACTTAATTTGTGGCTTCAGTTTAGGATCTAAGATTTGTAATTGATTGTAATTAGGGAATTAAACCCTTATATAAACAAGAGTCGATCCTCAAAGGAGGCACGACATTCATCTCTCTCTCTCTCTCTTATGTTCTGTATTTCATCTCTCTCTAAATGTCATGGTATCAGAGCTCGATCATCTGTGATCTGTGATCTTCTCCTAAATCATCTTCCAAACATTGGAAGCCAGTATATGATCATCTGTGATCATTCTCTTCAGCCAGATCATCCTGATCATCTCAGATCAGACGTGGTCCACCTATGATCATCACCAACTCATCAGCGGAATCTCTCTTTTTATGCCACACATCTACTGGTGTTACTGTGCTCCTCGTCTATGTTGACGATATTATTATTACTGGCACGGATGATAGTATGATCAAATCTCTCCAAGCATCTCTCAAGGATTCCTTCCGTATGAAGGATTTGGGTCCATTGCATTATTTCTTGGGCCTAGAGGTGCATCAATCTCCCAAAGGTCTATTTGTTAATCAACACAAATACACATCAGATCTTATCGAGTTGGCTGACCTCCGTGATTCCTCACCTGTTGATACACCTGTCGAGGTAAATCTCAAGTTGAGTAAAGATGATGGCGATCTTCTTCCTGATCCTCATACCTACCGGCGTCTGGTAGGAAGTCTTGTCTATCTCACCATCACCAGACCTGACATATCTTATGCTGTTCATCTTGTGAGCCAGTTCATGACAGCTCCTCGGCACCTTCATTTGACAGCTGTGAAGCGCATTATCCGCTATCTACTAAAAACTGCCCCTCGCGGTTTATATTATCCAAAGGATAATTCTCTTCATCTGACCGCTTATGCGGATGCTGACTGGGCAGGCTGTCAAGACACACGCCGTTCCACTACTGGTTGGTGCATGTACCTTGGCACTTCTCTCGTTTCTTGGAAATGTAAGAAATAAGAACGGGTGTCCCGATCTTCCACGGAAGCTGAATAGAGGGCCATGTCTTCTGCTTGTTCTGAGATCTTATGGTTACGGGGACTTCTTTCAAAATTCAGGTTCGCTCAAACCTCTCCTACTCCATTGCATGCCGATAATACTGGTGCTATCCGAATCACTGAAAATCCCGTGTTCCATGAACGCACCAAACATATCGAAGTTGACTGCCACTTTATTCAAGATGAATATAAGCGTGATGTCATTCGTCTCTCGCATGTCCCTACTAAACTTCAGTTTGCAGATATCTTCACGAAGGGACTTCCTCAGCCTCGACATCAATTTCTTGTATCCAAATTGCTGCTTTATGACTCCCCAGCATCAATTTGAGGGGGGTTGTCAATCCAGGCCCATCCATTTAGGCCCATTTATTGTACCCATTTGTTACATTGTAATTAGTCAAAGGTTGTTACTTAATTTGTGGCTTCAGTTTAGGATCTAAGATTTGTAATTGATTGTAATTAGGGAATTAAACCCTTATATAAACAAGAGTCAATCCTCAAAGGAGGCACAACATTCATCTCTCTCTCTCTCTTATGTTCTGTATTTCATCTCTCTCTAAATGTCAAATCACTACTCCATTCAAAGTTTTTAATTGTCTACCCCAACCCCTACTTTCTTAAAAAGTTTGCAAACCTTCACAATTCTCCACACACAAGCGGGCACAACACTCACGTGACTCCAATTAGTCCATTATTACCGATTATACTTGCAATATCCAACTCAAACCCTCCATTTCGTTCTATAATTGCTCTTAAATATCACACAATGGCTCTAGGTTATATTCAATTTTGACCAACTCATCTTCCCTACTCTCAAATCCACTAGCTTGATTTCTAATATTATGCTTTCATTTTATTGATTTTCAAATCATTTTCTTCAAAGTTTTAACATATTATTTAGTTGATTTATTGTCTAGCTAAATTAGTACAGCATCATATGCAAACAAAATAAATCGGAAAGCTTCAATTTTGAATCTTTTGCAGGATAATGAGAATTGACTCAATTCCCATTGTGCAGTATTAATGCCCGCCATGCTTCATATATTCGCATGTAACAAGAAACTTTACCTTCTGAAAATTGTTATTTTCCATATGCATATAAACATTTTGACACAACTATGAAAAAAAAGACAAACATCATTTCTTATTGCAGTATAACAGTATCAATATAATGGTTGCATATTTCCCACGAATTTCAAGTATAAAGTTGAACTTTTTAGCATCCTCTGCATATTTTGAATTAAAACATACCAGTACACCATAGAGGTCAAGATGAAATGGGGTGGTTTGACCTGATGGTCCAATGTCGTATGTGAATCCCTCAGATGATTGTTTAAATCGCCAAACATTATACTAGAGATGCCATGATGCTGAAAATGAGGAGATCAAATGAAAATATTATGGCATTTCCAGGGCTACTTCAACCAGACATGACTCATGGTAGATAGTAAAAATCCATGAGTTGTAAAGCTTCATGTAAGCAATTGAAGCAGGTTTCAATCAAAGTCGAATCATAGTTAAACTCTCCATAACTTTTATTACATTAAAAAAAAATGACCACAAAATAGCTAAAGACCCGCCCCCATTTCAGTCAAAATGAGTCGCAGAGACATGACATTGGCTACTTCGAACAACAAAAAGTATCTAAATCATAACGATTGTTGAAAAACATTTTTACTGATTTTAGCAGCGTCTTACCATACAGCACCTACAAGTGAATGATCTCCAAATTATTCAAAAGACATATAGATAATATAGGCATATATCGGTTTCATCAAAAGAGAAAACTTAGGGCATGTTTCGGTATCTGCCTAAGCTAAGCTATTATGTAGACCTATCTATACTTGCCACCCAAATTGTTGCTTGTAGCACCGCAACCATTTCTCCAATCATCTACCAATGACTTCCGCAGCAGATGTACTACAACAGGATCACACATCACAAGTCACAACCCATTCATACAGATTTCATCCCACAAGAAAATGATACTTGAAATCAAGTTACCTTTTTCTTTCAATAAAGGAAAGATTTAAAGAAAGTGCTAAAAGAATAAATCAAGGGGAACAATTCCCAACCTGTTTAATTTATTTGATCTCCATTGTTCAGAGTCTCCAGTTACCAGTTTCTTCTGGGTCCGAGTTGTGTGGAAATTTTTCACATAATGGGTGAGCCAAAAACCTCTCATGACCATGTTTGCCAACAAACAAATGTTGCTCCCTTCAAACCATCTCAGTAACCTTTATGGGTCCCTCACCTCACCATTTTGATAAAATTCCAGAATAAACTTTTGGAAGTATTAAATGAATTAAGACTCGTTAGTGTATGTTAGGTTAACAAATTCTAGCACAAAGTAATATCATCATCGCCATTATCATCAAAGCCTTGCCCCAACTACATTGGAGTGAGCTACATGAATTATGTTTCTCCATTCCAATCTATCCTAAGCCAAATCCTCGCACTTCTTCAGATCTATCCCTACTACTTCCAAGTTCCATCCATATCCTTTTCAGCCTACCTCTTTTCCTTGGTGGGCCATCACATAGAAAGACTTTTCATCAATGACATCATTGTTGGCATGAGTAGGAAATGTCCAAACCATCTCAAACGAGTCTCTCTTAATTTATCACCTATTGATGCTAACCCTAGATTGAAAGTGCTCACTTCTGATTCTAAAATGGAGTAATATAACTTATTCATTTTATTGAAGGTCTGCCTGTTACAACCTAGACACAAGCACATATTGCACTCAAACAAGTTTGCTTCACAGAGGCCACCCCCTCTATGAAGGAGTACAAGTCAAATAACTAAGTATCCTGACAAACACTTCATGATCTTCCCATAAGCATCAACTCTCTGCTACATTTATTAAAGCTTCTAGAAGGAAAAGAGAAGATGACAATGAGACAATAGAAGTACATAGCAATAACTCAATGGTGTGAATGCAATATCCTAACTACCAACACATGGAACTTGACCGAAATTGAACAGAACACCACAACAAGATGTTGACGAGTCCAGTTTCTATCATTCAACGTTAGTATAATCTGCTTCCAATCACATACGCAATATACAAGATACAGTATACAACAACAATACAGGTTGAATTAAAACTTGTCAAACAATATAGTTATCTGTCTTATATGAGGATATTATAATATTCTTTGGATTTTTCATTTTTCATCTCCAATCAAGCCCACAACGGCGGAAGACATAAAAATTATGATTAAGTTACTCCCCAAAACTGAGTTAAACCGTTGCAAGAAACAATCCAATGATGATGTCTCTGAAAGTGTTGGAATACATTAAGGACTTGTCATCCTTGAAGACTGTAGATCAGATATTCACAAAAAACCATGTGAAATTGAAAACTCTAAAAACTCTAGAATTATGTGTATAAAGTTTATTCAAACTCCAATCCTAGCTACCCAGCCTTTTGGATGCCCTCGACCACTATGGCTGCAGGGGCGGAACTAGGGAGGGGCCGGCAGGGCCATGGCCCCCCCTAAATTGCAAAAAGGCCCTTTAGAGATTATTTAAAATTTAAAGTCGTTTTTTGCAATGGCACCCCCAAGAAAAATTTTATTCACACTGGCCCCCGCAATGTCCATATCCGGTTCCGCCCCTGTATGGCTGGCACCTTTGTCAACTTAAATTGCAGATGCAAAGGGCCAGCACTTGCTATTTAGGCAAAAAGCAAAGTACATATGCAATGCGGGGTATTTCTTTAAGGACCCCAAATCACACCCTCTAATCTTCATCTCTGTCACAACCAATTCCCAGTTTCCAACACTGTGGGGGTAGGTCAAGTAATACCTCTGCTGGAGTAAACCCCAGATCTCTCCGTTCACGACACATAAGACTAGTGATTCGCATAACCGTAATAATATTACTACAAAGTAAGACAGAAATCAATCACTTCCAAGTTCCACCTGGTTATCTCAAATTCTCAACTACCCCAGAAGATATAAACACTCAATCGAAGTACAAAAGATTTGTTTTCAGCAGCAGCAGCCCAGATTCTATATCTTGGTTGATGGGGTAGTTCTATTTGTTCCCAAGATATCTGGGTTTTAAGATATGAGACAGATAATTTAAGTTCCATTCAAGAATCTCTCTTTCTCTTTTCTGTTTGCCAGTAGGCAACTGCAGTGTGTATAAAGAGAATCACTAAAGAAAGAAAATATTGATATAGAGAGATGCAGGAAGTCAGAATCACAAGAAATTGCACATATCAGAGAGAGATGCATGGCATTAAAGGCAGATAGAATGAAAGATACTAGGAAATCAATTAGACGAAGTTGAAGCTCATGAAAAGGACTTACCTGGAAGGGAAGAGGCAAAAGGCAGACAGATACTGAGGCAAGCAGCAGGATTGCTTTAAAACCCTCTTTAGTGGCTATATTAATGGAAGGAATTGGGTGAGGTTATTACGGAAGAAAGAATATATTTTATTTTTAGTTATTTATTAAGGAATCATGGTGACCTTCTATATTAGAAGTTGAGTGTTTTTTTCATTTTTTAGCATGATTGCTTTTTGACTTTTTCATAAAAATATATGGTGGAAAATTTGAATTAAAGTGTTTTTTATGTGATTTTTTTTAAGAGACGGGAGGTTTACTTTACATGAATTAAAGCCTTGTATTGTGGTATTTTTTACTTAAATATACTTGATTCATTGAATCTAGATCCAACATGTCTGATTTGGCAATCATACTCTCTTAATTACTTTTTAGAATTTAAAATTTTCACAATCGTCAAGAGGTATGAATTCACAATTTTCTAAAGGCTTTTCAGGTCTTACCTCCCCCAAATAATTTGAAAATGTTCATTTTCACACATTTAGGCATCGATGCCAATTTTTCTCAGCAATATGCATTGATTCAATATTTATGTGAAATTCTTAGCCATACAAAACCTCAATAAGGAATTCGCAAATTAGAATGAGAGATTATCAAATCCGTAAAGTCATGTTTGGCAATCAAATCTTTAGAAAAAAGATTTTCGGTTTTCCTAAATTTATAGTAAATCCACATTTGGCAATTATAAATTTCTGAGGATTTGAACAAATGAAAATCTTCATTTGATATGATTTTCAGATCCGACCACCCTCAATCTCTCATGAATTCCTCACATGATACCAAATGTGCCCTAATGTTTTTGGTAATAAGAATTCATATAGTTTATTTGAAATTTTAATTGATGGTTAGGAAATTCATCGAGATATTATTATTTAAAGTAAGCCTCCCTCCTTCCTGTACCCCATTGCAAACAAAGTATTCATCCACCAGTCTTCAGGAGGTGAATAGAGGATAAATTACTATGGCTTTTCTGGACCATCCGAGCATCTGATCATGGATCCCAACCATCCATTTCATGTTTTTTCATGAAAACAGGTGGGGTTTAATAGGGGTGTAACGATTTGGTTAACTGCGGTTTTTGGGAAAACGATAAACCGAATCGTGTTTCACGGTTTTTTATTTTTAAAAACTACAACTGTAACTGAACTGTGAAAAACCATTAAAAATCAAATATCAGTTAACTACGGTTAACGATTCGGTTACTATTAATTATCACTTAAAAAATTTATGAAAATTTTGTCATTTACTAATCAAACTTACTGTGAAAAAAAAAAAACCATAGTTAGAGAATGGCATAATATGTTACTGTACAAATAAAAAAATAAAAAATATTTATTCAGGCCCTTAGGTTTTTTTCTTATTAGCGAAATGATTTAGTTAACCGAGTGTTTTGGGAACACGGTTAACCGAACCGCGGTTAACAGTTCAGTTCGGCTAATAACCGTGAGTCGAGACAAAAACCGTAACCGAAACCGTGAAGCGTGGTTTTTTTATTTAAAAAACCGTAACCGTAACCGAACTGTAAAACACGGTTATTAACCGCTGTTTGGTTCGGTTAGACGGTTTTTCAGTTTTTTTTTTACACCTCGAGGGTTTAAGTTATATCGATTAATATTTATTGTCCATCCATCTCATGTTCTATCTTGGAAACCGCTAGGGCTTAAGTTATGTCGATTAATAATTATTATTGATTGTGTAAATCTTTACATTGATTCTGCAATTCTAATAAGATCAGTTGGGTTTTATCTATTTTATAACAGAAGAAGTATGGGTTCAACCCCAACTTTGACCTGCTTGTCAATTGGGTTAAAAAAAATCCAAACCAAACCCAGCCTGGAAGCAAAATAGGTCAACCTGACCCAGCCCAACAAAAAAAAAGAAAAGAAGAGAACCAGCACTACCGTCGATAATATACACAGAAAAGTTAAAATTGCAATGGAAAAGTTGAAATTGCAGACTTTCCGCTCAATTGCATACTCGATTGACCTCATCTTCCTTCTAATTCACAAGTTTCGATAGCTCAATATAAGCAGCATCCCGCGGTGTTTTTTTGGACCACATGAGTGGTTAGACGCCTGTTTCTTTGTTGGACGGGAATTCCTGGATGCTCTTTTGGGCTTCAGTATGTAGGAATTCTAACAAAATGCGAAATGAGTGGAATTCTTGGATTCGCAAAGGTCAATCCGGGGGACAATATGTCACATCATGTTCAAAAATTTATGGACATGGTGAATTCCTGTTAGAATTTGCACTAAAGAAACAGGCCTAGACTAGCTTGCATAGTCTTGAGTCTGATAAATGGAGGATTGGAAATTTGGAATACTGATGATCAAACAAGGGCGGCCTCTAACAATGTATCTCAGATCTGCTCTTAGGCCCTCCTGGTTATCAGGAATGGAATAGGTCCCTCCTTTTCCAAATGTGGGATGAAGAAATAGCTATAAACTGTCTGGGTCCACATTGATCCAGACCACTCTCAATAATATTTAATCAGTTTGGGTACAGGTTTCAATTCTAGAGCGTTTGGGGCCTCATTTTGATCCTTTCAATTCAGTTGCCCTGTATTCTGTTTATTTGGGCCTCTGTAATTGGATACGGCAAAATAACTGAGGTTATACAAAAAGAAGCATTGAGGTTACAAAGATACAAACAGTGGAAATTTACTATTATAAGATTGCGCCTATCATCATCACATTCAGATCCACCTAGGATCTTGACGCAATCTGGCCCAGTAGTTATCAGTTCAGGCCCATTTTGGTTTCGGGTCTGACCCAAGCCATGTTTAAATGGCAAGCAATGCACTTTTTACTGTTGGGACATTCATGAGGTAGCCTGTTAGTTGGCTTATACTGGATTGTCCAATAAATTAGCCATTCTTATCATTTAACATTTCCGGATTGTTTAGGGTCTGATCCCTTCAACGGCTAGATATGGGCTTAAGATTATAACTCACTGGATCTTATTCGGCAATGGACTTGAAAAGAGAGAAGTCTGACCTGCTAATTCCCAAAATGGGCAAACTCAGAACCGAGCTCTAGGGTCTACAACTGGACTCAGGCCCCGAGTTAGGCTCTTCAATTGTAAAGGGACTTGGGCTTGACAAAGGTGAGTCGAGTCCAAATGCGGCCCGTTGACAGCCTTAATGGCAAGCCATGTCTTGGCATTTGGGAGCATGTGACTTGCACATGAAAATATTAATGGAATGTAATCAGGCATGTCCCGTTAGGATCTAAGACAACAAATGGTGCAACACATACTATCATCGGGTATCGTCTGGTGGTTGAAGACAAGCATCTGGTCGTATATTCTTCTAAGGGTCACAAGGGCATGTCTCCTCCATATGCACGTCTCTCTCTCATATATATATATATATATATATATGACTAGGCTGTCTTAAATTAAAAAATTATCTTACCTTCAACTGGATTAGTATTAGTCCCACAAATTAAAATTGATTATATCTGTTTTTTGCGTGAAGGAATTGGCAAATCCAGTTCTAATTGGATTTATCTTGATTTTGGAGATATCATTATGCAAAAAATAATAATAATCAACTTTGATTTGTGGGACCAATACTGTTTCAGCTTAGAATAAAATAAGCACTTCTGCTTAGGAGAGCTAACCCCTATATATGTATATAAAAGAGAGAGAAAGCTCTTTTGAAGTTTGAAACTTTAAATAGGAGAGTAATAAATATACTTGTGTATGAGGGTCCAAGGGCATGAGACACGCCCATGTGGGCCGAGTGGGCCGAGGGAATGGGCAGAACTTCCCTGGTACATGTATTACTATTTATTACTATTATTTATTACAAGATGTATGTTTGGACACCACTCCAGTGACTTGCTAGGATGATGGAGATAGGATTAATGGAAGATGTTGATGTAAAAGGATAGAGTTTATCAATATTCTAGTGTGTATAATTCTTAATCCCTGTAGACAGGTTGTATGGATTAGGATAACTTCAAGTCTTCAAGTTTTCTTTCTTTTTTTTAAAGTCTCTTTCAAGTCTTCAATCTAGTACTTAGTGTTGCAATATATCGACAGACTAAGGTTCTGGCCTCATCCACTGAAACTCAGTGCCAAAACCATCTCTTGAATGGCCATTAGCCCAAAAATTGTACAGATTCAATCATCCCAGCCATCTGATCGATGAACCTTTTAAATGTTTTTATTTTTTTACTATTTAGTTGAGAGGGGTAGGTACAGAAGAAAAAAAAAAAAAAAAAAAAAAAACCTCATTAAGCTAATTATCCATGATTGACTGGCTTGGAACAATTTCTATCACGATAATTTTTCTTGATCATGGTGTGACCATTGACATTTTTAGTATCAAATCTGGGATTTCTATTTGGGTTAGTATTCTAAAGATCAATGGTATTGGATGTTGCTAGTTGTATGATCCAATTCAAGAGAAGTAGACAACAAAAAGTTTGTTATTACCGAGTCTGATCAAATGGCTAGCAACATAGATTCTCATAGATATATGGTTAATCTTTCAACTTTCTTTATAGTCCACTTCAATGCATGTCAATCATAGGGTCAGGAAAAACATTAGTACTCCAGTGCACTTCAATGCTTCTAGTATCCTGTTCTCTAGGTGCCAAGCTATATTTTGTTTATGTCTTTTTGTTGGTTTCTTTTTGGTTGTATACTTTTTCTCTTTTAATGATATTTTCTGTCTACCGAGAAAAACCATAGGATTAGGAGGTGGATTTAATCTAAAGATAGGCCAAACATTAGTATATGCTCTAATGACAATAACCATATATGTAGATGCACCAAAATTTAACAGTTTTATAAGCGTGCAGCTACCGGACTTCGAGCCCTTAAATAGATAATTACGTTTCAAGTCATGTTGATATTTGCCTCATCTCTAATTCAGACTCAAACTTTTCAACCCCTCTTTACTCCTATGATTAGCATGTATCAAAGTGTACCACGCAGCGTGGTTCCTGCAGTTTTTAAACAATCACGCTGAACTACCTGATGAGACCGACTTCAACAAGAATGATCGAGTGTGTTGGAGGGTTTGGACTAACTTAATATCAACACGAATAAAACCTTTAAAACCTACATGCCTACATCAATTGAAATCACAATCAATCCGGATTGAGCTAGCATTTTAACTTATCTTAATTAATTTTGTATCATTATCCATCACTTAATTTATTTTCTAATTATGACATTACAGCCTGATTTAGGCGAGCCAACGATCAAACCTAATAGTACCAAACCGTCCAATCAAGCTGCTCCATCTGGCCTTCAAGACTATTTTTAAAACATTTGTTCGAAGTATTCCAATTTTCTCTTACTTAAATGAATGATTCTTCAATTATCCAAAGATGATGTAATGAAGGTTCAATGAATAATTATATTACCGTTGCTAAGCATCCATTGCATGCACCCATTAAAAAAACAAAAGTCTATGAATCTAAGTTGAAAGCCATTCAATCTTATCTGCTGGTTTCATGATTTTGGGGGTACAAATGTAGACCGGTCACCAGACCAAATTCAATCAATAGATTCGCCAAAAAAATTATCTTTATCTAACGTATTGTACATAAAATATAATGAAAGCAGATTTGTCTTTAGTCTTGAACCTTTGTAATTTTTATGCATATAACAATAAAACAAAAGTTTTAGTCTATTTTTTCGTTTGGTTGTTGTCTTGTCTTTCCCTACAATTACATAATTAAAGATAGTATTAGGTGCCGTTTGGCATCTCTAGTTTAAAGTTCTTTGATACAGATGTTCTAGAAATTTGGACCGTTTGGATGGTGCACGTCACGTATCTGTTTCACCCAGACATTTTTCATCTATTTCATATGGGCTGAAAAATGGTGCTTTTTGACACAAATGCAGTGTCCCAAGCGGACAGACCATGCTGCCAGTCCATTTTATTCTTTTAACATCCGTGGCCCTAAATAATGATCAGAACTGTTTAGAATCTTCATTACCCTAAGAACGGCCAGGAGACCAAATTTGAACTATTGATCATTTAATGATCTCTACATATTTGTGAAACAAGGTGAACCCTAAGATTTGGATTTTTGTACTTTGTGGGCCCCTAAATCAAGATCTCAATCGTTAATCCGCTTAAGAAGCCTAAGAATGGTGATAATACCAAATATAAGCTCTTAACTCCTTATGGATCTCAAGATATTCATGGGAAACCATGGAACATTGATCCTCCCGTGTCTCAATTGCTGGGTTTGCACATGATGACAAAGTTGTCCTGTTTATTCTCATTTTAATCAATGATTGGGTCTAAACCAATAATCCAGACCATTCAGTCTCTTTAGATTATCTAACACAATCATAGAGTCAAATATCAGCCATTGATGATGCACCATTATTGAGATATTTGTTATAAAATGCAAACCATTAAATATGAATTCTAGATTTACGTGGGTCCCTTTAGTAAGATCTGAACCATTGAACCTCTTTCGAATGCCTAAAAAGCCTAATAGATCAAGTCCTAATCCTTGATTCCTCGTATTTCTTGAGAAACTTGTGGAGAATGTTACCAGTCAAATTAATGAAGTGTTTATGTCAAACTGTTTATTTGTTTTACCAAACGATCTATTTATAAAATGTCTATTTTACATAGATCTATTATTCACAAATCTGTTAACTACAGATCTATTTGATACAGATAAGATTTGCCAAACAAGCCCTTAGTCTATTTCAAGACATCCTAACTCTCTGTGAACTCCAGTTATTTGTGTCCAAGATTACTCTATGATACCTCACTGTTATAACAACATACAACTATATGATTTTTGTCGTAATATTTTCTTTCTACATCTAAAACGACATTACAATTGAAGTCATTAATTAGAGAATAGAATTTAATCGAGATTGTGGTGCTTCTCCTTGTACATAAGTGGGTGTTCTAACTTTGATGGGTAAAAAACAAAAAAAAAAAAAAAAAAAGTGTGTAGCCAGTACCAGATGGAATAAGGGTTCAGCCATATGACATTGGTCATCCAGCCCACACGATGAATGCGATTGATATGCTTCGGTCATAATAGCGGAAAATATTCATTTTTCTTGGAATACTGCTTCTTCCATTCTCTTCAAACATAAAGACTAATTAAACTACAAGAGCCAAACCTTGAGATTATGGGTTCAGGTAACGAAACTAAATAGATAAATGAATACTTAGATTAAATAAAAATCAACCATTTGATAATAACAATAGTCATTGATCACGACAAGTCAAATGAGATTGATGTGTTTTGGTCATGATTCCGGAAACACTCGTTTTCTTGAAAATCACCTACTTTTTTCCTGCCTAATTCTCACGCTTGCTTCATGCATCCGCATAAATACTAACACTACCATAGAAGCTATAACATAATTTTGAAGTTGTGGATTCAAGTCATATTTTCAATAAAACTAAATAAATACGTATATTGAATAAGGATTCGACCATTTGATAATAACAACGCTTATCAAACGCGACATGTTGAATGAGATTGGTGTGTCTGGGTCATATTTGGGGAAAACACTCTCTTTTTAACATTATGTACCATTCCCCCTTCCTGATTCTTGCATTTGCTTCACACGTCCAGATAAATACTAATACAACTATGGGACCCATGGCACAACTCTGAGGTTGTGGGTTCAAGTTATATTATCGATAAAACTAAATCATAAATAAATACATATACTCTAATTGCAACATGATGCAATACTATAACAACTATCGTCTCACCCCACATACGTTGGAAGGGACCATTTTTATGTGCGTTGCTCCTGCTGAGTTAACGCGCCCTAAAATTCTAATTAATGATGGCCCAATTCACGAGTGAAATGGAAAGCTCTGTAGTGGTTGCAATGAGCTTCGATCCACCAAGGTGAATGTATCTGCTGATATCTCAGTATGCTATTGATACTTCATTTCTTTTGGGCCCTTTTTTTTTAAATAAAATTAAACAATTTTTTTTAAAAAAAGATTAAAAATCAAACCTTCGATGTTATTTGTTTAATGGCCAAAACCTTTACAAATTTAGCGATACGACTCCGATAGGGCCCAGTTTTAAGACCATGTGTATGAGTAGGGGTGGGCCAGCCCGAACGTGATAGGGGCCCATCCCACTTTGGTCGGGGCTTGGATATATTTTAGGCCCATTTAATATATAAGTAAGACCTGGATTACATGATAGAAAGCCCAGCCCAGCCCCATTGACTAAATGAGAAGGCTCAGGCTAGGCACTTAAGGCCCATGTTGGCTTGGGCCCATATGACTAAACGGGCAGGCTCAGGCTAGGTGCTTAAGGCCCATTTCGGCTTGGGCCGGATATGGGCCTGTGTTTCTAAAGGAAAGTTGGCCTTGCATATGCCTCAGCCTAGCCCATGAACACCCCTAAGAGAAGGTTCACACGAAAAAGCAATTCCTTTTGTTAAATATGTTTACTTTTGGACCCCTTATTTGTGATCCTATAATTCTATCCAAGCTACACCTAAATTGGGTCGAGCCAAATAGACTGAAACTTGAAAGACCAAGCATTGGCCACTGTTTTTTGCCTTAGTTTTGAATCAAAACAGCACTGGTTACGTGCAACTCATTACATGTATCTGTTGCCAAGTTCCAGATAACCACATAATGATAAAAACGAACTCTTACACACTAAATTTACTTCTCAAAATACACACGACTACATCATCAATAGGCACAATTCCATATATTTGGTGTCCATGGTCCAGCAATCACTACCATTTTGAGGAATCCATTGATCATTGATAGAACACACAAGTAATATAGCCCTCAGACACCATATGTGTAGCACACAAGCCATCATCATCAGCTGCATTGCGGAGCAAATGGAAGATAAAAGGCCATTTTAAGTTCTTCACCTTCTAGTCTAACATGTTTTGCAATGTTACAATATTACAGTTTTAGCTGAATATTTATATATAGTAAACTTGGCAAAAGTCTACCAAATCTCCCTCCATCTCTCTGCCCATATATGAAAAGATAATGTGTCATAATTAGATGGATAAAAACTGAGCAGTTAACTTTGCATTTCGCTCTCCAATTTAGAAAAAGATGCTATTGAGGATTCATTGTAGGACTATTCCCAGTTCCTCCCATCAAATTCCTTGATCTCAGTATGAACAAGTGTACCAGGATTGACGCAGCTGAATGACACCGCAATGCCATCTGGGTTCGACCGCTGCTTGTAGAACGACGTAATGCCACAGACCTTGCAGAAGGTGTGCTTTGCCGTGTGTGTGCCGAATGTGTAGGTGGTGAGGAACTGTTCAGATTCCTCCATCAGCTTGAACTTGGAGGATGGGACTACAAAGTGGAGAATGCCTTTCATGGAACAGTAAGAGCAGTTGCACTTCCACACGATGACGCTTGGAGGTGCTTCAACTTGCCACCTAATGCGCTTGCAGTGGCATCCACCTCTGTGGATTATTGTATCCAAGTTCATCTTACAGGGCTGCTTTCTTCAGAAAGGCTGCAATGATATGAGACATGCGCTTTTTAAATTTGGTTTAAACATGCAAGTATTTATCACGGGGGAGAGTAAAAATGACTCATGGTTCACATTCCTTCAGCAACAGCTTTATTTTTTTTCCCCTTATTAATAATATGTTTATTAGATTAAAATTAAAGGACGAGTACAATCACAATATAAAGGATGCCAAAAGCATATGACACCAAGCAAAGGTAAAAGACTGATATACTAATATGCTACAGAAAAAAAAAAAAATTTACAAAATAGGAGTAACCAAAGCATTTTCTCTATCCACCCCAAGCTTACCCAACACATCTGCTATGCCATTACCTGACCGCACCACATGATGAAAAACAAGTTGAAGAGATGAAGACAGCTTGTTCCTTTCTAAGAAATAGAAGATTGTTGGCTGATGACCTTTAAATATTTGAAGCTCCAGAAGGCAAATGGAATTCATCACAGTAGAATGGCATATCTGACATTTGAAATTCTCTGAGTTCCAGCTTCAGAATGCTCACGGGGCTGAGCTAAAGAATTTGCCGACAGTTGTTAGGACACTTCAGAATTCTCCCAACATGCTTTCGCTGAATGAATGTAATCAAACAGGAAGCGAGAACCGTGGTTCAGTGTCCATGAAGATCTCCACAGTGGGCCAATTCTAACCCTTTCAAACTATAATGTCAATACAGAATATAGCAACGGTCACCATTCAATGAAGAAAGGCCAATGACCAGGCTAGTACCTCTTCCTATATGGGGCATTACCGGGGCATACTGCATCCAAGAAATGGTACAACAATGCAGTGGATTCAACCCTTCTAACAGTATCAGACCACACAATATGATAAACCCACTCTTATTCACACGAGGACTAATACTGAGCCACTGCTCCACACATCCAATAGTTCTTTATTCCTCTAATAGAGATGACCTGAGGTTTTGACAAGAGCCTGCAGAATAGTGAAGGTGCTCACTTTTGCAGCTTTGAGTCATGTTGCCAATCCAAAAAAAAAAAAAAAATCATTTAAATATAAATATTAAGGTCTAAGTTGCCCCTAATCCTAGGATCAAAACTACAGCATTAAAAGATACATCCACAAATGCCACTCCTAGACTTCATGCTTACATGCTGAAGGCACATCACAGGACCTTCGTGGTTCCTAGTTTTTGATAGAAGCTGGACCCCAAAAGTGAGGGTACGTTTGTGCAACAAGGATTCGGAGATAGAGTGGAAAATTGTTTTGATTTTCCATGCAACACACTCTTCTATAGTTTATGAGAAACTTTTTCCTTGCGGAAAGGGAAAGAACTGATTTCCATCAATAGAGAGGACTTCGATTTCCTATGGGAGTGGTAAGAATGAAGGATTCCTCTCTCCCATGGAAATGGAAATCCAATAAACACGCCCCAAAACTAAGCATTCAACCCTTCACACATTAAACAGGATAAATTCTTCTTGATGAAAATAGGAAACTTAACCCATGGGAGTCTCATAACAACTAATAAATCCAAATAAAGATTCCTAATTAAATTTAAACAAAAACTTATTACAACATCTTGTTCTAACCATAATTGCAAGTATCTCCTAAATATAAGTGGCATTCCACATATGCACTCTAACGGCCCCAAATACGTGGTCCTTGAATTTGGAAAATCTCCCACTGAATCACTACTCCATTCAAAGTTTTTAATTGTCTACCCCAACCCCCACTTTCTTAAAAAGTTTGCAAACCTTCACAATTCTCCACACACAAGCGGGAACAACACTCACGTGACTCCGATTAGTACATTATTACCGATTATACTTGTGATATCCAACTCAAACCCTCAATCTTGTTCTATAACTGCTCTTAAATATCACACAATGGCTCTAGGTTATATTCAATTTTGACCAACTCATCTTCCCTACTCTCAAATCCACTAGCTTGAACTTCTTATATTATGCTTTCATTTTATTGATTTTCAAATCATTTTCTTCACAGTTTTGACACTTTATTTAGTTGATTTATTGTCCAGCTAAATTAGTATAGCATCATATGCAAACAACATAAATCGGAAAGCTTCAATTTTGAATCTTTTGCAGGATTATGAGAATTGACTCAATTCCCATTGTGCAGTATAAATGCCCACCATGCTTCATATATTTGCATGTAACAAGAAACTTTACCTTCTGAAAATTGTTATTTTCCATATGAATATAAACATTTTGACACAACTATGAAAAAAAAAGACAAACATCATTTCTTATTGCAGTATAACAGTATCAATATAATGGTTACATATTTCTCACGAATTTCAAGTATAAAGTTGAACTTTTTAGCATCCTCTGCATATTTTGAATTAAAACATACCAGTACACCATAGAGGTCAAGATGAAATGGGGTGGTTTGACCTGATGGTCCAATGTCGTATGTGAATCCCTCAGATGATTGTTTAAATCGCCAAACATCATACTAGAGATGCCATGATGCTGAAAATGAGGAGATCAAATGAAAATATTATGGCATTTCCAGGGCTACTTCAACCGGACATGACTCATGGTAGTTAGTAAAAATCCATGAGTTGTAAAGCTTCATGTAAGCAATTGAAGCAGGTTTCAGTCAAAGTTGAATCATAGTTAAACTCTCCATAACTTTTATTACATTAGAAAAAAAAAAAAAAAAACTGACCACAAAATAGCAAAAGACCCGCCCCTCATTTCAGTCAAAATGAGCCGCAGAGACATGACATTGGCTACTTCGAACAACAAAAAATATCTAAATCATAACGATTGTTGAAAAACATTTTTAGTGATTTTGGCAGCGTCTTACCATACTGCGCCTACAAGTGAATGATCTCCAAATTATTCAAAAGACATATAGAAAATATTGGCATATATCCGTTTCATCAAAAGAGAAAACTTAGGGCATGTTTCGGTATCTGCCTAAGCTAAGCTATTATGTAGACCTATCTACACTTGTCACCCAAATTGTTGCTTGTAACACAGCAACCATTTCTCCAATCATCTACCAATGACTTCCGCAGCAGATGTACTACAACAAGATCACACATCACAACCCATTCATACAGATTTGATCCCACATGAAATAAAGTGCTAAAAGAATAAATCAAGGGGAACAATTCCTAACCAGTAAAGCTTGTCCAAATGACCGCTCCCTAGGTACAGAGGTGGCTTCTGGGGACACTGCAGCATGCTGCAGGATGATAGTGTAGGTAAATCACTAGTTAGAGGAGGGTTAATGCCGTTGGTCTGGTGACCACTAGTGAGAAGCAAATTTTCACAAACGGTGTAGGTCTCTGAAGCTAGATTTCGTTCGTCTAAACAGGGCTTCTCGAATCCTGTTTAATTTATTTGATCTCCATTGTTCAGAGTCTCCAATTACCAGTTTCTTTTGGGACCAAGTTGTGTGGAAATTTTTCACATAATGGGTGTGTCAAAAACCTCTCATGACCATGTTTGCCAACAAACAAATGTTGCTCCCTTCAAACCATCTCAGTAACCTTTATGGGCCCGCACCTCACCATTTTGATAAAATTCCAGAATAAACTTTTCGAAGTATTAAATGAAATAAGACTCGTTAGTGTATGTTAGGTTAACAAATTCTAGCACAAAGCAATATCATCATCGCCATTATCATCTAAGCCTTGCCCCAACTACATTGGAGTTAGCTACATGAATTATGTTTCTCCATCCCAATCCATCCTAACCCAAATCCTCGCACTTCTTCAGATCTATCCCTACTACTTCCAAGTTCCATCCATATCCTTTTCAGCCTACCTCTTTTCCTTGGTGGGCCATCACATAGAAAGACTTTTCATCAATGACATCATTGTTGGCATGAGTAGGAAATGTCCAAACCATCTCAATCGAGTCTTTCTTAATTTATCACCTATTGATGCTAACCCTAGATTGAAAGTGCTCATTTCTGATTCTAACATGGAGTAATATAACTTATTCTTTTGTAGAAGGTCTGCCTCTTACAACCTAGACACAAGCACATATTGCACTCAAACAAGTTCTTTGCTTCACAGAGGCCACCCCCTCTATGAAGGAGTACAAGTTAAATAACTTAAGTATCCTGACAAACACTTCATGATCTTCCCATAAGCATCAACTCTCTGCTACATTTATTAAAGCTACTAGAAGGAAAAGAGAAGATGACAATGAGACAATAGAAGTACATAGCAGTAACTCAATGATGCAAATGCAATATCCTAACTACCAAAACATGGAACTTGACCGAAATTGAACAGAACACCACAACAAGATGTTAACGAGTTCAGTTTCTATCATTCAACGTTATTATAATCTGCTTCCAATCACATACACAATATACAAGATAAGGTATACAACAACAATACAGGTTGAATTAAAACTTGTCAAACAATAGAGTTATCTGTCTTATATGAGGATATTATAATATTCTTTGGATTTTTCATTTTTCATCTCCAATCAAGCCCACAACGGCGGAAGACATAAAAATTATGATCAAGTGACTCCCCAAAACTGAGTTAAACCGTTGCAAGAAACAATCCAATAATGATGTCTCTGAAAGGTGTTGGAATACACTGAGGACTTGTCATCCTTGAAGACTGTAGAGCAGATATTCACAAAATACCAAGTGAAATTGAAAACTCTAAAAACTCTAGAATTATGTGCATAAAGTTTATTCAAACTCCAATCCTAGCTACCCAGCCTTTTGGATGCCCTCGACCACTATGGCTGGCACCTTTGTCAACTTAAATTGCAGATGCAAACGGCCAGCACTTGCTATTTTGGCAAAAAGCAAAGTACATATGCAATGCGGGGTATTTCTTTAAGGACCCCAAATCACACCCTCTAATCTTCATCTCTGTCATAACCAATTCCCAATTTCCAACACTGTGGGGGTAGGTCAAGTACTACCTCTGCTGAAGTAGACCCAGATCTCCTCCTTCACGACACATAAGACTAGTGATTCGCATAACCGTAATAATATTACTACAAAGTAAGACAGAAATAAAGCACTTCCAAGTTCCACCTGGCTATCTCAAATTCTCAACTACCCCAGAAGATATTAACACTCAATCGAAGTACAAAATATTTGTTTTCAGCAGTAGCAGCCCAGATTCTATATTTTGGTTGATGGGGTAGTTCTATTTGTTCCCAAGATGACAATCACTATCTGGGTTTTAAGATATGAGACAGATAATTTAAGTTCCTTCAAGAATCTCTCTTTCTCTTTTCTGTTTGCCAGTAGGCCATTGCAGTGTGTATAAAGAGAATCACTAAAGAAAGAAAATATTGATAGAGAGAGATGCAGCAAGTCAGAATCACAAGAATTTTCACATATCAGAAAGAGATGCATGGCATCAATGGCAGATAGAATGAAAGATACTAGGAAATCAATCAGACAAAGTTGAAGCTCATGAAAAGGACTTACCTTGGAAGGGAAGAGGCAAAAAGCAGACAGATAATGAGGCAAGAAGCAGGATTGCCTTAAAAGCCTTAAAGCCTTGTTCTGAGGTGTGCTGTAGCCTGTAGACATCCTCACTATGTTGGTGGGATAGGATATCTGTGGTGTTTTCTGCGATCCAACAACCTTTTGCTTTGACTTTCAAAAATATTTTATACTAAATATACTTGATTCATTGAATCTGGAGCCAACACGTCTCATTCGGCAATCAAACTCTCTTGATTACTTTTTAGAATTTAAAATTTTCACAGTCGTCAGTTCACAATTTTTTTAAGGATTTTCGGGTCTTACCTCCCGCAAATAATTTGAAAATATTCATTTTCATGCGTTTAGACATCGAGCCAATTTTTCTTGGCCATATCCATTGATTCAATATTTACGCAAAATTCTTAGCCATACAAATCCTCAATAAAGAATTCACAAATAAGGATGAAAGATTATCAAATCCGTAAAGTCACATTTGGCAACTAAATCTTTAGAAAAAATATTTTTTATTTTTCTAAAGTTGTAGTAAATTTATGTTTAACAATTGTAAATTTATGAGGATTTGGGAAATAAAAATCTTCATTTGACAGGATTTTCATATCCGACTACTCCCAATCTCTCATGAATTCCTCACATGTACCGAATGTGCCCTAATGTTTTTCATAATAAGAATTAATATAGTTTATTTGAAATTTTAATTGATGGTTAGGAAATTCATCCCGATATTATTATTTAAGGTGAGCCTCCTTCCTTCCTCTACCCCATTGCAAACAAAGTATTCATCCGCTAGTTTTCAGGAGGTGAATAGAGGATAAATTACTACGCCTTATCTGGACCATCCGAGCATCTGATCATGGATCCCAACCATCCATCTTGTGTTTTCTCATGGAAAAAGGTCGGGTTTAAGTTATATCAATTAATATTTCTTGTCCATCCATCTCATGTTCTATCTTGGAAACTACTAGGGCTTAAGTTATATCGCTGAATAATTATTGTTGACCGTGTAAATCTTAACATTGATTCTCCAATTCTAGTAAGATCAGTTGGGTTTTATTTATTTTAGGGAATTTTTCAAATAAGGCTTTAAGTTTTTACCTTATTTTAAAAAAGGACACAAGTCTCAAAACATTTCAAATTAGTCCATAAGTTTTTTTAGAAAGTTTTCAATTAAGTACATCCATTTATTCAAAGATATTTTCTTACGAAATTTTCCCTCGATTTCTTAAAAATACCAAAAATGCCTTTCATTAAAATGAAATTCTAATTCACTCTCTCTATATTTTCCTCATTTCCTTCATCGGCGTCCTCATGTTGATCCAGGAAAACCAACAACCTCCCGACGATCGACTGCATTTAGTGGCTGTAGAACCCATATCATGGCTTTTGATGAAAGGTAGTTTGGGTATTTTAAAATAATTGAAGGATAAAATCACCAAAAAATACCTTTAAATGACCGAACGTCCTTCATTGAAAACTTACTGAAAAACTTAGGGACTAATTTGAAAAGTTTTAAAACTTATGTCCTTTTTTGAAATAAGAGAAAAACTTATGACTTATTTGAAATTCTCCCTTTATTTTATAACGAAGAAGTGTGGACTCAACCCCAACTTTGACCTGCTTTTCAATTGGGTTAAAAAAAGTCCAAACCAAACCCAGCCTGGAAGCAAAATAGGTCAACCTGACCCAGCCCAACAGAAGAAATGGAGAACCAGCATTACCGCCGGTTACATATATAGAAAAGTCGAACTTGGAGACTTTCCGCCGATTATATTAGCGGAAATGTTCAAATTGCAGACTTTCAGCATACTCGATTGACCTCATCCGCCTTCTAATTCACAAGTATCAATGACTCGATAGAAGCAGCATCCCGCGATGGTTTTTTGGACCACATAAGTGGTTAGACTAGCTTGCATATGGTCTCTCTGAGTCTGATAGATTGAGGATTGGAATTTTGGAATACGGATGGTCAAATGAGGGCAGCCTTTAACAATATCTCAGATCCGCTGTTAGGCCCTCCTGGTTATAAGGAATGGAATAGGTCCCTCCTTTTCCAAATGTGGGATGCACGTTTGTATACACATTCTTTCCGTGGAAAGGAAAAATTGGCACGTCGACAAATTTTATAAGAATGGAAACCTCATAAAAGGATTTCCGCGGAATTTAAAAATTCATATTTGGTTCGAATTTATTTCCTTGCTAAATTGGTGCTAATGGAGGGAGAAGTTTTGGGTTGAAATGAAAAGGAGTGAGGAAATGATATTGTATAAGAGGGAGAAGTTTTTTGCGGAAATCCATTTCCCATGCCCCCCCAATGGGAAATTCGTTTCCAAAATTAGCAACAAAAATGCTGGTAAGTCAGGAAAGTATTTCCGTGGAATTGTTCCGCATCAAACGGATGAAAAATAGGTTTTCCGCAGAAAACCGTCCACTTTTCTGCAGAAAAGTGTCACACAAACATGCCCATATAAACTGTCTAGTCCACTTTGATCCAGACCACGCTCAATAATATTTAATCAGTTTGGGTACAGGTTTCAATTCTCGAACCTTTGGGGCCTCAGTTGCCCTCTATTCTGTTTAATTCGGGTATGTAATTCGTTACCGCTAAATAACTGAGGTTATACAAAAAGAAGCATTGAGGTCACAAAGATTAAAATGTCCGTTTCGGTTGATTACTGTTTATGGTTTACCAAACTAACAGTGGAAATTTACTATTATAAGATTGCGCCTATCATCATCACATCCAGATCCACCTAGGATCTTGACGTAATCTGGCCCAGTAGTTATCAGTTCAGGCCCATTTTGGTCTCGGGTCTGACCCAAGCCATGTTTAAATGGCAAGCAATGCACTTTTTAACGTTGGGACATCCATGAGGTAGCCTGTTAGTTGGCTTATACTGGAATGTCCAATAAATTAGCCATTCTTATCATTTAACATTTCCGGATTGTTTAGGGTCTGATCCCCTCAACGGCCAAATATGGGCTTAAGATTATAACTCACTGGATCTTATTCGGCAATGGACTTGAAAAGAGTGAAGTCTGACCTGCTAATTCCCAAAATGGGCAAACTCAGAACCGAGCTCTAGGGTCTACAACTGGACTCAGGCCCAGAGTTAGGCTCTTCAATTGTAAAGGGACTTGGGCTTGACAAAGGTGAGTCGAGTCCAAATCCGGCCCGTTGACAGCCTTAATGGCAAGCCATGTCTTGGCATTTGGGAGCATGTGACTTGCACATGAAAATATTAATGGAATGTAATCAGGCATGTCCCGATAGGAACTAAGACAACAAATGGTGCAACACATACTATCATCTGGTATCGTCTGGTGGTTGAAGACAAGCTTCTGGTCACAAGGGCATGTCTCCTCTAAGTGCATGTCTCTCATATATATATATATTTATATATGAGAGAGAGAGAGAGAGAGAGAGAGAGAGAGAGAGAGAGAGAGCGCGCTTTGAATAGGAGAGTGATAAATATACTCGTGTATGAGAGTCCAAGGGCATGAGACACGCCAATGTGGGCCAAGGGAATGGGCAGAACTTCCCTGGTACATGTATTACTATTTATTACTATTATTTATTATAAGATGTATGTTTGGAGTTTGGACACCACACCAGTGACTTACTAGGATGATGGAGATAGGATTAATGAAAGATGTTGATGTAAAAGGATAGAGTTCATCAATATTCTAGTGTGTATCATTCTCAATCCCTGTAGACAGGTTACAGGTTGTATGGATTAGGATAACTTCAAGTCTTCAACTTTTCTTTTTCTTTTTTTAAGTCTCTTTCAAGTCTTCAACCTAGTACTTAGTGTTGCAATATATCGACAGACTAGGGTTCTGGCCTCATCCACTGAAACTCAGTGCCAAAACCATCTCTTGAATGGGCATTAGCCCAAAAATTGTACAGATTCAATCATCCCAGCCATCTAATCGATGAACCTTTTAAATGTTTTTATTTTTTGACTATAATTAGTTTCGAGGGCTAGGTACAGAAAAAGAAAAACCTCGTTATGCTAATTATCCATGACTGACTTCCTTGGAACATTTTCTATCACGATCATTTTTCTTAATCATGGTGTGCCCATTGACACTTTTTTGTATCAAATTTGGGGTTTCTATTTGGGTTATTTACCTAAAAATCAATGGTATTGGATGTTGCTAATCTTTCAACTTTCTTTATATCCACTTCAATGCATGACAATCATAGGATAGAAGAAACATTAGTACTTCAATGCTTCTAGTATCATGTTCGCTAGGTGCTAAGTTGTATTTTTTTTTTTTTTTAGTCTATTTGTTGATTTCTTTTTGGTTGTATGTTTTTCTCTTTTAATGATATTTCCTTTTAACCAAAATGAAAATCATAGGATTAGGAGAATGATTTAGTCTAAAGCCGGGCCAAACATTAGTATATGCTCTAATGATCATAACCATATATGTAGATGCCCCGAAATGTAATGGTTATTTAAGTGTGCAGCTGCTAAACTTTAAGCCCTTAAATAGATAATTACGTTTCAACTCATGTTGATATTTGCCTCTTCTCTAATTCAGACTAAAACTGTCTAACCCCACTTTACTCCTATGATTAGCATGTATCAAAGTGTACCAAGCAGCGTTGTCCCAGCAGTTTTTTTTTAAAATCACACTGAACTACCCAATGAGACCCACTTCAACAAGAACATGTGTTTTGGAGGGTTTGGACTAACTTAATTTCTACATGAATAAAACCTTTCAAACCTGCCTACATCAATAAAAATCACAATCAAATCAGATTGAGCTAGCGTTTCAACTTATCTTCATTGGTTTTGTATCATTATCCATCGCTTAATTTATCTTATAATTATGAAATTACGCCCTGATTTAGACGAGCCAACGATCAAACCTAATAGTACCAAACCGTCCAATCAAGCTGCTCCACCTGGCCATCAAAACTATTTTTAAAACATTTGTTTGAAGTATTCCAATTTTCTCTTATTTAAATGAATGATTCTTCAATTATCGGAAGATGATGTAATGAAGCTTCAATGCATAATTATATTACTATTGCTAATCATCCAATGCATGCACCCATTAAAAAAAAAAGTTTATGAATCTAAGTTGAAAGCCATTTAATCTTATCTGCTGGTTTCATGATTTTGGGGGGACAAAAGTAGACCAGTCACCAGACCAAATTCAATCAATAGATTCACCAATAAAATTATCTTTATCTAGCACATTGTACATAAAATATAATGAAAGCAGATTTGTCTTTTGTCTTGACCCTCTGTGATTTTTATACATATAACAATAAAACAAAAGTTCTAGTCTATATTTTTTGTTTGGTTGCTGTGTTGTCTTTCTCTACAATTACATAATTAAAGATAGTCTTAGTCTATCTCAAGACATCCTAACTTTCTCTGTTAACTCCAGTGACTTGTGTCCAAGATAACTCTATGATACGTACCTCACTGTTATAATAACATACAACTATATGATTATTGTCGTAATCTTTTCTTTCTACATCTAAAAAGACATTACAATTGAAGTCATAAATTAGAGAAGAGAATTAAGAGAATAGAATTTAATCAAGATTGTGGTGCTTCTCTTCATCTTCGTCGGAAATAAAAAGGAATAGGTCCATATTTTAAAAAGTACAGCCCAATTCATTATGTACAACTGGGCCCACCAATGATCTATGAAGGTTTCATCTGTGTGATATTTGACAAACCTCTCATCCATATTAATTTATTATACTTTTTTCTATTTGCCGAGTCATTGTGTCAATCCATCCATGCCAAATATGGGTTAATCTCTAATTGTAGTGGTGATGTTTATGAGACTTGGACAAGAAGCATGTGCATGAGTATTTACGTGGTGAAAATTAAAAAAGGCATTGTGACTGCCATGTATATGGAGCTTTTAAAATATAAATATAAATTTTTTATAGCACCATGTTATTGAGAAATGGTTCTACGTTGCATCAACTCACATTGACCCTTCCATCCTCGTATGAACTTTTTTAAATTTTATTCCAACCAGAGTATTAAATCACACTTGCATTACAAAAAAATTAACTATGTTTGGCAGATGATCAAATTGGAAGTTCATTTGACGTATATTAAAACGAAATTGGAAATGGTTCCTGCATGGGTAGGCCATACAATCAGGGTATAGCTTGAGTCAGCAGCAAACTAACCACAGTACGTGATTGTGGAGGGCAGACAAGAGAGTGATTTGTGTGAGACCAATAACATGTCATTTGTCGGTGGATAATGGAAGGAAAGAAAGGGCCAATCAAAATGGGACTGCTCATTACCATGTGGCATCCTTCGACGACATAACTCAGGCAATCTAATGCGGAATCGCGAATCAGGGTACAAGAAACAAATGAAGGAATAGGTCAACAGAGGTGCCATCATTCATGTCATGTGTGAGTATGTGTCCTTTTGTTTTTCTCTGTTAATTTGTTTATGTATCTCAGATCAGAAGCTGATAAAAAAGGGCATCTTCTTCTCGTACCATTACGCATCTTGGCCTTGGTAGTATCCAAGTGAAGGCCCGTGAATGAATGTTTCATGCATGTAAAAGCACGTGACAGAGATAAAAAAAGGAGAACGAATAATAGACACAGTTTCTCCATTCTTATTTCTACAGTATAAAATAGGTGTGGGAGTTGATCATCTGGACAAGACTTTGATGATGATTGTAGGTGCTAAAAACAGTACATATTTAGTTAGATGAATGAAGAACTTGATTAAAAGAAAGACCGAACGCCCGAGACCTAAAAGAGAATGAGAGAAGCAGAGGTCGGAGGCCTTGGCTACCATCAGTCGAAGGCACTCCGATGCCTAAATTAGTTCTGCAATTAAGCAAAAAATGAGTGGAGAAGAGAGGTAAGTATGAATGAGTATGCGTTTGTGCGTACCTTCATGAGACTAACCCCATGCGTATATGTAGGTGGAAGTTTTGTCAACCCTCTTGCTGAGTAGAGGTAGGTTGGGGTAAGGTCCCATTGGGTCTTACCCTGACACTGAGTGGTAGGTGAAAAGGGAACATCTCATCAGAAGCTTTCATTCCCCTTATGACAGCTGACGTGATGGGGTGATAGAGTAAACTCCTTATCTCTATCACGCGCACCCTATCCGTCAGTGCGTGTCCGTACTTCTCATAAGAGTATGATGGCCCATTTCCGTCATTCAGTACTCTTACCAAGATCAGAAGTGGCTTTGCCGAGCTTACATTTTTGCCGAGCTGCCGAGACATGGGTCACCGAGATCAAGACGAACTAGCTAATACTGTTACCGAGATTTAGCTTAATCTCAGTATTATGGTATTTCTCCACACAATGATGATGATGCATGATGAATAATATCATGAAAAAGACATCCTAAATTATTCTCTTTCAGTTGTTAGCTGTAAGTAATTTAAAAGGAAACTTATTAGGGAAGGAATTCTCTATTCAGAGGATCCCTTCATTTCGCTATAATCATGCAATCCTCTCCAAGGATTTTTGAGACGAGAAGTCCTTGTATTTAAGAGGACTAACTCCTTATAACTTTTGTGTTTCTTTGCTTGCATATGGATTTGCAAAATTCAATAGGGTGATGAAAATTGTAGAATGAGTAGAATAGAGGATTTTTTTATGGGTTGAGAGGATTTGACAAATCCAATCTCACCTTTTCTCTCTTCACTCAAGCGTTGGTGTTCATCAGAAGGAAAATCAGACAGGATTTCTCTTCGGGGATATTACCCAAACATGCTCTTCAGATTATATTTGTGTGTGTCTACAAAAAAATCATTTCTACTGACTTTTTTTTTCCTCTTCTATGTGGGGGAAAAACCAACTCCCATAAAGAAAGCTTTTCTGCAAAATTGTAGAAAATTTAGTTGCCTTTCGCATTTTTCCTCGTAGAAAAGTGTCTGCATCAAACATAATTTTAATAGAGCACAAAAAACATTCCCACAATCCCCATTTTTTTCTCTTAGAAAACAACCTAAATTATTTTTACATTTATATTTTATTTATATCAAACGCTTGATTAGTTCTAACTTAGTATTCTTACAAATATAGTTCTTTGGATATACCATCTTGGGAGAGCGACAAAAAATTGTTCCAGCTCCGTGTGATGGGTTCTTAAATTTAAATATTGAGGCCCGATTAATAAACGGGCTGGGCCTTAGTAAGCTTTTTCCAAGTGAAACAGTCATTTCTTAGTCTCTTCTGAAGATAGGATAAGAGTAAGAAGGAAAGTAATCACTAATTTTTTACATGCGCTATATTGCATAGGTATTAAAATCTTACCAGTGTGTTATTTTGAATGGGATGATAAATAGTCACTACATTAGATGCATTTCGTTGAATGCAATTTCATTCGTGTCATATTTGACAATCTGTCAATTTACGAGAGTAATGCTTGAATGAATGTGTTTGGATCACAATTCATAAGCGGTGGAGCCATCATCACTCAAAGGCACTAAGAGGCAGTAAAGTAAAATTTTGCGAAAGTACTCATGGCACTATAGATCCACTTTCTTTATTGAAATACTGAGAATTTCTAGAGGGTGGATTTTTGAATTCTCATGCATAGTACGAATTTTGAATGCTTCTTTGTACTTAGAGCATCGAAAAACCTACCAAATAGCTAAGGGTTCAAATTTCAAAATCCTAAAATAAGGCATTTGAGAGCTTTTAGGTTGGCTTGATTTTGAAAGCAAAGATCACTGAATCTATGTCATTAAGATAGTCTCATTGAACCTGCTAAAAGCACGGTCTCATTGAACTTGCTTAAATCATGTACTTTTGGGCTGTTTGGTTAGATGATATGTGAGAATTCTTGTCATTAAGATAATCATATTGAATGCTCAAGCAACGCATTTCATAAATCAAATATATGAGAACTTAGAGAATTAGGTGATTAAAAAACCCCTACAAATCCAAGGGGGTTTCCCAACAGTAAGAATTCCCCAAAACTAACCCTATAGTTTCGGAGCACTAAGTATATCTCTTTTAGTTAATTTTCAACTAAAAGGAGAGGGAGAAGAAGAGTAGGGGAGGGAAGGATAGAGAAGAAGAGGAAGCGAGAGAGGCAAAAGAGGGAAAGAACGTAGAGGGGGAGAGAGGCCAGCTAGTCAGCCAGGGCTTTCGCCGAGGGATGCCGGCTGGGGCTCCCTTACCGCTAGAGACAGGGGAGGGGCAGTTTAGAAAAAATATTATTTTTTTTTTATCCTCTAGTGCGGTGGGGAAAGCAAAATAGTGCCAACAGAAGCCCTCTTAGCATAATTGCCAGCCCCATCATCCATAAGTCCCATCTCTCTGTGCGCTAGACTGTTATCATCATGCAGGTCCTGTTGTTATCCAACTCCCCTCTATTAATGAAGACTTTAATGTTGAGCTGAGAAAATAACTTGAAATGGAAGGTTCCCAAATCAAACCACAGTCCACATCTGATGCAGAAAAACAGTTCATCTAAGCGGTCCCCATAGATTAGTGCTATGTATGACCAAACCTGGACCCCAATACCTATTATGAAAAACAAATCCTGTAGCTGCATGGAACCAACATATGGGCGTCATCGACCGCAAAAGGATTAGGTCCAATGCCAACCTGGCTGGGCTCCTTGAACATATTCAACTAAAGGTGGGTCCCACGCGTCAACAGCTTCGCTCACCAAATCTGGGGCACACCCGTTTGATCCACATATAAGACCCAAAAGTGACGAAATCTTCCCACGCGTTTTCTCGTCTCTTCCTTTCCGTCACAATAAAACAAGTAACAGTCTGTCCCCTCATGTCATGTGTCGTAACGGACATGCAATCTAAAGACCACCATACACGTCGATGCAGTACGCGTTATTAACGATCGGGACCGTTCATCCACCATCTAGCAAAGGTTTCAAATCAACGTTGCTTTTCACCGTTGATCTTCCAAATCATCTAGATCCATGCGACGAATCAAGCATTAATGACCGTCCAATCTGTATAATGTCTATCACGCAGATCTCATTACACGCACCGGATCTGAACTGGATCACTATTGTTCATAAATCCTCCATTTAATGAATCCGGGGCCTCTAATGCTATGCCCTATAGAAATACTAAATAAAAAATAGTAGAACTTCACAGTGGACAATTCTACGTCTGCTGTTCTACTGACTGTTTGATGAAAATCATAGTATTAAATATGCAATTCAGAGGTGGAGCAAATTCATGTTGATAGTAAAATTTGAAAGCATCTCTTATATTTGGGGCATTTATATTCGACGGTTTAGATTTTAATAAACTCGTCTGAGATAGTGGAGTTCCATACATCAACTAGTCCAACTCAGGATTTCTCTGCTGTAAGGGCCTGAGGCTCAGAGGAAGCAGACTTAGATTTGATATTTTCTCCTCAAAGCAGACAAAACCCTTCATTCAAACATATATAAATACCTGCAAAGCTTCCACTAAACCCACTCCATACCCCCTCTCCTCCCACAGCTCTCATGGCTTCTCTCTGCAACTGCTCTCTCCTTCTCTTCATCTTCATCATCTTCTCCCTCTTACATGTCTCCTTCTCACACTCCAAAACCCTAAAACCCCAAACCCCAAAACCCCAGCCCACTCAAAAACCTTATCTCTCCTTCCCTCTCCTCTCCCGCCCTCTTTCCCACCACCCCTCCCTCTCTCCCTTCTCTTCCTCTCTTGCCTTCTCCCCCAAAGCTCCCATACCCAAGACCCAAAACCCCTTCAAATTCCAATTCAAATACACCATGGCCCTCGTCCTCTCCCTTCCGATCGGTACCCCACCTCAGTCCCAACCCATGGTGCTCGACACCGGAAGCCAGCTCTCATGGGTCCAATGCCAGAAGCAAACCCCAGCCAAAACCCCCTCTTTCGACCCATCTCACTCCTCCTCCTTCTCCGTCCTCCCCTGCAACACCCCTCCCTGCAAGCCCCAGATCCCCGATTTCACCCTCCCCACCTCCTGCGACGCCAACCGCCTCTGCCACTACTCCTACTTCTACGCAGACGGCACACTCGCCGAGGGCAATCTCGTCAAGGAGAAGATCTCCCTCTCAAATTCCCAAACCACCCCTCCCATCATCCTCGGCTGCAGCCGCGATTCCTCCTCCCACGAGGGCATTCTGGGAATGAATCTCGGCCGCCTCTCCTTCGTCTCCCAGGCCGCCATCCGCAAGTTCTCCTACTGCGTCCCGCCCCGCCGGAATATCACCCGAAACCCACCTCCGTCCGGGACTTTTATCGTCGGAGACAACCCGTTTTCCGGTGGATTCAGATACGTCAACCTCATAACCTTCAGTCGAAACCAGCAGAATCTTCCTTACCTTGACAAATCTGCATATTCAGTTCCGATGACCGGAATCCGCATTGCCGGGAAACGGCTGGATATCCCGGCATCGGCGTTCTTGCCGGACTCTGGCGGAGCCGGGCAGACGATGATAGATTCGGGGACGGAGTTTACTTTTTTGGTGGAGGACGCATACAGTAAGGTGAAGGCGGAGGTGACGAGGCTAGCGGGGCCCAAGATGAAGAAGGGATACGTGTACGGTGGAGCACTTGACATGTGTTTCGTGGGTGACGTGGCAGAGATCGGACGGTTGTTGAAGGAGGTGGCTTTGGAGATGGGCCAGGGCGTAGAGATCGTGATGGACGGTCAGAAAGCGCTGGTTGGAATTGGGGGAGGAATCTCGTGCTTGAGCATTGGGAGCTCGCAGCTGTTGGGTGTGGAGAGTAACATCATCGGCAACTACCATCAGCAGGACTTGTGGGTGGAGTTTGATGTTGTGAACAGGAAGGTTGGGTTGGGAAAGGCTGATTGCAGCAAGGCCCTGTGAAAAAGAGAATGGTGGAAATCTAGTGTAGAGACTGAAAATGGGAGAATTTATTTTTTGGGGCCCACATCTAGGGGGTCATTGACTGATCTAAACCGTTGGTTTCTGGGACGTCGACAAAATTCTTTCTGATTTACAGCGGAGCAACGGTGTGGATCATCTGGGCACAACTACGTGTGGGCCCCGTTTAGTGATGGGTTCTTTGCATGCAATGCAAAATTTTCGTTTTGTTTGCTCCGTGTTTTGTAATTCATACTATGATATATTATGTAGTATATATTCCTGTACATGAGATTACATTTCTGCTGCCATCTATGAGGTTATGTTTATTTCGAATGGCTATGTTTGTGGGCCCTTTTTGTGGGACTGGGAGTGGAATTTCTGGGGTGAAGTCATCTTGTTCTGGAATGTTGGATTCTGTCAGATGATGTCCACAGAATTATGCACTGGGTATGCAGGTTTCTAAACTTTTTTATTATTTTTTTGACAGATAAGTTTTTCGTGGGGGTCAGACGTTATTTTTTCCATGGAGGTGCCAAATTTCTACTAAACCAATTTTTTGCAACATGTTCACAAAGGTGCACGGTAGTTTAGAAAGACATATCAAGATTGAGAAAAATTCTAGGAAAAAAATGATGATTTGGTGGAACTGTGCATTTGAGGAATTTTAGAGAGATTTTATTCAAAATGATTAGAGGGAATAGTGTTAACACTAATTCTCTGATTATGGGATAGGCAGATACTAAGCATGATTTTACCACACGGTTTGTGACATTGTTATTTACCAACCATTAAGCGACAAGGATTTTGTTTATAATGATAAGAGTGTGGTTGAGTGTCCCAGCAATTTCTTTTACCAAAAAAGAAAGTGTCCCAACAATTTCTTTTGGACCAGCGAATAACTTGTGGTGCTGTAAAAAAAGTTGGATTAAATCTATCGAGTATATGGAACTTTGTGAAGTTTGAATGATTAAAGATGGGATTTTTTACTTAGGATGCTAAGTTTTTTACAAGTCATTTTTGCATCATGATTTCATGTTAAATGATGGAAATTTAGATGGTATTGTGGAGATGTCTATCCTTGTGAATTTGTGAACTGGGCAAGTTGCATGACACTGGTGGAAACCATCATGCAAGGAATTTTGCAGACGGTAGAGTTTCAGCTTTAGGCAGTAGACACTCCTTTTATACAAGATATTTTCTCTGAAGGCTGCTGCCCTCCACTTAAACTATAACTGCTAGCTGTGAGCTGGGTCTCACCCACCCAAGACTTGGCACATATGCCGAAAGGTTTGAATTCGCTGCCTTAATAAATACCACCCAACGCTGTGGGGTTAGTTAGTACCTTGTATTAACCTGCACAGCACCAGCACCAGCACCAAAATTAAATTTCTTCCGATTCATGATTTTACAGTTGAGTAATTGGTGTCCCATCAACCAAAGCTTGCGCCTCTTGTGAGTTGTGAGGGTAAAAGTAAAAATATTTTGCATGGGAAAGAAGGGAACCACAACATGGGGTTGGGTTGGTGGCCTAAGATGAGCCGCCGACTTGTGGAATGGAATCCGGCTTTAGGGATGATGTAATGATCAATGTGGTTCGCCGTGTGCAGAACTTTGTGTTAAACGGGTGTTAGTGGAGTTAGATGGTTTCGAATTTTGTAAAGATGGCCCCACGTTCTTTGTGTTTGATGAGGGTTCTACTCTTTCTTTTATTCACTGGAACGTGGGGCCCATTTGTCGGAGGGCAGTCCCTTTCAGTTCCCGTGCAGAACTACACCTGGAACTGGGAGCCTTTTATGATATTTTTATATTTGAACTTGGGTCTTGGGGGCGTTTTGTCAAGTTTGGCGGAGAAAGCTTTTACTTTATAAGAAATTCCATTGGACAGCGTCGTCTCTACCCAGCCAAATAAACCATCAAATGGGCACAGTGTTTGAGCCTTTCTTTGCTTTAATCATTGATTTTTGTTTCTAATGCATATTCTTTTTCTTTTTCCTTTCATTTCCTTTTCTCCACTATATGGTGAAGTTGAAGTATGCAGAAGAAAATCAAGCCATTACAAAGATGGAAGGATTTTTTCAAAAGGAGCCCTTGCATTACCCAAGAGTTGCTTTAAGTGGCTATATTTGATAATTAACTAGTTAAGTTGAAAGTAAAGTGAATCTAGACCAAAAAATAATAATGGGTTATATTAAAAGTACATAATTTTAAAATTTCTTCCAAATTTAAAAAAAAAGTGAAAAAAGTAACATCCTTTCTTCATTAAAAGGCAAAAAAATTTAATTTTTTTTATATAAAAAGTTAAAAAATTTACATACCAAACAACTAAAAACAGAACACATCATAACTCCTTATATTTTATTTTTTCTTAATTTGATGGTTCACCTCACCAGATTTGAATTCATCGTACATCAAAACACGTCCACAACTAAAAGGGTTATGATCCAAGAGAGCCTACTAAGTGGAAAGAGAGAGCAAAGAGAAAGCCCCAAAAGTGAAAGGAGTGGCATGCCCAAGTATTCCACCTCTTTTTAAGACGGGTCAACTAACCCCCAAACAAATCTGATCGGTCAACTCTGCCTATATTACCTTCATTCAATGAAGGCCAACCCATTTAACTCAACATGATCCAATCCAATTTGTAGAATAAAGTTTGGCCCAAGCACATTTTATTTCAAGCATTTAGGTTATCTTTTGAGTTTGGTTGTATAAAAATAAGTCCAAAATACAAAAACAATAAACACCTAACCATTTAAATCGGGTTTAGATATGTGAGTTGATGCTGACTTGACCTACATAAATGGGTTATACGGGCCAACCGTAATTCGACCGATTTTTTTGTAGGTCGGATTTGTTTGACCTATGACCGAACAAAGTGGGGTATGGGTCGAATTATATTAATCAAATGCAGGTCAGATATGGTATTGAGTTAGCGATTTGGATCAACTTTCCAACCCCTATATTTATCCATGTGAATAAACGAAAATGTACTCCTATTATCTAATGAAATTGGGCCACCCTATTATGAGATCCTTTTCCAAAAACCCCAATGTGAATGAATGCTCCATTGTGCAAATATTATTCCATTTTGGTAATCCAAAGTACGCAATCAGTTTGCTCGCCCACCACGGTCTACTGTGCCCACCATCGTGAAACTTGCAAAATTAAGACTCGCTTCTGTTCACCTAATTCGGACAAACTCCAAACTCTCAAAAAATCAAAATTAGACTAAATGCAATCATGTAGTTATTAATTATTAAATTCACCATCCAAACATTTAGAACTTAATCAAGAGATTATTTAGCTCTTGGAAGGGTAGAGTCAATCCATACGCATTATAGACTTGTAGGCCATCTCTAAGGCATTTGTTTATACAGCTGTAACTGACCTTTTTTTTCTTTCCCAGACCCAGTTTCCAATCCTCACTTAACTATTATTTTGACAGGTCAAAACCCCCACTTCTATTTCTGCTCTAACATCGATAAAAAAACATATTAAAAAACACGGGGGATGGCATGTCCCTCTACCAGAAAGGAAAATGCATGTCACTTTCACGGACAGCTCAAAGTTAAAATGAGACGAAGAGAGAGAAAAGAGAAGAAAGCTCGTGAGTGGTGTGACTGCGAAAAGGCACTGAGAGGGTAGGGTGGGGAAGAAAGGAACCTTCTCATTCGTGGGGCCAGTGCAAATGAGAGGCGCGTGGGGTCAAAGGTCGTGTGAATGAAGTGATAAAAAGCGGTAGAAGCTTATGGTTGGGTTTTGTCTTTTTAGAATGCCGAGGAGAATTCGTTTGTCTTTTTTTGTTCATTCTTCCCATGCCAGTGGCCAGTTGCATACAGCTCATTCAAGATAGAGCCTGAAAACGCACCTTTCGTGGACTGCTTGGGGATTGGGGACGATTTAGGATTTGAATAAATCGGACCCAACTTGGGTTCATGGTGGAGTGGACTGTGGAGTCCCAACACTTGCCTGTTCTCAATAGGTTGGAAGGATCCATCACAACCCACCAGGCCATAGGATGAGCTTATTGGAATATTGGCGTTGTGGCCACTTGTGGGTAGGAGGAGAACGTGTTCGAGGCTCTAACGTAGCAAAGTGCTCTCTTTTGTTATTCTTAAATTCAAAACTACAAGATATATCTTATGGAGATATATCAGTGTATTATGCGTATAATCCGAATTCCTTAGTTGAGCGCCAGTGCTCCTAAACAACATCCGGGCCCACCTTGTGATCGATTTGACTGGACTATAAAATGGAGAAAACCCCCCACCCACCCAGAGGGGTCACAGGGTTTGATACCAATCTGAATGGGCTGAACTGTTGATTGATTGCACACTGAATTTGAATGGTGAAGACTTGTGGACCTTTGATCAAGTGGGGTCAATGATGATCCGAGCCTCTATCACATGCAAAGGATTGTGTGAAGGTGATATTTTCGATCCCACCCGGTCCCACTCATACATGCACTGCGCAATCAGCAAAAGGTGGGCACCGGCGCTTAGCAGAGGGGCTCCCGTGTATAATATATATTCTATATATTATTTTTTAATATATACATATATTGTGTGTATACATGTATGTGTACAATTAATAACTCTACCAACCGAGGCGAAATGAGGGATTTTGTTTTCCTTGGGGAGCTACCATCACCGTCATCACTGAAATCGCGTCTCAACTATGTTCGAGTTAGCTATATGAATTCTCTTTCTCCATTCCGATCCATCCCTGGCTAAATCTTCAGATAAATTGCACTTCTTCAAAATCTATATTTACTACATCCATAAACATATTCTTCGGCCTACCCATTCCCCTTTGTGGGATCCTAACCTACATAACCAAAATTTATCTTTCTCAGCGATGTTGCAGACCTGTATTGGACATGCCGAGACCATCTCAAATGAGTTTTTTTTCTCTAATTTATATTATTTAATTATGCTACCCATTAATACTCTCAAAAGTGCTCGTTTTTAATTATTATTGTCTTAGAATTCATGTTTGGGCTGTAATAAAATTTTACGCTAGCTATTATTTTACCTAATGTAACCCTCCTCATTTACTTGGACTTTCAATTGATATTAAAAAATTTGACAAAGCTCCTTTATCGGGGGGTAGAATGTGAGAGATATAAGCCCATGCCTACTAGTATTGTAATCGTTGATCCCAAGTGCGGATAAAATAGTAGGATTATGTTTTTTTTTTTTTTGTCTTGGTATCCCAATCAAGGGGCTCGGAGTCTAGGACCATGTGAAACTTGCACATGCCAAGTGATGGAAACTTTTGAGGAGACGCAACTCACACATGCGAGGTAATAGTGCAAGGAGAGGGGAGGCCAAGTTTGAAGGCGGTACCTCCCAATGAGAATTGCCGCTCCTTACCACCGGGGTAAATAGTTATTCCCAATGAGAGGGTTTTCTCTGTGTAAAACTTTAACAACAACTACAATTTGAATTTTGGGTTGCAGGGGACAAAATTTACATAGTTGATCAAACATAGTTAGGACAAGGTTTTCTTGAAGAAATTCAATGAGTTCTGGCACAATCTTGGATTTGGATCCTAAATGTGAGTTGGGGATCAGGCCTTTTGGGTTTATTTAGGGATGTAAATGGACCGGTTCCAGTCCCGGCCCAAGGTGGGCCCAAAATCGCAACCTTTAATGAGAAAATGGAATTGGAATCGGAAATGTAAACGTTAATGAAAAATGAAACTGGAACCAGAATTGGTTCCGCAAGGGACGGATTCGGGTTCGGGTCCGCGTCCAATTCTAGGCAGAGAATGATATGAAAAAAAAAAAAAAAACACAATTTTTTACGAGAGACTCTTGAAATTTGAGGTAATATATTTGGCCCCGGTCTACGAGTCGAAACCAAGGTGGACTCAGACCCCATTTATTTTATTTACATGGCCTAAATAAAGATCCAAATCCAATTTTGATGGATTGGAACCTCCAGGTGATCAGTAAATTGGGAGCCGTTTACATCCCTACGTCTATTGAATGGTACAATTTCTAAATTCGCTTGTACAGGGTTGGTCTGGACCAGTGTCCATCGACAACTCTCAGATTGGGTATCATCGATGAGGGACAGTCGGTGAAATAGCATGAACATGTATACTGGTGGTTTCCAGGTGATATAGCATAGTAGCAGTAATGGGGTAGATTAGTTTTTTTACTGAAACTTTTCTTCAAGTTTCTGATTGGCCACTCCAGCTGTTGAGATTGGTAGTAAAACCATATTCCACTATACCTGCAAGAGAATTAATGGGATATCTTCTTTTTCTTGCCGTTTGATTTACGACGCAGCGTCACACCAGTCTTTATGATAATGCACAAGTGGCCTGTACTTTGTAATGGAGGTCACAAATTTTCCTCCCACAGTTGACAGAATATGATTAACCACTAGTGCCATATTAAGCACCATCAAGCAATTGATGACATTAACATGTGCGAACTGTCAACATTCCAAACACAAAATTTGCATCATATAAAGAATATTATACCTTTTATTTATGTTTATTAATATTATAATTGAAAGATAGAGATAGAGGAGTAAAATAAAAGACACTAAATGGTAAATCAAATGGTCTAGGTGAACTACATGGTAAATCAAATAGATTAATGACTTGAGCTAGTGGCACAGGTTCTCGGATTAGCCGGAAAAAAAAAAAAAAACTAACATATATGACCATAAAGCCAGTTCATTTACAACCTGATAGTAGAAGCCCTCTCACTGTAGTACAGTTGCTTCAACTAACAGCCTATCTTTTTTTACAATAAAGGCTGAACCAAGTTAGAGGGGACTTGGGTCATGGGTGTCTTCTATTTCATTTTTCCATTTTTTCCCTATTGCGTAAAAAAGGTAAAAAAAAGCACCTCATACTGCAAAAACAAAGCGATGTAGAGAAAGAGGCAGTTTTGGCGGTTGCGTAACACTGCATTCAATATGGAGTCATTTAAATGATCCTAGCCATTACTTGTTTGGAGGAATTTTTTACTAGAGTTTGACGATTGGAAACTTATGTCAACATTGTCGGGCGTGTTTGGTAATTAACTGGTTAAGTTAAAGTAAAGTGAATTCAGACAAGAAATGACATAGGGTTATATCAAAAGTACATAATTTTTTTAAAAAAATTGATTTTTTTTAAAAGTAAAAAAAATAATATCCTTTATCCACTAAAAGATAAAAAAGCTTCACTTTTCTATATAAAAATTAAAATTTTTTTCATACCAAACAATTAAAAACAATATGCTATCATAACACCTTATATTTCATTCGCTTTTGATTTGTTGCTTCACCTCGCTGTACTTCAATTCACCATACATCCAAATAAGCATCCAAAGTGCTTATGGAACGTTTGGAAAATCCTTGTTTCATAAGTGAAATAATAGAAATCTTGACTTTTACCTTTTGAATTTTCAAATTTCAATTTTTAAATGCTAGATTATAGTTGAGCATTTGATTGAAAAACCCGTATATATTCCGTCATAAATACTAGAAATTCCTTCAAATATTCATGCTTTTACTTTTGGGTCCTTAAAATTGAACGGCTACATCATCACTACTTACTGTGATAAATTAATGCTTTGATATAACTATATGGGACACATAAATAGTGAGACTATGGCCATGGGCCCATGGTGTTCTCATGACTACCCAATGACGTAGAAACAAAATGAGAGTAGGAAACCAACAAACGTGGAAGGTAAAGTAAAAAATTTATTCATCTTAATCTCTTGAGGCTTTGAATAAGTGGGGCTCACTTATTAAAGATGTAAGCTACACAAAGTAAGTGCTTAGTATCCCAGAGTTTTTACCTTAACCAGAGTTAACCCCTCCATAAGGTTGACAGTTTGATTAAAAAAAAAAAAACAATAATAACGAATAAAGCACAAAAAATGTGCTAATCACATTTTTTTTCATCAAAACTATTGGACTAAAATATGGGCATGAAATTTCATCTATAAGTCAAAGTCTCCATTGATCTTGATCCTGACTCATTAGTCTGAGTCACATCTGTAGGATATGGGGATTTTAATATTTCCTCCACCATTGATTAGGTATATGATAAGTTTTCTTACCCCTTTCATTGGAGGGGCCCTAATTTCTAATGTTAGGTTCATTTCCACTTGTTTAACATCATTTACACGTTCACAACTGTAATTTTCGTGATCAAGTGAGCCCCATACCAAGTTTTAAATTTTCATGATGATGACTCCACCACCATGAGCCCACTTATAAGGTGGGCCCTACTTCCACAAGAAGGGCCCCACCAATTCCATCCCTTGAACCGTAGGTCGCGCCTCTTACCATTCGTGCGCATCTTAGCTCGCTCGCTCGCTCGCTCGAATCGAACAGAAGCGCGCGCGGCAAAACTATCTAGGGTTTATCCGAGAAGCCATGGCGATCGAATGCCTCGTTCTAGGTCTGATTTCCTCCGTTTTTTTAATCTTTGGCTTTGTTTGCTTGTTCGATTTCTTCTGCTGCAAACTCCCTTTTTTGATATGGAATCCTTGAATCTCCAGGAGCTGGGCAAGAGGTAGGCAAGAGCTGCGTGGTTGTGTCGATTGGCGGGAAGAGGATCATGTTCGATTGCGGAATGCACATGGGATATCTCGATCATCGACGCTACCCCGATTTCTCCCGAATCTCCGAATCCGGAGATTTTGACTCTGCTATCACTTGCATCATCATCACCCATTTGTGAGAATTCCCTTACTCTCATCCCTTTTCTTTTTTCTAATTACGTTGTGTTCAGTTTGGATAACGCGCCCAAATCACAATTCATGTAGATTTTGTGTTTGTGGTGGGTTTTTCTAATGCCTAAAACACTTGTTAATGCAAACAAACAGGCCCCAATAGTTCCATTTATGACACTTTTTGGACTAGTATCAATTCTCTGGCTGGTAATTTGTTCTGATTTGGTTTGATGCTGTTATAGTAGGGATTCAATAATATACCAAGTTTTAAAACCATGATTATCTGTTGACATCCATGTAACAATGAATGGATTCAACTTCTTCATGCCTGAAAGGACTACATTTTCTTTATTGAAATTTCTTGTTTAAGTATAGAAAATTTAGGGACCTTCATAGATTTGTTGGTAAACTATGATGAAGATGGATACCAGGATGATTGGTTCTGATTCCTCTGAACTTCTGGTTCATCCTACTATAGTGAGAAGTGGCAAACGCCAAGGGCTGCTATTTTAAAATTTATTAATAATTTGATCAGCGCAAGGTGAAGATGCTATTTTTCCAGAGATTATCTACCATAGAGATCTTGTCTTCTAGGACACTACTGCTAGCAGGTGGAAACCTTTCACTCTCTGGGGTGCTAAACTTTGCCTCTAGGACTGTCAAGGGGCAGGGGATGAGCTTCTTCAAGCTTGGCTTTTGAACTGGTCAAGCCTTGGTTCTACTAAGCTCAGGCCCAGGCTTATTTGCCACTGCATAGAGTGAGGGGTTAGTCATAGTTGCAACACTAACGCATTTGGCGAAGAATATATTTTAGTTTCATCACCTGTAAAAAGACTTACCAGACGAAAGGTTCTGGTCAGCAGCAGGTGGGTTCTACCTGTGTGAAATGTTTACTTGCAAAAAATGCTGATGGCTCTGGGTTGAGTGTTGTCCATTACGTTCTTGGTTTTTGTTAAATTTCCTTTCTTTGAATGTTGCAGTCATTTGGATCATATCGGAGCCCTTCCCTACTTCACAGAGGTTTGTGGCTACCGCGGGCCAATATACATGACTGTAAGCTTTTCCAACTTTGTCTATTTATTATTGATATGTTTTGTGAGTCATTTTAGTTAATTGATTGTTCTGATTTTTATTTTATCTTTTGTTTCGTAATGTGATTGCATTTCTGTCATCTGTAGTGGTGTTGGGCACCTACAAGAGAATGGTGCATTTGATCAGACTGTCTTCCACTACTATCCTGTTGTACATGGAATCTCACCAATAGTTGTGTGGCTTTAGAGGTTAATGGGCAACTGTTTATTGATTCGTTTCACAAGAACATTCTTCTCTCTTTCTGCTAGGCCAATATTTGGAAATTAATGGTTGTTAAGTGTTTCTGTTGAATGGTGGGTAATGAAGAAATAACTAGGAAACAAAGAGTCGAGATGAGTAAGTCAAGATAGATATATAGTGTAACAAGAAAGAATAATAGTATGAATGAGTATACGACAGGAAATCTTAGGGTGACTTCAAGCCTCCATTTGAAGAGAAAATTCAAGGAATTTTGTTTGAGATGGTTTTGGGCATATATTAGAAAGTTATTGTAATTTCACAGCTTGTGACGTGGTAATAGGCTTATCTAGAAATGTATTAGTTATATATTTTCTTTGCTGCATTTGTTAGATTCTAGTGGTGGTAGTTACATGACGTTGCATTCATTCATGAAAGGTTTTGGTCTTCCACGATGGAACAGGGTTGCCTCGTTGGATTTCAAAACCATGTCAAATCCATAATCTCCGTTTTTTATTTTTTATTTTTTATAATTGATAGACTCATTTTGATTGCTTTCATTTTCCTTAAGGTAATGCTATTGAATATTCTCTTGTTTACATGATTAGTGTTTAGTTTTTTTCTCCCACAATCGTGTATGAGAAACTTTTCACATATTATTAGTTCCGCTCATGCAGTACCCAACAAAGGCTTTGGCCCCTTTGATGCTTGAGGATTATCGAAAAGTGATGGTTGACCGAAGAGGGGAGAAAGAACTATTTAGTTCTGATGATATCATAGAATGTATGAAGAAAGGTATCTGCTCTTCCCTATATTTAATTTCTATGTTTATCTTTGTAGTGGTTGGGTTTTTTTTTTTTTTTTTTTTTGATATGGTATAAGGCTCCATATTGGGTAGTTTAGGCAATGCATTTGTAGTTGCATATTTGTCCCGTATTTGTGGCACGCAAAGAGTAGAACTACTTAATACGAGCCGTTTCTTCTTATGTGTTGTTTTATTATAATGCTTATAGTTAGTGGCAAGAAGTTTTAATTTTTGTTTGACTACCTATTCTGCTTTGTCCATCTTACTTTCCTATGCCGTTTGAGTATCTTCATTGCTTTGAATATTTAGTTCTTGTCTAAACTGTCAAACTGGGCCCAAGCGCAGTTGCTTAAAGGCCTCACGAGTATATACTTGGTCAAAAGAATACACCTGTACATTCTTTTAGTTAGGAATTATTGACTGTAGTACCTTTTATAATTATGTAAGTTAGGAAAGCAATACTAATGTAAGCCTTGATTAAGGCAGTGAAAAACAATATAAGGAGGTGTAGATCCTGAGAAAGCACACAATTTCATGTCAATACTTCTTATTGGTTTTAGTTTATCTCCTCCTACCTAGAGCTTCAACAACTGTTATAAACTTCTACTGTTTATTTCTCAGATTGTTGTTTTACCTTTGGTTTGTGCTCTGCAGTTATTGCAGTGGACTTGAAGCAGACAATATATGTTGATAGAGATCTTCAAATCCGTCCTTATTATGCAGGACATGTATGTTCTCTCAACTTTCTGCTTCTCCCTCTTCTCCTCTCCAACAATCTGAATGCATAGCATGAATTGTTTTTTAAAGCTCCATTTTACAATTTATGCTAACATGCTTATCTTGTGAATCAGTTACTTTCATTGGTAATTTAATACTTAATACTTTTTTCTATATATATATGGGAATTAGTAAGCTATAGCAGAATGAGAAAGGTTAAAGAATAAAGTGGCCAGAGTGGATATACAAGATGACTTCCATCTGGAGATGGAGGTGATAACATATGAAAATTAAGGCACAGTTCCACCAACATATAATGAAGGTGACATGCCTGATTTGACCAAATCATCAGCCAAAGAGTTTGTTTCACCATGAACATGGAAGGTGAAAGGGGCATGTTTTCAATCATGCTCATCTAGTGGAGAATATAGTGCAATCTCCATGGCTCCTTACCCTGTTCCTTAACCTAACTAATGGCATTGGAGGAGAAATTTCTCAGTAGGGCATCCATTTTCATCATTACTGCTACCATCATTCCACGTTGGCTTGGGTTGCTCAAGGAACTTTCATAAAATTTGTCTTCTTTACAAAGTAGTTGGTGACCACTTTTCAACAATTTAAAAAAAAAAATTATATAGAGATGATGCAGAAAATTACCACAAAATGTGTCCCACTGCACGAGTTTGTGGAGAATGGAGATATGGTAACTGGTTCATTTCTGGACCAGTACATGAAATGAATGGGGGGTCTTTGCTCGGGAAAGAAGGGGTGATGTGCCACACTGCCATGGACAATGAAATTGCTTTGACCTTAAAAGTTTATCAGTATTTACACTTAGGCAATAAAATGGAGCAAAGACTAAAGAGATTAACAAGTACAATTCCCACTGGTGGAGTAATTGCTATGTGGAAATTTATCACCCCTTAATCTTGTTGATTCATCAAGGCAATCTCTCATGTATCTCTTTCTCCTAGCTATATTATAATTTTTCCTCTTTAGATGCTGGTTATTTTTTGTTCACTGACCTTAGTGCATGCATCACATGTTGGTTTTTGAAGGTTATTGGGGCAGCAATGTTTTATGCAAAGGTCGGAGACAGCACAATGGTGTATACAGGGGATTATAATATGACACCTGATAGACACCTTGGAGCAGCTCAAATTGATCGCTTACAGCTGGACCTCCTCATAACAGAGTACGAAGATAGGATTCAGTTTAGATTTTTTTGGAATGATGGTAATTATATTAGAATATAAAAATAACAAACGGAACAGATGGAAGATCCATTCAAGGATGTGAATCAAATCCAAGAGCATTTGCAAACTAAAGGACCTGCAAATCCAGGGAATCAAGGAACACGTAAAAAAAACTACATTAGCCTCTTAGTTGTCAATGTTTTCTGATTCTTAGTAGCATTTTTATGACATATAGATGATTCTTCTTTGAGTTGGTAGCACTCATTAGGTAGGTTTCTGATGTGTGTTTCTGAGGCCTTTGGGTGTCTGTGTGTCTTAATGATGTTTATGATCTTCAATGATGATTCTCTTCTTGTAGATCCACATATGCAACGACAATACGCGACTCCAAATATGCTCGTGAGAGGGAGTTTTTAAAAGCTGTATGTGAACTACAACATTTACTGCTGTGTAAGAAAATACATGCTGTCAATTATATAATCCTTTGTTTCTTGTCTTGCTTTTATTGTTATATTTCATTTTTATCCAATAGAAAAGCAGGGCTGAACCTCCATCACGAGGCTATGTGACTAATGGTGCAATGTTGAGATCATGGGAATCTCTAAGCTACCGACTAATAAGGAACATGTTTGTGCTTGTAATAAGGAGGCTTAGATTTATTTGGTCTAGGTTCATGAAAATTCTAGCATAGAAACATCAGGAGCTGAAAGGCTCTTTGTTATGAAGTTTTCTTTTTGTCTCAAACATGCAGCCAAGGCCTGGCTTTAGAAGTTCACTGTTTATATATATATATATATATATAGAGAGAGAGAGGGAGCCTCTCCTCAGCTCAAGCCGAGGAAAGTGTCTGCTTTGCCACGTGCAGGCGATTAAAATGTGTGAAAAGGTCCAGAAGCCCACCCATTTCTGAAATGATCATTTTGAGGCCTGCCCATTTCATTTCCCCATCTCAACGAAGGAAACTCTATCTCATCCCCGCAAAACCAGAGATTTGCAAACCTTGACGCCTTCTCCAATTTGTAAACCTTGGAGCCCTGTCAGTCCAACCTCGTCACAGCGATGCTTGCACATGCTCTCCTTGACGCCCCTCCTCTCTGAAACGAAACCCTCTCTCTTGAACTATCATCTCTCAATGAAGCCCTCAACGTGCGAGGTGCTCGTCGGCTTCTCTGTCATTTCGAGGGACTGTGCTCGACAGCATCGTTTGTTGAGGAGGAAAGGACGAAGAGATGAAGGAAAATGAGTGAAGACAGTGGAAGGAAGAAAGATATGGCTAGTGTTGCTTGAGAAAGATTGCCTTCGAAGAGTTTGAGTTTTTCTTCCGTGACAAAAACACTAGGCAAGATGCCAATGTAACCCAATGTTTTTTTTTTGAATGGTGAATTGTATTAATTAGAGCAAAACAGTACAAAAGATATATACTGAAAAGCAAAGAGAAAAACAAAAGGAGCAGAGAAACCATCCAAAGAAGCAAAAGAAGATAGGCAATACTCCTAAACAATCCTAAAGCCCCCCAAAAAACAAGAAGCTTAAGATGTTACTACTTCCTTCCATTTGAACAGCATAAGCTCCAAATGCACTCCCCAAAATTCTGGCAGCACAGAGACCCAGGACGCAGCGAGGAATCTGGCTCTCGTAGCAACAACTACTGAAGGAGAAGAGACATCTTCAAAGCAACGCCTATTTCTCTACTTCCAAACTGCCCAAATGTTGGCGAAAAAGACGAACACCACACAAACCTTCCTCTCTTTGATTGAAACCCAAACTTCCAAGCATCAAAGAGTTCTGAAATGGAACGAGGGAGGACCCAGGTGCAGCCAAAACAATCCAGGGTAGAAATCCAAATAGCTTGCGCAAAATTGCAATTAAGCAAAAGATGATCCACAGTCTCCTCTGTCGATAGGCAGATTGGATAGGCGTTGACTAGAATCACCCTGCGATGACGGAGATTATCCTTTGTGAGGATGTTACCTCGAAGGGCTAACCAACCAAATGCCAGGACTCTAGGAGGAGCCTTGGTCTTCCAAAGGTAATCAAACCAATTGTGTGAATTGCAAGTGTTTGAGAGCACCACGAAGAAAGAAGATACATAAAAAACAGCATTCTTTGAGGCAGCCCATTCTCTTTTATCGTCTCCTTCTACAGGGATAAAAATCCTGTCAAGCTTGTCGAGGAGAGTCTCCGTCGAATTTCTTCTGAAAATTGGACCCCAAAGGACCCTGTTCGCAACCCTATCCATATAATCAATCGCCTTTGCTTGTTTGTTCCTAGCGCAACTTTATAGGTTCGGAAATTGCACCGCTAAAGGAGTATGCCCCACCCAAACATCATGCCAATTGCCAAAAGAAGATGTCTTCACCTGTCCCTATATGATATCTGATTTGTGAAACAAAAGAATCCTTAATGCCTGAGCACCTATAGGATGGTCCATCAACGTCCCAACCATTCCGCCTCACCCCATATTTGGACACAATGATATGTCTCCACAAACTATCTGACTGATCTCCAATTCTCCATAACCATTTCCCTAAAAGGGCTTGGTTCATCGTCTTTAGAGATCTGAATCCTAGACCACCCTCCCTTTTAGATCTACCAACTTGTTTCCACAGAACGAGTTGATACTTTTTTTTAGTGCCTTTTCCTTGCCATAGAAAATTCCGCCGCAACTTCTCAATTCAACTGACGATCGATGCCGGGCATTTGAACATGGACATGAAGTACATTGGAAGGTTAGAGAGTGCCGATTTAATCAAGGTAATTCTTCCTTTGAGAGATAAGTATTTTGCCTTCCATGTTGCCAGCTTCCGTTCTACTCTCTCTACCACTGGATTCCAAACTTCTTTGGAAGGCCTCCCAAGGCAAAGAGGTAATCCGAGGTAGGTGGTCGGAAAAGACCCAACCTTGCATCCCATTATGATTGCTAGGACCTCCATCAGATGAGCCTCCACCTCAACGCCTAAAAGAGCACTTTTAGAGAAATTAACTTTGAGGCCTGAAACCGCTTCAAAACACATGAGTACTGCTACTACATTTTTTATTTGCTCTTCCTCTGCTTCACAAAAAATTAGAGTATCACTAGCATACTGCAAATGAGTGACCGTTGGGCCATTAATTACCGGTTTAAATCCAGAAATCAGAGCTACCTCACCCGCAGTTGACATCATAAGACTTAACGCCTCCCCAACCATGGCAAAAAGGAGGGGAGACAGAGGATCACCCTGACACAGGCCTCGCTGAGCAGCAAAGTAACCATTTGGAGACCCATTGACCATAATAGAGAATCTGGCAGAGGAAACACACTTCAAAATCCAACCCTTCCACTTGATCCCAAATCCCATTCTACTCATCAAATATGATAGGAAATCCCAGTAAACTCGATCATGCGCCTTTTCTAAGTCTAGCTTACATAACACCCCTGGCAAATTGTCCTTTTGCCTCGAGTGCAAACACTCGTTAGCAATGAGAACCCCATCAAGGATTTGTCTCCTGTGCACAAAGGCTCCTTGAGATTGAGAAATGATTGTTGGCATAATTTTTATCAGTCTCACTACCAGAACTTTTTTCAAGATCTTATTTATACTGCCAATAAGTCTTATTGGTAAAAAATCCTTCAAACGATCAGCGCCCTTTTTTTTGGGGATAAGGGTAATGAAAGAAGCGCCAATATTATTTGGAAGCTTGCCTCTCAGGTGGAATTCAGTCAAGAACGCCATGATATCCTCTTTTGAGGTATGCCATAATCGATGAAAGAAGGCTATTGGGAATCCATCCGGACCCGGGGCTTTATCCCCTCTTAAGGCGAACACAGCCTCTCTCACTTCTGCCTCCTCAAACTCAGATTCCAGATAAGCAGCATTCACCTCCCCAATAGAGTCAAACTGTAAGTTATCCAGTGCTGGTCTGTCCCACTCTTCCTTAGCATACAGGGTAGCAAAGAAATCTTTAATATGATTAACAATATTCTCCCTTTCGGATAACCTCACATCCCCATCCACTAGGGAGGTAATCATATTGTTTCTCCATCTTGCTGACGCCATCCCATGAAAGAACATGGTGCTCTTATCCCCCTCTTTAAACCATTTACACCTCGATCTTTGTCTCCAACTAATTTCTTCCTCGTTCATTTTTTTTTCAAAATCAATCTTCAAGGATGTTCTTCTTGCCAGCTCTTCCTCCGTCAAACAGCGGGCTTCCTCTTGGATGTCCAGACTCCTGATTTCTTCAAGAATACCGGTTTTGGCACACCTAATGTCCCCAAAATGATTTTTATTCCACTCCTTGATTTCTTCTTTCAATTTTTTAAGCTTAATCAGCAGTCTTAGCCCCGCACTTCCATTAACCTCAGAGTTCTTCCACCACCGCTTAATCTTCTCAACAAAACTCTTCTCCTCCAACCACATTAGCTCAAAGCGAAACGGCCCAAGACCCCATCTTTCACAGTTAGTATCCAAAAGAATCGGGCAATGATCAGAAGTTGGTTTAGGCAACGCAGTTTGTATGATTCGAGGAAATTAGTCAAGCCAATCGCTTGATATGAGAAATCTATCGAGGCGCGACAATGACGGAGTTGACTGATGGTTGGACCAAGTAAAATTAGCTCCACCCAAAGGTAAGTCCACGAGAGCATGCTTGTTGATCCAATCGGAGAAACTCACCATGTCAGCTGAAGATCTACTACATCCCAGCTTTTCTGAAGGAAATCTGATGATGTTCCAGTCTCCCCCAATACACCAAGGCCCGTTCCATCTGTTGCGAATGTCATCTAGCTCATTCCACATTAACTGTCTCTGTCCACTATCATTAGGCCCATAAACCGAAGATAGCAGCCACACAGAATTGTTACCTAGATCCTCTAACAGAACTGAAACTGAAAATGTACCAATCCATTTATCCTTAAGAGAGAGAAGGCCCTGCTGCTCCACATCACTATGATACCGCCCGCAGCACCAACTGCTTCTCGGCAACACCAATATGAAAGAGATCTACCCCACACCTCTTTCACTAAAGAGTCTGAAACAGTCCGAAGCTTAGTTTCCTGAATCAACAAGACGTCGATCTTATTCCTGCGAACAGACTCCTTAATGATCGCACGCTTCACCCGACTCCCCAACCCATGCACATTCCATGATAAAATCTTCATGGACAAACATTGACCAACCCCTTACTCCTCTTTGCATGCCTCGAGTTACATTTTATTTCTTTGCAATGATTCTGTCTGCTCTTGTAATTGACGGAGCACTCTAATCTCCGCAACGCCCTTTGCCCCTTCTCTTTGTATGTACCAGGCAAGGAATTCTTCCTGTTTTCCTTATCTCTGTTATGAGCAAAAGCCATCAAGTTCTCCCAGCCTCCCTTATTTTTGTTGACGGTGATACCAACCATTTCGCCACACTATCGCACCTTCTGGGGCAGCCACATCTTCGTAGGGTCCTTTGTGTCTCTGAGATGTAAAGTGGAATAATTCACTCCATAGTTTCCTCCCCATTTGCTCTTTAGGTCTCTAACAGTGGTACCCTCTTCAGGAGTATCCAAGGATACTCTATCGTTATCATCGGTCCCTGTTGCTAGATGCAAAATCCGATCGATATCCGCTTGCTCTTTCTATGCTCTGACATCCTTCGAGATAGAAAGCCGACCCTGGCAAGGGGAGAGAAAATGCAGAGGAGCATTACCGCTTCCACCAAGTCCCCGATCGATTGTAGGAGAATAATCAAGAGCAGCCCTAGAATCACCCATGGATCCCTCGTTGGTCTTATTCAGAAATTTAGAAGACAAGCTTGCTGCCAAGGATTCAAAATGCCACAGATCATAGTCCGACCTAGAGCTTCTTCTTGTGTGACTCTTGCATTTGCCTGACGAGTCCCTAGAAGTCCTTGCATGTTCGCTGATATTACTTTTTGAGACCTCCGAGGAAGATGTACACCCAACAGAGGATCCCGTAGAAGCTACCGACCTCGGCGCCGACAGAGCAGGGGATGAGGCATACGCTCCCCTTATGCGAACTAGGGCTGAGCTGATTTGCATCACCTCATCACAATCGACCTTAAAAGCATACTCCGCCACACTCGGTGAAGACTCAGAGATGATCGACCGACGGTCCGTTGATTGCGAGGCAGCGTTGCTCATGATCGCCGATCTTCCTCCTCACGAGCCCCACTCCCCCTTAGGCGAAATAGAAATCCTTTGTCGAAAGGGTGATCTGAGAGCTTTGGTAGAGTTTTATAAGTGGACAGCCTGTTGTGACCCACTTTTTTAGAAGAAGATCCAGGCCCAGCTCCCTCTTTTAGACTACAGCCCAGAATACCCACTGATCTCTGTTTCTGTTGGGTCAGCCATCTGGACGACTTCAATGGGCCCCAATCTCTCAAATCTGATCCGAAGCCACTGGAGGGATTTTCAAAATTTGAATTTTTGAAGCAGCTGTCCTTGTCATCTTCCTCACCTCGTCTGCTGCTCCTCCTATACATCCTGAAGTCCTGAGCATCCTCAGCATCATTGATCAACTCATAATCCTCCTTTTCTTCCTCCACAATCACCGAAACCTGTAGATCTCCCACCTTGAGTGGTATTTCTTTTGGCAGTCTACCTACTTTTCCACTCAAGATTTTCACTCTACCATGAGTAAGAATATCCTTTGAAGTCGTGCGCTGATCCACTTCCAAAGTGCGACCCACCACATCTCCAAGTAGTCTGAAGACTCCTTCCCTCCAGGCCTGCAATGGGACTCCATAGAATCTTATCCACTTGGGTCGTGGTGGTGCACCTATTACTTCCATCCATCTTTCTACAGCGAGAAAAGGAGACTGGAATTCCTTAGCACATCACAGGATCCCCTCAAGTTCCTCCTCAGATGACAGCTGCAATAACACCACATCAGTATCCATTCGTTTCATTGAGATCGGGCATCCTCCCCAAGTATTTGCCAGCCACAACTCCACTTCTGTCATCCCAGCAGCAGCAGTAGATTTCAAGAACCCTACTAAGCATAGTGCTAGCGCCTTTTTCTCTTCCTCCACAACCCAGGGGGCCACCAAGACTGCAACCTGCTGGTCGGTCTTGACTATCCATCCTTCGTAGTCATTCTTCTGGATATTATCCATTGGGGGAGCCTCCGACTGCGAGAACCACGGATTAGCTTTCGAAGAAGAAGCCAAACCTGCAGGGGCTGCAGATAAATTTACCCTGTTTCCGGTTCTAGGAAGGGCCAGATTAATAGCGATTCTGCGATTGTCCTTCCACCCCACTTACAGCCATTCCTTATGTCAATAGCTTTTAAAGCTTCCATCTTAGATTTGAATCTAACGAAGCCAAAGCCTCGTTTCTTGCTGGTATTGCGATCGATGGGAATGAGAGAAATCCACGATCTTCCTAGCCCTACAAAACATGGCTTCCAGCTCCACCTTTGAGATTGAATCTGGAAGGTTCAACACAAATAGAGAGAATGTTTCATTGCAAATAGCAGAAATACGATCTGTTTCTTTCATCTTTCAAATTAATTTCTCTGAAAAATCTCCTAGCATCTTGAAGTGGTTGCACGGAAGAAAACAAATAATGGAAGAATTGGAGTTTGCTCACAATTCACATGTTTGAATCCGATTTTCCGTGGCAGAGGAAGCATCTTGTCAAGTGTTGGGTGGAGGAATTGAGAGGGTGATATTTTGTTGCATCGTGGATTTGGAGTTTTGGGGTCTGCATTTATGATTTCAGATGTTGAGATTTTGGGGGTTTGGGGGATTGCGCTAGCTTCTATAATCTCTTTGTTCTGTGGAGTTGCTCTGTAATTTTTTTTTTGTGTGGAAATCACAAACGTCGGATTTGGTTTTGGAATTTTAACAATTATGATTTTTACTCGCTGAGTGGATTTGCGGGTATGTATTAATGATATCAGCAATTAGAATTTTTTGGATTTTGGGGTATTTATTTGGTTTCTCTCACTCTCTCTATACAAAGCTGCTCTGCAAATTTTTTTGTTGCATGAAATCCACAAACACCAGATTTGGGTTTGGGATTTTAGCAATTATGATTTTTTGGTGGGATTTTTGGTAAATAACCTACTATAGAACTCATGGCCGTCAGTAAATTCTTATTGCTTTTGGATGTTCGACTATGTAAATGAAATGAGAAATAATGTATATTATGCAGAATCAATAGCAGAATTTAACATAGCATCTCAATTGCACCAGGTAAAATACAGATCCTTCTGGGAAGAATTCCTAAATTTGACTGAACAGAAATACTATCCCCATGTGTCACCTCCTCGACCAACTCAAACCCATCTGAATTTTGTAGGGGAAATGAAAAGATCTTTCTTATATTTTATTTTATTTTAATTTTTTTAGCCCTTTCCCGATTGCTCTTCCATTTTTACTTAAAAACAGATGAAGGAAGCTTAAGCGACATTTGTTAGCTATCCAATTGAAGTAATCCATCTTCATATCTGCTACATCAACTTGTAAGATCTCTGCTTTAAAGCCTAGTATTGAACTGATGTCGAATTGAGCAAAAGGAAATTGATGGGTCATATAACATTGGATGGGTGTGAATGTGTGATGGAAGTCAATGTTGAGGATGTCATTCCCCTCTTAAATCTCCATCCTTACTACTTCATTTCTGGAGAAAGTTAGACCAGATCGGGACTACGGGTAGTGTATTTCCCTAATATGTAATTCTAGTTTTCTCCTTGCACTTATGGGCTTTGATATCCTTGTCATTAAACTATTAATGAAAATTTTCAGTGATGAAAAGGAAATTGATGGGTCACATAACATTGGATCTGGGTGTGGTAATGGTGATGAAAAACAACGACAATCATTATCAAAATCCTTTAAATTTAAAGATTAACAAAGAGATAAGATCTGCATGTTCCATAATTCAGCATTGTATTTATTTATTTATTTATTTTTACTTCATTGTATTAAATATTCATAATTCAGCATTATATGAAGATGCCTTTCCTATCTTAAATCTCCATGCTTAAAACCTCAAATCTGGAAAGAGCTCGAATCAGATGGGGTGTTCTGCTTAAAAGAAAAATTATGGCCTTTGATATCCTTCACATTGAACCAACAACAATTGGCAGAAAAATCAACACCCGTATGCCAAAGCAGCACACAACCAATCAATTCAAAATAATAAATTGGATAGTGAAGATTGATTAGAAGTGGAAATGAAACTGATCCTCTTAATGGCTGATATTAATAGGAGGTCAAAACTGCAGAATGGTCAAAATCAAATTGCTTCGATTTCTCAATTGGAAACAGTCCCTTTCATATATAAGAATTTCTCTTTCAAGAAAGGTAAAGAGGTCATCCAATAAAAACATCTTTATACTGAAAAAAATCCATTCTCCAATCAATATAGTGTTTATAATCAGAGTACAAAAATAGTCCCATTGGTCCCAGAAACAAAGCAATTCCAAAGTTTCAAATGTGGCCCTTCATAGTAATATACCAATTACAAGCACCATTATTCATCTAAGTGATTTGCATTAAGCTTTTTCTCTGCGTGCCGCATGCCCCACTGTAACAATAATTTGAACAACAAACCTGAAATGCCATAAATATACCAATTAAAAATTACAAGATAAATTGGAAAAATAAGGTTCTAATAAAAAAAATGATTTCTTAAACAATTAAACAGACAAGATAATAAATAGAGGAAGATAATTGAAATCAAATAATATAGTCAAACAATTGAAAATGAAGGGGGAGATATTACTTACTACAGTTTCTTCATCTTCTTCTTCACTCCTATTTTAATCCATGACTAAATTATGTAATCTTTCTTCTCCATCTGAATCACCATCATCCGTTGTGAACCTAGGATGGCTTTAATGGCCATTCTCATTTAGGAGTTGCAAACCAGACTCATCTCAGAATTAGCGTGCCTTTAGCATATACCTATAGGCAAAAATGAAAATTCATCTGTGCATCTACTACTTTGATGCCTTCACTCAAGAACCCATCCTACAAATCAATAATTTCCAAAAAGTGTATATTACAAGATCACAGCCAACCCAAACCGTTACCAAAGATGCCATATGTATACACTATGCACATTTAAAATCATCTTCTTTATTCCTTGTACTTCAAAGAAAATAATAATAAACAGAGCTTTCACGGTTTTTCTCAAGTAAGAGGTGTGCTAACCAGATCCATTTTAAAATTACCATGCTCTATTTCTATTAGAATGAAAACAACAAAATATGAAACTTCAAGTAGGTACAAAGATGATTAGACTGGTGAACATACCTTAAATCTATTGAAACTTCAAGTGTGTGGCTGTGAGTTCTCGCTGCAAACTCACCGAAAGGGACGGAAATGTGAAGGCCCGGAAAGAGGGGGAATGTGAAGAGTCTGAAGGAGGAAAGAATATTGGTTTCGAAAGTGTTTTTGTTTTGTTTTTAATCAAGACGAGTGCGCGAGTGATTTGAAATTGAAAAGGGGCCTCGCAAATAAGTCATCGCATCCATCGTTCTTTACTTTCATCGTTATCCGAGCACAGTCCCTCAAAATGGCAGATCAGCTGACGAGCACAGTCCCTCGAAATAGCATAGTGGCCCACGATCACCTTTGCATGTTGAGGGTTTCGTTGAGAGATGACAATTTCAGAGAGAGGGTTTCGTTTCAGAGGGGAGGGGCGTCAAGGAGAGGGCATCGCTGTGACGAGGTTGGACTGAGAGGGCGCCGAGGTTTGCAAATCTCTGGTTCTGCGGGGATGAGATACAGTTTCCTTCGTTGAGATGGGGAAATGAAATGGGCGGGGCGTTAAAATGATCATTTCAGAAATGGGTGGGCTTCTGGACCTTTTCACACATTTTCATCGCCCTCACATGACTAAGCCGTGAGCGGACGCTCTCCTTAGCTTGAGCTGAGCAGAGGCTCCCTCGTACACACACACACACACACACACACACACACACACACATATATATATATATATATATGAAGTTCACTGTTATTAGTTCTGGTTTTGAGCAATTCTCATGACTTTGCTATACTTGTATCTATTTTCATTTTAGGTCAGGATTTTGTTTCCATGTGTTCCATTAAAAAGTCAACTTATCCAGTTATGCAAGCTATCAGCATTATATTATTGCATTGTGGGTTGATTTTTGTGCTGATGATGAATGTGCTACATACCCTAAACGATTTTTTCTATAAAGTCTATCTGCAATTGTATATGTTCATTTTATTTTTATGTGTTAAGTGTTAACTATCTTTTCTTTTTCTTTTTTCTTTTTTGATCTATTGTCTATCATTGGTTATCTATTAGTTAATGTAAGAATGATTGTTAATGATTCTTAGGTACATAAATGCATTTCTGGAGGAGGAAAGGTTCTGATTCCAACATTTGCTTTGGGAAGAGCACAGGTGTTTCTTTTTGTTTCTGTTGGGTCTATTCTCAACAAAGTTTTTGTTACCATTTGAAAATAATAACTACGACAATATTATTACTAATAATAATTGTAAGTTCGTTGTTATTATCTTCAAAATTGGTTTTGTTTGACCTTGTTCAATTTTGGATCTTTCCTAATTTTGAATTGATTCTTACATTGTTTACCATCATAAAATTTGTGTTTCCTCCCAGTGACTTGATTGTAAATTGTGCCTTATTGTCTACATTGTGGTTGGTTACTTGGTTTATCTTTTATTTCTTCATATGTGATTTTGTAGTAAAGCTTTGGCAATCCTGTTAATTTCAAAGTAGGAACTTTGCATTTTGCTGGATGATTACTGGGAGCGCATGAATCTTAAAGTTCCTATTTACTTCTCCGCTGGTATGTTCTGAGCCTAATCTTCGTTCTTCTTTTAGGAAGCGAAGTAGTTGAATTTGTTTTTGGAACCTTAACAGCAACATACATATGCTGAGTGATCTGGTCGTTATTGTCCCCCCCTTTTTTTTCCAGGATTGACAATTCAAGCTAATATGTATTATAAGATGCTTATTGGGTGGACTAGTCAAAGGATCAAAGATTCATATTCAATTCACAATACCTTTGACTTCAAACATGGTAATTTACATGACTGGAAGTCTATTAGTTCTTTGTTTCTGTTAGATAAAAGTCTGCATCAATTCTGATAGGACTGTTATACCCTTCACGGACTTCTCTGATCTTTCTTCACTTGCTGTGGTTATAACATTGCAGTCTGCCCTTTTGATCGATCTCTAATAACTGCTCCTGGACCATGTGTGCTTTTTGCCACGCCTGGGATGATTAGTGGTGGCTTTTCACTTGAGGTGTTCAAACAGTGGGCTCCATCTGAAATGAATCTTGTTACTCTTCCAGGGTACTTTACATTATATTAGATTTAATTTTTTTTCTTTCTGGGAGGTCACATTTAATTTTGATGTGTTTTCAGTAAGTGATGAGGTCGATCTAGATTCATTTGTGCTTCCACAATAAATAAATAAATAAAACATTGCAACATCTCACCTGCATGTGACCACAAAATTTCAGTATAAGATTTCCAGCTTCAACTCCTATTTTGCTATTCTGGTTCCTTATTTCAATTGAGGAAATGAAGTTGGGATCTTTTGATTTGATGCAATACGGACCAGGCCCAAGAAACTAGCTGGTCCCACACGTTGACCCAGAGATCAACCAAGCCCAATGGTGACCGAGAGTTACTGTGGCAGCAACTTCTATCCTATTTCTATTTCTAATTCTATTGTTATTTCCTGTTTTAGTAGATTTCTATATTATTTAGAAAGTCTTGTTGAGTCAGAAACAATCCTACTCTATATATAACAAGTCCCCATTGTAGTTGTTTATGCTACTTTCAATTAATCAAAGAATTATCTGAGTTTTCTTCAATGATGGTGTGTTTTATGGTCTTGAGTGTACCCTAGTGCTGGAATCCATCTATGGATTTGATCAATCCTTTGGGAGATTGATCTATTCGTCAATTGAGGATCTGGGCTGCGCCATGATTGTTATTGTTTGTACCTCCTTCCATTTCCTTAATCAACTTGGGCTCTCATTTTGTTATTGTTGTGCCTCATGTCAGACTTGGCCCTTTTTCCTACTTTGTTTTTCTTGACGTATTGATCTGCAGCGCCTTATTTGCATGCCAATCCAAATGATTGATATGTTGGAAGCCATATTGGCCAGAGTATATCCCAAATTCATGCTGATTGGATGATCCAAACCATCTGAAAGTTTTAGCTTGAATTTTGACTGGTGGCCCCAACTGTTCGTTTGGCAGTCACTAACTGGATTGAATTGAAAAAAAAAAAAAACCTCAATTGAATTGGTGTGCATGTTTGGGATATGATTGGGTGGAGCAGTTGCTGCAAAGTTTTACTATGTAGAAATGCACGAAAGAGTCTTTCCTGGTAAAATCTCATTGATCTTTCATGACCTTGCTTGGGAACTAAATTCAACAATTGATTAGTTGTCATAATAGGATTGGATTTTAAGATTGTTGGACTATATCAAAGACTATATCTGTTGCTTTATATGTTCAAACCTCCTAGCCTCATTAGCATTTAAGAATTAGATCTAGTTCAATTGTCCACAGTTTGGGAAACACCATTAAATTCATTATATTAATTATAGGAACACTAGTAATCCGTGTTCAGTACTATGTGCACCAAAGACTGCTAATCTGTTTCTCTAAAGATAAAAGGAACTGCTGCTTCTGTGTGGTATACATCTCTTTAGACTAGTTTTAAGTTGCAGCCAAATTATAAATTTTACTGTACTGTTTATTTTCTTGACAGCTACTGCGTTGCTGGGACCATAGGGCATAAGCTGATGTCAGGTAAGCCGACCAGAATTGATTTGGATAAAGACACTCGCATTGATGTCCGTTGTCAGGTTTCTACCCATTGCCTATGCTCTAATTTTCATTTTGGTTTCAATTCTAGCATTTTTATTTAATGGTATCATTTTTATTGACCTTTTTTTTTAATCCCTGAACCTTCTGAACTGGAATTGACCAGATTCATCAGCTATCATTTAGTCCACATACAGATGGCAAAGGGATTATGGATCTCATCAGATTTCTCATGCCACAGCACGTGATACTCATACATGGGGAGAAGCCTAAAATGGCCACTCTAAAAGGTAAAATTCAATCTGAATTGGGAATTCAGTGCTATGATCCTGCAAATAATGATACTGTGCACATTCCTTCAACCCAAGTCGTGAAAGTAGGCATCACAAAGATGTTCATCAGAACGAGCTTTTCTGCCACTCCCAAGTTCATAAATACGGGTGTTGATGGTAAATCTGATTCAGTTTCCAAAGACAGTGCAGCTCTACCACTGATTCAGATAGGAGATGAAAGAACAAGTGAAGGCATTCTAGTTATGGAAAAAACAAAAAAGGCCAAAGTCGTGCACGAAGATGAACTTTTGCATACATTGGGTGTTGAAGAACATAAAGTTCAATTTGCTTATTGTTGCCCCATGTATGTAAGCACCATTGAGCATATCAAAGGGAATGAATTGAGCGGCATAATATCCAAACCTAATGGGGATACAGGGGTTTCTTGTCTTTTAGAGTCAAATTCTCCATCTCTTTCTTTGGCTGAACAAGAGCAAACATTGATGGGAAGTGAGTTTGGTGCTTCTGATCAGTGTGCTTGGCTTCATCGGTTGTATATTAAACTGATAGAAAAATGTAGTGGTATGGACCTCCAAGAATTTTCTGATCATTTACAGCTCAGCTCGTTACATATATGTCTTTGTCCGAACAAGGATTGTCCTTTCAGGATAGAGAGGCGCAGCGAGGGGAGATCGATGGCATTTTTTTGTTGCAGCTGGTCATTGGTTGATGAAAACCTGGCATGGAGAGTTCTTTCAATTATGAAAGATTTGGATTTAAGTCAATGAACCCGGCAATCTCATTAGGCAGGCAGACAACTAATTGACTTGAGTTTCTGGCTGGTTGAGTTGGGACTTGGGATGTGGCATTGTTATTTAGGACACATCCAGCTGAGACTTTTAAGCAGAGGAATTGGTTAAGAGAGGTACTAATTAAGCGGGTCTTTGATACAAGATGTTTTGTATTTGTTTTATCAAGGGCAGTGCATTGTCAGATGCAAACAGACATGAGATGCATTTACATTAGTTTTAATTTATACTGTGGCTGATTAGAATTGTTGAATATTGTGTCTTGTCTTGATGATGCCATAAATATTGAGAATGTTGATCTGAAATGTGCCAGAATGTCACTCTGGATCATCTAATTAGTACCAATGGTTAAAAAAATGATAATTATCAAACTCTGGTGTCCGGAGTTACACATTCAACGGCTGTGTTATTTAGTTAGGAAATGTTTCACCCGTGAATTGTGCCGTTATTTTTGCCTGTGCCTTACAGATGTGGATATGGCTTCCATGTCATAAGATTATGACAATCTGAAAGAATCCATCAATATGAAGATCCATTTTTATTTTTTTTAATGAATTCAATCATATGTACCTTTTGCCATTGAATTCAACGATGCATTTAAATGCATTCTTAAATTACCGTGTTATGAAATAATGCAAACTCATATTGGCATTAAGGTGCAATTGCAGGGTTTTTTAATTTTCACTTTATTTCTGGGTATTGAAAGGAACTGCTAGTATTTATTTTTCACTAGTTGATCACGTATATCACCTTTAATTAGGAAAACATCTTCGCCATGTATGCTTACAGTGTGAATGGCAGGCCGAGTTTGCTTCACTAATTGAAGTCAACTATTCCCTTCATTGAGCCGAATCATTAATGAATGTGGTTGCTACTGAAACCACCTGGTCACAATGAAGAATCATCATTCAGGACGGAACAATTCACAGTTAAAAAAAAAAAAAAAAAAAAAAATCTCACTGTGAAAGAAAGGTAGGGAGCGGAGGCATGTACAAATGCATTAGCTTAACAAAAAGAATCACACATCATAATTTAATTAGGAAAAGAAAAAGGATTTCAATGTAGGATAATGATGTTTCGCTGACCATTCAAAAAAAAGAAAAAAAGAAGAGAAGTTTCGCAAGGATGCCGCTGTTCTTTCCTTCTGTAGTGGGATTGTGATCCTATTTTTCCTAAGAAAGAGAAGAATGTACAAGATCCTAGGCCGTCCGTAGCAATTAAACTTAGATGACTATGTGCCTGAATGAAACATATATAGTATGGTATGAATTTTTTTATGTCATATTGGATATGGTAAATTCCCAAGGGCCCTCTGTTGCAGCACTCGTCCAAAAGAACGCATTCCGTGGATTCTATGTGGCCTTTGAAATGAGGAGACCAAAATGAGACAGACCCCTTTAACTGCCAAGATTCCTACTCTATTTGAGTCTCCGGCTTCCACTAGACTTCGAAAAATATGATAATCTCTCCATGGTGGTTCTTTTATTGTGGCCACTTCTCCACTTCAGCCAAAAAGCGACAGTTGTTCCTTCTCATGCCTCTTCATCTTAAGTTGGAAACCCAATCCACTTCAGCAGCACAAAATGTTTATTCTGAAGTCTCATCTCATCCATAACCTTCTCTACGTATGGCAGGTCTTTTAATTTTTTTGCCAGAACAGGGGTGTGATTTGAAGAGGCCTTGAAATTCAACCGCAGATGAACCACACCTGTATGGATAGCCATGTTAAAAAATATCCATCAATGTACACCCCCACAATTACTTGTGGACATTACATTTCCTTTCGAATCTATAGGCCCTCCAGGTTGCAAGGGTAGAGTTCTGCCATCAGAATTGGACTTTACTGCACTAATATCAGACATGGACTATAACATTTTCTGAAATGTGAAAAGTACCTAGGATGCAATCTAGCAGCAAATTTCCTAACTAGGGTGGAAGTATCAAGGGAAGGGGAAGAACTATATGTCAGGTGCTCTATACCCGGTGTTTTTAAACTATTTCCTTCAAAATCATTCCAAACTCTTCTTATTAAAAACTTCCTTAAATAAGAATAAAAAAAAAATGTACAAGCATTTCTACTTACAAATGTTTTTCATAAAAGGAAAAAAAAAGAAAGAAAAAAAAAACACCACTAGTATCTTTTTCGACTTGCAAAGAGCCCTTAGCACACAATTGAAAGGTGTTCTTGTTACAAGCATGAGGTTGTTTACCATTTAAAGGAATAAAAAATCACTTTCGCTTGCCCATGAGCCTGCCAATGCCAACAGCAGCCAAAAGGAAAAACCAATCGATGTAAGATGATGGTTCAAACTAAATGCATGCGAATTAGCCTCAGATGTGGTTGTGAAAGACGGGGATACTTGCATCAAATTGGCAATTATGAAGCTTTTGGTGGTCCAGACTTCTTCAAGAGAGGAATCACCTGAACCCCGTGAGCGGCATTATTCTGGAACCATGATGTTGAATAATGGAGATGAAGCTCTTCATGAGTTGCATTTAGGGACCCAATGTGAATGCAAATGATGCTTTTCTGAGTGCACATCTTCAGGCAGTACTTGAACTTATTATGCCGCACAGTATCTGGGCCATTCTGGGGCAGATAAACTGATATTTGTTCCATATTCCCATTAGGTCTTTCTCCAAAAGCCATCTTCATTTCATTTCACAGTACCAAGATGAAGCAATAATATACATACAACAGTCATTGAGCTTGGCGCTTCCTCGATTTCTTTCCATATTCATTGATCAGTGAAGTGTAAGTTCCAAAATCAGAGACCAGCCCCTTCTCACTACGTAGTCTATCAAAGTCCTCAACATCTCCATGTTTGCAATGCCCTTCCAAAAGAATATTGTAGGTAACATCATCTGGCACTACCCCTATATTAAGCATAGCATTCAATAGCATATTTGCATTCTCCATCTGCCCCTGCTTGCACAATCCATTCATTAGCACATTATATGTTACAACGCCCGGCGCAAGTCCATTACTCTGCATTTCCTTAAGCAACTTGAAGCCCATCTTCACATCCCCCTTCTTGCAATATCCATCAATGACCATGGTATAAGTTGCCTCATCCGGCGTCATACCGGCTCTCAACATCTCCCGCAATATCTTCTCTGCATCAATCACTCGCCCTTCTTTACTCAACCCTGAAAGAAGAGCAGTATAAGCCACATTATCGAGTTTGATTCCTTCCCTGGCCATTTCTTCCCTGATCTCAATTGCTGCTGCTACATCTCCTTCCTTGCAACACCCATCCATGAGTGTAGTAAATGTTATTTTATCTGGCCGCAAACCCCGTCTCCTCATCTCATCCACAATCCTTCTTGCTTCCCTCAAATCGCCAGATTTACAAAGACCATTAACCAGCGCATTATATGCAACCAAATCTGGTTTCACACCTTTCCTCAACATTTCGTGATAAATCTCCAACGCCACACCACTCCTCCCTTCTTTACAGTGACCATCAATCAATGTAGTGAAAATAACATCATTTGGAACCAGCCCTCTCTTGCACATTTCCTCAAACATCTCATTTGCTTCTTCAAGCCTACTTTCTTTACACAATCCATTTATCAAGACGCTGTAAGTAAACACATCCGGAGAAATCCTCGCCTCCTCCAACATCACCCGTTTCAGACCGAAACCAGCCTCCAAATCTCCAGACTTGCAGTACCCATTAATCAAAGTATTGAAACTGACAACAGTTGGCTCCAAACCCCTTCTCTGAATCTCATCAAAAATCAACTGGGCTTCCTTAACTTTGCCATTCTTACAGAAGGAATGCATCAACATGTTAAAACTATACACATTTGGAGGTAACCCATTATCCAAAACCTCCGAATAGAACGCCCAAGCAGCAGCAGGCGAATTCGACTTAAGCATTTTATCAAGCAGATAACTGCAAGAATGGAAAGGGGCACCAAACCCGTGTTTCCTAACCAATCTAGAGCACTGTATCGCATCGGATATGAAACCCGAATCAGTGTAAGCATTCATTAGAGCAACAAAAGCAGAATTGGGTTGGTGGGCACCTTTGGTTTGGAGGAGGGAGGTGAAGATGGAGGCGGCGGAGTCCTTCCCCTTTCGCGACACGACGAATTTGAGGAGGGATTGGGCGTCTGAGAGGAGGTGGTGGGAGCAGAGGAAGTGGGCCATTGTAGAGTAGGTGTGGAGGGGGAGGCGGAGGCCTGGTTGGGAGGAGACCCATTTGAAGAAGGAGAGGAGAGAGGGAGGTGGGAGAGAGAAGGGGTTTTGGGAGATGAGGGAGGTGATGTGGGATGGGGTGAGAGAAGGGAGGAGTCTTTTGAGGGAGATGGAGAGAGGGGTTTGTGGGGTGTTTTGGATTGCTTGGGAAAGTGTTGTGAGGATGGGGTCTTGATGTTGGGAGAGAGAAGATGGAGAGAACCAAGTGGAGAAGAAGAAGGATAGAGAGGAAGTGGAGAAGAAGTTTGGGGGTTTCTTCTTCTCCTTCAAAATGGACAGCATTTCCTTCCTTTCTAGGTTTGTTGCTTGGATTTTGGAGTGCAGCCCGCAGTCTAATTATATTTTCCTCGTTTGAAAGAGGGTGGTTTTGTTTAAATTTAGAGGGAGATACTTTGGCATTTTAACAGCCTGCACAAGGTTTGTGATGGGCCCATTAGAAACAGATGGGCCCCACTCTGATTGTTTACACAGTTAAGGAAAAGGGCCCTCCATTTGTCTGGGTGGACTTGAATTTCTAGAAATTCTTAGATTGTAAAGGATTCACAAATGGCGATCAAATCTTTTATCGATATCTTTTGACAAATGTTAATATTTATAAAGGACTTAGATCTATTATAATGTATTTTTCCTTGAACGCCTTCTTTGGTGCTATTACAAATTAAACTATAATTTCCCTAAGATTAAGTAGGTTCTGGAGAGGTAAAGATTTTATTCTCTTGGGGGTTGACAAGTAGATTGAAAAATGGCAAAAGATTAGCGCAGCCAAATACAATCAAACAAGCCTCAACAATCAATCATTTGTGAAGGAAAACGTTTAGCTTGCTTTGATTAAAGTAATGATCGAATTAGTATGATCAATTGAACAGCGAAGATGATTCTAACGGACACAAAACCATTGATGCAGCTAGGCTTTAATCCAATGGTTTGCCTCATAAGCTAAAATCTTTTTGGGGGGGGGGGGGCGGGGGGGGCGAGAGAGAGATTTACACCATAATAATAGATGGGAAAGACAGATTTACATGAGAGAGAGAAGCAACATTGACAAACTGTTAATTGTTACATACAACCATGAACCACCTATGTCAATCCCATTCATGGACATTAACCACCCAAAACCAAGTCCTTTTCTCAGCTTGGCTCATGGCCTGCAGTTGGCTGGCCTAGGACCCGAACCATGCCTTCTCTGTCGTAACGCTGCCGTGTCCACCATCTTCTCTCTCGAGCCACATATTCCCATGGCATGTCTGTGCCAAAATCCATTCAACTTCCAAGCCACCTTCTTCACAATTGTGCCGTTCTCCGATGGCGATGCAGTATCAGCCAAGTGATCATGGCTCTTTGTTACATAATTACCATAAGAAATGTTACTAGTTGAATCTAATACACAACCCAAATCACTAGAGATGCTCATTATCTCATATGAATCAAGGAGTGGCGCGTTTGTGTCACATGGACTATGAGCTAGGCCAGGTGACTCAAATGTATGTGACCCAGATCTCGCGATTGGCCAATTTGCTTCCCTCATCGCCTCTAGCTTGTATCGAGATGGTTTGGGCGGTCGACGAGATCTTGTGAGATAGAATTCACGCTTTGGTCTCCCCTCGCTTGCTGACCCATGCTGGTACCGTGCCCATGCTGCTGCTTTTATGATCGCCAATTCTTCTGCGCTCAGCACCGGCGGCTTTCTGTTGTCCATGAATTGAGTTATAGGAGAAGATGTAGATGGGGAGATGAAGATGGAACTGTACACAAATCTGAAGCTTCAATCACTGATGGTGAGGAGTTGGTATTCCTTTGCCATAGGTAGTTTTGTCCCTAGCTGAGAGTAAGGCATCTTTTCTTAGCTTCCTTATGGGCCTTTTGCTTTGTGTTGTCAGGTATGTGTTTGATTTGGTTTCATTGAGTGAAAGACCCACAAAAGCTTACATTATTAGGTGGGGAATAGGATCACAAGAAGTTAGGTGTGGCGTGTGCTCTCATCACTTTTTATTCCTCCAGGGATGTATACATGTTGGGTCTAGTGTGCAATCATGGGCTATCAGTTCAGATACTTTTAGATCCTTTATGCATAGATTCAGATCCATATCCAAACTCCTATCAGATCCAAAAAGAAATATGTTTCACGTTCAATTTTTTTTTTGCTTGAGTAAGAGATTTGGATGTTGGGATGATTGGATGCCCACTGAAATCGCTATGCTTCATTGTTGAACCAGATATTGGACCAATTTTAGCCTAAGGTTGTAAACGAGCCAGGTTCTGGTGTCACGGGTCAGAAAACGGTCCATATTAAATTGGATGTTGAACCGATTTGGGCCAAATGAACTATGAACTACCCCCAGCAGTCTGAGCTTCCATTTGGGCGATAGAAACCTGGTTTAAGACCCATTGATCCAATGAACTGGTCTATAGATGGCATTGAGGTCTCGGTGTGCAAGGAATATCATAAGTAATTCAATCAATTTGGTGTTTAACCATTGGCATGGTAGTGCAGAGCCAACATTGCTGTAGTTTCCTACCCTTATGTTTGCATAGGATGGATACTGCCTGACCCATAAAGGTTGGCCTGCTCATTGCTGTACATCCCACCGAGTGAACCCCATTGGATTATCTAACCTTCATTAACTGTGAGTAAAAATCAGATTAGAGTGGAAGTGGATCTGGTGCCAGATCACAAGGAAGTAGTGAGTCCGAAAGGGTAATCGAAGAGCGGCTAAATTATTGTTTGTTAAATGCTTTTAGCAGTCTATAAAAGATTGAACTATGTAGAACTCATGATAACTTAAACCAATCATGTACCCACATCAAATGTCAAACTTAGGTTAATGCCCTTATATACAATTAGGGGACAGTAAGGGGATTTGAATTGATCTTAGATGAGCCCTGTTAAAATATTGCCTGTGGAATTTAGCAGCCAATATCCGAGTGAAGAAAAAATAGAGTGAATAATAGAACCAAGTAATTACACATGAAGAGGAAAAGAGAAGAAAATAAGGATGGAAAAATTTTATATGGTTCCAATTTGAATTGTATGATGCCAATTCTCTTCCTCCACTTTTATTTAATTTTTATTCTGCAGCTTATTTTTAGAGTTACTAAACACCCAACTCTTAGTTACTTATAAATAATACACATTAAGGCTGTCTTAATTTCAAGCTCCTTTTAAAACAAAAAATAAATCATTATAAATCTTCTGAGTTAATGAGCTATTTTCCACGAACAGTCGCCTCCACCGACATGTCTTGAATCAATTATGATTACTGCGTGGGAGCAATCTCATAACACCAAGATTATGCTAAGCTTTGGTAATAGTACCAACTGGGTTTTTCATGGTCTCTGTCATATACGGCTCGGCAATAGTGTCAGCTCGGCAACGGTGCCACTCATATGCAACTCGGTAATTGTGTTAGCTCGGCGATGGTGCCAGCTTGGTAACGGTACCGCTACATTCAACTCGGCAACAGTGCTAGCTGTATATGCGTCTCAACAAAAGTGCCAGGAAGTATCCATCTCATGGTTATTCTTGATCTCGGTACGAGTACTGGGTATCAGTCAAGTAAGACCATGCTCCTATGAAAAATACGAACACGTTATAGGACGTGCCGTCGGATAGGGTAAGCGACTGATAGCAAAAAGAAAATATCATTATCAGGCTGTCATGTTAGCAGAAAGAATGGAAAGCCGTCTGACGTGACTCTCCCTCCACCTACCACTATGTCAGGGCAAGGCCCGATGAGACCTTACCTCCAACTACCTCCACTCAGGAAAATGTCAATAGGACTCCTCTCTATATATATGCATAGGGTCAGCCCAGAAAGGTACGCATAACACAATGCATATACCCTCATACTCTCCTTTCTCCCTACCACTCATCATTTGTTTAGTTGCAGAACTAATTTAGGCATCGGAGTACCTTCGGCTGACAGCAACCAGGGCTTCTGACCTCTGTTTCCCTCCTTTCCTTTCAGGTCTTACGCGTTCGGTCTTTTCCTAAAGAGTTCTATACCCATCTAATCAAGTTCATGTCAATTTTGGCACCGCCAACCACTTTCCCTTCAGCATTGACTCTCTGTTTATCATGCCAAGATTTCATCAAAACTTTAGCTAATCAACTTTGGAAAAGACATCCCTCTGGTGAAGACTTTGATCCATGATTTCGCCCTTCAGTACCCTCTCCTGGATGTGAAGTGTTGCTTTTCATCATGCTGCATTTGAGCATGAAACATTGGATTCTCAGCAAATCAAACCACGTTCTCGGTCAGTCAAGTTGCACTTTTACACTCAGAATTCAGCTTCAATAGAATAAACTACTTCATGCTTGAATCTAAAGTCAATTTCATGAGCCAATCACATTCTCATGGAATCATAATCACTTCCCTGTATTCAACTTCGAATCGTGGAAAGGGACACTTTCAGATGTATCTTGCTACACCAGATATAAGAACTCAAAATTGAATACATATCCCATGTCAGACCTTCCCATTGTCAAATCTCTTGCATATCATGTGTTGAAAAACCTACTTACTTCGCATAAGGTTCCATTTTATAGGGAATTCCGAAACTTAGTGTGCCTTTCGCATATCACAATTTGTGCCCAACTGCTTTCAAGTGTTGTGACCTCATCAGACTCTCTGGGTACACTTGCTAAACCAGTCCAATTGCAAAGTTAATGTCTAATCGAGTCAATGGCTGGCAAATTACACTATTAACTTTCCTACCTTGTGAGAACGGCCACTCACCTCACTGGTAAGCGGCGACGATTAGAGGCGAAACTGGGAATTTTTTTTAGGGGGAACAAAGAATTTTTTTTTTAACAAAATTATAAAATTTAATAATAAAATATGTAATAACTAAACCATTGAAGTTGGACTCAATGATCTTTCATTGAAGTTGGACTCAATGTTGTTGAAATCATCAATTATTATTTCAGTATTGATATTTTCTGAAATCTCAAGGTGGATACTGGTACTTTTTTATGCATGTAACTTGTAAGTTACAATTTAAAACCTCACACGCGCGCGCGCGCACACACACACACAAAAGAGCATCCCATATCTAAAATCCGAACTATTAAAAAAGCACGATTCCACTAGTTTTTATCTCCTTAAAATAAATTTCTTCAATTGGATTTTTCTGATATGAATAATAATAATTATCAAAATAAAAAAAAATACAATTATTTCTCTTTATCCACAATGGATAAAACTTTGAATGACCTAAAAACTTATGTAATAATACAATGCAAATAAACATTGATTTTAAGCAAATTAGATTTCAATATGAGCAACAAATATTGAAAATACATAATGACATGTATTGAAATCAATATATCTATGCAATTTAAAAACTTATTAATAAAAAAAAAAGTGGGTTCGCCGTTCTTATTCTTTATTCATATCTCAAAATCTTTGCAAGTCTACGAGATCTCCAACAAAAATATGTACTTTCTCATCTTCCTCTCTTGGATTATAAGATTTAGGGTAAGTGTAGATTGATTAGAATGGTAATTGAAAAAATATTTTCTCCAATCTCCATCAAGTATCCTTTCTTTGTTCTCCTTTCCTTTCTTTTCTTTTTTTCATTTTAAAATTTCCCCAAAATCAATAACATTTTTGTTTTATTTTTCTAAAGTCAGAACTATGTTTAAAAGATCTCTAAGCGATTAATGGATGGCCACACATAAGATGGCCAAAGCACTTACTTTAGGGGGTTTTCAAATGTAAGGGGAGGCCATGGCCCCTGCCAGGCCCCTAGGTCTGCCCCTGGTGACAGTTCTCATTTGGTTGTTGTGGGTATGTCATATTTTCTCGTTTGTATGGGCTTTTTTCTTACTTGTGCACGTTTGTTTTCTACTTATGTGGGCTCTTTCTTATGTCTCAACCCCGTTGGCTGGGTTACAAGGAAAAAAAAAAAACATTTCTACATCGTATCACCATTTACAAAACTCCCCTACGTTACTTCTTAACTTCCTATGCACTTCCATTGAGTTTTTTTTTTTCCATCCAAAGGGGGCTCGGAGTTTAGGACCCAAGAGAATAGGGGCATACCTTGGTATAAGCACGTGGGTATGGTCACATCTGCCAAACTACTGTGCGCTCCCAAAATCTGTATGAAAATTCTGGGCCAACTTAAAAGATTCCAATAAAAATAGTGGGTTCACCATCAAAATCCACACAAAAATCCTCGGGTTGCACGCAAAACTAAAATACCTATTAGGGTCTTCACCTCCCAAATGAAAATCTTTTGTCCACCACCAAAGAGAGTACCCTACACACGCAGGAGAGAGTCTATCCACATGAAAAGACACAACCTAGAGATCAAACCTTGGGCCGCCCTCTACTTCTCTTGAGTTGAGATTGGTTTCAATTTTTCAACCGTGCAGGTTTGATCATACATTTGATTAAATAATCGCTTTTTCCATCGCTAAATTAATTAGAGGAAGTGTTTTGAGTTGAAACAATTGTTCTTACACACTGACGAACATTATACCGTTACATCACTTGCATTTAAATTTCAATACATGGTGTTTCGGCAGAGCCTAACCGGTCAGATTGGCCAATCTGGTTCGATTACTAAAACATTGTGCATCATTTCATTGGGTGCTACCAACCATCAAAACTGGGCCCACGATCAGCAGGCAGTTTAAGCGGTCAATATTAAGCTCAGCACTCACAAACCAAACAGTCATACCAAAACCGACTCAGAGAAAAAGCATAAAAGGGAACCCGTCCAATACTTTTCCCCCATCTACCTTTCAACTTCAAATTTCAACGCACTAAGGCGCACACACACAAAAACGAATGAACATGGGAAACGACTCTTTCTCCCTAACGACATGTGTACCAAATTGGACATGGCTTATGAGCTTTTTTGTATGACCTATCTACTACTACCTGTTCCAGCTATTATTACAGAGGGACTGCCTAGCAGGAAGTCAATAGTGGGCCCATATAAAAAATAACCTTAATTGTTTAAGTGATATAAAAGATAATCTAAACTATTCAAGATGAATTTCATTTCCTTTCACAACATATTCTTCTGCCATCTTAAATGTAGTGGTTACAGCTATAAATTAAATATGTAAATGAAAATGTGACTCGGTGCTAATGTGACGTCACTGCTGATGTGACATTAATCATATTTCATCATCTTTAATGGCCAAAATTATCTTTATGTGGGTCCTATAATGAGAATTCCAGCATGCATTAAATGGTTTTCGTGTAACAGCCGTGATAGAGAAAATTCAAGAGCTCTCTGCGTAAACTCTGTGTAGGATGTTGCAAGCCTTCTGATTATGGATTTTATGTTTAACTTTCACATTTTTTATATCAGTGGGCCTTATAAGTAGAAAATCTGAATCATTCAAAGTGAATGTATTGCCTTTTAAAACATTCAAGCGTACAGAATTATATTAATAGCATTATTAACTATATACTGAATTTAACAATGTAATCCAATACTCTCATAGTAAAATTTGTAAAAGAAAATCTAATAGTAGGGATTTTATTCCGAGCCGAACTCGGCTTGCTATCTACCACGTGTACTGTACAACCGTCCACAATCTGTCGTTACGGTAGCGACAAAAAGAGTCGTTACGAGAGAGGATACAGACACGTGAGTACTCAATCCCAACCCAATCCGTCTAGTCTTAAAAGAAAAAGGCAACGACAATCTCTTCTGCAATCGGTACTTCGTAAGCGGGAAAAAAAAGCAGAGAGAGAGACAGACGGAGATGGAAGAAACCTCTCCAACCCAAACCCAAACCCAAACGACGCCCCTCCTCCGGTCTCCGTCCAACCCTCCGACCACCGGAAGCACCACTCTCGCTTTCCTCCTCAGCCGCGCCACCGGCCGCCGCAGCGGAGGCCCCTCGACGCTGGTCCGCGAGACGGCGGCGCTCCATCTGGAGGAGCGGCGCGCCGACTGGGGCTACTCGAAGCCCGTAGTCGCCCTCGACATTGCCTGGAACCTCGCCTTCGCCGTCGTCTCCGTCGTCATGCTCTCCGTCACCGTCCGCGAGCGGCCGAACACTCCAATCCGGATCTGGATCTGCGGTTACGCCCTGCAGTGCGTCGTCCACGTCGTCCTCGTCTGGATGGAGTACCGGCGTCGGAATCTACGGCGCCAGAACGGTGCCGATGATGGTGCCGCTGGCAACGGAGGCGGTGGAGGCCGAGCGTCTGATTCAGATGCGAACGACAGCGATGATGATGAGGATGGAGAGACTGGAGGATTCCGGTTCGGGAGCCGTTCTAGGTCAGCTCAATTGGAATGAAAGATTGAACTTTTCCTACTTCCTTTAGATAATTAGCATACTGATTTTGATAAATCATGTTTTAACTGGCAAGCGAGCTTCAATAGGTATATAATCAATAGATTTGATGGAGTTCATACTGAAAACATAGTTTAAGATGAATATACTTTTCAATCCGATTGAAGCAGAGTAAGGGTTATAGAAAGGTAGGTGGACTTACGATCGCATTTTTAGTTGCTTCTGTTGAAAGAACTAGGGTTATTAACAACGAGTCGAGCTCGCTGTACCTAGATGAGCCTTTTTTATTCTTCTTCTTCTTTCCTTTAGATAAATAGTTGCTGCTATTTTTTATTTTTCTTATGCTGCTGTTGTAATCATGCTTTGAAATCTTGGAAAAAAGGGACAATCAACAGAGAAGGCGAATTTCTAGTGAAAACTAGGTTTTAGATGAATTTGGATTTTGATTTGATGCGGAGTTAACAAAATAGAGAAAGGAAATGCAGTTAGAATTGAACTTCTACATGTTTTCAGAAGACTTAGGTTTAGAGAATGTAAGTGATGATTCTACAACTTTCATGACAGCAATGATCCATCCAAATATTCTTTTCTCAACAGAGGCAACAAGCAACCGACTTGGAGGAACAGGTGGAAGCTTGTAGATTTACTGTGGCAATGGATTTCAAAACATGCTTGACCATAGATAGGGTTTTTAACATTTATGGCTGGTAGCCAGAGTTCTGAGAATTGTTGTTCTGATACCTTAACTTTCATGTGTAACTTAGAAATTATAACCTCTGTATCATGATGACAGCCATCTTACATCATGATAACGTGTATGGGTCAATCGATGGTTTAACTTCTAGTGTATTAGCTTCATGACAATGTTGTTCTCAATTTTACTCATTTTAATTAGAATCGAGACAGTAATAATTTTATCATGTCCATCATTGTTCTGACCGTTGCTCTCATTTTTTTTAATTGAAATCGATTCTGGTACTTTTTTGTTAAGAATTTAAATCTGTTTATGGATTACTATTCCATGGAATCCTTTCTTATTTAATTGATATTGATGTGTTTCTCAGCGTTGCCAAACGATGCGAATCAATTAATACGATGACATCCTTTCTCTGGTGGATAGTTGGCTTCTATTGGGTGGTATCCGGTAGTGAAACTCTCATGCAGAATGCTCCTCGACTCTACTGGTTAGGCTACCAATTTCTTCTCAGTACAGTTTACATCATGAATGCCATTGATTTCAGTTTCTCATGCTTTCCATTGAGTTTTGAATGACGTTACTGGTTGAACTTCTCGATTAATGACTTAAAGACATGTATTTCTAGAGATGGGAAATTCTTTTGTGCTTTGGGCTGAATTTCTCTCTGGTTTGGAAATTGAATGACGTCTTGTTTTGCTATATTGAAAACAGAATTGTGAATTCTGACGGTGACTAAATCATTTGGTTTCAAATTTGATTCAGTACATGTCCTTTTCCTTTTCCTAAAGGTGTCTTTGAATGCCTTTCATGCTTTTCTTGTGGTAAAAAAATTAGTATGTTGCTTAAATAAAAATATTATTCTTGTTTTTGATATTCCTGCTTGCTCGATTTTTGTTGTTTCTTCGGTTTGATTGCAATTTATGTTTTTTCTCTCCTTCAAAATCTGGTAATGACCAAATTATATGATTTTGTCCTCATTGTTGGTCAGAGTCACCTTCAATTGATTCTGAGAAACTGTTCACTCAAGTTTTTCCGAGAGAATGTTCGCTCAAATTACCTCAAATTTAAAAGAATAGCGAATTGCCAACTATATACCTGGATGCTTGTACGTGCCCAGCATATCCGTCTTGGAGCGATACAACACTAGTATTAGCATATCCTACCCACCAAGTCCAATATTTCATACAGTTCTCTTAGTTTCTTGCTTTTCAACATTTAAAAAATGTTAGAAAGGAATGTAACAAGATAATATCATTCAGAAATTTTATAATGAATTTTTTTTTGAGAACATCCGTATCCATAACCGTGTCCTAGATTTCCAAAAAATGCAAATTTGTATTCCCAGTCCCTGAATCTGTGTGCATCCGTATTCGTGTCTGGGCATCATAATTAGCCGATCTATAATTTATAATGATCACCATGCTCAGTCTGCAAATGTTCAGCTTGCTGAGGTGCACAGCTAATGCTCTCAGTGGACTATGCCAGGCTGAGGAAATTTGAATTTTTCAATAATCTTGACCTCATCAGCCCAGGCCTAGACCGTTGTAGGCTTGTAGCCCATGGTCTTCTTATCTGGATCATTAGTTTGGTCGACCCTCTGGCGGACGAGTTGATGTCTCTGAGATTGCTAAGATCTTAACTTTAACTCATTTGTTGTTTTCTTCTGGACTGTTGTTGTCACTTTGCCCTTCTGATGCTTAGAAATTAGGATAGTCCACTCTTGGAAATTGTTGGCCTTCCATTATCTCTGGCCAGCCCCACTGCTATAGCAGTTGTCTGGTCATGGAACCATGGACACCTCATTGTCTGTTTGTGCCTGTTAGATCAGTGATCTAGATCAGCAAAATATGGACTGCCTGCATTTGAAACTTGGGGACTTGTACACTTTCTTGTGAAGTGCTTTCTTTTCCTACTACCCCACCATTTTTTTCTGACATTCATATTTCGGAAAAGTAAGCTTATTCTTGGTTTTCTTTTTATTTTTTATTTTATAAATGCATGTATGTGTGTGCAATTTACTACTGAAGGTGTGCTTTTTCCATAATGTGCTTTGCAGGCTGGCTGTAGTATTTCTGGCATTCGATGTGTTCTTTGCCATCTTTTGTGTTGCTTTGGCTTGTGTGATAGGGATTGCACTCTGCTGCTGTTTGCCTTGCATTATTGCAATTCTTTATGCTGTGGCTGGCCAGGTATTAAGCAAGAGTAATCGTGCATGAAGTATAACTTTTTTAAAAAGATTGTTTTTCACATTGTTTATTAGCTTCATCACTTCTGAAATGAATTAGCAGGAAGGTGCTTCAGATGCTGATCTCAGCATCCTTCCTAGATATAGATTCGAGCAGACTTGTGGCGCTGAAGAAAAAGCTTCTGCAAGAGCAGGATCCTTGATTCCCATTTCTCCATCCAGTGGGGGCATAGCAAATGAACGTGTTCTTCCAGCCGAGGATGCGGTAAATTTTTTTTATTTAGTATTTCATGATTTATTGTCACTTTGATTTGTATGAACCTGATACGAGAATCAACCACTATTCAAGATTTCTTCAATCATGTTATGTGAATCTTCCACCATAAATGGAGGGATTGTGCTAAGAAATGTAATAGAAAAGAAACTGGACTCATTTTGCTAAATGTTGGTGGAGTGGAGGTTTGGGCGTGCAAAATTCCCTATTGAGGAAAGCGCTGAAAGGAGCATATGGATTAGAAAAAAAAACGTAGCACAATTGTAGTATTCCGAATTCCTTGTTTCTCTTGGTTCTTTGTTTCATGCCACTTGACTGTTAAGATCTAGGAACGAGTTCCTTTCCTTTCATGTGCCTAGGGCTAGAATGCTTGTGTTAGTTTCTTGGTTAGGGGATACCTCTAAACCCCATTCCCTGGACATTTTGCTTACATTCCCTGGACTTCGGCTTCCAGTTAAGAGCATATGGTCTTTGTGAGAAGATATTCTTCAGCTTTCACTTCCTGGTTTCATGGTTGTATGCTACTCTAGGATTAGGGAATATGTTTCTAATATGTTTAATCATAAAATCTAGTGTTCTATTCATGAATTGATCGAAATTGATGTAATTCTAATTCCCATGATGAAAACCTTAAAGAACATGTAATACTTAGGGTTTGTGATGCAGCAACAATATCTGTCCGTTGGAACAAGTCCCGTGGTCCAATTGTGGGACCCAAGCAAGTTTAGGAATTTTAGTAATTGTTATTAGTTTCTAATTTTTATTTAAGAAGTTGCATTTAGAATTAGTTTCTAATTTGGATTTGATTTTTGTTTCCTAGTTTGATTAGGGTTGTTTATTAGGAAAGTATCTTTTATTATAAATAGAACATTGTAGAGATCTGTGATATCTTAGATTGGAGAATTGAATTAAGGTTTATTGTTGAATACTGTTTCTTCCTCGTGTGATTGTTCCCTGGAACCCTAATTGTGCCCCGGCACTTGCATCCTAACCCTAGGTTGCATCAATTTGTTATTAGAGCCGAACGATCATCACGATCAATCGGCGTGATTACCCCTATCCCTCATTCCGTTCCGCTTTCCTAGCCCTTCGTCAAACCCCACCAAACCCCTTTACTAGACAACCGACGCCCATTCCACAGCACCCCTTCCCCTGCAAACCAAAACCCAGCAACAACCTCTTCCCCAATCTCCACCATCGCCTACCTATTTCCAGAAACCACCCATAGACCACCGTTCCCAAAAACCTGATCCATCCCAGCCGAAACCCATCAATTACCATCATCCTCCCCACACCCCACGCCCACATAAATCCGTCCCAGAAACCTTTCCCCTTTTTCGACCAAATCCCCAACCCGGAGAGAAAAAAAAACAGAGTAGAAAGAACGAAGAAGAACAGAGAAGAGCAGAAGTGTGTACCGTGCACCACGATCCTCTTGAAAGCGCCGCTTGATCCGTACCTCGCTGCTATCGCCCCCTCTCCATTCACGCCATTGCCTCCAACGCGGAAGACACCTACAGCGCCGGCCATCTTCTTCCCTTCATCTTTGTAGAGAGTAAGCAGCAACAGGAGAAGAAAGGGTTTTGAACCCCTTTTTCTCTTTCTCTAAGGACACGAAGATCAAGAGATCCACACGTGCCATGTGTGTCAAGTGCCTCTCATACTCTGGGCTTGAATTTGGGTTAGGTCAGACTTGACCCGTTACAACTATACCCACTTTCTGGATCGAGTGGATCCAACCCATTAAAGAAGCCCACAAACAGAAGATACATACCAACCATCAGCAGATTTCAGTCAACTGCGACTTTTGACCAGATCGACAACCAAACTTTCTTTTCGCGATTGTGGGGGGCCATTCACCGTCCAATTTCAAATCACGTTTTTGCCAACGTGATCGTGAAGAGCAGATCACACATCAGGTAAGTAAAACAATTTTACATTTGCAATAACCATGCCTCCAAAAAAGCAGGTTGACATGGAGTCTTCCTCTCATAATGACGATGATTTGAGGGGCGCCGTTGCGACATTATCGGTAACTGTTAATCAATTATCCGCAATGATGGTTCAAATGCAAGCTCAATTGCAAGAGTCCCTTGAAAGAATTGAAACCCGATTAACCAATTTGGAAACTAATTGGCGTGAGGACAATCATCAAAATGATGGAAGACATATTCGGAATCAAAGAGAGAGAGCCACATGCAGTGAATGTTGATCGAGATTTGGGTATTAAACTCGTGATTCCCGAATATGATGGAAAATTGAAACCGGATGAATTCCTAGATTGGTTAGTGTGTCTTGAAAATATTTTTTTACACAAGCCAATGACGGATGGTCATAAGATTATACTAGTGGCAACTCGATTTCGCAATTATGCTGCGATCTGGTGGGCCGATTTGCAACGGAAGCGAAGAAACCAACAAATTGACTCCGTTGACACGTGGGCTGAGATGAAAAATATGTTGAAGCAAAAATTCCTCCCTGTCAGTTACTCCCATGGATGAAAATAGCGGCCGCTACGTAGCGTAGTGGCCACCACCGCTACGCTACAGCCAATTTATCGGCCGTCGCACCCGTAGTGGCCGCTACGTCCGGTCGTCCTCTACAAGGCCGCTATGACTGCTACGAGGCCGCTACTGGGTGAGAAAAATTCATATTTTTAAATTTTTTTTAAAATGCATAATAAAACTTATTTCTTTCATTCTTCTCTCCAAATAACATTTCTACACAACTCTTCTACCCTTTTATGTTTAAATGAACACCAAAGAGCACATGATCTCGCCGAATTACAGTCGATACAGAGAGTTCTTCTCAATGATTGATACAGAGAGTTCTTCTCAATGATTCTTCTCTAACTACATCCTATTAGACACCTCCTTTGGTAGATGTATTTTTTTCTCTAGGTACTCTTAAGTCTTGACTTCATGACATAGTTTTTTTCTTTTATGAGTCTTTCATTAGTTTTTAAGTTAGCATAACTAAGCAACATGAACACATGTGAAAAAAATGATCATTACTATTATTTTCTATTTATACAGCGATACAAGACCTCATACAATGAGGGGACCGCTACGCCCCCTTACCTTAGTTACTTTTGCAAAAAAAAAAAAAAAATACATTTTCTCTCATTTTCCAATATTCTAGATTTTCTAGAATTTTTTCATATTTTTTTGACGATTTTTCCAAATCGCACCGCTACGCTATGTAGCGCCCCGCTACATAGCGTTTTGGCGGTAGGCCTCTACGCCCGCCGCTACTGCTATTTTCATCCTTGATTACTCCAGAGATCTGCGTACCAATTTTCAATATTTGAAACAAGGATCTAAGACAGTTGTTGAGTATTTTGAGAAGTTTATGACCATGCAAGCCCGTTGTGGTTTAGATGAAGAGGAGGATGTATTAGTTGACCGATACTTTAATGGGCTTACACTTGACATACAAGATATCATCGCATTCAAGCATTTTGATAATGTTGATGAGATTGTTCAGCATGCTATCAAAGCTGAGGGAATTGCAAACCATCAAGCTAGAAAACTTAATGCATCTAAATGGGTTATGCAAAAGAATTCCTCCAGTGTAGGGTCTAAACCGAGTGATTCATCAGAGAAAGTTTTCGCCAAGCACGAAGGTTTAAATAAGATTACATGCTTTAATTGTAAACAGCAAAGGCATCGTGCAGCGGAATGTCCAAAACGCACCCACTTTATTGAGAATGAAAGTGATGTGAAAGATGCAGCAGATGATGATCCTAAAGAGAATGACACCGAGAAAGTGCAGGACATTCTGCCCGAGGAGGATATTGATTCTCTCATGGTAGTTACTGACACTCCCTTAATTAATGAGAAGAAATGGTTGCGAGAAACTATTTTCCGCTCCAAAGGAACAATCCAGGGTCAAGAATACACAGTAGTTATTGATGGAGGAAGTTCTCAGAACATTATCTCTCGAGCTCTTGTGGATCGATTGCAGCTGAAAATTCGAAAGCATCACCGTCCTTATTTTGCTAGGTGGTTAATGACAAGTGATGAAGTGCAAGTACGGTATGCATGTCCCGTTAACTTTTTTGTGGGAGAAGACTATATTGATACAGTTTGGTGTAATGTGGTACCCATGGATAGTTGTGATATCTTGTGGGGTCGTCCATGGATGTATGACAAGAATGGTACTAATGGAATGCGTGACAACACGTACACATTCATGCATGGTGAAAAGCAAGTAACACTATGTTCTATGAAGCCGGCACCACCAAAGAAAGGGTCAAGTTCTCGCCTAATCCAGGAAGCGCTTCAAGTGCACACTATTTACAAACGCAACATCAAGAAGAAGAGTCGAGTTCGAGGTTGAACTCTTTTCCAACCCGGGGAGAATGATGCAGCAACATTATCTGTCCGTTGGAACAAGTCCCGTGGTCCAATTGTGGGACCCAAGCAAGTTTAGGAATTTTAGTAATTATTATTAGTTTCTAATTTTTATTTAAGAAGTTGCATTTAGAATTAGTTTCTAATTTGGATATGATTTTTGTTTCCTAGTTTGATTAGGGTTGTTTATTAGGGAAGTATCTTTTATTATAAATAGAACATTGTAGAGATCAGTGATCTCAGATTGGAAAATTGAATTAAGGTTTGTCGTTGAAGACTGTTTCTTCCTCGTGTGATTGTTCCCTGGAACCCTAATTGTGCCCCGGCACTTGCATCCTAACCTTAGGTTGCATCAGTTTGATTCGTTTCCATATTTAAGTAAACCCTGGTTGTTTTCCTTGTTTCCATCTAATACCTTTCAAATCATGAGTTAGGCCTTGAATCATATTCTTCTTTGTTTCTAGTTACAATTTGATGATGTTTGATTCTATGTTATGTTGAATTCTAAAATTCTGTCCATAGCAGTCCGTTTGCGACCTAATTTGGTTTCGTAGAGGTCATCTTTTCAAGCGCTGTAGAATCAAGTCAAATTTTATAATGTGTAGAACCTGATCAATCAGATATTACTGATTTTCCGGGAGATGTTTAAACTGTCCTTGTACAGAAAATCTGAATTTGACCTGACATGGATGACTGGAAGACTTTGTTTCCAGTTGTAATCAATTGTGGTGGTTTTCCTAAGTGGTGGTCTATATTCCTAGTAATTCTAGCCTAGTTTTGGAACCATTCGGAGTCTTTCTTAATTTTTGAATATAGGGCAGCAAGTTTTTTTCTTTCTTTGTCCATTTCCCTTGGTGTCTTGACCTTTTTCTATTGGAAACTTGCAGACTCCAAAACTTGCTCACCCTATGTTCGATGTGCTTGATATTTGAAGGGTTTACTCCTTGTGATGAATTGATTTCCTATCTATTGCATGGTTCCGTAATGTTTGGCAAGGACTACATATGAGTATTTCCTTATGCGCTGGTAACCACTTGATAAGGTTGTTGTGACTGTGGGATATGATCTATTCCGATACTTGTGTTGCTTATGCTTCGACCTTGACTCTTGCTTTGAGGCACTCTTAATAGAACTGGATTTCAGAAGGTTTGCTTGATGAGCAGGCTTCGCTTGGTCCTCCCCGTTGGGTCTGTGGTTGTTACTTATCTGGGTTAACAGGTGGGCCCCACTGAGTAATGCTGGTATCAGTGAGCATAGATGTTTACCCATTGTACAGGGGGTGCAATCCTTGTACTTGCGGAGACGTTTACCCTTTTTACGAGGGGTGGAAATTCTGTACCTATGTGATTGAGATGTGCCTGGTTCTAGACTGCTTGACTTGTGATTTCTGATTGCTTGATTTGTGACAATAGATTGCTTGTCGGTAATTCCTAAACTATCTTTGGTGGGACCACTTGTGGGGCCATTCTACGTCATTCACCCTAGGTTGAAAGAAGAGTTCATCCTCAAACTCGGGTTTTCTTCATGTTGACTCTGTAGACATGATGTACTTGAAGAGCTTCCTTTGTGATACTGAATCTCGATCCTTTATGCGGCGGTGCTGACTTCATTGGGTGGAGTGTGATTTCCTTTCCTTTGTGAGCAAACTTGTAGGTATTGTCGCGCATGCCATGAGTTCCATTCTTGTCGGACATCAATGGTCTTCCCAATAGTATATCACCACTATCCATAGGTATCAAACCTTCAGATTTAATCAATCCACAAGAGATTGAGATATGATATTTTCACAACTTCATTAATTACAACTATGCAAGAGTGGCCATCTACTATACCTGTTGAACGAAAAATATTTCTCCACAACCATTTCTTTTCAATTGACGGTTGGTTTGTGAGACATCATAAACACTGTAAGATCCTCAAGAAGATTTATGCAGCCACATTATGGAAAGGGTCCATGCAGACCAGTTGGGCCCACTACATGCAGGATTTTAAGATGGAGCCTCAAACAGTATTTTTTTCATTTCCACATGGAAACCAAGGTTTCCATTTTATGTTAAAAGACTCCTAGTTTTTTTTTTTTTTGTTTATGATTAGGAGGCCAGTATAACTTATATGATGTTAGATGACTGGGATTTTTTTCCTTTTGATTTTTGTATTTTTTAGGATGAGATTTTATTTAAAGGCACATTGACTGGGCAGCCCCATTCCTTTGATTTTACATTTATTTTTAATTTGATTATGATTTTGATTATTTTGAGAAATAAAATTAGAGTGAAGCGGAAGCACCATTGGTGAATTTTGATGACCTTCTACAGCTGTGAAGCGTTCTCTACCAACTTGCTTGGGGATGGAAGCCCTTTCTTTGTTGGACAAGTTTTGCAATTGGGCTTATCTTCAAAATTTTGGCCTACTTGCTTCTATATCCAACATGCCAACATCCTTGCCATTATGGTTGGATTCCTGCATTGATTTCCATAAGCTAGGCTTTTTGAGCGTTGCAGTTGGACCTGGTTGAAGGTTTGCATTAAAGTACCAGTTGATCGTTAGAATAAGATTCACTTAATGAAGTGGAGTGAGGTGGTTAGGCCCAAATCATCCGGGGGGCTGGGCTTGTGAAATTTGGATTTAAAAAATTGGTCTCTATTAGCAAAATGGTGGTGGAGATATGGAGAAGAAAAGGATGCATTGTGGAGGAGAGTAATGGTGTCTAAGTATGGGGAGGATGGATGGGGGTAGGTTTGAAAAAGTGTCCCCAAGTATAGATTGTCAGGATTTTGGGTTGTCATTTCTAGTTTTGGGGATGTGTCAAACCTCGGGGGGAGGTTTTGTTCAAGGTTTGGGCTTCTATGTGGGGGAGGGGAATAGTGTTCATTTTTTGTATGATGATTGGGTGGGAGTTGGTCCCTTACGCCTTTTGTTCCCTAGACTGTTTAGGATTGTGTCCAACAAAGAGACTTCAATTAAAGAGTGTTTTGTTTGGGATGGAAATATGGTGTCTTCGAATATTAGTGTCAGGAGGGCCCTCCGTGGGTCTGAGTTGGTGATGAGTCAATCATTGTCCAGTCTTGTTTCTAATGTTTTTGTTATGTAGGGACGCTACTGACTTTCATATTTGGAAGCCTTATTCTACAGGATTGTTTTCCTCAAGGTCGTTCTATAGGGCAATTGATCCTTTCAGTGCCATTTCGTCTCCTTGTGCAGCTATATGGTGATGCGTATTCCGCAAGTATACGGTTGTCTCAAGTAATATAGGCTATGGAAGTCCGAATATTGTTCCCACGAGGATCGTTACAAGGAAAATAACAATGATCATTGAAAAGAAATATCAACTCAAATATAGCCAACAAATGCAAATGGAGATAACAGAAACAATAGAAACATAAAACAAGATAACAACAAGGGAAATAAAAATGCAAACTAAAAGAAAACAAGAAACTAGATAACAAAGAGATGTTAGTAAAAATAGAAAAAAAAGCATAATAATAAGGTTAATAAAAGAATAATGGAGCAATGTTAGATAGATCAAGTGAATAAGTGTGTGAAAATAACAAGTGAAAGATAGAAAATGAGTGGATGGAGATAAAGAAATGTGCTAAAGTAGTGTAAAATCAAATGTGAAATTGATGGTGTGAATTGAGAAATGGAGTGTGAGAATTAAAACAAGTAAATAAAGTGTGTGGGAATGTGAATAGAATCAAACTAAAGTAAGTAAAATAAACAACAAGTAATACTAATGGATAGATTGAACCATCTAGAATCCACTAAGTGACACTAATCCAACATTAATACTCCTCTTTTTCCAAAAAAATACTCAAATCTAATGGCAAATCAATGCTTAGATTTGGAAAATATAACTTTGAAGCTCTAAGATAGAAATTAACAATCTAATAGCCAAGATTTTCTTCCCTTCATAAAAGAAAAGATTCATAATGACTATCTATCAAATGTAAGCATAAACCATCAAAAGATATTAACTCTTAAGCATGATTTATCAAACCTAAGCATAGATAGTAAAAAGAATGCTAATATAGAAAATAAGCATGGAAGGTTGCACAATGCAATGAAGACAAATCTATTCTAACATATTAAGCACATAAACAAGGGAATTAAAATAAAGAGCATAAGCAAAAAGAATATGATCAACTTAGCTTCATCTAGAATATCCAATCAAAGGGATTAGCCACCCATTCGAGAAGATAAAGCCTTCATTTTCATTCCAAATCTTTAATTTTTACAAAGATTTCATCACTTTCTCTCTACAATTGCTCTTAATTACATGAAATCATGAATAGCTTAAGTAAAGAGGAGGAGGCTCTCCTTGCTTGTGTCCCTAATGCCTAGAGCTCTCCTCCTTATATAGAAACATTTGCATTGCTCTCTTTTGGTTTCTTTCCAATGTGGGACTTCACAAGAATAGAAATATGAACATATGAATGTGATTCTCATGTTAGAAAACAGTCCTCAGATTGACGTGAGATTTTGACCCCCGAGACGTCCGAATTGAGAAAAATATTGTGAAATATGATTTGTAGATCTTTGAACAAGTGTTCCAATGCTTCTGAGATCATCTCAATTGGACACCCAAGTAAAAAGATATGGTCAAAATACCAACCCGGGTCTATTATTTTCCTTCTTATTATGGGCCTAACTTTGTCATTTCTTCATCCAATTGCCTTCCAAACTTATTCTTACTCTCTTTAACTCTTGAATCTCAACTTTAATCTTCAATTAACACCTAAAAAGAGAAATTAATATAATTGAGAGTAGTTTCAAACATATTTTGTATGGAAGTCATTGGAACTCATATAAATGCATACAAATGACCATTTATAATGGAAAAATATGAGCAAAGATGATGGGGAGGAAATTTATGATTTTTATGCTAAAAATAGTGTTTTGAGTTCTTTTATCTTTAAAAACTCATAAAATAATGCTATAAAAGTTTATCTTTTGTGAACTCATCATATGGACAGGGCTTGTTCCACCTAGAATAGAGGCTTTTTGTTGGTTGGAAGTGGAGGGCAAAGTTTTGACAACAGATGTTTTGAGAAAAAGGGGGTTGATGTCGGATTCCATTTCAGATATTTGTTGCATATGTAGGAGGGAGATGGAGACAAGATCACTTGTTCTTGCATTGAGATGTAGCTTCGTCCATTTGGGGTTTCTTCCTTAAAGAATGCAGAGTGAGTTGGTGTTTTCTTGGTTCATTAGAGATGGTATTTGAAGCTTGGAGGGGAATTCGGATGGTTGGAAATGGTTTGATCTTATGGAGGATTATTCCTCTTTCCATTCTTTGATCAATATGGAAATAAAGGAATGACAGAACTTTTAATAGTAAAGAATCATCTTGGGAGGATTTAATTTCAGCTACTATTTTGAGATTCGCTAAATGGGCTTGTGCTAGAAAAGAATTTTCAAATATTAAGATAGATTACATTTTGCAAAATTGGGGAGCTTGTTTGAAGACGGGTGCATGAAGAAGAAAAATGTTTTATCTTGGTATTCTCCACCATGTGGAGTTCTAAAATTCAATGTAAATGGAGCTTCAAAAGGAAAAATGCGGTTGGCCAACATTGGAGGCGTTCTAAGAAATCATAAGGGGGAAGTTTTGTATATGTTCTCTAGACATGTAGGGATCAAAGACTCTAATGAAGCAGGAGTTAATGGCAGTTTTGGAATTGTGGAGAATGACTTGGCTAATGTTATATCTTGGGTGAAATCGCTGAGGCGGCCATGGAAAATGCAATTCCTTGTAAACGAAATTCATCATCGTATTTCTGACATGCAGGTCACGTTTCAGCACACTAGTAGATCTGCAAATGGGATAACAGATTGTTTTGCTAACCAAGGGGTAGATAGATCTTGTAATTTGAGTGCCTCTATTTTGTAGTTTGTGGCTGGTACATTTATCTTGTGCCGGTAATACTTTGAAAGTTGTTCTTTTGGTTGTTTTAGCTGTGTTGTAATTGTCTCTCTCTTTAATAAAATTCCTGTGTTACCAATAAAAAAAAAAAGAACAAGATTCACTGACAAAGTCTGTTTCAAGAGCCTAACCTGTGTTCTACCAAAAAAAAAAAAAAGAGCCTAACCTATGAACATATCCCCGGTTTATTTTTAAATGCTTGATTGAGGTAGCCCCCTGGTTTGCAAGTTTTTGGAGTTTCCAATCTGCAAAATTTACATGTGTAAGCTAGTTTCAGAAGAAACTGGCTTATGCATGATGGGATCCTTCACATGAGCATTAAGGCTGTTCATCTCTTATTTTGTGAACATTTTGTGGATGGTATGTTGCTATCTGATTTGAGATAAGAGATCAGCCAAACATGAACAATAAGCAATTGTTTTTTTGTTTCCCCACCGGTGCTTTGCAAGGAGACTTTCCACTATATTCTTTCTTCAAAACTATCCAAAACTATGGAATGGTGGGTTCTCTTAAGCTGTCCCCGTCCACTGGGTTTTTTAAATATTTTCCACACTATGATATATTTTAATAAATAAAAAAAGGGTTTTTGTCAAGATCGCCACACCATGTGCAGATTTAGCTGTTTGTGTTTGTGATTTGTGATAGATATTTTTGAGGGGAAAGTTCTAAAGTGTCCCTAAATTTTTGACTTATGTCAAGTGAAAGCCCTATGAATAGCAAATGGGTTTTCTCTGGCAGAATTACCTTGGCAGTGGTTAAATTTTTTTTTTTCAGAAAAAATGACAAGAGTGCCCTCTTGAGGTCTTGTGTAAAACCCTGTTGAACATTCTCACCTCAATCTCTACAATCAAACCCATCTCTGCAACCAAGCCCTCATTTTTAAAACCTTATTGATGCTCCAGTCTTTATGAACCCGACGTATCGCCATTCCCCATCTCCATTTCTTCTTCCCTATAAAGCCCCTATCTCCATAACCGGCATTTGGATGCAAAGGAACCCTAATAGATACCCATGAATATCCAACATTAACTACATATGCAAGGATATTGCAAGTGCATTCATCCCACATTTATGCAAGAGCATTTACCGGCCTTCCAAGAATCATTCAAACTTTATGCTCCAGCACATGTGGCATTTAGTACTTTGCTCATTTAAATAAAATATTAGCTTTGACTTTCCTTGGTTTAAGCCTTGAATTAATAATGATTTTTCAGGAAGAAAGAATTAAGAATGATCAGTTATTTAAAAGACACAAGCATAGATTTGTAATCAAGTTTTTAATATTATCCAGTAATAAGAAAAAAAGGAGTCTAATCCTACTCAAAAAGGGTCATCATTCCCATCTCTCTCTCTCTCTCTCTCTCTCTCTCTCTCTCTCTCTCTCTCTCTCTCTCTCTCACATTTTGTTATCAATTGATACGATACTGGGATCGTATCAATTGGTATCAGAGCTAGTCTCAAACACCATCAAATCTTCTAATGAGCATTGGCAAAAGGAGCAAGGATTTCAGGTCCCATCGAGATGAATGACTTGATTACAGTGGCCATTTAGCGGAAACAGCGGCCATTCGTCCTTGCATTATATGGATGGGTTTTCCACAATTTGAAGAGTAAGACCGACCTGGCTGGGTTCATCAAGCAATAACATGTTAAAAGGTTCAACAATCTCTCAAATGATCAGATGGTTGCGATGACTCCTCTCTATCTCGGCGGTGATACCATTGAATGGTATCAAGGGATGGAAAAGACAATTTGCTTAGTGCACCGTCATTTATATAGAACAACCAATGCACGACCCCCTCATTGTGAAGTTTCCTTTGCCATCCAAGGGAATCCATGAAAGCCCATTTGCGATTCAAGATCGGCCCAAGCCAGGGAAGTGACTCACAATAGACGAGCTTGTTGAACGTCGAAAAGGAGGTTTTTATTGTATCAAGGGATGGAAAAGACAATTTGCTTAGTGCACCGTCATTTATATAGAACAACCAATGCACGACCCCCTCATTGTGAAGTTTCCTTTGCCATCCAAGGGAATCCATGAAAGCCCATTAGCGATTCAAGATCGGCCCAAGCCAGGGAAGTGACTCACAATAGACGAGCTTGTTGAACGTCGAAAAGGAGGTTTTTATTGTAACTGTGATAAGTTAAACCCAAGCCACTGTTGCCAGGCACAATTGGCAACCATTGAATGCTTATTGGATGATCTAGATGACCCTAAACCTAAAAAAGAATCGAATAATCAAGAACTGCCTATCTTGGTCTATTAATCCACCAGAGGTTTCCGTATCTGAACCCTTGAGGACAAGGGTTCGTTTAAAGGGCGAGGAATTGTAGATGCCTATGTATCCAACATTTACTACATGTGCAAGGATCATGTAAGTGCATTCACTAGAGATGCAAGAATTATGCAGTAGCATTCACTAGCCTTCCAAGAATCATGCTGACTTCATTATCCAGCGCATGTAGCTTTTAGTAGTTTTTGCTCATTTAAATGAAATATTTTTTATGGCTATCCTTGGTTTAAGCCATAGTTATCAATTCTGTTCCGTTCCGTTCCATTCCTTTCCAACCAGAATTGGCCAGAACGGAATGGCCCCCTAAAAGTTTCCAGTCTCAATTCCAGTCCGTTCTAGGCCCCATTTCCGACTCCAATTCCGCCCCATTCTAGCCAAGGTTTCATATTTCCATTCATATGTAGTGAAAACTATAAAATGGTCAATTGTAGAGTGGAGTTTAATTCAAGTGATATAAGTAAGCATTTTTAGTATTATTTTAGCATTCGGTTATTTTTTCAATTTAGGTAATTTTTTATATATTTTTTTTCATTTTTCAATCGCATCTTTTCCAGAACGGAATACTGGAATTGATTGGAATGCCAAACATTCCACTACAGGGTCAAAACTGAAATGGCGACATGAACAGAATTGACAACTATGGTTGAAGCATGATCCTTGGTTAAATTAAATTTAGTAGTTTTCTTTCGTCTTTATTGAATATCAACTGATACAATATCGGCATTGTATCAAACGATTCGAACCCAATTATCTGAAGAAAAAAAAGTCGAAGAATTTACTTATCCGAAGTTTCATGAAAGGGCCAATAGACTAGAGCTTCAACCTTCTTCGGTGACATGAAAGCTTTCTCCGTTTCTGGTATAAGAACAATCACCTGTGTATGAATGATTTTCCTCAATGAACATGATGATAGAAGTCAGATTTGGAAGAACAATGATGAAAGCAGATAGCCCATTAAATAGCTTTCAACACATCACACTGACCCCCCACTAAATACACAGTAGCTAATGTGCAAAAGGTAATATTCCATCGAGTACATAGTACTAGGATTGCCAAATGAAAAGTATCATTTCAAAGAACAGAGAAATGAAGAGATGATTTACCCAAAAACCTAGGGAATGACATTTGTCATTCCAACCCCCCCACACGCCCACACGCAGCTAGAGGAAAACTAGAGACACGGGTTTTGGCCGAAAATGATGGCTTTCCTATCTGATATCACATCAGAATTTCATGGAATTACCATTAACAACTGCATTAATGCCAAAATCCTACTTTTCTCTGCTTGTGCAAGTTGAATCTTAATTCTTTTCTTTTTTATCTGCAGAGAAGGGCATTTCTCATTCCAAACACACACCCCCACCCCGCATCCCTTTTTCCCCTTCCCCTTCCTCTCCCCTCTCTTCTTTTTCCAATAAATAAATAAAATAATAAAAAGATAAAAATAAAATAAATATAGAAAGAAAAGTTAGAATAAGACCTTGCCAATGAGGTGATTATGCTGGAGAGTAGTAGTTTAAAAAGAACTATAAACCTCAATGGTATTGTTGTTATTCATGATTTCTAGAGCTTTCATTTGATATTAGGCAAAAATTTAGGGGTAGTTTTAAAAATTTTCCTATTGACCTATGGGGAACCGTAATAAAGACAATGAACCCGACAGTCCTTGTCCAAGGAGTCCTTTTGCTTTTTGGCCTTGTGCAAGTCCTAATTTTAATCAAGAGTCATATTTCCTGCTATTTTGTTAGTGTTCTTAATAGTTGGGATTCCTGTGGCAGTCATTCAAGTTGTTACTAAGATAGGAGTACTATTCATTGAGTTGTGAATCTAAGAGTTGCAACATGATGAGCCACATTTGTAAACAATTTTATGGAGTCTTTTAGCAATTTCATTCTGTTCAGCCGGCATTGGCCAGAACATTCCAGAGTTGTCCTCGTCGAAACGGAATGCTCCCCCCCTGCCCCCCCGACCCCCAACGAAAGACTCCGGGCCCATTACAGTCGTTCCAGGCCTAATACTAACCCCAATTCTAGCCCAATTTCAACTCATTCCAGATGGAAAGGAATGCCACCATGATTTCCTCACCAGCAAATTGTTGTTTCGTTCCACTTTGCATCAATTTGAGGGGGAGTATAGAGATAGAGATGAAACCGATGTTGATAAATAGTGGTGTTGTTGATAAATAATGCAAAAGGCTCGTGGCTGTACATGCCAGCCAAATGGGCCACGGGTCCAATATTGCCTGTGGGCCTCGATCATGAGCCCTGCGCGAAAGTTCCATTTTGTTATGTTTATTAAGTAGTTTTAATAAGTTCACATGTTTCATACCTTCATTCATAGTGAAAACTAGAAAATAGTCAGTTGTAAAGTCTAATCTAATTTAAATGATGTAAATATGCATTTTTAGTATCATTTTTATATTCTACTGTTTTTTCCAATTTTAGGTATTCTTTTAGTTCTTTCATTTTTCACGTGTCTTTTCCGAAACGGAACATCGGAATTGATCGGAATGCCGAAACATTCCATTATGGTGCCAATCAAAATGGAAACCACAATGGAATTGACAACTATGGTCATTTGAGTATGAGGACATCTTGTTGTAGTTGATCATTGTAAAGGAACTCAATCTCTCTCTCTCTCTCTCTCTCTATATATATATATATATATATGAGAACTATTAATAAAATTATTGAATTTTTTTTCTTTTGAAAATTGGGTTCTTTCCCCGTTATTGAGATGGTGTAATCTCCCTCATGGTGTGAGTATGACTCATGAGTCTACTCATGTAAAACCTTCCATCAGACCCTTCCACTTTCCATTTTCCAACTCAAACCCTTACCACTTCCTATCTCCCAACCCCATTAAACCCCTTTCCATTCCCATTTCTCCAACTCCATCAAATTCCCATTTCCCAACCTCATCAAACCCCTTATCTTTATCCAACTCCAAGCACCTTCCACTTACTAACTCCATTAGACCCCTTCCACTTCCTAACTCCTAATTCCATTGAACCTAGGGCTGCAAACGGGTCTCCAATTCTCCAGTGTCTTCAGCCTGAAAAAAATCAGGTTTGGAACTCAATTTTTGTTCCGATTGATAATTGGATCTGGATCCAGAACTTGATTCAAGTTCCAACTCCCGGATCCATATAGGTTATGACCCATGGCCTTGGATCCAGGTCCCTTTTAAACCAAGGAATATTGGTAATTTAAGTAGGGTCTTGAGAACCCTTCACACGAAATGTTCACCCGTTCATTCCTCTCCTTTCTTCTCTGCTCTCTCCAAGCTTCCCTTCCACCCAACCCACCCACCCACAAACCCCCCCACCACCGCCCCTGCACGGCCCCTCAGCTCTTCTTGAATCTCATCTGCAGAGCTCTCTAGAAGTTGGAACTGGTACATAATTGGATCCCCTATCCTTTGTCAGAACTGGATCCAGAACCATGTAAAGGTTCATGCTGGTACCGAATCTGGATCCATCCTTAATGAAACGGATCCAAACCCAGTTCCAACGTTATTCCATCTCATACACAACCCCTTTGCATCCCTAATTAAACCCCCTCTCACTTTCCAACTCCATTAAACCCTTTCTACTTCTTAAGTCCCAACTCCACCCCTTCCCATTTTCCGACTCCTTCCATTTCCCAACTCCATTAAACCCCTTCCACTTCCTAAGTCCCAACTCCATCAAATCCCTTCCATCTCCGAAGTCCAAACTTAATCTATTTGTTTTTTTTTCCTTAAAGATTTTTTTAATCCAGAATTTTAGGGGGCCAATAATGGCCCCAGTTCCAGACTTGACCGGACTCAGCCCGGCCCGACCATTGTCTAGTTGGGGCAAAGTTCAAGTTTTGGATCACCGTGCAGAACAACATAGGTGCAACTCCAAGTTCCCTTCTGCATATTGGTTTCGGTTCTTGGTTGATGTTTGTTCTTTTTGTTATTTGAAATAACTTTGGTGGTTGCTTTATTGCCTTGTGGACTGATTATGTACACAATCAAGGTTCAGTTCTTAATCTTGATTTGGCTCAAAGGTACTGCCTCTGGCAATAGCTTTAGGAATTTAGAGAGAGGAATATAACACTTTAAGATGATGAGTGATCTTCTTGATTATGAGTTGCAGAGAATATCAAGGCTTTGCTTAAGCAATAAATGTAAAAGGCAATCCAGAATCCAGATACTTGTGCATGACCCCATGTCTGACAGATCCGATATTATATATGGTACTTGATTCTGTCCCAATACTCCCAGAGTACAAAGTTCATCATATCCTACTATACAAGTTCGTTATGTGAGATATGAAATTTCATCTTATGGATAGAACAGCTATATCTGTACCTGTCAGGATTTCCAGTAGTGCAGAGTGATATCCTGGATCCTTCTATCCATATCCATACTTCTGTACTATCTGGACATCATACGTAAGGGATTTCAAGGATGCTTGGTTTTGGACTGTTCTAGAGAGTGGGGCTCTGTTACCAAAGGCAATTACAGTTCAGGAGCTTTGTATGCCCCTCCTACGGAGTGTTGAAGTGGAATCCAGAGAAAATTCAGAGTTGTCAGGTATTAGGGGCATCTTTAGTAATGAGTAAGGGCCTAAGGGCCCAAGGAATTTTTTTTTCCAGCTAAGTTGGGTTAGTGGTACAGTGCGTGTGAGACTACGTACCCTTGCAGGGATCGGTCCCTGGGTGATTGCGTGAGATGAGGTGCCCCTTCCACTTGGGCTTCTCTAGTTTCTCAGGCAAAGGGGTAGTCGTTCTGGCACTTTTGGGGGCAGTTGGGGAGGGGAACCAGGCTGAAATATTGGCAATAAAAGTATGTTTGGACATTTCAGAATTAATTTCAGCGCTTGAGTCAGGTGAAGGGTGATGCAGTCCCAGGTGCCTACCGTAAAACAGTATGCAAACTGTTGGATTACTGCTGCCCAGCAATATATAGTGGCTACCCTCCTTCGGGGAGTGAATATAGACAAGGAATAGTAGGGAATGATCCACCCAATATGCTAGAACTCGAGTATAATCACCATGAATAATAGGGGAAGCAACAGTAGACATATAAGAGGGTAAAACCTTCACTTTTATTCCAACTGAATTCTGTAGACTGTGCAATACCAGCACCATTCGACTGCTACACTTAATATAAAGCCATGAAAACCCTAAAACAACCATAAAATCAGTCCTTTCTGTCACAATATAATAATATTACAACTATAGATGTCAATGAATTCTATTGACAGCTAGAATGGATGGAGAAAACTCAAAGAATCATGACAGCTTCTAAAACTGTGACTGCCGACTGTAATTTATCCAGCCACTATTGACCTTCCTAAAACGCTTTAAACAAAGAAAGAAACATTAACAAACTTTCTAAAGAATGCTACACTATATGGGCAACCTTTCTAACCCATTAAAAACCCCTAAATACACCTAAAACAAAGAAAGAAACTAAATAACATGCTGCTGGCAGTATGCAGAACTACCACAGGATGTCCAAACAGTCTTAATTGTGGGGCCCTCCTGGGCTGCCAGCTGGTTCAATGGACCGAACAGAATTCAAAGCTGGTTCAATGGACCGAACAAAATTCAAGAAACCTGATGGCCGTCTCCTTTTGGTGGGTTGGCTGGTTCAAATGGACCCATTAATGGGCTGATTTGAATAGCCCAAACCCTTACAGCTTGCTGGATTTTGAACATAGAATTCTTGCTATCTGCATAAACCCCCCCTGCAGTTCTTTGCCTTAACAAAAGATACTCTGAAGCACAAGCACCATGGCAGCCTGTGAATGATACTGTGGAAATTAAGATTGTTGGTGTGCAAAGATCTCTCTTTCCTCAGGTGCCTGGGGAAGCTAATGTGCTTGCAGATAGGGTTTGCAAAAGATGGAATACCCAATATCTGTTTGTTATACTTTGGTGTTGTATGTGTGTTATCTTTGTATCCCATTCACCATCATCATCTGGCCTGTTTCTTCACTCCCTTACATTTACCCATTTTTCATCATTAATTGAAAAGCAGTCTCATTTTTTAGGGTTTAATGTGCATAGATATTCATCCCACACTGACTCAACCATGTATTTGTAGACACACTGATGGAGGACATTGAGAATGAGAAGTGGCGTTAGAGAAGTTCTGTCCGACCATGTAATTTGGGAGCCCTTTCCATGTGGTGTGCCCTATACATCCCACCCACCCTCCATGTCCTGGAAGTCGTGCCCGGGTGGGCCTGTCAAATTCCCGCTGCACCACCTTTCCATACAATAATTTGTCTTTTTCACTTTTTATTTGGACAATTGCTGAATTTCTTGTCTGTCTGAGTATTTGTGGCCATAGGTTTGGAATTGGAGTTCTTCCATTGGGAGTGTTAAGGCCAAGTCTATCAAAGGATTAAATTAACTCTGGGTCACCTGACCATTGACCTCACTTATATATACAGATGCATAAGCTTTGGCTGAGGATCATATGGCAACTCCCTTTTTAGATAATTTGGAATGATCACTAATTAAAAAAAAACAACTGCATTATAAGTTTGGTAAATGTGAGAGAAAATTCAAAAACTTCATGCAAGCTGATTATTAGCATCTGAGCATTCTATTGCCTCGACCTTTTGGGCTGGCATTTGATGTCGTTACTCTTGCGTGTTATTCATCAAGCCATGGGGGCCATTTCTTTTGTTTTGTTTCCTGTGCCTGACTGGCCAATTTGTTGTGCTAGGAATGCTGTATTTGCCTCACTGCATATGAAGATGGGGCAGAGTTGTATGGACTTCCATGCCTTCACCACTACCATGCCGAGTGCATAGGCAGATGGCTTCGGATAAACGCCACATGCCCTCTCTGCAAGTACAACATCCTCAAGGGCAATGAAAACGTTTGAAGAACAGGAATGAACACCGCATGCCCGCTATGCAAGTACATCCTTTTCTGAAAAGCAAGAATGAAATCTCTCTCTCTCTCTTTCTGTATATAAGAGTGCAGCCTCCTGATATACATGTCAATACTGCATTGTGTCAGGTTAGGTTTCTTTTCTAGGGGTGCTCTGTTTGAGTATCGATTGCTCTTTCTAAGGTAAATTATACAGCGGGAGAAAATGATGCTTGAAGAGTACATATAATATATATACATTTTTAGGGCAGCACTGCTCATTTTGTATCTGCCAATTTGCTTCTTGTATTTTCGTAACTTATCATGGTCAAAGGTGGTTTCATACTTTTACCTGTTTCTCCAATAGGTTTTGTTATGAAAAATTGTTGAAATTTGTAGCATGTCCATCTAACTTATCATCGTTGTCATTGTATCTGGCATTTTAGAGCATAGATGATTCATGCAGATTCACAGGCACATGTATTGAAGGACCGAAATATTTTTTATTGTCTTTTTCCTGCTAAAAGTGCTGAACTTCACTTGGATGAACACAGCCCAAAAGTCAATTAGATGGCCTATATTTAAAATCATTTTATTTGATGCAGAAGATTGTATGGTTCTGATTATGGTGATTTTTTATTTAAAGGTTTTCAAAATATTTTATACTGTTTGCACATGATGTACATTGATTGTGGTACTGAATAAGGGTCCCTTGAGAATTACCAAGGCCAGTTGTATAAATCCATAGGCGGGGTCAGGTCTACTCTGAATTCTATAACTGCTCAAAATACTAACCCGTGTGTACCTTGTTGGTCCAGATTTTTTCTGATTCGTAGTTGGACACAGCATCGAGATTTACACAGCTAAATACAAAAAACGAAGGGTGAGGAATTCCATTTTTCACATGTGATTACTCTGTCTGTTGATTGAGCCCAATTCAATTCCGATTGGAGCTGAATTGGACCTACTCCAATAAACATAAGTTCTGGGTTTTAGGAATATTTGTAATATAGAGGACTCTGCAGACAGATTTATCGACTCACGTCTGAGGATACGGATTTTGTTGTTGTAGCAAAGCTTGAATCTTTTGCCCGTATCCTCTATCACCACGGTAAGTTGACAACATGACTATCAAATATTAGATGTTCTCCTCCTGGAAGAATTCAAGCCGAAGAGATTCTGGGTTACTAAGATGAATTCCTATGCATTGCCCTGGCTTCCTCCTTGCCTTGATTATCATGGTAGCCTTATACTATCCATATACAGGGTTGGCTATCCACGGATGCACAGCAATGCTAGTACAAGTAAATCAACTTGATAATGAACACTTGCGCATGTGGAGGAGGAAATAGTGTTTAGTTCCAACCAGATAGATAATTGAAATAACACCACTTAAAAAGCACAAAATTACCGTCAATCAGACACTGGAAACTCTAGGGAGTTGGCTTAATCTGCATATTAAATTGTATTTTGTTGTGGTCCCAATTCATGTGACATGTCCGCGTTGTTTGTCTCATTCTTCTCCATCAGGTCCTACTCTGTTTTTTCTTCTAGGTACACATAGGTTGATACCCATCAACCCCACTAAACTAAAATATGTTGGCATTGGTCGATGTATCATGTAGGACACCAAAATAAAATAAAGGCTTTTTGACAGAATACCCCCGGTAGATTTACACTTTGTTCAATTTAGCCCCTAAACTATTAGCTTTATCAATTTACCCCTTACATCAATTGATTTTATATTTAGTTGGTCCTTCCGTCTATTAGCCATTCAAATCGGAAATTGGACTCATAACGCTATTCAAATATATAACAGACGACACTCCAAAAATCCATTTCCGCATAAGAGAGAGAGCAAGAGAAAAAGACGAGCATCGCAAGCAAGGAAACCCCACCAACGGCCATGATCTCATCCTGCTCCCCAAATCAATGGCACATCTTAGGGCACGCCACATAACATCCCCCACTCCCTTCCCCTGCTATTCTTCCCCCTTATTCTCATTACATGAGTTTTCGAAATCTAATTCTCTTCATTTTCTTCGTTGATTCTAGGGTTCTCTCTTTTTTTTTCTCTCTCCGTCTCTCCTCCTTTTCTCGCTGTGCTCTTCTTCTTCGTCTATTCTATGGCTTCTTTTTTTTCTCTCTTTCTCTTTCTCTCCTCCTTCCATGCTATTTGAAACTATTTCATTCCTTCGGAACCATAAGCCTTTCGATCGCAATGATTTCTTCAAGGAGAAGAGGAACGAGAGATTGGATTCCTTAGATCCTTCTTCTTCCAGATGGAAGGATCGGCCTTGCAACCCTCCAGGTTCGTTTTTCTCAATCTCTTTCCATTTCGTTGAGATTTTCTCAATTTTCTATTCATGTTGCTCTGCAAATCAATAGTTTTGAGCTTGTTTATGGCTTTTGCTGCGTTGATTTTTTTATTTTTATTTTTCGTGATTTATTTTCTAAGATCTCTGAAAACAAGGGAGTCAACCGGCTTTTATGTTATGCCTGTTAGATATTTGAACAGCGTTTTGAGTCTCGTTTCCGATTTGAACAGCGTTTTGAGTCACGTTTCCAATTTGAACAGCTAATAGACGGAGGGGCCAACTAAATACAAAATCAATTGATGTAAAAGGTAAATTGATAAAGCTAATAGTTTATGGGCTAAATTGAAAAGAGTGTAAAACTACATGGGGGCATCCTGTCAAAAAGCCATAAAATAAAGATAAATAAAAAGCCGTAGATGTCGGGAGTATTGAAAACTCTTTCCTAGCTTTTCACGGCAAGATTATAGTTGGACGTTGGTGCTTCTTTTCCAGCTAAATACCATCTCTTCTTCTTTTTTAGCTAAAGAGGAGGAAAACTTTCTAAGAAACGAACAAGTCCATACAATTTTGCTACCATGGACCGTTCGACAACATATGCCCAAGCATTTGTTCTGAAACAAATAATACCCAGTATTTCCTAAGCATTAAATAATAATAATGATGATGATGATAAAATGAATGAATGAATTTGAACAGGTAGATTTATACATTGGACAATCTCTACTACTTCCATCAATCCAGGCGCTCTCTTTTCTCCTCCTTTTGGCATGGTAATGTCGATATAGGTTCTTCCAATTTTATTCATAGTGATTCTCATCTTCTTCTGTTTGCATTAAAATCTTCTTCAGACGGTACCACAACTTTAACCATAGCAATATCATGTCTGCTGCTGCCTTTATACCAACATTCCAAAATCCAGATTTTGTACAATGTTTCCAGATTTGAGTGGTGCAAAAGAAAAAGTGGAAGAAAACATACCAAGTCAATTATGCACCTTTGTCTGTAAACATCTATTATTTTTTGAACAATACTCAAGTAAAACGCTCTCATCAACAATCAAAAGGAGGAGAGAGACAATACCCAGAAAGAAACAAGGGGAAAAAAATCACTTCAAACTACCATCAACACATTCTCTTCTTTTTCTTTTTCCTTTTTTCTGAAAGGAACTGCCATAAACTCACCCATATGCTTTCTCCCAATCCTCTACTTCTTCAAGCTGCTCTATGCCAGTGTTTTCAGCACAAGCACTAGATGAACTGCAATCTCTCTTTTCTGAAAGTGGGGCAGATCTTTCACTCAGACCATCCCTACCAAGAACTTCAATGGAGTTGTCAGTCTGCAAACTGGTATTTGATCTCGATTCAGAGTCCAGAACATTCCACCGGTTCCTAGAAGTAGCAATTGGGGGCTCTTTTTTCAATAAGGGAACTGAAATATTAACCCCATTATCATCCCAGGAATCATCACCCCAGCTTGACTCCTGCACAACAGCCTTCTTCCACGGATTGCCCTTCATGGTTGTTCCAGCCTCCTTAGCTCCTACCCAAGCATTGCTGGCCGAGGACCCAGATGCAGCACCACCCTGAAGAACAATGACGGCACCATGATATGCTGACCCGTGATCTAATCGTCTCAAAGCAGTTGCTGCCCGTGTTGGATCGCTGAAAACAGCCAAGGCATTTTTGTCATTAAGCCAAACCAATTCACACTCTCCCCCAAACCTTAATACCAATGCACTAATATCTGCATCCCTTGGCAAGTCTAACAGCGCAACGACAAGCCTAGGATCCATGTCAATCAATGGATCAAAAGCTGGAGGGTGGGATGCACCCACGGGAACAGAGCCCTTGGAACCAAGGATACGAGCTGGAGCTTTAGATTTGGGTGTGACATGAACTACTAGGAATCGCTTTGGCTCCCAGCCAGCTGCATGAACTGAAAGCTTCCATCTCTCGGCAATCAGCCTGATGGCATCTCTCTTCTCCTTCATCGTAGGGCAGAAAACATGAACTCTGAGACTGCTTGTTGTGCTACCTTTATGCTTTCCCAACACCATGAACTTGAACCTCTCCTCCACACCCAGTACCCACTTTGGCTCTCGTCTAAACAGATCCACAATCACTTCAGAAACAGCGGAGTTCTCGCCAAAATGGAGAGCATCCAAGTTTGGTGGAGTGATATCAAAAGCATCGGCGAGGACCCGTTTGCGCTCAACCTTCGCACAATCCTCGTCACAAACAAGTTTCCTCTGTCCAAGAGATATCTTTTTGCCATTCGCTTCAATAGGTTGAAGTGGAACAGGTAACTTCGAAGCTTCAAAAACTGCATCAACATGAAATCCACTTGTACTGCCTCCAGCATCACAGGGGACAGTGGCAGAAATCCGACCACAGGAACAAGTAATTGTTACAGGAAAATTGCATCTCAGATCAGGGCAGGGTGCAGCCGGATGGCAAGCAGCTGTGCAAGTGTGTCTACAGTCTCTCCTGGGAGCACCACAAATCTGACCACATGAGGCTTTTGAATCAGAACGCAAAGCAGGACCACAAGGAGAATCACATGGAGGCGGATGACAAGTTCTAGCACATGCATGCATACCACACTGTCGTGTCTTCCCACAAAGTTGATTACACCTGATGTCCCTTGACCCGCAAGGTATGTTCCTTAAAACCACATGCCCACCTATGCACTCCTTAGCCACCGGAACTGAACATGGGGGACAGTCTCCAAAATGGCAGCTGTGCGTTGACGAGTGACCACAGGCTTGAGGAACAGCACACAGATGCTGACAGCTTGGAGGCGGTGTCCCACAAGGCAGTGGTGGGGGGATCACAGTCTTTCCACAAGCACAGCTCAAATCAGAGAAAATTGTCTCCAGGCAGGGTGGGCAATGCCCGCTGTGACAAAGTGACTCACACGAGTGCTGCCCACACCTGAGTTTCTTCCCACAAGTCATCTGACACAAGTGAGGATCCCAATCACCCAAGCTCCAATTGTTGGAAGTGGAGAGAGGGCAGCATCTCTCACTGCATCGATGCCTCCCACAGTTCTTCTTACGGCCACATGGCTTGTCACACACAAACCCATCCCTCTGTTCAACTGTTACATAGCACTCCACCGAGCGATAAGAAGATCTACAACGGCATTTCTGATCAACAAGGACTTGACAGGGTGCACACTCTCCTTCATGACATATCTCCTTGCAGTGGTGTATCCCACAACGAAGGACCTTCCCACAGACCTGTGTACATGTTGGAATCGGATCCAAGCAGCTCTCTCGTAGCCTTTCCAACTGTGTCTTACCACAATAGCACGTCTTAATCCTCATTGGCAAATATTCACACTCCCCACAGGAACCTGGATGACAAATCTCGCCACAATTATGATTGCCACAAGAGAGGGTGTTCTCGCATAAAGAATTACAGGAGAAAAGCCCATCAATCTCTTTCACTTCTCCCTTAACAGCCATATCGCCACAAAGTATAAGCTCTGTCTTCTTCTTACAGAAACAAGAAGCATTGACTAGAATCTGGCAAGAATCACAAGCCCCAGGGTGGCACACCCGCTCACAAAAGTGGCGCCCACACTCCAGAACCCTATTGCAGCGTTGCCCACAAGTGAGGGGAGAGTTCCGGTCAGAGCATCGCCTGGTAATCATCTTCTTCCCGCAAGGGCAGGGCCTCGGAGGGGCAAAAGCCTTGCAAGGAGGGCAGGGACCAGGGTGACATTGCAAGACACACACATGGGAACATCTGTTTTCATCCCCATTGCTACTATTAATCGTCTCCCTGTCCAGCGGCTTCATGCAAGGCTCCCCACAGGAGTGCGGTGTCAAATAAAAATCTGTCGGTGGATCCTGCCTCCTCCCACAGAAGCAAGTATATCGGATCTCCTTCGACGAAATAAGCTGCACCGCCTGGCATCCGGGGCACCGCCAGTTCAGACCCTGGTTCTTCTCAGCTAAGAGATCGATTGAGGTGGGCGCACGCGCCCACTTCTTGATGCAATTCAGGTGGAAGATTGAGTAGCAACTGGAACATGACCAGATTGCAGCAGACCTCCGGACCATATCATAACAGATCATGCACTCAACAGCCCCCTTTGTGAGCTTGTCCTGGATTTCCTGGACAAGTTGCGGCACCACATCCGACTCCGGAACTTCCTCCTCCCTCTTCCTCACCACATAGTAACTCGGCTGCTGCCGACCAGAATTCGATTGGTGACGCACATCATTCGAATTCAAAATCGGAGGATTCGCATTCGGACTCCGACCCGATTCTCCTCGGTTCGAAGCCCTATCATTGGAACTCAAAATCGGATTCCTGTTTGGATTCCGATCCGTTTCTTCTCTGCTCGATTCCGCTCTGTTTACGGTCGGATGATTCTGACTTGTGTTGGGATTTACAACGACGGTCGATCCTCTCGGCACCCATTCCTGCCGGCCTGTGCCTGTTGCGCGACCGGAAGATCGCCGATCATGGCGGGAATGAGAGCTCTCTGCTACAGATTTCATCATCCAAGATTCAGAGAGAAGAACAGGATCGGAGTCACCGATCGTGGATGATAAAACCCCAATCCCCAATCCGAATCCACACAACGAATAGAGTCTGCAAATCGAACCGGATCTGGAAGAAACCAAACCCTAACCCTAACCGACTCTCCCGATTCTTTTGCGATTGATCAAGATAGAGGAATGAAACCCTAACCCTGATCGATCGGTTCTGGTTGAAAGAGAGAAGAGAAAGAGCAAGGGCAAGCGATATACCTGGTTTGGACAGAAATCCGCCTCCTTTCTCTGGTTTTTGTTTGGCTTTCCCTGGTTTCTGGATGGATTCCTCGGGTTCTCTCTCTCTCTAAACTGCAAACGAGGGAAGGCGAAGGAACCGCAGAGAAAAATACATGTGGCTGGAGGTGTAGTATTTATAGAGGGATTTGGGAACGTAACGTTTCCGAAACGACGAAACGAGATGGACGACGACGCACGTGCCGCCACAAAAATACGGGTTGGGATTATTCTAGGAAACTCTTGTTTCTTGGTGCGCACTCCTTCGGCCGGGTCGCGTCAGGGTTGGTCAAAAGAGGAGTCCGACCCTTTTAAACTTGGTGAACTTGGTCTATTGGGTCATGGAATGGACTTGGACTTGGGCTTGGGTTTTTTCAGGTCCCAGTTTTTTATTAGTTGGGCCAGGCCTCTCAAACATTTGATTTGGTTTTATTGTGCTGCACTGGCTCTAATCTTTGACCAAGATTTTATCATGGCCCACTGTTTCATTTATCTGACAGACTAAGGTATGGGCCTCTAGACTGGGGTTGCAAATGTATGAGAATTTGAAGAATTGCTTTTGAACCCATTACCATTCTTCTAGAGTTCTAGGGCATAATCCTGTGTAGCCATATGATTCACGGCTGTGGGACTTGATCTTTAAAGTAGTACACACTTATGGGAGTTCTACTTAAACAAGTCTATCTACAAGAGTGGGGTCAAACGTCAAGTTTGCTTATCCCAGTTATATATGGGTATTTCTGACGAGAATTCAAGTTGTATGTAGATTTAAAAATTTATGTCATAAATTTAATTTTCTTTTGATGGAATTTCCAGTATTCAATGTAGTTAGGATTTTCAAATACCAAAAATGTAGAATTTCAAAATGCTAGCCCCTCCAAAAGCATTTCAGAATTCTAGAACTCTAAAAAATTTTGTGGAATTCCGGCACCCAATAGAGGATGTCCATCTTGCTTACCAAAAAGCAGCCCCATATTTACAATTGCAAGAATTTGGCTCGTGCAATTCTTGTCGAGATGGGGTCTATGTTCAGATTTTTAAACTTGGATTTCATGCTTTGGTTTCTAAAAAAGGGGCCCGTGTACCATATACCTAAGGTGTGTCCACATTGTAATTCTTACCATCTGGTCCCAAATACACAACAACAATGGGTCTCATGTGCTACAATGTATAAAATGTGTAATTTCAGTTAAGAATTTATGTAGCAATGAATCATGGAGTTTATGGAATTCATGAATTTAAAAATTCTCACGCAAGAATTCATATAAGAATGAAATGGAGAATTTTGAATGACATGATTCGATAGCATTTCGGAATTATGTCATCTAAAATTCACAAACAGCCTATACATTAATTTCAGGAATTTTAGTAAAGAAACAAGCCCATAAGTCTGGTCTAAAATATTTAATGTGTGGAATTTTATGGACTACATCCTGCTGAATGTTTTGTGGTATTTCATTAAAAATAGCCAATGGCTATATTAAGTATACAACGAGTCAAGATATCAAAAGTAATAGAATGGCTATTTATAATAATGCAATGAGTCGGTAAAGAATTGTGCGATTGGTTATAAGAATCATGCAAATTTTCAGTAGGAGCCTTTAATGCAGGGTCCCACTTCTTTTCTTTCTTTCTTTATTTTTTTTTATGGTGGGGGGATTCTGAAAGTGTATTTTTTGTATGAAACTTTATCTCTTGTGCCTCTATTAGAATTTATAATAATAAATTTCAGTCACCTAAAAGACCTCGAGTGACCTTTGGAATTCTTAGAATTTCAACTCCTTTGCTTTTTTATAAAACTAGTAAGAAAGGCCCGGGCAAAAACAAACATAGATAAAAACTTAATCTTTTATTAACTATAATTGGAAAGAAAATGAGATATACTAATTCTCGGCAGGAGACACCCAAGAGGTTAATGTGTCTCATCTCACACAGCTGTCAAGGGGTCAAAAGGCATGAAGGTTATCACAAAAAATAATAATAATAATAATAATAATATCACTTACCTGTCTAGCATAAAATAAAAATAGGCATATTAATTATCAGTTTAAAGATGCTATCATTTGAGTCTTCCAATATGATATGAGTATTCCAGTATTTGTGTTGTAAACCATCTTCATGTGAGTGAAGGGAGTGGCCCCACAACATGTGACCCAGTTACAAAGCAACTCTTGATCCTCTGAGGCTCTTTAATTTGTAGAGATCCTCTTCATACCTAAAGAAAATACATAAAAAAAACAATTACGTTGTCCTCAGTTGGAGGAGTATGATTTTAGAATGGGACCAGCCAATGAGAATATTGCATAGAGAACATATAGTTACTGTAAAGTGGTTTTATATTAAATTAGAATTTAATAATTTGATTAAACTCATTATGTAATTCAGTTTCTCAAGATTATCTCAACCTTTAAACATGGTGCACGGATCATTCAAGTGGGGCCCATTGGTGTCCACTTATTCTAGATATAATATTGCTGTCCAAGATTCAAAATAATATGGAGTTTTGTCATACTTCTAGATATAATATTATGAGAAATCATTTTGAATCTTAGACAAGAATGAGGTAAGGGCTTTTATTAATAGGAGAGATTTTTGCACGTCATCTATTCCTATCATTTTTTCTAAAAATACGAATAAACATTGATTGTAGATGGAAACACTCCTTTTTTTGCATGGCATCAAAAATAGTAAGGATACTATATTATAGAAAGGGATTTAAAATGACAGTTTAAATGAGAGAGATTTTAGGAGAGAAAAATTGTACTGCCACATGACATTTGTGGAGAGATTTAGGGAGATTTGGAAGGTGTAGTAGCCCACATTAAATACAAAGTTCTGTGTGTTCTTATAAGTATTTTTCTGAAATGATAAGTTATGTAGGTGATGACGTGGCACCCCTCGCAGTCCTCCTCCTCGTTTGCTTTAATATATATAATTGGTTAGATAGATTTTAGGATGTATTAAGATTAAAGAGTGATTTGAGGATTAAGATAAGAAGATAAAATAGAAAAGTTAGGAAAAGAGAGATTTTAGGGTAAATTAGAAGGATTTTAGAAATATAGGTTTATATGAAACCATAATCTTAATTTAAATGGAGAGATTTAGGGATGAGATTTGGGAGGTATAGTGGCCCATATTAAACTCAAAGCTCTGTGTGTTTTTGTAAGTATTTTTTTGAAATGAGAAATTATGGGTACTGACATGGTGCCCTTCATGTCCCACCTCCCCGTTTGCTTTAATATATATAATTACTGAATGCACAAGTACGAAGAAGAAGAAGCATTCAAAAATTCTACTATATATGAGAAATTCAAAATTCCTCAAATAGATATTCTTTGAGTTCAAGTAAAGAAACGGGTCCTTAATGTTAGGTTTTGCCTTTTCTCTATATTCAAACGGGCAAGTGTAATTTGTCAAGTTCATATACATGTTGGTGCACCCATAGATCTCACCAAATATTAGGTTGATCATGAATTAGTCACCTCCCAAAAAGCATTTGCATTTGGTGTATTCAACCATTTGATTTAAGTTGATAAGTATTAGTTGTTGACCCCGTTAAATAATAATAATAATAAGTTCTTGATTGGTATTGTTTTGCAACTTGATCATGAATTTCAAGGTGTAGGATCCCATAGATATGATATAATTAGATAATGCTTCTCTTTTAGATATGTCTTCATTCTCTTGAATTTTATATGCATCTAGCGGACCATGGACTGCCACATATGGTGAGATGGTAGTACATAGAACATGGATTCAACCATTAAAAAGGGTGGTGCCTAAATTTCTTGCTCATCACACAACTACTGAAACCTTTTGTTGAATAAGGCAGTTGTAATTTAAAAAGAGAAATGCTATGGAGACCGAATAGGAGTCTGAATAGGAGTCCGATTTTTTAAAATGAAAAATTGAAAAGACATTTGAGTGATTGAGTGAGTTTGAATGAAAGACATTTGAGGGTCAAAAATGTCATTCCAATTCAAATCGGGCTCCTATTCCGTCTCCATAGCATTTCTCATTTAAAAATGAAAAGAAGGGGGCACTGTCTTATTAAAGCCCCAACCCCAACCTTCTTTCTGCAGCATTTCAGGTGGTTTGGCCCAAGTTGATGCTGACCCGACTCATCTTTCAAAAGGAAATGTGCTCTTTAACTGTGTGGTCCCCCAATGTCAGGACCTGGTCATCTCATATGTTGATGAATTAAAAGTTGGGCTTGGCCCATCAAGTTCTGATCAGTTGGTCTGATCTTAGAGGGGCTTTGCCTAGCCCAGCCCATGCATGTCCTAGTGCTAATGGTTCATGGGGCATCCTGCATCATTGATAATTTCTAAGATTACAGAGCTAATTTTATGGTTTTCTGAGTGAAGGCTAAAAACCCATCTGCCTACTTCTTATTGAATTCTTTGGATTTTTATAGCATCGAATAAGTGAAACGTTTCTTAGAAAAATAAAATTAAATAAAAATAATTGAACAAATACAGAGTGAAGGACATAAGGTGAGATGTAGACATACCATGACTCGACTTACTAGAGTAAAGGCTGGGGTCATTTCTTTGAAGCATGCTGTTTGTTAGCCCTTTGTTGATGGATATTCACCTTTACTCGTTCACTTTTATCTCATTTGGGAGGAAGATATTGCTTAAAATTTCTAAGAATTGTTAACCAATGAAACAAAAGATAGCTTTCTAATTGTTTGAGATTTTCTGCCTCGGTTGAAACAAATCTATCAATTAGTGGAATACTAATCCCTCAAAGAACTATATAAAGCAGGATCAGTGGTTCCATTCAAAAAATTTCCCAAGTGTCCATCAAGTGTATTGGAGAAGGAAAGTAAAAAGAGAGGGAGAGGGTTAGGGAAAGACTTATCCTGGGATGATCCAAACATTTCATATTCTTCTGGTTCTAGGTCAAGGTGCCCATCCTAATTCCTAACCATCGGATCATTAGGAGTGAACTAGGGGGTTGATCTCTAGTATTTGATTTCCAGCCTCCATAATGGGTGCTTGATCCTATATACTTGATACGCAATGCATCTTCATGCTTGTAAGACCAACTCATGAAAGCCAAGAAAATGAAATAGAATATTAGGGCCACCCTCAGCCACGCACCATCCATTAGAACCTTCCGTTTGGGCCCACACAGGGCCATATGCCTCGTGGGGGAGGTGGGGAATCTAAATGAGACCTATGAATATACAAAATATAAATCCCATTAGATCCTTCTATTCATTTGATCAGAATTGGCCGATACAAACGTGATTACCCTGAATGTAGAAAATGATGACAAACGATTCAGATCTAGTAGAAGAAATAGGAAAAAAAAATTCAAAGATCTTTCTTTCTTTTATTCTCACTATTATTTACTACTGTATATGACTTCTATATATCATTTTCGCTTCATGCGTGATAAGGTCTCAATTTAAATTTGAATGGATAGATGATAAAGATAGAGAGTTGAATTAAATTAAAAAAGAATTACTTTCCCTATCACCAGGAAACTATTGTGAGGGGTGTCTCTCTATGTGATTGGGGTCCATCCACATTTAAGCACAAGTGGGCGCATCGAAGATGCCAACCGTTACAAGGGCATCATTTTATTTGATTGTAATCCAACAATAAGCAATAGCAGAACGAGTGTCAAACAATTTATTGGAGTTACAATAGAGGGTCCCAGATATTAAGAAAAGGAGAGTGCTCATATGAGTATTTCCCTTATATTATTGTGTGCTTTGATACAATGAACCAAACACATAATAACTGATTAAATGAAAAGGAAAAATGAAAAATGATATTGGAGTTTTTTATATTAAAGAAAATTATGCATGATACATATAATCATGTGTTTTACATATAACTACTGGAAGCAATATTTGGAGCCATCCACGTAAATAATATAATGTAGGACAAGTGGATTGTATCAAGCAAAAATTATGGTCCAGTAATACTAATGAATTAATTATTTACTAACATAATAATCCGTGCTAAACACGGGCGTTACCTACATGGTCAGGTTCTTCTCTCCATCTAACTACTTATAACATTTTTATGACAAATAACTACATGTAGTCTTCTCTAAAACACATAATATTGCCCTAAAAAAACTTGCAGTTACAAAAAAATTCACTCACCCTTCAATCAAAAAGCTAATAGGGATGCCATGTCACTAACTGTTTCTCATCCAGGAAACTGTGATGGGGAATAAGAAGACATAAAGAAGATGGGAATCTGCAACAAAGTTGCAGTATCACTAATATAACAAAGGCACGAAATAATTTACATTTCCATGAAATAAGATGCAAGCTTTGAAAAGCGACAAAAAGAAAGTCCTTATTTCATGATCCTGCCGCCACTATCCAACAAACCGACAGTTGAAAACGGACATTGCCCACAGAAGCCCACCCATAATAGAACGTGGTATTGGTACAACGAATACTTCTTTCTGGGCTCGATAACAATCGATTGTGGGGCCCACACCTTGAATTTTTCATGTGCTCCTACGAACCCCATAACAGGATAATTGGTGATGTGATTGAACAGTCTCTCCAACAAATTTTAAAGGAACTACTCCTATCCGTTTAGATAGGCCAGGTATTTACAAACAAAACCACAATAACCCTTGCAAACAATGGTATATTTATAAATTGGCAATTAAACAATTATATATTAAGAAAAATTAATTAATAATCATTGTAAATATACAAACTCTCGCACCGACTTTGATTGAGGAAACGGACAATCTTAGAAAAGAGAGAAAATCGCAGCAAACAAGTTAGGAATTAAAAGAGAAATGATTCCTCATCAATGATCAAAAGAAAACATCGTACCATTGAAGAATAATTAACTTTTAGATATTTGTCAAACATATTATATGTAAATCTAATTATACATAAAAGTAAATTTTTAAAAAGAAGATCAAAAAAGAAAATACCAAGACAGTAATAACTGATTCAAGAATTGAGAGCGGGAATAGAAAGGGAGTAAATGAAGTACAAATGGAGTAGGAGAATATGCATAAATAAATATGGGTTGTATAGAAAGGGAGGCAAAGGGCTAAAAAAAAAAGTAGGAGGAGATTTAAAAGTTGGACATACAAGTTGGTTGCATTAGATGAGAGTGGTTGGCTCTGACATGAGAAATAAGGTGTTGGATCAGTGGAGACTTGCCGTTGGAAGTGGAAAATAACTTCCTATATTCATTAGCATAATTTAAAAGTTAAAATTACAGGTGACGGTCAAAATTAAATCCAAAATTCTTGACTAAAATATGTAGCAACAAAGGTTAGACAGCTGACCTCCTACCTCTTATGATGATTAATGGTGCAGATGTCAAACATGTCACCCAGCTATGATGAATATTATTTCAATGGCTAAAAGCAAATACAACCCACGCAAGGTATTGATATAAAGTTCCTGTACAAACACCCGTGCAAAAATTAGAAAATAAAAAAGAAACTCTAGAAAGAATTCTATTCACCCCCTTGTTTGGACAAAGATTTTACTTCTTTACCCATTCAGCTTTATGAGAAAAAGACAACTCAAGCGAAGAGAGCCCTAATCTCATTAAAAGAAGAAAGAAATCTTGAACTGCCCTTATCCATTCCAATGGATAACATAAGTAGAATCAGTTTTCTTTATCAGCTCATCCTTGAAAGAATCGGAAGAAAAATTCTGAGGTCACAAGACATGCAGGCTTCCATTTGTGAATAATGTATTCCAAACACTAAGACCAATAAAGGGCCCATTTAGCAATCCTTAATTCTAACGAGGGGTTCCCTAATTGTTTGGTTACCCCACTTTTCCACCTAACTATTTAGAGCTCAGTTTATGAATTCCTTTTCTATAAGAGTTCGGATTCTTTATTTTTTGTTGTACGGTAATCGTGAGTGAACTATTTACGGTCAGCTGTAAATATTAATTTATGAAATTTAAAATATTTTAAAATTTGAATTGGAGAGGATAGGAAACATGTGTGTGTACATGATTAATTTCAAAATACTGTGTTTATGGCTGACAGAATATTTTATGCGTTTGATGAAAATATTTTATGCCCTCTGCAAGACATTCTCCTCACTTCCATTTTTGTTATCGACTAAAATCGATGCAAACCGTCCATTACGCGGACATCGTAAAACACAAACCCAGATCCGGGCCTAATTGTGATGCAACGGTGGGTCCCACCCTCCCTCCCTGAAGTTTTTTTTTTGGAGGATTCGACATTCTAACGGCACCGGCCCCCAGCAGCAAAAGCCCGCCTGAAACCCGGAGCGTGCTCCTCCCGTCCCGCGGCTTGTTGGGAGGGGTATTTTCGTCATTTCCCTCCCAAGCCCACTCGCGTTCCCGTACTACGTAACAGAAATCCGAATCCCTTTCGACAGATCAAAAAGGGCAGGTGCCGTGACGGAAAACGGTACAACTTGCAGAGCCTCCTATAACCGATCAAGAATCACAGAAGAACCCTATATAAACCCCTCTCCCCCTCTCTCTCTCTCTCTCTAAAATGCGAACGAAAGGACAAGAGCATCGAAAATCTAGGGTTTTGCTTTCGTCTCTAGGGTTTTCACTTCTCTTCATGCGATCTTCTTCAATGCTTTCGTTGTAGCGAATGTGGATTTGGGCTTTCTGATCTGTCTCTCTTCATCTCTCGAATCTGAGAGAAAATCGCTCGAGTTTTCATTGGAGCAGCTGTTGATCTTTGTTTCTTGATTTTTCGTTTTCGCTGATTCTTAGTTTTTTTCCGATGGTCGATGCTCATTCGCTGTTTCCGCCAGCGGTTCTTCGGAATCTTCAAGATAAGCTCTATGAGAAGCGGAAGAATGCTGCCCATGAGGTACGGTTCTTTTGTGTTTCCATTTGTTCGTGTTGTATGGATATGATTTATTTGTAGGGTTTTGAATAGTTCTTGAATTGGTTTCTTCATTTGGAATTTTTTTTTCAGGTGGAAGGGATTGTGAAGCAGCTGGCTCTTGCAGGAGACCACCATAAGATCATGGCCGTGATCGAAATGTTGGTTCAGGAGTTCATTCGCTCGGCACATGCGAATCAACGAAAGGTCTCTCTCTTTCCCCCTCTCTCTCTCTCTCTGTACTTTTCTGCTTGGGGTTTCTTATAATGTATGTTGCCATTTCTGTTCTCTTGTTATATAAATTTTGCTGTGCTTAGGATTCTAATCTTCTTCTTTTTTGGCCTTTTTGTCAGGGTGGGTTGATAGGACTTGCTGCAGCGACGGTGGCTTTGACAAATGAAGCCAATCAGTATCTTGAGGTTAGAAAATCAAGATGCCATAAACATGAGATGAGCTTTTATTTTTCAAATTATTGGGTTAGTATGTTCTCGTGATTTCCTCACAACCCCACACGAAATTATGTAGTTGAAAGCCGACTAAAGAGTAGCATAAGGGCCCCCATAAAGTGGTTGTGATCAAGATGATTACAAAACCTGCAGTTCGAACTTGAATCTGTGAGTGACAGATTGTGAATAATGATTCCTAGGGTTCTGCATGTTTCATTGAAAGATTTAAAAAATGGAACCATGGAACCAGCCCCAAAATTTCTGGGTTGGATCCTTAAGGTGAAATGATAGTCATTGACAAACCTCCCTACTCGGATTGCACAAAACTGACCATCTTGCTTGATAAAATGGAAATGGTGCATCTAAGTGATTGCTTGATATTTTAGCAGAAAGAGTCTTGGAAGCATCCTTTCTCTTTGTGCATATATTTAAATTTTTAGTCATCTTTGGTTATCTTTGACCCTTATAAGTCTTTGGCTCCTTAACAAAAAATTTCTTAAAACAACAAAATGTAGTTTTGCTGAGGAGAATTTAATGGAAAACTAAAAGACGCTAAGTTGTTATCACTCTACTTGGAAATGTATAAACCTGTTCCTCGTTGAGACAACCATTACACAAATGAAAAGAAGATTTTAAGCATACAGAAAACATATTTGTCGCTAGGTTCAAAATGTATGCTTAAGTTGGTTTTGTTTTTGTTATTTTCTTTCTGTTGCGTTTTGTCGTGTACATCCAAGTTACTGACACCACCACCATTACACAGCCCATTAATCCGATTTATTTGGAGGTTGGTCTTCAATTACGAAGACTTTCTTCATTTTGTATTTTATGACACTGTTCCTTCCATTAGAACCACCTTGTGGTGATGTGCAATTTATATAAAGCTCATAGACGTATGAAAAATTTATATGGGAGAGCTTTTGATATAAAATAAAGTACATATGAGAGAGTCTGTCACATTTTTTTACTCTCTCCATCCATGCAAAAGGAAGAATGTAACAAGAGCCCAGAAATCAAGTTCTTTATGCAATATGTGATTCCGAGGGTCATCCATTGTTAACAAAGCTCACTGGATGATGGCTCATAAATCGACTTCAATATAAGATGCTGTGCAAAAGATTTAAGAAGATTTCCTATTTCTCTCTCAATGCTCTTTCTTTGGGTTCAGTTGCATCCATTTCCTTCTTGAGTTTATAGAACTTCTTTGCGGTTGGATTTTCATGAATATTATTATACCCCTGGCTCAATCAATATTTGTTAGAGGCAGGTAGATCCTTGATGGAGTTATGGAATTTGGCTAATGAATGTGTGGATGAGGCATGAAACTAGAAGTTTGGGCTTTGTGTTGCAGATTAATATGATAAAAGGCATATATAACCATGAATGTTGGGACTTTCTAGATTATTCTCTAATTTGTCTTGCTTTTGGTGCTATATGGATAAAGTGGTCCTGAGGCTGCCTCTTTTATTCAACATTCTCTCAAGTGAGCCTTCAGCAAGTGTATCACTATGGCTCGTCCTTTTTACTGCTGTAGGAGATGTGTTGAGTGTATTACGTGATAAAGGGGAGCTCATGGAGCTATTCCTAGATTATTCTCTAATTTATTGCCTTCGGTGCTATATGGATGAAGTCTTTCTGAGGCTGCATCTTTTATTCAACATTCTCTAAAGTGAGCCTTCAGCAAGTGTATCCCTTATGGCTCCTCCTTTATGCTGCTGTAGGAGATGTGTCGAGTGTATTATGTGATAAAGGGGAGCTCATGGAGCCATTCAGTAATTTCTAGGTTGGAAACTTGAGGATCATTATTTTCAAACTTCTATGTGCTGATAAATTTACTCATTCATTGTGAATTTGTGATGATGAAGTGGAGCTAATTGCTGATGTCAAGATCTTGCTTAACTACTTTGAAGCAAAGTATTTTCATTCAAATCAGTGTTATAAGAGATTGACACTACATGTGGCATCTCACTTTTTGAGGTGCAACATTAAAGAGCTTTGAAACTTGTATTTTGGTCTTCTTTATGGATGGTAAACCTTCCTTGGTCTTGTCAGATGCGTACGGGAGATGTGGATATATATATATAATCTTCGAGCAGAGGTGTTACATTTATAGAAGAGGCTTGACAAATCTGTTCATTTACATATGTTTTTCTTCAAAATTGCGTACATAATTGAGAAGTAGTAAAGAGACCATGGAAGGGAAGAGTGAAAAGCCACAAATATTACCTTGTCCATTGGGTGGAAGTTTGTAAATCAAAATATGAAGGTAGGGTCAGCAATGGTAACATTTGCCAAAGGTATGCATCTTTCCTAGTAGAAGAGATTAGCAATATGGGATGGAATGAGATGCTCTATGAAGGAAGCAGTGACTACACTTGGTGCTGAAAATGGTTGGTTTTGTAATATAGTTGGAACAATAGTGCCAAAGTTTCTTGAAGAAGTATCTTGAATTTAGTAGAAGAGGTTAAGCCTCATATTATATTTATTATATTTAAAAGGAGATCACTTCAGACTTTGGCATGATATTTGGATGGGTAGTAAAATGTTAAGAAACCTTTTTCAAGCATCTGTTATGTATCCTCTGGGTAAAGATGATGCTGTAAAGTAGGCTTAATTAAACGGTTTGGATACTCCAGGGCCTAATTCTCACCTCTTTGGGTTTTAAGAGGACTTTTGTCAGTCAAGTAGGCTTTCAACATGAATATTAGATTCAGTGTTAGTACAGGGTGGAAAATAGTCCCTTAATGATGCAGTTTTCGGAACTCTTCCAATGCCCCAAAACGGCACAGTCATGTCTACGATTGGTGGAAGAGTAGCTTGGCGCTCTGAGTTCATAAGAAATCTCATTGCAATTAAGGAAAATCAATTCCACTCTATGATAGTTCTTCTGAACGGCGTCGCCATTGCAAAGGGCACTATGAATAGTGGGGTGTGGTTGCGTTTGATGGATGGTAATTTCTTAGTGTCATCATTTTTTTTTACCTTCCATAATGGGGATATCTTGGAATCCCTTTGCTGGTGCTTCTTTGTGGAAAATTAAAGCTTCTTGGAGAGTCATTGCATTTGGATGGATTGCTATCCAAGGAAAGATTCTCACTATGGATAACCTATAGAAACTCAAGATGATTATTGTGAATGCATCCAGCATCTTGCTGAGGCTGAATTAGTAGATCATTTGTTGCTTCATTATCGAGCCTTTCTTCTCTGGAGATCTATTCTTAGATGGTACGGGTGCAATTGGGTCATTCCAGGTAGGTTTTGGCAGCTCTTTGAGGCTTATAGGTAGGTGCAACTGGAGGAAGAATCATGTGGAAAGTTAGCTTTTGGCTGTTAGTTGGGTAATTTGGAAAGAGAAGAATAAGATGTGGTTTGACTTTCGAGGGGTCCTCTTCTTCAATGGAGTCCTTAGTGGATACAGTAAAATTCTATGTAGCTTTATGGTCTCCTTGCTTCAAAGGAATTCGTTTAAACACTTTCATGTAATTTGGGAAGAGGTGGCCTTTCCCCAGCTTCAGGGAAGCCCTTGAAGGGTTTTTGGGTGCTTGTTTTTTCCACTTCTGCTCTTAGGGCTGTTCTACTTATTGCTCTTATGTTGTTTGGCATTGGTTAATAAAGTTTAGGTAACTACTGTTTTTTTAAAAAGTATCTTGTTTTAAAGGATTACTATGATGTGGGGGGAAACATGCTCATTTTGGATGAGAATTTTGAGAAGATCATAAAGAGGATAAGTTTTCATAGCCGGGGCGGAATTGTCCTTTTATCCCCCTTAAAGGAATCTGTATTATACCTTGAGGTGGTCTGTCCTTGGGAGAAAAACAATAGTGGTAATGATCTTTAAAGAGACACCCTTTCCAAGGTTTACTATGTATCTTAAGAGAAGGATGCTCACGATTCTTATGATATGAGGTGAAAAAGGGTCATATGGGGATGATGATTATTGATGGAATTTTGAAGGTGATGAAGTGCAAGACTAGGTGAACCAATCCACATCCTACATATGGAGGGTGATATGTTCTTGGAGAAATCTCTTTGCTTCAATGGCTAGGAGGGCTGTAAAAAGAAATTAGGGGAGTTATTTGGAATGGCAATTTAACCTTCAACATGGCCACATGTTGTTGGTTTGTGGCTACATTGACCTTATGTTTGATCACCTTGGGAAAAGGGAGATCATACTTACTAACATTTGCTTTTGTGTGTAGGAACAAAGAGGAGAGAACTTTGACCGATTCGGAGTAACTTTTTTTTTAATGGCTAAATTTTATTTCTTCAAAAGAAAAACACCAAGGCAGAAGCACTGCCGAAACAAGCCCAAAAATCACTTCTTGTCTATGGCTTGGAGTTACTTATGCCTTTTCTAAAATGTGTTAGGTTGCTTTGAGGAGATTTGAGAACTTCCTTTATGCCATTCTTTAGGTTTTATTTATTTATTTATTTTATTTTATTTTTATTTTTTTTAAGGATAGGTATTTATCTAATTTTACATTCGACAAAACTCTAAGAAGAAACCCAAAATCCCAATTGCTCTTATACGTTCCATGACAGGATTGAGATTTATATAAAATCTGTGGCACCCTCTTTTAGAGGGAGGGCCATGTACTTCTATTAATATTCACGAAGTACAATTATATGAAAACCCCTTTGAAAGGGTTTCAAGAGAGATGTATAGGGGTATCTTGGGAACAACTAATTTACAAGTAGTTAACTAGAAGGACTTAGTCTTGTAGAATATCATGCTCCACCGGTGTGCTGGAATTGGTACTCTCTTCGCATATGTGTGAAGGTAACTATTTTTTTTTTTTTTTTTCTGAATGGTGTGTGAAGGTAACTATCTAATTCCACAATAATATAGAACATTTAACCAAGTGGCAATTATGACACTAAGGTACTAAAACTAAGGCGTGAAAATGACAAAAGGAAGCAGCAAACCATCTTATCTTTATTCCATGGAAATACAGTGTAACAAACTAAGCACCAATTATGAAACTGAGGCACTGAAAACAATAAAAGATACTTGCAAACCATCTTATTTCCATGGTAATTAGCCAGGGTGGAACCAAGGGGGGGCCCATAATTTTCAAAACTACCTTGGTATGGTGGCCCCATTGGATCAATGGCCTCATGTAACAGTGCAAAGATAGAATGATAATTGGAAACTTGCATTTTTGGCAAAATAATTGAAGATACCATCACTCGAAGAAAAAAAATGAAAATACCTATTGCCAAGGAGCATTGTCAATTTTACTAGATAATTCAATGCAACATCTTAGTCAGTCATGTATTTGCACACTCCTATCCCTACTGGATCCGAATCCTCTACTGCTTTAATAAGGTAACACTATACATTTTTAAAATAGGAAAGATGACGGAATTTGGGTAGGCCAACTGACCCTATTAGGTACAAGAGCGATTTGGGATCGACTTATTTGCAAAAAAACAGTCCCATTAGATATTTGCAGCTGTCTAATGAAATCCATGAAAGGGACGACCAGCAGATATAGGGTGAAGTTTCTATCTCGGCTGTCTAATGTATTAGAGACTTTGCTAGTATCTATATTCTATGGACTTTTGCCCATGAACACCCCTAGAAGGTTGATCTATAGCATCTATAGAACTATTCCATCATGTTTATTTTATGCATGCATCAGGCTGTGTCGTGGAACACAAATTTATTCAAAAAGAAAAAAAAAAATTCTTGCCAAATCTCAACACCTAGTATCAGGTACATTTTAAAATTATTACTTACTGCAAAAACTTGTTAGTATCCTCAAGTTCAGCCTTAAGCACTTTGTGTTGCATTGACATCTGAATTCATTGTGAAGCCAACTTGAATTAGTCGCGAGTCATCTTCATGCATTTAGCTTCTATGCTGTTTATAGCACTCAGATGAATTCTAACTTCTCAGCCCACTTTATGTCTATTTTGATGTGAAAATCACTGCACTGTTAGATCATTTGCTTGAATTTCTTTGATCTCAAATTTCTCGAGCAGCATATCTAATAATGGATCTTTTTTTTTTTTTTTTTTTTTTTTCTGTCAGCAAATTGTATTTCCTGTCCTTAATTCTTTGTCTGATCAAGATAGCAGGGTTCGCTACTATGCTTGTGAAGCACTATATAACATAGCAAAGGTGAGAAGGGATCAGTTGATTTTATTACTCATGTTGCTTACGCTTGTGCTTAGTCACTCTAACATCTTCTAGCTTGTGCAGGTTGTAAGAGGAGAGTTCATTGTATACTTTAATCAGATATTCGATGCACTTTGCAAACTGTCAGCAGATTCAGATACCGATGTGCAGAGTGCTGCTCATCTTTTAGATCGCCTTGTAAAGGTACCAGTCCCCATTCCTTACAATTGTTAATTAATTCACAGGTCGAGCCAATCATTTTATAAAGATGTACCTGCAAATTCTGACATCTCAAAATTTTAATAACCAGGATATTGTAACTGAAAGTGATCAATTCAGGTGCACTGTCTTTCCTCCTAGTTGCGAAATTATACATATAAAATATGGCATAGGAAATTGAAATCGGAGAACAAGCTTACATGACTTAATGTCTTGTCTTGATGATTTCTCAGCATTGAAGAATTTATACCACTGCTAAAGGATCGCATGGATGTTGTAAATCCTGATATCCGCCAATTTTTGGTGGGATGGATCACTGTATTGGATAGCGTTCCTGATATCGATATGCTTGGTTTTCTTCCGGATTTTCTGGATGGTAAATATGCTCTATATTACAAATAACACAGGCATTATTATGATCCTATGTGTAATTTTTACTATTGGAGTTACATGCTGGCTCATAGGACAAAAATAATTTCAGGGTTGTTCAACATGTTGAGTGATTCCAGCCATGAAATAAGGCAAAATGCGGATTCTGCGCTTTCTGAGTTTCTTGAAGAGATAAAAAGCTCTCCAGTAAGACTTCTATTCAGCAATCAGTGTTTCTAATCTTCGAGCTCACCAATTGACCTTTTTATCTTTTGCCATATTGTTGCCAAACAGTATCCTTCTTTTTCTTTTCTTTTTTTTGTTTCTTTAGTTTTCTTGGAAATTTCCAGGATGGTTGTGGTTAAATTTGAAGAATGATGTTGTAAATCTGTGTTAATATTGAAACAGTTATTAAAGCTAAAAGAATGCAATCCTTCAATTTTCCTTTAATATTCTGAGTTCTTACCCAAAAGTGGCTCTGAAGTCTGTAGATTATGGGCGCATGGCTGGCATATTGGTGCGGAGGGCAGCTTCACCAGATGGATTTACTCGACAAACTGCCATCACTTGGGTACGGAATGGGCTCATTGGATATAGAAGCAATTGAGTTTTCTCAAGTGTTCCATTCATTTCATTTTCTATGTTTATTTGCTTATGTATATTATTTGTGTCTATTTATTTATTTCTGACCCTGATCGTCAAACCTTATCCCCGTTAACCTGAGATATATTCAATACTGAGCGAATAACTTATTGCTGTGCACATGATCATTATACAGATAAATGAATTTGTAAAACTTGGCGGAGACCAGCTTGTTCCTCACTATGCTGACATTTTGGGAGCCGTTTTGCCCTGCATATCTGATAAGGAGGACAAAATCAAACTGGTAAATTGAATCTTCATTTTTTCCTTTTTTCCTTTCTCTGAAATAGTAACTTTGTTAGTGAAAATAGAAACTATCCGGTATAAGAGATATATACCGAGAAGCTTCAAATAAAAAAAGGGGAGAAAAAAAAGAAGAAAATGACCAAAGCCAAAAACAGAGCCAACGAAACCCAAAAGCCAATAAAAACGACACTAACCATGTCAAGACCTATGATACCAAGATACTTCAAAATAGGCAACATATCTTGTTGTATCCTATTGGATACTTTACTTTTCATGTGTAAAATCAGTGTCCTTGCCATATTCATGGTGCGTACCTTGTGCATCCATGCCCTATCTGGGCATCATGGGTCAAGACACTCCACTCCTTTAGGTATTGGGCAGCCATAGAGCTAGCAGTCCTCTTAATATGAGAAAAAGAGGCCTTAATATACCAGGCAAGGTCTGCAATCTACCACGTGCTAGCTCCCATGTGGTCTTGGACTGGCCAGAAGCCAACATAGAGTGCATAAAGAATCCCCAATGATCCCTCCTAAACCTGCAAAGCCTGGATTATCTTTAGCGCTTGCATCAAAATTTATCTTTAAAGATCTATGTGGAGGGGGGTGATCTCCTGGGCAAAAATCTGAAACAATGAGGGCAAACGGCAAAGGGAAGGCAACTTTACGCCACTTTATCAAGATCATAGTTAAGGAAATATCCTGAAATTGGCAAAGACAGGAAACCCAAGATGCAACATAGAATCTTCATTTGTTATATTGAATTGTGTTTGCAGCCCATGGTCACCTTATCTGCTTTGTGTAACAATAGAGTTTTTATGATTATATCTTATTCTTTATTCTTGTTCAATCCTCAGGTTGCTCATGAAACCAATGAAGAGCTTCGTGCAATTAATGCTGATCCAGATGAGGGATTTGATGTAGGATCCATCCTATTAATTGCGAAGAGGTACGGTGTTTGTCACTCGGATAAGCTAGGTTTATAGGTACTTGATGCATTTATAATTCACGGGCTAAATACCTCGAGTGCTTCTAAAAGAGCAACAATAGAGATGGGAATCTGGATAATGTTCTTCTTGAAATTAATTGCCCCTCTGAAAATTTAGATAGATGGTGATTACTGGTATTTTCTTTTTCTTCCAGGCAATTATCAAGTGAACGGGATGCTACACGGATAGAGGCACTGCACTGGATTGCAACACTTTTGGATAGACATCGTGCTGAAGTAATTAGTGATAGCTCTTCTTTTCCGATTCTCTTAATGAAGACATTTATCTTGCATATGTTCTGTCTACCTTTATGCTTTGACTGTAGCTGATCTTGTAAGCTGATGCTGTCTTCCTGGAATCTGGATATCAAAGATTCTAAGGAGAACTGTTTTACCAATAAAAAAATACCAAATAAAAAGGGAGAGTTCTGGGTTTTTTTTTTTTTGTTCTTTTTCCAATTGATTTTGTCAAATTTACTGGATCTCTTGCTTTGCTAGTTTGAATTTTATACATGCTGGACTTCTCTGATGCAGCTGACAACATATTTTCATGGGCCTGGATGTGGATGCCTCTCCTATTTGACACCCTTATCGTTGATGTCGTTTCTGCCATAGGAAAACTCCTGTCACCTTTAGAGATATAATACTCTTTGCGGGAGCTTCTGTATTGAGTTATTAACACATAGATAAGTTGTTTTTTTTTTCTTTCTAGATAAGTTTTTATGACTGTCGAAGTGAGGGAAGTTTTTATGACTGTCAAAGTGAGGGAACAGATACATTCAAACGTAAATGCCTTTCCGGCAATCATTGCAAAAATCTGGTCTGGGAATTGGGACCAGCTCATTTAGTGTGCATCCCATACCATGCTTAATCTTAACAATTCAGTCCTGTGATTGATTGTATTCTTCATGTTTATGTTGGTTACCTATTGATCACCAGTGTTCTGGAAGCATTGGTAAAAGTGAACAAATCTGTTTTGCCAATAAGCACATTGTGGGATCTTTGTTGTTGATTAAGGTTTTATCCTTCACTAAGTAAACAGTTAAAACAATTCTCATCTGTGCGCTTATGTAGATACGGTTTTTGAATATACTTTTGCACACCATGCGGTGCTGTATTGTGCATGTGTGCATGCATGTTGGTGGGTTAACTACATATATGCATATAAATTTGTCACTAAAATACTATGAATTGACAATTTGCCATTCTGGTAGCATTGGAGATTATATTTCTGTGTTTCACCTCTGCATGCCTTTGTTAGTTTATTTTACATGAATAAGCATGAGAGGTGTTGCTTTTTAACAAAATGGTTTCTTAAAATTCACTAAATGTGCTATTTGTCGGGTGTATTTTTTGGGTCTGTTTGCTTAAAACTGATTCATATAGATGGTGCTTTAGACTATTTGGCAATGTTTATGTGAATGTCTAATTCAATCAACATTTAGACGTTTTGCCTCTTTTTCAAAAAAGTAATAAGAAGCTGACTTTTTCAAACAGACAAGAAGGTCTAAAGCAATAAGATATTTTTCAGGTTTTGTTTTTTTGTCATGCTTCTTTTTTTGACAAGTTTGCCCGTGTAACTTTTCTATATGAGAAGTTTGCTTGTACAATTACGTTATTGCAAGTTTGCTTGTACTACTTTTAACTGTATGATTATTTTACCTATATAACTTTTATGGTATGACAAGTTTACTTTTTCTAATTGAGTGAGATATGTCAAACGGGATATTTGTTAATGGGTCTAATTGAAATAGCTCTATTTCAAGCTGACCTAGTTGAGTCAATTCTATTTCAATCAGATCAGACTTGCCAAACAGGCCCAAGTTAGTCACCAGATGTACTTTATGTGTGCATGGATATGTATTTGTCTGCAAAGAAATGTCTTTCATACTGAGCTAGCATCTCACTGTTCTTTGTCTGATTTCTTTTGAAAATGTTAAGGTTCATTCTTATCTTTGACTTTGGAGCAGGTATTATCTTTCTTGGACAATTTTTTTGGCACCCTTCTTAGTGCTCTATCAGATCCTTCTGATGAGGTAGTTCTCTTTCATGTTACGTTCTGTTCTGGTAGTTTCTTCATGTATTTTCCTATTGTCTAATATTTAGATATTATTTTGGGTGTCATTAGCAAAAAATGCTCAAGATTGAAAACTTGGCATACCCATTGCATAGAATGTTTGATGTTGTCAGTAATTCTGAATTGTAATCCAGCCTTTCATTTGAATAAACTTCAGCATGAATTAGTTCAACTCTCCATGGGATCTTATATTGGCTTTCTTTTACCTTTAGTACTGCTAGTTCTACTACCATTACTACTATATTGTTTTGGTTTTGTTATCATCAAACACAATTTATTAATCCTTCTATGACATTGTGGTATTTGTGTTCTATAATCCTTCTTTTGGTTGGAATCCGTCTTACATATCTTCCTCTATTTCATTGCTATTAGGAAGTCTAAACTGAGTTTAAGGGTTTGAAATGGCCATGGTACTATTCATATGAGTGATTCAATTTGAACCATTCATTTATGTGCGCGCGCGTGCGGTGTGTGATGCTCTTATGAGAGTATGGGTGGGGGCCCTCACATCCATATTCAATGCCAAAAGCCTAAATGTGAGGGGGCTCACCCCTTAATCTCATAATATAGTGAGAGTAACTCTCACAAGAGCATCTCCCTACACACACACATATGCGGGAGGCTTTATAATCCAAAGGCTTTAAAATAAGCTGTACAAAGATGGAATAAATGGATTGTAACTTTAGTGTGCATATGGAAAGAGCTGAAACTACTGTGATAATTGAAGACCATGAGATGCCACAGAGATTCTTTCTGCTATCTTGGCTCTATAATTAGTAAGGATGGGGAGATTGATAAAGATGTCAAACATAGGATAAAAATTGGATGGTTGAAGTGGAGACTTGCTTGTGGAGTGCTTTGTGGTTGACGAATGCCAACAAGACTGAAGGGAATTTTTTTACAAAGACAACGATTAGACCAGCTATGACCTATGGAGCAGAATGTTGGCCAATCAAGAAGCAGCGTATGCATAAAATGGATGTAGCAGAAATGAGAATGTTGAGGTTGATATGTAGTAAAACTAGGAAGAATTAAATTAGAAATGAGCGCTTTCGAGAGCATTTAGGGATAGCATCAATAGGGGATAAAATTAAAGAAACCCGTTTTAGATGATTTGAGCATGTCCAACGCAGGCCTGCAATGGTGTCAGTGATGAAAAGTTTGGCTATGAAAGTTGATGACCCACCAAGGGGAAGGGGTAGGCCAAAGAGGACATTGATGGAATTAGTAAAAATAGATATGAGGAAGTGCAACTTATCTGAAGATTTGGCTCAAGATAGATAAGAATGGAGAAACATAATTCGTGTAGCCAACCCCAACATAGTTGGGATAAGGCTTTGATGATGATGATCTGCCAATAACACACATTGAAGACAAAGGTTTTCCTTTATAGACAGTTCTGTTAATTTAGTCTGACTAGTCATTTGAAAGTTTTTCACCCCTTTATTTGTTATCATCTGAAAATTTATGCATCATTATATCACACTTAAGTTGCACTCGCCGGAGGGGGTTGCGGGTGTGTCAGTAAGTATTCTCTGATCTCTTTTATTTCTAGTTCAAGTTTCTGGAACTTGCTACTATGCCTAAGGAAGTTAATCTGCACAGAAAATATAACCATTCATGCATTTATGTACAATATGGGTCACATCTGTACCTGAACTAATAAAAACCATGTGCTTATGGTTTGTGCATAGGTGGTGCTGTTGGTGCTGGATATACATGCATGCATTGCTAGAGATGCATCACATTTCCACAATCTTATTGTTTTTCTTGTGCACAATTTCCGGAGTGACCATTCACTTCTTGAGAAGTGAGTTCTTTCTTTGAAACTCAAGAGACAAAATTCCTTTTATTTTGTAGTAATTGGATACATGCTGCTGTTAACTACTCATAAGGTTCTTTTCATGCTGTTCAGTCGTGGAGCCTTGATCATTCGTCGACTTTGTGTTCTTTTGGCTGCTGAAAGGGTTTACCGAGAACTTTCTGCAATCTTAGAGAGAGAAGATGACTTGGAGTTTGCATCCATCATGGTTCAGGTATTATTCATTCTGAGTTCGAGAAATACCAACATCTTCATTAAGAGCAGAACCATTGTTGACTTCTCTTTGGAATTATTGCTCTCTTTCAGGCCTTGAATCTGATTTTAGTCACTTCGACTGAGTTAGCTGAGCTGCGGGTCCTCCTAAAGCAATCAATGGTGAATGCTGCTGGCAAAGACTTATATGTTTCTTTGTATTCATCTTGGTGCCATTCACCAATGGCAACAATAAGTCTCTGCCTACTAGCTCAGGTGGGTTTTTCGTCATAGCTATGCATGCATCTTGTCTGAGTCCTTTTCTTTTCTTTTTTTATCATATTTTATCTTTCCTGATTTTTGATAGGCATATCAACATGCTAGCTCTATTATTCATTCATTAGTGGAAGAAGACAAAAATGTGAAATTCTTGGTCCAGCTGGACAAGTTGATCCGCCTTCTTGAGACTCCAATCTTTGCTTACCTAAGATTACAGGTGCACCTCCAGCTCATTTCTCATTTTATGCACTCTAAATTCAGATCCAACATTGACTAGGTTGCTTGGGCGAGTTAAGATAGAAGCAGTCTGGCATAAGTTTACCTTCTATGAATCCCAACTGGTTGGTAGAATTTGTTTATGGATGAATTAAATATGCCTGCCCAATGGTGAAGGTCTTATGTTAGCTCTTCTGTGAAATTTGGGTACGAGAGTTGATGACTTTCTGTTGGAAATGAGCCGAATGCATCTCCTTCACTCTCTAGTGGCCTTCCCTGGCATCAATTTTCTTCTTTCTTTTCATCCTTTGGCCTGTATGTTAAAGCCATTAAAAAATGCCTTCTCTGCAAATTTGTTTCCACTTGCAAGCTCAGGTGACACACCAAATTGCTATGATGCCACTTGATGCAAATCCAATTACTTGATTGCCAAGTAGTGGGAGAATTTCCCTTTCCCATCTACAGTAGAAATAAAAATAGTAACAGATAAACTGTGGATGCTTTGAACAGGCACTTTTTAAGAAAGTATTCATTACCAATCAGAAAAAAGAAGAAGAAGATACTTAATGCATTTTTTTGGGTCTCATTTTTTTTATTTGTACTTTCCTACAAAAGAGAAATTAAAGCCTAGATAAACTTTGGCTTTATTTTCTATTTCATTTTTTTTCCTCATTTTTGTTTCTCATATCGATGGTTTTTTTTTTCTAATTTCTTTTATACTTTTCTTTCTCCATGGTATACAAAGTGGTGGTGAGCTAAGAAAAAGGGCATAACTGGTCTTAATGTACATGAAATGCAAGTCTACAGGCACATGCTGTAAAATATCGGAAAATATTTTAATAGCTTTTACTATTAAATTTCAGTTTGGGACCAAAGTTTTTTTTCCCCTTCTGTGTGTGCGCACGTGCGCAATGTGATCATCTGTGTGGAATGTGCATGAATGTTATTCAAGCTTTTTCCACCATGTATTCTTAGTCCTGCTTGTAGTTTGTACCCGCAAGTGTAAGCCATGTTCCCTTAATTAATAAATCCCAGCATTGCTAACAACCACAAGTAATGTTTTACTCTCAATTTAGAGGAAATATTTTCCATTTTTCTTAGTTTTTGGTTTACATATTGATTACTAAAACTTTTTGGAGTTACAGCTTCTTGAACCTGGAAAATACGCATGGTTATTGAAATCCCTTTATGGTCTTCTGATGTTGCTGCCACAGGTATGTTGACTCTCTCTCTCTCTCTCTCTCTCTCTCTCTCTCTCTCATATATATATATATATGGAAATTCTCAAAAAAGGCCCTTTTCCTGCCCCTCTTTTTTGGTCATGGGGCCCATGTTGATTCAATCTAGTCTTTTCACACACACTACACCCTCATGAATAGTCACTAGTCCAAGTTTGACACTCATCCAACTTTTCCTCACCATTGGATTGAAATCATAATAAAATGATGCCTCCAAACCATTAAATTTTAGGGTCGTGAATAAAAAAGTTAGGATGATACTCAAGATTTTGCATATAGGTAGGCCTCATATGGATCTTTCCATCCAATGGATTTCCATGATCAGCGCTCAACTAGGAGGGGCATTTTCTCCTAAAAAATGCCTGGGTGTTGTGTAGCTCTCCCCATATATATATATATATACATATAAATAATTTTTCATTTGTGTTTGCAGCAAAGTGAAGCCTTCAAGATATTACATACTAGGCTGAAAGCTCTTCCTTATGCATTTGGTGATGAGCACTTCGAGCAAATGGCTCTGGAGAATCCTTACTCAGAGGTCCAACAACACATTCAGAGTGGCACACAAATAGGTGATGGTGACAGGATGCAAGATATTGAGAATGTGGATAATGGGATCAACTTTGCATCACTGCTGCAGCAGTTCAAAAGCATGCAACATCGACACCACTTGCACTTATGAGCATAACAGACGCAGGCTTGTAACTCTTTGTCCACTCTATAGCAGGTTTGTTCAGCTTACTTTGTGGTCATTAGTTCTGCACTCCACTACTTGCTATTGTATCTGGAGGCATGTATTTATTCCATGTCACAGTCTGATCTATCATTTGGTTACTCAAAGAGGTCAAGACTTCTAAGATTGGTACACAATGTCTATTGAGAAAAGGCATCAAACTTTCTACTGTTGTAGTGATTTTCCTGAATCCAGACTGGTGACATGATTTACAACTCCAGTACTGGAGTACACGTTGGGCAGTTTATAAAATGCAACTTCATTTGTTTCGGACGAGTTTACTGATGCATTGACAATAGATAAAAATAGCATAACATTAGGGTCCAAAATCCTCATTCTTCATGGAGAGTATCCTTTGGGGTGGTTTATGCAACGAGAGGATTTCATGATAAAGAGGAAAACCGTTCTGATTTTCCTTGAAGCCCATTGTTTTGTTGTTTGATGTGACACATTTCCTTTTGGAGAAGGAGATTTTCTTGGATAGAGAGGATTTCAGCTTCCATTGGGGAGGTGGAATGCAGGATTCCCCTCTCCTGTGGAAACCGAAATCCTTGGAGTTCAGAATCATCATATCTCACAAAGTCCTTGAGGTGAGTGAATAAGTGCATTGTTATTGTCAAGGAGGTTCTTTAAACACATGTTAGGTGCTCTATGAGGAAGTGGATGCCCTTGCCAAAGCAGGAGGGGCAAGAGGTTGTGCAAATGATTGCTTCTTGCATGTGGGTGCATAATATCTATTATGGACTTCTTTTGGCTTGCTTTCCCCTTTTTCTATAGTTCTACTTTTAGAACCATAGTTTGTAATCCTGGGACTGAAGCACATGTTGGGCAGCCCCCAAAACAATCTGTATCATATATATTTGACCAGCTTACGGACATATTGGTACTTGATATGATCATGTAATTAGGGTCTTAAACCCACATGTTTTATATTGGATGATATGCAAATGGCATCCTGCATTGCAACTGGGGCAGCCTTTTTTTTTTCTGCTAGATGGGCAAGCGGTACAGCTCACTTGTGGTAACCTGCCACGGATTGATCCCTGTGCAGCTGTGTGAGATAGGTTAGAACCCTTTCCCCACTGGGGCGTCTCGTTGAGGCTGGCTTTTGTGTTTCTGGGTTAGATATAGGCCTAAGTAGGTCAGGAGGACCAGGCTAGGTCCATCGGATGTCAACTTTAGCCAATGCTTATAGTGCTCAACCTTTGATACTGAATTTAAGCCGGTTTTTTATACCTTAATGTGCAGGAAATGGAAATACCAGAAGAACCAGAAGAAACCCACCCACGCTCAACCATGCAAGACATCTGCCACGCCTCTTAAAGATTGTCATGGAAAGAGGGCCGGGACAGCTACAAACTAAGCTTGTTCTTATGTCTTTGGCTCTATTTTTTTGCTATTTGCCACCAGTCTGCTTCTCCAAAGGGTATGTGAATTGCTTAAACTTGTCCTCTCTGAAAGAGATTCGGCATTTGTAAAATTGTAAATATTAGTTGTTCATTTGAATTGGGTTTTGGAGGAAGTGGGGATGGTGAAAAGGGATTTGGGTTGTGAATGAAATGAGCTTAGGAGCAGTTTCTGGGCATTTTTTTTCTTAACAAACAGGGCCTGCTCATGTGGTTTTTGTTTTTTTAATTGGAAACCATGTGGGTCAAAGGGGTTTTTTTGGTCACTGTTTGTCAACCATATTTTTGACAATCTCAATAAAGCAGTCAGGCTCTTCTAATGAAATGTACATTGTGATGTTTGGTAATTCCATTACCTGGCTTATTGTAATCATTCCATGTTTGCTTATTTTGCTGTGTATCTTATGGTCAAGAGCTGTTGGTATTTCCATGAGATTCTTCTTTGCAATGTTGTTAAATTAATGATGATTGTCTGGATAAATTATGTATCATTGTTAAAACCACTGAAGGCCTATGACCTTGTGCCTGAAATTTGGATGGTATTCTAACCAAAATTTTCAGCCTCATTACTATAATTAATTACCCCATATTTACCATTACCCCCACAATCCAGTAGGTGTGGATGTTAAAAACTGTGATACACTGACACTCATGATTTCTGTGTGCAATTTCATTAATTGAAGTGGGAAAAGAGGAAAAATGAAAAAAAAAAAAGAAGAAGAAGAAGAAGAAGAAGAAGATTGGGTATAGAAGGCTGTGTTCCTTTTTGTTTATTCATTTTGCTTTTGCATAAGTTTCATTGGCTGCATTTAGTAACATCCACACTGAGTATGGCCCATTATCATTATCTAGAATCTTAGGAATAATATTTTGGCTCCTCAGATGACACTGCAAACATATAAGGGTGCCAGGTTCAGCATGAAGATCAATCAGGAAAATGGTATTCGAGTGTTCTAGACAAGAAAAGGAAAGTTTAATATAGAAGCATTCAGTCCAAAATCCCTGGTCATATCACTAGAGCAGAGCATATAAGTGTCTTTGAGAGTCTTTCCTTTTTCTTTCTTTTCCGTTTGGCTTGCCTGCCACTTCATTTTAGAGAAAATCATCCATTAGTTTAGAGAAAATCTGATACACGTTTTCCAGTCATGTTCTAATGGATGATTAAAAATGAATTTGGGAATGTTGAGTGGTATCTGTAGTCTGTACACGCGAATACAAAGCCAATGTAAAGGAGTCGCTCCTGAGCTATGCTTGAGTTTGGTCTTTTTCTTTGGTTACAGTATTCTTCCAAGGTTTCACCCTTTTTGGTTATCTGCTTGGTACTGGACTACCGGTACCTCAAAAGGACTGAAGGGTCCATCTGTCCTGGTTCCTTATCCACTACACCCCTCAAATTTCCTCAATTGCTAAAGAGAAAAAAATCTATTGACCTCTCCCTCTCTCACCCCCAAACCAACCCCACCCCCCCCCCACCCCCCCCCCCCCCCCCCCCATTATGTGTATTAATCACATCCCAATAGCAGATAATAGTCGGACTTAGGGTCTGAAGGTACTCATGGGGTGGATTGATCATTTGTGGGCCTACATGACCACATTCATGTAAATACACTCAAACCTAGTCGAGATTCCCTACATTCTTTTATTTCAAACATAGTGGAAAAGTGAAACAAGACAGTGAGTTGAGTCAAGGTCATCCCATCCTTGTGCATATTCGTGGCATTCCCAAAGTCTAAAAGATCAGATCCAGACGTCGATGGTAACGGAGAACTAGAAACAAAAGTGTGCTTAAAAAGTCATTGAGACGTGTTATGCCCGTATATCTGAGTTATCAATATCAAATCATAAATGTGAATAAAAAAAAACAAACATTGTACAGATACTGTTGAGCATATAAGCAAAAAATACTACCCCAGATCAGAAGGCCCTTGTCATAAAAACCAATGCACCATCTTTGTAATATAGTGCAGCCTCGTCCCAATATTCATTTCTTTCAATGGAACAAAGAACAAGAGCCTTTGATCCACATCGCATATACATACATACTCTACTGTATCAACAACAAAATAGTACTGCAATTCTGCAAAGCTGTTGACCTCGTTTATTCCAGATGCTGCTCAAACTTAAAAATAGATGACATGTTTTCCATGTTGATGACAAGGGCTCAAAGTTTAATGGCTTTATCCAATGCATCCATCCGGAATGTGATGGAATCGACTAATAAATAGTTGGATCAATCAATGCTAAATTTGTCTGATCTGTTCGGGGCCTATTACATAGTGGATAAACATGATGTCACCTTTTTCGGGCTCTTAAGTTAGGGTTAATTAGGATTAGTCGATCAGGATAATGGTTTCCATCCTGTTCTGCCACATCCAAATCTATCTAGACAACTTGATATCTTGGTTGTTGAGCATTAATTATTATATCCCATGGCCCGCACAAAGATGAGATGCCTTTATCCTCCTCTCCTCGGTAATGTACTTGGTTTCGTCCTTCGCTTTGGAATACTTACACCAGTGAGTCACGGGAGCCGTCACGTTGGAAGAGTTGAGAAAATCGAAGCTGTGCAGGGCATTTTTGGCCGTTGCGATTCGCCCACGTAGGCCATGTTGCAGCATTCTGGAAAGGGCTTGGAAAATGGGCCTTTCTAACGAGATCCCTGCGAACATTGGGCGTTTCGGTGCAGCGTGCGTCCCACTGAAAGTGGGAAGCTTGGGACTTGCACTTGGACTTGGAGTCCGTGATCGTCCGTTCACCGTCACCACGTGACAGTGAGCCCGAGTGAGACACCGCACAAACTGACTGCACTGTGAGGCGTAGTCCGCAGCCCTGCTCAGACGAACCCTGAGCTCAAAGGAGTGGACGTACAGGAGGGACAATCCAATTTAAAATATGAGCGGTTAAAAATGAAAATCCTCACCTCTTTATAATTCACGGGATGTTTCTTTAATTTTTGGTCCAATAAGAGTTGAAGTCACTGTAAGATTGATGAGCATGTATGAAGAAATATGATTAATAGTATTTAATCATATTTATTTATTGCATTATTCATCGCGTGCTCAATTTTATCATGGGCTGACTTTTATTAAATTGAATTGAAATTTTCGGATATCAAAGTGAATGGTGTGCATCCATTTTAAGCGGCTTAGATTTTCAATACACTTGGGCCTACTATAAATTTAACTCCTTTAACTGAAGGATATAGGGCGTCCATTTTATCAGCACCAATCTGATTCCGTCCCAATTTCCACTCCCACTTGCTTAGTCTATTTAAATCCTGTTTTCTGATATTTGTTTCTTTATTGTGTTTTTTTTAAGCAATGAAGTTTTCTTTACCATTTTTTTTTTTTGGCTTACGGTAGGATCACATAGTCATGATCATAAATGTAGGCCCACATTGTGAATCATATAAATGTGGGCCCACATTGTGAATCCAATGAATGTGGCTTCGTGTTCAGATTTCGAAAGGTGGATACCACATTATAATTTTTTAAAGGTGTGTTCCGTGTTCACAGTTACCAAAATAGATGACTCAACATTATAATTCTTATAAAGGTGGACCCACATTGTAAATTTTATGAATATGCTGCCCACATATTCTAATTTCTAAGAGTAGACACTACATTGTAATTTCTAAAGGTAGGTCATATGTCCACAATCATAAAAAATGTGGCTCCACTTTATCATTCAAAAATACATATCACATGGTCACGCTCACAAAAGGTGGACCCACATTATAAATCCTATAAATGTGGGCCCCATATTCTAATTTCTAAAGGTCGTACCATGTTGTAATTTCTAAAGATGGGTCTTATGTTTACATTCACAAAAAGGTGGCTCCGCATTATAATTCCTATAAAGGTGGGCCCACATCGTAAATCCTATGGATATGGATTCCATGTTCTAATTTTTAAAGGTGGGTACCACGTTGTGATTTTCTACAAGTGGGCCCTATTTATGATAATAATAGAGTGCCACAAACAATAAAAAGTGGGTCCCTTATATTCTTAATAAAGTAATTTAATATTACATTGCTAAACACATTCTGCATGACATAGTCTCTACACAATTTGATTTCAATACAACTTGACCCGAGCACAAAATTAAAAACAACACAAGTACAATGCCAAACAGGCCGCATTGGCCGAGGAGTCAGGCAACTGAAGCGTGGGCCGAGGAAATGCACGTTGTATATGAAGAGTCGGGATCCTATGAGGCACTCACCAGGGAAAAATAGAACCCCATGGTGGTTCCCACCTATAAAAAAAATTAACAGTTGAAAAATGACAGCCTCTTCTTATATGTATGATCAAATTATTTTTTCCAAGGTAAGTATTCAACGAGAGTCACCCAACTCCTTCGTCATCAACGCGTTAGCTAGAATTAATCCTTGATTGTTTATATGAAAAGGAGGTGGCCTCACCAACTTAACTAGCTTTGATTATTTTTATGTATGATCAATTTTAGGACAGAATCAACTCCCCAATTCCTTAATAAATGTAACAACCAACTCTTCTAAATGCAAGCCAAGTTCTTTTTTCCCCCCATAATCGACTCATATATGTGATGGGTGAAGTTCTGCGGGTCAAATTCAAGTTGGGCTAGCCTGTTGGGTCAGATTTTGCCACCCCTCCAATTAATTGAACACTAGCCTCTTAAAAGATGGAAATGTTGATTTGAAGCTCCACCAAACTCTCTGTTCTTAGGTTGTCGGTGGTAGCGTTTCTTTTTCAACCATCCTTTTTTAGGATTGCCAATTGGAGATGGCACAAAATAGTGAAGAAGAGGGATCCTTGTAATTCCTCCGGTATCCCATGTGGGCCCTACTAAAGACTTGTTTCGATTGATTGGGTTGTAAAATTGGTAGCCTTTTTATCACCAACAAGTCTAGAGAGACCGACTCGGAGCCTGAGTAGGAGCCCGAATTTTGAAAATAAAATGTTAAAAAGACATTTGAGTGATTGAGTGAAGAACATTTGAGGATAAAGATGTCATTACAATCCCATTTAGGCTCCCAATCGGTCTCCCTAGACTTTTTGTTTTATCATCAGCTACGGTTCATACCATTTTTCCTTTTTTTAATGCTATCGAAAGGTTCCCAATTTTTTGAAATGGATTAATCCCTTCGGCCAGATAAAAGCTGGATAAATTCTCCTATAATATAATATAGTATAATAAACCTACAGTATCCGGGTACAAACGAGGCCAACTGAACTTACCCCTCGCGGGTTGCGGTTCATACTTGATATCATTATTATTCATTGTGACATTGTAGCGATTAGGATTTAAAGATTTTTAATAATATAATACTATAAGTCCTATTGTGTTTCGAAGAACACCCGACAACACAAAACGAGCTCTATAAAAGCGCATTGATCATTCAACAGCTCTCCATTATAGCGTCTGCTTTTAGCGAGAGAGAAGGAGATAAGACTTCCATAGATTTCTTGCTTGGTGTAGATCATCATGTCTCTGTTATCAGACCTTATCAACTTAAATCTTTCAGACTCCACCGAAAAGATTATTGCTGAATACATATGGTATGGTTTTCCTTCTTCCTCTTTGATTTTTGTAGTTCTTTTTTCTTTTCCTGTTAAAGTTTCTTTCTGGGTGTCATCAAGATTGGAACTTTATGTTGTTTTCTTCTTCTTCTCTGGTTAATTCATGGGTATTTCTATCCTTTTAATGTTTTTTTATTTTGTTCTCCTTGAACAGGATAGGTGGATCCGGTATGGACATCAGAGGCAAAGCAAGGGTAGTTATTTGTTTGTTTGTTTTTTTCGTTTTCTTGAGTTGAAATTTGGCTTTTGGATTGTTTTCCCACATTTTGTTGTTGATTTGGTTGATGGGTTTTTTTTGCTTTTGTGTTTTTTTTTTTTTACATGAATAGACTCTTCCGGGGCCGGTTACCGATCCCCACAGACTTCCTAAGTGGAACTACGACGGTTCAAGCACTGGTCAAGCTCCTGGAGAAGACAGTGAAGTGATCCTGTAGTGAGTGTTTTGGACTTGCTCTAGTGAATGTTGATTTGGAATCTATTTTGGTATTTTAACCAAAGTACTTTGATTTTGCCTTTTTTTTTTTCTTTCTTTTCTCCAATGCTTTGGGTAGTCCTCAAGCAATTTTCAAGGATCCATTTAGGAGAGGCAACAACATCCTTGTAAGTTTTGTTTTTCTTTCTTCAAGCCATTATAACTAATTTTGTTGGTTAGGTTATGTATATGTTATATATATATTTGAGTATTGCATTCTATTTGTAGGTGATGTGTGATGCATACACACCAGCAGGCGAACCAATCCCAACGAACAAGAGATACAATGCCGAGAAGATCTTCAGCCATCCTGATGTTGTTGCTGAAGAACTTTGGTAAGTTTATCCTCCATGTTCTTGCTAATTTTTATTCTTAAAATGAGCCTTTCTCTTATTTATATATTTATATGTATATTTTTTATAATCAGGTATGGAATCGAGCAGGAATACACTCTTCTGCAAAAAGAAGTGAGATGGCCTATTGGGTGGCCTGTGGGAGGTTACCCTGGTCCTCAGGTATCTACTATTAGGCTTGGATTTGATGTTGTTTCATCTAATCTTGTTGTTTTTTCTATATTTCTCCTCAATTAAGGTCTTGCTTCATTCTAATGAGTCCTGTTGTTTCATAACTTTGGGATGTATTGAGTGAAGTATTGGAAAGTGTCATCTCACAAATCACTTTTGATGTTAGATTGCTTCCTTTGCATTTTCCCCTTTTATGGTCAAAACCTTGTCATGTATGGTTTTAGTTTGTCTTTGAGGGCACATTTGTTTAGTTAGTGAGTTTTGAATTCTCTGGTATTTCAAAGAAATGCCTTCTTATGAAAGCAATCAAAAAATGAAGGGTTAAGCTTGAAGGTAAAGATACTGGGTTCAATAACATAATCTTGCAACATATTAATAACCATCAACCTAGTCAATTAAATCCTAGGAAAGTGATGGTCCCATCTGCATCTTCACTTTAGACCTTTACTCAACTCTTTAATATCCTTTTCATGAAACCCCTCTTACTATAAATTCCTATAAATTCATTAGTGGTGGGCAAAAAGACCGTAAACTTTTTAAAATTCAACCACCAGCTAAAGGAGATGGCTGTTTCTGATGTATTTTCTTATAATAGATTTACTTTTTTTTTTCCATTTGAATGGGTGTTTCTTTTATTCTAATTTGTTTTGATTTATGTGACTTGGATCAGGGTCCATACTACTGCAGTGCAGGTGCAGACAAGGCATTTGGGCGAGATATTGTTGATTCACACTATAAGGCCTGTCTGTATGCTGGGATTAACATCAGTGGCATCAATGGAGAAGTGATGCCAGGCCAGGTACAATTCACTCCCACCTTTTGCTTCTTCCTTCTCTGAATTACGTTGGCTTTGGTCTTTTGATCTCAAATTTGGTCTGTCTTGTGTAGTGGGAATTCCAAGTTGGGCCCGCTGTTGGTATCTCTGCTGGTGATGAATTGTGGGTTGCTCGCTACATCTTGGAGGTAATTGCAAATGCAAATTTGAATATCTGGTTTGCTGATGTGAAACTTTAATTTTTGCATTAGATAGTTGTGTTAGGATGTGCCTAAGAAGTTAAATCACAAATGGTTTTGATATTTGACTAAACAGATGGCTATATATTAAACAAAAAAAAGGGGAGAAAAGATTGCATATATTCATCAGTGTTCTCTTTAGTTTACTGCCCAGATCTATGATTCTTGATGCCTATGTGTCTTATCTTTTGGTTCATTGTCCAGCTCGTTTGCAAATGAAAAATATTTATCAGAGCTCTCTTTTCTGTGTGAACAGAGGATTACAGAGATTGCTGACGTCGTTCTCTCCTTCGACCCAAAGCCTATTCAGGTTAAAAATTTTACAGGACCCCTTTTCTGTGTCATCAACTTGTTTCTGATTCCTTTTTTTTTTTTTTTTTTTTTTTCTGACTTGCCCTTAAATATATTATGTGTAGCATCCTTGGATATTAATGTAGTCTGTGGTATTTGTGGTGCCAGGGAGATTGGAATGGAGCTGGTGCTCACACGAACTACAGGTACTGTAATGACTGGTCCTGTCATATCCAATTTGTTCTATCCTGATAACATTGTGAAAGCATGCAGTCCTTATGTGTCGAAATTAATATTTGAGAATAATTGATGTCATTGAGGACTTCATTTTATAAAATTATCTTCGTTGTATAAAATTATCTTGAGATTATTGCAGTAGTCTGAAACAGTCACCTGTGGTTGAGATCCCACTATAACTTCAATTTGTTACAGGTATTTCAAAATTTAAAGTTACATCATTGAGGTGGTTTTGTCCTTAATATATCCCATGAGGAGAAGTTGAGACAGGCATTTGGTGACAATGCTTTTTCTTATTGGTTGCGGATTAGGATTAATCCCATTGGTAAGATGTAAAACTCTGCATTCATACATAAAGTTTGTTTGTGTTAATACAGCACCAAATCCATGAGAAGTGATGGAGGTTATGAAGTTATTAAGAAGGCAATTGAAAAGCTTGGGCTAAGGCACAAGGAACACATTGCTGCCTACGGTGAAGGGAATGAGCGACGCCTAACTGGACGCCATGAGACGGCTGACATTAACACTTTCGTATGGGTTAGTTTCTACAACCTCTGGTCACTTATCAAATGTAGTTCTAGGGAGAGTCCTCATCCTTTCCCTTGTTGCGATTTACAGGGAGTTGCAAATCGTGGTGCTTCCATCCGAGTTGGCAGAGACACGGAGAAAGCCGGCAAAGGTGACAATCATTCATCCAAACTGAATTCCCTTACTTCAGTAGAGTTTTTTCTTTCTTTCCAAATTATCATTCACTACTGTTGAGTTCTAATTCATTGATTGATGCATATACCATGCCCACTCATATAATTTGTTCAGCTCTTCAAGCTAAACCACACTTGGGAGGAAAAACCTCTTTATTCAATTGGCCCAGTGTCAATATGAAAAAAGGTCTCCCGGTGGATTATCCTGGTCTGTCTTACTGATTTATTATCTGGGATCTTCTAACTGGGAAAATGTTAGGGTGTGACTCATTGGCGATGGGCCCCTGGGTGAATGTCATTTGCCATAGATTTAATAAAGGATGGATCCCAACAGATACTATTTGTCAATTGTCATATATTGCCTCTTTTACCTACAGAAAAATGATGGAAAAGAAAGCCAGTATTACTGCCACTAAAATTAATTCTTATGAGGAAAATCTTTGTCCCTTCTGTATCCATGGTGTCCTTATATGTCATAGCTGTCAAACTCAGTTTTTTCTTACCCCTGTCCAGTCTTTTGTAATCCATAGCTGCCAAACTTAGCTGGGTTTGTCATTTGTGCCTTGATAATGGGAATGAAATGGCTTTTGAACTTAAATTTGGATCAACTGATGATTTTGGGGTTTCTTTCATTTCACAGGCTATTTCGAGGACAGGCGACCTGCTTCAAACATGGATCCATATGTAGTCACTTCGATGATAGCAGAAACAACCATCCTTTGGAAGCCAACATAAGCAAACGAGTAGATCTGCCACCGTGTTGGTTGTCTTGGGATCTCATGATGGTCTTTTGGTGTTTTTTACATGTTTCTTGTTTTGAAAGCTTTGACTGCTTTCGGGATAATATTCATATCATTAAGTGCTCATCTGTCTTTCCTTTTGTACTAGTTTTGAGGTAAGGTCGGCCAGAATAACATTTTATTCTCATCTGTAATTGTTTTCCCTGCCATTTTTACCTCATGATATCCATTAACAGTTAGTGGTGGCAATAATGCAAGAGGCCTATATTGCTTGTGTTTTGTGGCTTTTGCTTTATGATCTTTTTGTACCTAATATTTTACAACAATTTTATATTTTTGGTACCTTAGCCAATGAAGCCTGCTTATGGAGGAAGAGATTTCCCACGTCGTGGGGAAATAATCATGTGCCCCTAGGAAGAAAAGAAAAGCCTAATCATGCAAGAAGAGAACGAAGGGGATTGGACTATGGGTAATTTGGTGAGAAACAGGGTATCCAACCAACTGGTTTACCCCTTGTTGGTACAATAATGGCGCAATATTCTATAGGCATGTACATCAATGATTCAAACCTAGTCTGACTGAATAAAAGGAAATCTAAGCATCAAGAGCTCAGTGGAAGATGGACAATCAGAAAAAAAGATAAAATACAAGGAAGAATAAAAGATAATAGGCTGAGACATGCAATATAATCCAGATATTGATACAATTTATCTCATTTTTATTTTGGAGTATTTCAGTAGATTTAGTTTCATTTAGTCCTTTAGATCGTCTTATTTGAAGTTCATCGAGTTAAAAGGAAATTAAACATGGACAGATTAGAGATCATAACCATCGTAGATTGGGCCCTTCAAACGGCTCCTATCTTTTACTGTTTGCATGATTTAGATCTTTAATAAGTAAGCCTCACTGAAATTTTTTCCATTTTTAGCCTCTGATTTACTACCTAAGATCCTCATTAATGTAATATACTAGTATTCCAACTTAATCATGTGTTTTAGGTGTTACTAATCTAATCGTGAGTACAACTTTTGTGAGGGAATTCTTAGGGCAGATGTAAACCCTCCTATCCACATGCACTAGGTAAAACTATAAGAGATGACTAACAAGCTAGGTGCCAAATACAAGACCTCTCCGCTTCATGAGGCACAGAGTCCTTGGCCAACAAAGGTACTATGAATTTTACGAGGCTACATTTCAAATGTAGAGCTTGCTTTGGAGAATTCTACCTAGCCCAGCCTTTTAATTCTAAGGTTACCACCATTATTTGATCCAATCCTCTCTTCTTGTTATTGATTAGGCATTTGCTCACTTCAAATCAAAGTAAATTAATATGTGAAATAATATGTAAATAAACTTAAGTTTTATACAGTTAAACCAAGGGTGTACAGTTCTACAGTGTTTTTAACATTTTATTTTGAATACAGAGAGGTTCCTGTGATCTGACTGCCTATGAATAATCAAAGATGGACCCGGCTCATGTTAAATCAACTGTATCAAAGTCAAAGCCTAAGAGGATCCGACCCCGTTATTTATGGATTATCCTCTTGGCCATTTGTCCCTATGGAGGTGGAAAAAGCTGTTGCGCTGTTTCAACCTACCATGCTTTTAATCAACAATCTATGAAGGTAAAATCAGACTAGAACATCACATTGAGGAAAAGAGTGTTTGCCCCTACGCAATGAAGGGTCTGGTTCAGACTACAGAGACCACTTAAATCATAACAATCATCACTCCGATAGAAGTTTGAAAGGAGGTGTTGTTTTGAGAGGTTAGCTTGCTGGCAAAATTGAAAGGGGAAGATTTCAAAGAGGATGAAAGTTTTTGGATCGTTTTAAAAAAAGTATATGAAGATTTGAATATTTCAAAAAAGTATAAATAATTTTTTTTCATAATTTTTTCAATAAGTCATCTCCATAAAAAGAATTAGCCTCACATAATCTTTCAAATTTTAACATTAATAAACCATTTAAGAGAAATTTTCCCAAATGACCTAGTGGGAGCCGGTTCTATTAATTTTTTGTATAAATGATAAAAAAAGGGGATTCCAAATGACGAAAACTAGTTTTATTAATATGTTATAATCGTCAAAATCAAAATGGACAGTTTTAGAGAGGAAAGGCTTAAAAGGACAAAAGCTTATCATAAGGGAAAGGGTATTTTTATTATTTCTTGAAAAAAAAATATAGAGGACTTGATTGAAAGACTTGAGAAAAGATTTTTATTCTTTCTTGATATATTCAAATCTTCATGCATGTTTTTGGAAATGAGGAAAAAAATTATACCTTTTTGAAATATTTCCTCATTTAAGTAACTGTTAGATTTGTACTTATGGCAATGAGTTGAGAGATAGTGTTTGTGGAGGAGCTATTAGAGAATAGTTACAGGAATTGTTAAAGATTAGTTAGAATTAGATTATATTCCTTAGAGTTGAGGATAAACCTCATTTTGAGTTTGAAGAATCGTCTATGTTTCATTTGCATAAATTGAGACGTGACACGGATAGTTCCATACATTGCCAAGATATATATATAAAAATATATATATAAACAATTAATGATCATTGTAAATGAAGATTCAAAAATTTTATTAGATTTTAATCGAGGAAGTGAGGAAAATATGAAAAGAGGGAAAATGTTAGGAATAAAAAGAGAAATGAATTAAACAAAATCCTTTTTTCTTCGTCAATAATTAAAAAAAAAAACATCATATATATACACCTTTGAAGAATGATTAACTTTAGATAATTTAGCAAACATCGATAACTTAACAGTCCAAATAGCAACTACGGTCAAAATGAGTGCCAAAACTCATGGCTTTAATGTATTATAACTAGCACGCTAACTTGTGCTAAGCACGGACATACATAAAAATCAGTTAAAAAGAAATTCAAATCACATAAAATCTTTCTTAAAAAAAAAAAGGATTATGACCCTACTTTTTTTTACTTTCTTAATCAAGAATATGTGGTGTAGAGGTAAAGGAAGCGAAGTTGGGTGAAAAAGGAAAAGGAAATATACAAAGAGTAAGTGTAAATGAGATTTTAGATGAAAAATGAAGTAGTTAAAAAGATAAAGAAGAAGTAGAATGGTTGGATATGAAAATGGGAGAGTGAGATAACATGGGTTAGTTTTGGAAAATTTATATAGCTCTTTGATTAAAATAAAAAGGGTATATAACTTCCGGTCAATATCAATGCTCAGTCAAAGGGAAAGGACAAATCTCACGTGAAACCTAGGCTCGAGTTCCCTGGTCCAACATCACATGACGCATTAAGTGCTTTTGGAATCTTCCTTGAAGTTTCGTTTGGAGAAAAGTAAATTAAGCAGATGCACAGCTTCCTTATTTATTGGGGAATCGGTTTCAGTCATTTGACTGATCAAACAACCTTCTAATTTAAGGAGATGCAATGGTAATAAAATTCCAGATCCTCTGTTGGAGAGATTTAATGAGGCCATTGAATTAAAGGATATGTGGGGGACCCAACCACTTACAATCTCATCTCTTGAAAACAAGACTCTCTTCATATTAGAGGAATAGTCCAAGTCTTGGCTCAAAGCCCAATAAACAGGAATAGACCATCTTATTTTGAAAAATAAATGAAAAATCAAAGGATGCAGGAAATTGAAAATTCCCTGTTATCTAAACAGACAGAATGGATGGCCCATCAGTTGTAGCTGCTGGATAATAAAGAAGTTGTACAATAATTCTAATATTCCATTTTGATAATAGTAATCTTCCATTTTGGATAAATTTGACTTGATAGTCATCTTATTCCAATATGGATTAGGCATTCCACCATACGTGACTGTGAGGGCAACTCACTATCCTACCTCCACTAATCATGTGTGAGGTATGAGGTGGGCCACTTATGATAATATTTTTTAGAAAAAGAAGCTTTTTGTTGGATAAAAGTACTCTTCTATCCTATCCATTCATGATCATACCATGCATTCATTATCACTATCTTATCATCAGAGACAACCTTGCAATTGCAAGTTTATTTAGATACTAATAATTCAAACCATTGAAAATTTTATTTAGACCCTAATAAAATAATTTAGAACCTAATAATCCAAACCATTGATCCATTGATTCAATAACAGATCTCGAATCTAATCAATATTGGTGTACTAGTATTTGTTGATACAAAAAATATTTCATCCATCCGAGTTTGGCTGTTAGAATTTAAATAGGTTCAACAGTGGATTACAAAATCGGTGACTAAACCACCCCAAATATAATCTCCTCTGTTGTTTTTTCACATATAGCAATCTATTTATGGACCATTACAATATGATCATTCCATTTTATCTTAAAGATTCTTTTGAGATATGGTGATCAATTCTGTATCCAATAAGAAAACATGGGTTCGACTCCTTGATAAAATGTTTGCTTTCAAATGTAAAATCAAACGATCTCAACCTCTAAATTTAGAATCTAATTAAGTAGGCAAATTTTCCTAAATGACTCTTATATGTAGAGGTTTTATTTTCAAACTTTCTTGTTATAACAATAAGAGTTTTACGGCGATAAATAAGGTTTATTGTTATAACCATTCCATTTTCGCTTGTATGATTCTGTATAACCAATTCCATCTCAGTTTCTTCTTTCGTACATTTCTAATTCCGTTATCAAGTCTCTCCTTTTCTCTTCAAGCTTTTGATTTTTATATCTAAAGTTGTAGAAAACAGACCCATCCTTCTTTTTTTTATTTATAACGTTCTTCAAATCTAGTTTCCTTCTGTCCTTTTTGTTTCGAAGACATGGGCATTCGATCATTTCTCACACGTCGGAAGAAGAAGAAATCATCGCCCAGATCCCTGCCAGAAAGCCCCACGGCTGGCCGCTTGTCTTCTACAAGGTCCGAAGTTGAAGAACTGAAACAAGTCTTTCAAAAATTTGATGCCAACAGTGATGGAAAAATATCATGGTATGAACTTGGTTCCATCATGAATAGCTTAGGCCACCCTGCATCTGAAGAAGAATTGCAGAGGATGGTAAGGGAGGCTGACTCGGATGGCGATGGCTTCATCGATCTGAATGAATTTATAGAGCTGAACACCAATGGAATTGATCGAATGGCTGCCTTGGAAGACTTGAAGAATGCGTTCTTGATATTTGATATGGACCGCGATGGGTCCATTTCGCCCGAAGAATTGCAGATGGTTTTGAGGAGCTTGGGTGATGAAAGTTCAATGGATGATTGCAGGAAGATGATCAATGGAGTTGATTGCAATGGTGATGGGCTAATAGATTTTGAAGAATTCAAGATCATGATGACGCGCTCTTTGGAGATACCAATCACCCACAAAGGGATTGAGGTTGAAGAATGAAAGTGCATCCTTTTATAGTTCATTGTTTCCTTTGGCTATTTTAATTGCTCATTAGATCACTATATAGCTTAAGTTTTCTTACCTTTATTTTATTGTAAGTATGCTTTTCCTATGGATGCTCTTGTTTATTTTAATGCACTGAAGCTGGGCTGTAGGAGAGTACTGTTTGATTGCTTCCTATATCCTTGTATATAGATACTATGGATTGGAAACTTTATGAGTTTGGTCCTTCTATTTTGTTCTCTGGTAGAAATATTTTTAGTATTTGTTTTCTTCTCTATATGATAGATGGTCATTATGTGATGATCGTCCCACTCCAAGTGATTGATGATGCTTGCTGTGGCTAGGTTATGAACTTTCTCTGTTTTTATGAATTGTTTGTTGATGCTTACTGTGCTGGTCTTTTCTTTTCTGAAAATTCACATATCAAGTATCAATACTAGCATGGATTTCGTTGAAATTGGCATTATTTTGAACCTGTGAGAATGTATCATTCTGTTTCATGTACTCCTAATCTTCTACGGTTCTACTTCTTTTCCTTGAGAGTGGTTGACTGACATCTTTGTCGGCCGGCATCGGATATGTCCAAACCATTCAATACATCTTCCCTACGTAATCTTTAATCGCCATTGGAATGAATTTTAAAAAAATATTTCAGTAAAAGCCCAACTTTAAGTCTCTTAAATCGATATGAGGTAGGAAACTCTCTAGTACGGTTCTAAGGGAAGGAATTGACCCACCTATTCCGACCGAGGAGAACAGGCCATTCGATTAGGAGATTCTGAAATTGCAGAGGCTTGGTCCGATCAAGCTGCATAATATTGGAAACAAGCTATGGCGCTTACTCCGGGGAATTATATTGAAGCACATAATTGGTTGAAGATAGCAAGGAGGTTTGAATAAGAACATTCTCCTTTTTGAATTCATTATAATATGGGATCCATCAATCAAATAAAATATATCGTTCCTCTAGGAAAAGCCAATCAGGGAATTTCATTTTATCCCTTTTAAGTCTAAGATTGTTCTTTTTCGTCTGTCATTAGAATAAAAGATACAGATACAGTACAGAAAATATTCCATTTTGCTATGCTAATAAAGCTAAGCCAGTAAAAAAGACAGACCTCGAATGACTAAATATAAATATCAAAATGTCTCTTATTAATGACTAATGAACGATCCTTTGATTTGTATTGTAAGTAATATGGTCCATGTAAGATATGAAGTAGATCCATCTAGACATTATACATTGAGTGAAGAATGCCATAGGAATGATATTTTTCTACCTTCAATGATAGGAATTCATCTAAGTGGGACCCTGAGCTGGACCACATACTTCTGGGTTTAAATTTTCGTGCAAAAATGCACTTCGATATGAGCCATCCAAATGATGGGCCACAATCTGTTGATCACTTTGTACCGAATAAAAAATGGGCATCAAGATTCAAATTGAGAAAACAAATATTCATTATTATGTTGCTGGAGTCATCTAAAAAATCTGCTTTTGCAGCTGTGCTACCCCCGCAGACTTTGTTTAGATACATCCTCTTTCTGAAACGTGCCTAGAAATATTGCTTTGATGTCGACTTGTTTAATTTTGGATTTTAGCTCCGATAATTCCAATGGAGTTTTTGATGTTTAGTTTTTCATTTCTTTTCTTCTCTAACTGAAGATGATAGAGTATGAAACTACGATGGTGACCAGTGCTTGCATTTCTTGGAAATGGGGTCTGGACTTTTTGGATCTCTTGTTTGGATTGAGAGTATCATTTTGTTTTTCTTCTGGTCTGTTGTGATTTGAGTGCCATCTACGTTTACCATTGGAATTTTGCTGAATCTTTATTCATGGGGATTTGGATTCTTTTGCTGGCTTGCCAGTTAAGAGTAGCCTTTTTTTTTTTCCTTCTTCTGGTGTCACTCTTGTAAAGGTGTTAGCCATGGTTTCTAGACAGGTAAATTGTATCGGCCTAAGCCAAAATCTTTTATGCATTGGCTCATATATTGGTACTGTAAATTGCTACTGAACATTGAGGACTGAACGGTGCGGATCCTTTGCTCAAAATAATCCAGAAGTAACATGGGATGTCAATAGTGAAGGAGGCAGAGTGGAAGCCTCTTACAAAATATTGATTGAAACTATCCAGTGTGGCAGTCCACTGCTGGTCTACTATGCAATTTGCAATAAGACTTTGGAGCCCACCATGATCATACCTTCTATGGCTTCACAGATTGGTTGCTCCAGATCATACCCGTCTAAACCTAACATTTGGTGTTCACTATTGTGAAGGTGAGCTTAAAAAGGACTAATATTCCCCCTTCCCAAGGGACTTTCATAGTTTGTACTTGAAATTAAACAAGCCATGCTACATAAGAGAGAGTATGCAGCACAGTTTCTCACATTTATCATTCAATATTAAATAAAAAATCATTGAAAATCAATTGGTGAAAATTTTTGAATCCCATGTTTAGCATCTCTATTTCCAATCTCTATTTGTCTAAATGTCTAAATTGGGTATAGATTTGGAAAATCATAGTGTTTGATCTTAAAATGAAAGGCTCCATCTATAGACTTGTAAATATAAGAGCCTTAGGGTGTGTTTGGCATCGTGCCATTTAGATGTTCTTATGTTACCACGAAATAAGGTTATAAAAAACATGTTTGGTTAGTGTAAATTATTGTTCTCACTTTTGGTCTCACGAGAAGAAATCCAAAGATTTTAAACCGCTAGCATAAGAAAGTTGGAACAAAAAATCTTTATTTTTTTTAAGAAACAACTTTCTTAAAAAAAACATGTTTGGTTAGTGTAAATTATTGTTCTCACTTTTGGTCTCACGAGAAGAAATCCAAAGATTTTAAACCGCTAGCATAAGAAAGTTGGAACAAAAAATCTTTATTTTTTTTAAGAAACAACTTTCTGGCACAGTTGGTTCCTACTTATCTCATACATTTTAAATAGGTCATTTAAAAATATTTCAAATCCTCTCACTTATCCTTATCCTAATGGTAGGCCTCATGTTCACAATCCCAAAGAAGGTGGCCTCACTTTGTAATTCTTGAAGGTGGGTCACATGGTCACAATCACAAAAAGTGGACCCAAATTATAATTTTTATAATGGTGGGACCGCATTATAAGGCCCCATGTTCTAATTTCTAAAGGTGTGCACCACTTGTAATTTATAAATGTGGGTCATGTATTTACAATTAATCAGAAGATGGCCTACATTATAAATTCTATAAAGGTGGGCCCACATTGTAAATCCTATGAACGTGTCCTCATATTCTCATTTCTAAAGGTTGGCACCACATTGTAATTTCTAAAGATGAGTCATGTGTTCACAATCACAAAAAATGTGTCACCACTTTGTCATTCTTAAATGTGGGTCACATGATCATAATCACAAAAGGTGGACCCACATTGTAAATCTTATGAATGTGGGTCATATTCTAATTTCTAAAGGTATGTACAATATTGTAATTTCTAAAGGTGGGTCCCATATTTACATTTACAAAAAGGTGGCCCCACATTATAATTCCTATAAAGTGGGCCCATATCGTAAATCCTATAAATATGGGCCCCGTGTTCTAATTTTTAAAGGTGGTACCAACTTATAATTTTATAGGTGGGTCCCATATACGACAATAATAAAGTGTTGCAAATAATAAAAGGTGGGTCCTACATTATAAATCCTATGATTCTTTTGCTTCCGTTCTTTAGAGCAAAACTTTTATAATGTTACCAAACAAGTTCTGGACAGCACATTCTCAACAGAATAATTTAATATAATGTTGCCAAACAAGATCTAGAGAGTATAGTCTTGGCATAACTCGATCTCAGTACAACCTGATTTGAGTATAAAACTAGGAACAACATGAGAACGATGCCAAACAGGCCCTTAGTGTATTTTAAAAATATCTTTTTTTTTTATGGCTCTATTTTGGATGACAATTAGTGCATGTTTGGTATCTCTATTTTTCACCTCTATATGTATATTTGTCTAAATCGGACAGAGGTTAGAAAAATTAAAGCGTTTGGTAGATGACTTTATCCTCTTCTTATTTTAGAGGAGTTGAGGCAAACCCTCTAAAATTGAAATGCTCACTTTTTGGACATATGAAAAATAGAGGCATAGGCTCTAAAAAACGTACAGGCAAATCCTCTAAAATTGAAATGCCCTCTTTTTTTTTATAGCTTTTTTTTAATGACTCTATTTTAAATGGTCTGTTAGAAAAAGAGTAGAGATGCTAAACATGGCCTTAGAGTAGAACAAGCTCTAAATCAGTTTCATTCTCGACTCATATTAACTCAAAGTTATGATTTGCCTCAACCAAAATTTCGTTGGGATAGATTTTACTCAAGTCGAGTTGAATAGTGAGAATGGACAAAAACCGAATCCAACTGAATTATTAATTAGGTTATGAGTGTCATCCTGTCCAATATTGATCATTGAGGTTGGGTTGGGTTGGGTTGGGTTGGGTTGGTGGATCAAGTCAATAGTTTCCATCCCTAAAGAAGCCTTCAATGATACAAGTGAAACTTTACACTAGGGCTACCTATTAAAAATCTGAATGACTCAAAATGAATGCGGCTCTCTTGCATAGGACACAGCAATTTTTTTTTTCTCTAATATGAGTTGATAGACTGCAAAATTAAATGTATGATTGATAATATATGGAATCTGAATTTCTAGTAATCTTATAGAGAGACCAGCTTCTTTTGGAGTAAAAGTTACGATCACATTTATTTTGAGCGGTTGATGGGACCACTCCGTTTGGAGTGGAATTTGGCCACATCTCATGCAAGAGGATTGCATTTATTTTGAGTTGTTTAAGCTTTCAAACATTAAGCCCTATTGCGGAGCCTTACTTATTTTCACACATGCATCTTAAACGTGTCAGCAGGGCTGAGAGAGAGAGAGGTGTTTGTTTGCATAATAAGATACATGGTTTGAACAAGGTTATGGGAATTTTTATATTTCTTTATATGTGTTCTCCCTAATATATGAGCCCCCTTTGTTGAGCACCGGTTCTTACTAGACTTTTTTGTGGGGGTCACCTGGGGATGAACACCCCACTCGTGTGTAGTGATAGAGGCTCGAATCATCATTCTAACCATTTGATCAACAAACAACAAGTCCTTACCATTTAAAATGACTGCAAATTTTTTGAATGCTTCAGTCCATTTGAATGGGTGCCAAACCTAGGATTGGTGACAAAGAGTTTCTATTTTATGGTCCACTTGGATGAACCATAAGCTGTTCTAGTATGTGGTGCTCACCTGATCAAGAGCACTCTAATATTATACACGGAGGCCCCATGAGAAAATTCCTGATTCCACCCACCCTGACCTCATTGCATGGGCTTGACATAGGGGGCCCGCCCCGTTGACACCCGAAATGATGAAAAGCAGCTTATCCCGCCCAATGAATTCAAACACAGCCAGAGAGAGAAACAGCATTTCCAGAAATCCATGGCTGCAAAAGGAGAAGAAGAAGGGAAGCAGCTCTCTCGCAAGATCGCTAGGGTTTTGGACGAAAGTCGACTCTCCTACGCCGTCCATCCTCGAAAGCTCAAAGAGCTCTCTGCAATTCGATCCTCCTCCCCTTCCCTTCCTCGTTTCTTCTCCTCATTCACCAAAACCCTAAAACCCCTTTTCGATTTCTCCCGCAAATCTCCCTCTGCCGAAAGGATCGTCCGTTTCGTCTCCATCTTCGCCGCTCACCGAGACGAGAAGAACGCCGCCGATTGCGACGCCTTCCTCGAAGAGTTCTTGAAGTTCCTCCTCACTGCCGCCGAAGCTGCCAGCAAAACCGCTCGCTCCTGCTCGTGCCATGTCATCTCCGAGGTTAGAACTAGATCGAGGCCCTTCAATCCAACTAGGAGTTTTTATGCATGTGCAATTTGCCTTTTAGGGACTGTTTGTTTGCATTCAATTACATTAGGGCCTGTTTGTAAAGTCAAAACTTCCAAGGCATAGGGAAGATTAGTAAAGTCCTTGTATGGGATTGTGAGGAAGACATGACAACACTGTGGAGTTGCAAAAAACATAGTTTTTAATAGTGCTGAGTGGGAGCATTGTTGGGTTTCTTCAAACTATACACACACACATTCCATTATTTGTTTCATTTTTTCTTTAGAGGCGAAATTGACTTCTATAATTTGTGGTCTCATCTCTGCAGATCATAATGCGGTTGCCAGATGATGCAGAAGTGAGTAATGAGCTTTGGGATAGTGTTATAGATTGCATGTTGCGGCGAGTTGAGGATAAGGTACCTGCAGTCCGTGTTTTTGCGGTTCGTGCCCTTGCACGATTTGCCAATGACTCGGAGAATGTTGACATAATCAATCAGTTCTTGCATGCTTTGCTTCACGAACAAAATGCTGTATGTTTTCTATGTCAGGTTTCTTGTTATTGTCATTGTTTTATTGTCGTCAGCGTCATCATTGAGTGCTTCATGACCAAGATATAATACAAACAGGAGGTCCGTAAAACAATAATTCTATCCATGCCCCCTTCAAATCTCACATCAGCTGCAGTCATTGAGCGGACGCTAGATGTAAGCGAGTCAGTGCGTAAAGCGGCATATTGTGTTTTGGCCAATAAGTTTCCCCTTCAAAGTCTTAGGTAATGTCCTAACTATCTAGAATAAAAGCAGTATCTGTTTAGTACCTCATTGGCATTGTTTTAGTTATTCTTGTAATTACTAAAATAGGAAGTCAGGTGAATAGGAAGTCAGGTGTTCACTTTTTTTTTTTTCCTCAAATTTTTTCTGTAGCATCAAGCTTAGGACGATAATTCTGCAGAGAGGGCTCACAGATAGATCCCCCGCTGTAATGAAAGAGTGCTTGAAGTTAATGAAAGATGAATGGCTTATGAAGAGCTGTAATGGAGATCCTGTTCTCCTTCTTAAGTTTCTTGATGTGGAAACATATGAATTGGTAGGGGAAGCTGTGATGGAGGCTCTTTTGAAAGCTGGGATGGTGCATGTACAAGATAGCCATAGTATCAGGCAGTTTTTGGGATCCATAAGTGAAGCAAATGCAGGTTGGTAAAAATCAAAGCTAACCAAGGTGCAAAATGCACACATTCAAGAATGTTTGTGTAATTTCTTTCTTTCTTTTTATTTTTCCTTTAAAAAAAAGACGAAGATTTCTTTGAGTGGTAGCAGTGTGGAAACAGTGTAGAATATTAATTTTCCATTACTTATTGGTTTTGTCATTTGCCATGTACTGTTTTATCGTATTTGTTTCTGCCATATTGACATCCTAAATGCATGATGACATTAAAATATTTCTACCAGTGTATATTGGTAACAGTATTTGAGAGCATTGTTGTGTTTACTCCAAATTGCAAGCTGTTTTAATATTTTGGAATGAATGGATTGTTCTTCTCCCCACAATGTGTTTGGAACAGCATGGAAATCAGAAACCACACTGAGTTAAAATGGTGTTATTGGAGAAAAGGTGATAAAAACAGCATGTCATCCAATGTAGCTTCTGATTTCCTCACTGCCTGAAATCCTTCAGAAGTAGTATGGGAAATATCCATTTTGCTAAAGTACTCAAACACATGCAAATGATGAAAATGCACTGAACCTATCTATAATTTTTTTTGAATGGTATCCTATTTATTATTTTTGGTGAGCTTAATATCCAAATCTTATGCTACTCCTGTCACTATTTGTGTTTGGAATGGTTGTCTATTGTGCCTCCACTCATAATTTTGTTACACAGTTAAGTTGTATTGATTATTAAACGACCATATGGTCACAATCTAGGAAGCACGGACACCTCTTCAGGGCTGGTGTGTCGGTGTTCGACATGTGTCGGACATGGACACGCCCCGGGCACGTGTCTGACACGCCAAAAATGGTGTCTTGCTTATTTTTTTATATTTTATTTCCCAGATACGCTGGGGACACGCTAGCTGTTTTAGTTGGAGAAAACTATTAAAATTATAATAAAGAAAAGAGAAGGGGGCCGTTTGTAAACAAATCTCTTTTTCATTGGAAGAAAAAAAAGGAAGATAAGGCAGAGGCTAGGCCATTCTTGCATTCTGTCTTATCTTTTAGTATATGATTAGATATATTATTATGGGAAATGCTCATGTGAGAGACACTCTCACCAAGTTGGTGAGAGATGGGTGGGGGCCCTCACATAAATATCCACTCTCACCAACTTAAATGCAAGGACCCCAAATATTTATGTGAGGGCCCCCACCCATCTCTCACCAACTTGGTGAGAGTGTCGCTCACATGAGCATTTCCCTATTATTATTATTATTAATAAATATTAAAGTGTCCTCAACGTGTCCGTGTCCTATTTTTTTGAGAAATGCCGTGTTGGCATATCCGCGTCGTGTCGTGTCTGTGCTTCTTTGGTCACAATCATAGTGACACTGATGGCGATATCAATGTGAGCTTTTCCTACTCCAAACCAACGAATAAGTTGGTTCTGGTGAGAGTGATGTGATTATGTTTATAACCTTGCATTTAATTTATAGAAACACTGATGTGTTGTTGACAAAAGAAAACCTGAAGGTGTTAGAGGTGTTCTCACACAGACCTTAGAAATAGATTTTTTTCTTTTTTTGTTGTTCTTTCTCTATGTAGAACTGGAGGAATTATAGGCTTCTGACCTTTGGGAATCTTTACATTTTCTTAGTCTCATGTTCTGTACATTAGGGCCAATATGAGTTAGCTGTACCTTGAATGTACAAGGCCACTGTGTGGATGAGCATTCTTTAAAAACCTTGTGATTGAATGTTACAAATCATTGACAGGATTTGGTGGCCTCCAAATATATGGTTGAAAAGGAACATGAACACGGTTTAGAAAAACCCTCGCAAGCAGGATGTCTTGGTCTTGGCATCTCCTTATGCCTTTTGGGTTTCATTATCTGCTGTGGGTTCCATTGTTTATGCCCAATGATCAATTAGACATGGCTCCACGTGGATGCAACATGGATGGAATTGGGTGCGCAGGAATCTGTGCATTTCCAGGGCCCTAAAATTTCTTAGGATTTAACTGATTTCACAATTCTTTAGATATTTCAAGTTTACCAAGTGCCATGTGACTGATTTGGACTCCTGACTGGACTGCTATGCATTTATTTTGATATTGAATTAATTTCTTTGGAAACCCTATATTTTACATCTACTTGGCATAATATTTGTAAGCTGAAATCTTGTTTGTGGTTCACCAACAGAAAATTGGTGCTACTGGATGTTACTATTATGTTACTCTGCTCACTATTTATGGTATAACATTGTCAGGACAATCCACTCATGCAATTCACCTAATGGAAGCAGAGGTTGCTCTTTATTGGAGAACCTTATGTCAGCACTTGCAGGATGAAGCACAAGTAAGTGAGTGAATTTTTCTGTTTGATCACTTTTGGCCAACGGTAATGTTCAGTTTATATCGAGTATTTTGTGTGCCCTTGATCTAATTGTTTCTGCTTTGTATTAAATTATGTTGTTGTAAGTTGCAAGTTGCAACTTTCAAGTTTGCTCAGAGTACTCTTCCCATACTGTTGGTTTTCCTCTCTAAATGTTCTATTGTGTAAATTTACTAAAAACCCTTTGTTTTGACCATTGCATTTGTCTTTGCATGAGAAAGTGTGCACTAGTAAACTTTTTGTCATCTCGAGTTCAGTCGCTTCTCTGTATTAACTGTTAGGGAATTTAAATACTCCATGTTATTAACATACATCAGTGCAGGAAAAAAGCTGCATTGTGAGTCTTCCACCATTTGTCTTCTGTTTTTCACTTCTTATTCCAAGTGTTCTCCAAAAGCAATGGTCAATTGGTCATATTTCAATTTCTCCTCCTTTCAGTTTAAGTTGAACACAAGATATCTATATAGTCAGATAGTTTTACAAAGGCACAACTTCCGAGGGACAAATCCCGGAGAATATTTCATAGGAAACATATAGGTCTCATATGTAACATGTCTATCACCATTGTGAAACACATGGAGGAGAATATCAAGCAATAGATTCATTGAAATATATGGGTTAGTTATTAGCAAAGTGACAAGATTGCTTCATTTTCTTATAATATGTACACTCCAATTTATAAGAATAAATTCATACTTATAACTCAATACTCTTCCTTGGTCATCATCACCATCCTCATCATGAAAGCCTTATCCCAACTATGTTGGGGTCAGCTACACGAATTGTTTTGCTATTCCAATTGGACATGATCACCATTATAGTTTGAGATACTCTTCCTGGTTGGACATGGTAATTCTATATTATGGGTATTTATGCATCTTATCTATGATTTACATGAGCTATCTAAAATTGATGTTTGAAACATTTACATGCGGCAGTGTCTAACTAGTTGGGTTTTCCTAGGGATCTGTATTTGACACTTTGTATCTGCTAGATTACATTATGGACCATTGAGCTCGTACACTGATACAGTTGTGTATGCCTTGTCTTGTGTGTCTCTATATCCAAATTATCATGGCTTTGTGTGAGTTCTTATATGATCATCTGCACATTATCTTAGCTTTGTGTCAGAATATTGCCTTGCTTAATTTCTCATGCCAATTGCATTTTCTCTACCACTTGCAAGGGCTTATAAATCTAATTGCCTTTCTGCTTTTCAGATTCTCTTTGTGCTTCTTTGAATCTGTATATTGCTTTCGAAATCTATAAACCCTCTTTCCATGCCAATTTCCTAGCCAATTGAGTGCTTCTCCACAAAACCACTCAAACATATGGCATTTTGCATGTCTATTGATAGAAATGCCATTCATTTTATAATGCTACGAAATCACAAATCTAGTAGCATCGTGAGTCATGAGTGAGGCATCAATTGACAATTGAACTATGTTGCTGCTTGTATTACTTGGGAGTTTGGAATGCGTTGATTTTTGCCTTTTGCACTTCTCAATTGCAAACCATCTAGGTCTACTCTCCTTTCAATGTCTGTAATCTCCTCTCTGTTTGTTACTCATAACTTGAAGATAAAATATGTAATAATGCTCATTTGATGTCTTTCCTCCTTGAATGACGTTTTTTTTTTTTTTTTTGTTTTATTTACTGAGAGTCATCCCCAGTTTCTAATGTGTCAGACACTATGATGCCCAAAATGGAATGGATAGGGCAGGGACACGCCATGGAAATGGCGGGGACATGGATTTTACTCATAAAAAGTAAAGTGCCAGATACGATACGACAAAATATATTGCCCCTTTTGAAGTATCCATGTCGGACAAGTTGGGTTCATTTCTAAATTCATTACAAAGGATGTCATGCCTGTCAGTGATGTGCTGCTTATTTTGTTATTATTTGCACTTTTTTCTTGTCTTTCATTTTCTTATTATTTTGAGAGTAATTATACAGATTAAAGGCTCAGATGCTGCAGCAACAGCAGGCACTGAAGCTGCTGTATATGCCGCGGAGGCTACAGATAACAATGATCTTCTTGAGAGAGTTCTCCCAGCAACAGTTTCCGATTACATTGAATTGGTTAAAGCTCATCTTGCTGCAGGTGAGACTTACAACCAAGAATAATATTGACATAGGAGGATGGCTAGATATGTAATTACATGATTAAAGGAATGCATTGTTTTGAAAAGTTTATGCATTTATGTTACATATGCTCTTTCGCTTTCTGTATATGAGACTGAAAATTTATGCAAATTTATGTGAGCCCCACCATTCAGTGAGCCAACCAAATTTTGGATAGACCATACCCCCAAATAACCAGCTTGGAAAATTGTTCTCATCCTCTCATTGCCCCTTCTTTTGAATTGTTCTACATCTATTTTCTGGATGACAATCTAGATTATTGAATCACCAATTAAACTTCTACATACTGGCATACTTGAAGGCCTTTGATGATATTATGCATTTTTTTTCATTCATCTTGGTTGTGTAACTGGACTTCTGTCGTTGCTTCCTTGGCCTTGTGAACTGAACCATGTGATTGTTTCAGAACCACATTATCGTTTTGCATCTCGGCAGCTATTATTACTTGGCACGATGCTCGACTTTTCTGATTCTACAAACAGGAAAGTTGCCAGTGCCTTTGTACATGAGCTTCTGAGCAGGCCTCTTGAGCATGAAGTTGATGAAGATGGCAACAAAGTTGTCATAGGAGATGGCATCAATCTTGGTGGAGACAAGGATTGGGCCAAAGCAGTATCAGAATTGGCAATGAAAGTGCATGCCTCTGTAGGCGAATTTGAGGAAGTTGTCACTGGTGTTGTTGAGGAGCTTGCTCGTCCTTGCAGAGAGAGGGCAGCGGACTTCATGCAGTGGATGCATTGCCTTTCAGTTACGGGCTTACTCTTGGAAAATATCAAATCCATTCGGTCCATACAAGGAAAAGCCATTGAAGCTTCTGAATTACTGCATTCTGTATTACTTCCCGGAGTATGTTTGTGGATAAAATACCTCTGTTTTTATTGTATTAATTTTTGCCTTACTATTGTTTCTACTTAAGAATGCATTTGGAGTTACAATAACTGCTTTATCTTTGAATCTTTGATACAATGGATATCTAGGCTAACTGTTCCACAGAGGTGCCAAACCTAGAAATAGCACCATATGGGACATTGTCTTACCAACTTTCTTCACCAAACCAATATTGGGCATTTAGTGACGATAACGAGGTGGGAAAGAAAAGGCTGAAAGGCAGTATCCCACAAATTTTATTTTGTATTTTTACAAATGCATAAGCAGGGGAAGCGATTGGCATTCTTCCCACCAATGTTCTCTTATTGGTTTGGATAAGGGATATATCTAAATGCTAACTTTTTTTATTTTTTGTTTTTGATGTCCTAGAAGGTTCTCATATAACAGTATTTTACCTTGCTGGCACTGAATACAGGCAAAGCACGTTCACATTGACGTGCAAAGAGTTGCAACAAGGTGCCTTGGTCTCTTTGGATTGGTAGAGAGGAAGCCAAGTGAAGTGCTGGTGAAACAGCTGCGACTTTCTGTTGCAAGTGCCCCCTCTCCAGTTAGTAGCATGGCCAGTAAGGCACTTCTTGATCTGGGCATGTGGCATGGTCCCCAGGAAGCTGACAATGCTGTGGGGTTGCATCTAACACATTCACAAGACGAGAAAAAGAATTTTTCTTCAGTAGATTTTTCAGATGCCAATATTGTTGAAAGTGTCGAATTGCTTGACCTATTGTACTCCAGACTGGATAGAGAAGATAATGATGAATTTGGAGAAACTGATGACCACATTCATGCTATTCTAGGGGAGGGATTTGCGAAGATTCTTCTTCTGAGTGACAATTATCCCAGCATACCTCCTGCTTTACATCCTTTGCTCTTTGGCAGGTTGATCAACTTATATTTCAGCAATGAGTCAAAGGAGATGCATAGGTGTGTAACCATTTTTCCAGCCTTGCTTTGGGCTTTCTGCTCTGGATGTAATATTTGATGCTCAATTGAGAGAAGCAACACTTGTGCTCAATCAGAAATTGTGCTCGTGGGCACCATGTTACAGTAATATAAACCACTCATCTGATGTGCCATGCGGGCAATGCCTTAATACCTTTCCTAGTGGTTGATTTTACCTGTGTGATTTTGGTGTCTTTGCAAATTGAGAATTGCCACCAGTTATCCAAATTTATCATTGATGTTGAATAGTTAAACCATCCGGTGGGAGAAGTTTTCTCAATTTGCAACCAGTTATCCAAATTTAACATTGATATTGAATGGTTAAACCATCCAGTAGGAGAAATTTTCTTTGGTATATTCTATCTGCAATTTCCCTTTTGTTATGGTGGGATTGGCATGTAAAGTTGCTAGGGAAAGGTAAATATATATATATATATATATATGTATTTCCTCTTTTCTTGTATATTTTACAGAAACTGCATGACTACCTTTTAACAGGTTAAAGCAATGTTTATCTGTCTTTTTTGAACACTATCCTGCACTCTCAGCTGATCACAAGGCAAGTATTGCATGTTCCAAATATTGTGTTTATTCTGATGGCAAAAGCATTTTATACAAGTTGGAATTCTTTTTGTCTTTGATTATAATGTTGTCTTTCCACATACATGCAGAAGTGCATCTCCAAGGCCTTTATTCCTGTCATGCGTTCTATGTGGCCGGGGATTTATGGGAATCCCGGGGGTGCTTCTGTTGTTGTGTCTGCTCAGCGAAAACATTCTATCCAAGCATCCCGTTTCATGCTGCAAATGATGCAAACTCCTCTATACCCAAAAGGATCTGAGGAAGACCAGTTTGGCGTGGAAACACCAGAAAACCCTGATGGCTCAGTTCAGTCACTGATTGACATTGAGAGTGGGGAGGAAGGACTAGCTATTCGCATTGCTGTAGAGGTAATTCTCCCATATCTTAGTCTTTTTGGTATATGATCCTTTGATGGGTGCTTTAGGATGTTAGGATACATTTGTGCGATGTGCGGATTCCTCGGTAGCATGGAAAAAGCCTCCAATTGTTTGTGCTTTTCATTTTATTGCTGTTTGGCGTAGGACTTTTCCTTATGGAAAGAGGAAAACACTGAATTATTTAAAAAAACTGAATTATTTTAACTCCCCTCCATGGAAAAGGAATCAGCGGTGCCGCAGGGTTCTAGTGTCATACAAACGTGTTATATTCTGGTCGAAGTGATGGTGCATTCCACTTGCTTTCTTTGGCAGAAGTGAAATCAGAAACCATATTAAACAGGATGCTGTTTTACTGCTGCTACCCCAAACAAATGGGTTAAAAAATTGTGGAAAACAGTGTCACACCTAATGTTTTATTGCATATTGAATGGATATTACCATCCATTCTGCCAAATGTTAGAACTACTTGTGTTTCAATATGGATATGCATCATAAGGCATGACCTTGATTGGAAGACATTGCCAAGGTGGTAATTATTTATTCTTTGGATTTTTGAACATATTTTGTGAGAAAAACTTAGAAAAAAAAGCTTCTGTAAGTGGAAATGTAACTTATTTCTCATCTCATGCATCCCAAGGTGGCAATCTGTCCCATCAAGAAGACACCTGCTGGAAAGTCATTTGTAATTGCCTTGTGTAAGATAGCTCCTTTGCTCCACTTCCGGTCCTCAGAGCAAGCGGCAATTAAGTGTATGAGGGGACTCATGGGTCGCATGGTTGAGTCTGTTTCAGCAGACAAGGAACTCGTAAAGGAGTTGAAGCAGATGGCCGCAAATCTTCAAGCTCTAGATGATCATCCAGATGAGGAATTCTCGCAATATCAGGCCAATCTTATTTTTGGTAAGTTGAGTGGTGCCAGTGTACATTTCTATATCATTTAAAACATTCATTAATTCTTCCTGACATGTGCTGAACAATATCGTGAGAGACCCTTTTTCTTGAAGTATCCTGACATATTCCCATAACAAGGATCAGCTCTAATATTCATCTAGGGCCCATCATTCACATTTGTTCGTACCATTACAGACATGGCAAACAGGAACAGAGAATGATAGAACCCATTTTCCAAAGTTCAGGACATGGGTGAAGATTCAGATATCACTCTACCAAACATGCTATTTATTTACATTTAATTTTATTGCGGACTTTTATGCTAATTTTATGGAAATATAAACTGATGTAGGCAGTTTTTTTCGTGTAGCAAACAAGGCTAGCTGAGAGGCGTGCCATCTTTGTTTGGTCCATTAGCCCTTTGGCAGCTTTTGTATTTAGGTGATGTAGATGAGACCCTGTCTTCCCTAGGATTGATTTACCAGGGTGGTGTGTGTGGATTTTCATTTTCCATCTTCTTTTCGTTCATTTCCGATTGAAATGAGATTCTGTGATGGCCATTTATGTATGTTCACCTTTGTTTTCTTCAATTTTAGCCACTTCAAATACATTTCAGAGAATTCCTAAGTATTCAGCTTAATGCAACCCTTTTCATTTCAACCACCGATCTTGATGTGATTAAATAACTCATTTGAGTTTTATTTTGAAGTGATTTCTATTGGATTGAAGTTCTTAGATAAGACTAACAAAGGAAGCATTCAATGTTCTCAGGAAAGCTGGAACTAGATGTCAATCTTGATACTGACATTTCTACTACTTTGCCACCAACACCGGCGCCTCGTTCAACTAGAGCACCCCCAACCAAGAAACGAGCTAAGAGACGGGAAGTGTCATCTGATGACGAAGAAACTTCACCTGTTTCTGTCGTTCCAATGACGCCTAGCCTTGTCAGTGGACGCTCTCAGAGGGCCAGCAAAACAGCAGCAATGACTAGAATCGCATCCAGAAGATCTGCTCCTTGCGCAGATGATAATGATGATGAAGAAGAATCAGATGTGACATCCGAAGAAGAGGGTTTAGAAGAATCATCATCTGATGGGTTTGGGGAGTAATCATGGTTGGTGCTGCAATCAATGTTCGTCTTTTGTGTTTTTTTTTTTTTTTTTTTTGTAAAGATGTCATCTTTTGTTGTTGTATTATCTTTTCTCCTACACTAATGCTTTTGTCGTGGCCCTTGACAGAAGATACATCAGGGATTTATATGGGTGGTATACTGTGAAGTAATCGAGACCTGTATTAGATGTTTGTATTAGAAAAAAATTGTTGTACAACATCCCTTCTGCACAGCATCCCTGGCTCTACTTCAGCTGGTTAGAAATGTTTGTGCATGCGCAGAGACATGTGAGAGAGTTCGAGTTCCATGGAACCTTTAACTAGATTGCTAAAATTTTAATATTGCTTCAACCTATTTCTCCTCTGCGTTTCTCCATCGGCTCTGGTTCATTTTATATATTTTTCTTCTTTGTGCAATCATTTTGTCCGCACCTGGACAGTGGGGCGTGTCATTGAATTTGGTTGACAATTTTAAAAGGTGGATGGTTGTGCCAAAATCTATTTAACTGTCCCTATTTCTGGTTAAATTAACCGTGCTCTTGACAACGACATAGAGGAGTCTTTATAGTTGCCATATTTATGAATGTGCATCATAACTTGGGGTGATCTTAACCGTCTACCTAGTGACAATTGCTTCCATCAGGATCGGCGACTACGGGGGGATTTCTATTTTATGGTCCACTCGGATACATCGTAAGGTGGGTCCCACTAGGTGTTTCATGGTGAGCTGATGTGTTCACCGTGAGATTTTAATGTTACAGAAAATAAAAGAGAATCGACGCAATGTGAGGTCCACGCACATTGAGATATCTTCAATGTACGCTGCTCAAATAAACAGCAGAAGAGCAGTGTCCCATGGAGATATCTTCGTTGTGAGGTCCAATCAGCTCAATCCAAATTAGTTCAATCAATTTCTCTTGCAGTGATGGAAGATAATGCCCGAAACGACCAAAGTGGGTTTAAACCATCCATATGACAACAATCACGAGTGAAATTAACCACTATGACTCTCATTGGTTTGATTGATACTGAAATCATAGTAGGCTCATGAAGAACTTAAATCCAACGGTTTAGATAGAGGTTAAAGTGGGGCCCACATTGAGAGATCATCATATCAAACAATAAAAAGAGCTTGAACTCGGGAATCAGTTCTAGCATTCTTCATAAGCTGTTTCGCATTCTTTGTGTGTGGAACTGGAGATGGCGGCTTCGAAGATGATAACGGCCAGCATGGGTGGTCTCAGAACCTCATCTGCTCCATCTCTAACCCAATTCAGAGTCAGACCTCTAACGTGCGCCTCTGCCCCCTCCCCATCTTGTCCTGCCCGACTGGTTCCTCACCCTCCCGACCTGACCCGGTGGGTGAGGAGAGAAGGGGGTTTCGTCCACAAAGCTCTGAAGATAGCGGAAGGAGAGTCTTTTGGGCTCGGTTTGGTTGCTTCCGAAGAGATTTCAAAAGGGTCTGAGCTCATTTCTCTTCCCAGTCATCTCCCGTTGAGCTTTCGATCTCTCGACCCATCTGATGGAGCAGACGCTTCAGACTCTGCTTTAATTGAGCTGGCTCGTCGAGTCCCAGGTGTGTGTATTTTACTTGCATTTATCTTACTGGGTGTTTTTTCTTTCTTTCTTGTATTTGGACCTTGGTGGGTGTTTGTTGATGGGATTGTTACAAATCCCTTTTATTTGGACTTGGGTGATGAATTTGGAAATGGGTTTTGTTCTTGAGATGCTAATGTTGTAAATTGTTGGATTTTGTAATAACCAGAAGATCACTGAAAATAAATAAGTAAATAGACTAGTCTGCAGAATGGACAGATGAAACTGGGAAATGGGTGGCAGAGGAAGCTCGTATTGGATCACTGTCTTTGGAATAAAGTTGCCCTCTACACTCCAATAGGGGTGCAAGTGCAATGGTTCACATGAAGTGTATCCCATCCCAGGATAAAAAAGCTCCCTTCTGGGTTTGCTTCACTGAATGGTGAAGAGGCTTGAACCAGAAAGCACTTTCTTTTTTGGAAGGCCGAGAAACCAATTGCATTGAAGAAGGAAACAACTAGAAAGAGGAACAGGGAGTTCTGTGACGAGGGCTCTGTGCCTGAGGGAGTTTTCGTACGCCATGCAATGCGGTGGGCACAGCCCAAGATGGGACTAATGAGCATGAGTGGTAACCAGTGACCACCATAACTCTTCCCTAAAGGGCCTTTTTGTTTGCATTAGATTACATATGGATTGGATACATAGGAATTCATGGTCAAATGAGCTCCACCCAAGGGTTTTTAAAAGGTGAAGTGTGAATGATATGAGGTAAGGGGTGAAGGTTATATGGTAGTGATGTAGATGGGACCTTAACTTTCTTAGGATTTGAATTACTTGGGTGACGGTTGGTAGTCAATTTCCATTTTCTTTTGATTCAATTTCCACTAGAGTGGAAGTTATTTGATGGTCATTTTGTATATCACCTCTTGGGTATTCATTTTTAACCATTTATGGCATAAGTTTCTGCATATTCTATCAAACGAACAGGCCCTAAGTGCGAATTAGAATTGACTATGTTGGAAACACTTGTTATGATGTTGGGATGATGAATTTTGACATGGGTTTTTCTTTTCCTTACCTTGTGTATTCAATGTTGGAGTTTTGTGTAGATGTTTTGTCAATCGGATTTCTACTTAGAACTTATATGCCAGTGGTTAAAATCGCACAACCTCTCTAGCTGAATGAATGCACCCATTTCCTTCTTCCGTGGTATATTCCAAAATTGCACTTTACCTGCCTTTGCTTAAAATGACAATAAACATTTGTCTGTTTCTCACCTTTTTTGGATTTAACGGTATTTCCTCCTCATTATTTTTTTAGCGAAATGATGAAGAAAATATTTTCTATATCATACAATCATAGTTGGATGTAAATCCTTTGCACTTCCAAAGTGAGACAATGCATGCATGCTTCACTCGGAAATCCAGTGCATTCTTGTTTCTTTGTAGTCTGGTATGCATATGCCTCTTGCCATTAAGCTTGAAGTTTGCTTGGCTCAGTATAGGTGGTGACTTATAATTGTTAAAACTAGGCTAGATTGAATTATCAGTGAATAAATTGGACCCTGTGGGAGCATGTGGCAGAGGAACTTTGGGCAATGAGGCTGGGTTTGAAGCTTCTTCGGGAAAGAGCTACAGTTGGTTCCTTCTGGTGGCCATACATCAGCAATTTGCCAGAAGCTTTTAGTGTTCCTATATTTTTTTCAGGAGAGGACATAAAAAACCTGCAATATGCTCCTCTTCTTCATCAGGTATTGGACTTATTTTCATATGTTTTTTCTTTAAGCTATTAGTTGTACGCCAAATGCAATGAGTTAGAACATTTTGGTAGAACTTCTGGTGTCTGTTACCATTAAAAAAGTGAACAGTATCAGCCTTTTTTTTCTGTGCATTTGGGGAAGACTGAAATTAGAAATCTCAAAAGGTTGGATATCGTCCTTTCAATCATTTCTTTTTCAAATCATTGATTAGTAGGAGAAAATTGAAGCACCATCGCACCTAATTTGATTTCTGATTCTGCTCATAGTAAATGCACAAGTAGTTTGTCCAAAATATTTTAGCCTTCTGCAGTCAAAGACCAACTAAATGTGCTGTGTTAAGCAATTTCTTCCCCTACCTAGCTATTTTAATGCAGTTCCTACAATAGAAGAGACATTGAATTTACTAAATACATGTGGTTTTATTTCTCAGGTGAATAAAAGATGTCGGTTTCTTCTTGATTTTGAGAAAGAAATCAAACGAGTGGTTGAAAATCTGGCACCAGAAAACCATCCATTTGGAGGCCTAGAAGTAAATGCATCTTCTCTTGGTTGGGCCATGTCAGCAGTCTCTTCTCGTGCATTTCGGTTGCACAACAAGGCTCTCTTGGATGGCCCACTTACTGACATTCCCATGCTGCTTCCCCTTATAGATATGTGCAACCACAGTTTTCATCCAAATGCTCAGATTGTTCAGGAGCAAGATTCAAAGGACCCAAAAATGTTAGTAAAGGCAAGTTTTTATTCCCTTGATCTTCACTAAGCTGCTTTTAGTTCTCATAGCCTGTTATAAATTACTGATTCTGAGGTTGTTTTAGTTCGAGCATCAAACCTGCATTTTTGGAATGAAATGAGCTTTCTTCTTTTTTTTAATTTACTTTTTTCATCTTTTTGGCTCTTGGCTTGCTTTCGTTATATCTTATTGTGGTTTCTGTTTACTTTTGCACTATATCCTAGTTCTAGTTGCTCTCTTCATATTTGCACTTGATAATTTTATCTGTGTCTAGGTGTTTCAATAATTTGTGCCATCTCTTTCCCCTGGAACTTGACGCGTTAAGGTGTTGCATCTTTCAGTTATTGTAATTTTTTACTGAACTTGTATTCAGCAATCAGTATTCAACCATAGTTCCCAAGTTCAGTCAACTCCCTTACGCTCTCTGAACAGAGCAACTAGGACCTGGTCTTATTCATAGCTTTTTTGCGGATTGATTCGCTATTTCCATGAATTTAATTCATGAATGAGCTGCCCACATACAAAGTTTAGTAGCCTTATCAAGATGATGGGCATGTGGGTTATATCCAGTATGTTAGCTAGAAATTTTCAACTACTGGGTTATGCATTTATAATCATGATATTCTCCTTCTCATACACCAGATTTAGCCAGTTTTTCTACTTTGCCATGGCTTCACTTGGTACATGGTGGAATATAGCACTTATATCTCTTTTGATAATGCTTTGGTTTCATTGAAGACACCATGACTCTTTTGATGCCCCACTTGCCCATGCGTTGTCATTTCTCAAATTATCTTCTGCAAGGACTGGGCCATGCAATCTTGATTTTATGAGCTTGAGCCCTAAATGGTTACCATTACCAATCTATTTGAATAACTACTACTGGCTGGCCCGGAACAAGGCAATTGTGATAGCACCTTTTTCATCTTTGATTACACCACATAATTGAAGACCTTGATTCTTTTGGAATTGCCATCCACATTCAGCTTGAACCCTACTAGCAGTCGGTTGGGGAAACAAGATGGGGATTTAGGCTGACTCATTGAAACAATGGATGTTCTCAAGAAAATACCACTAGGTTGCTCTGCTCAAATTATCCTATCACATTCCTTAAATGGCATTATGACATCATGAATCAACTTTAGAAGAGCCTCCATATGAGGGATTTCTTGTCCATAAGTTTTCTAGTAAAGGTCAATACATTTTGTTTTTTGAAGTTTTCCAAAAGCTTTTGTATACACTCATTTACCCACCAAAACACTCAATGGAAGACTTCATGGTCAATTTCTTTTAATTGGATATCATGTATTGCCTGCTAAAATGCTTTTGTCATGCATGTTCTTAACCCAACTGACTTCTAAAGTCCAACCCTTTCATTTCCCACCAAAAACCTAGCTTCTTTTTTAAGTATTTTCTCTCCTTTGTTTAAAAGGTGACCTTTCTTAATTCCCTTTTTACGTGCAATGCAATTATATCTACTCCACTTTTTATTTTATTTTATTTTTTAATCTTAACATGACTCAAACTTGCAACCTCATGGTTGCTACAATGATCATTTTCCAACTGTAGTACAGGCTTTCATCATCTGGTCTACGTTGTTTATGGGAAGATGAGTACAGTGAGAACAAGCATGTTTGAATTAAACCGTTTACATTTTTAACATTTTTTGAAATTGAACCATTAATATTAAAAATTTACATTTTCTGGTATAATATCTTTAATTTTTTTTGTTTTTAATCTACTTAGTAAATAATTATGATATTGTGATGATGTCACGGTTTAACCAGAATGAACCACTGGTTCAAGCTGGTTGACGCACCTTAGCCTTCACTGGTTCAATGGCCGGTCCGAGTTTTTAGACATTGCACGGATTCAAAGGAATATTTATGCATTTTTTGAATTTTATGGTACAGCCAAACGTGAGATTATTTTGTAATTCTCACTTCCATGGATTCCAAGGTAAGATTCAATGCATTCAAAACCAGGCTTCAGAAAAATGATAGTGGTACTCGTCTTCTCAAGTCAACAGTATAGCTTCAAAAGGATTAGTAAACTCATTAACACTAGCAGCTATCAAATTCATATTCAGGTACCCCATGGTGGTTATGGTAGTGCAACGTGATGGTCTTTACATATAAGGTCCATGTTATATAAACTCCCTTAGAGTCCGCTCTGTTGGAAATTTACCATTATTATAATATTATTCTCAGAATATACATGTGTGTGTTTCTATCTCATTTTGAATAATGAAAATAGCAAAATATTACTCTTGTAGCCTGTAGCCATCTTTCTGTGAACTAAGATTTGAGGGGCAGGCGAGTGCAATACCTAGGCCCTTGGAGTTGGACACCCATACCCTTGCCTGGATAAGATAGCTGTAAACAGTTGTCAAGATGTTGAATATATACTTCCAACAGTGTGTCATCCCTGCTTATTTCATTTTCTTAATGCTCCCAGGTTGTAGCAGAAACACAGATTGAAAAGAACACACCAGTGACGCTGAATTATGGCTGTTTGAACAATGATCTTCTCCTTCTAGATTATGGCTTTGTAATTCCTTCAAACCCTTACGACCATGTGGAGCTCAAATACGATGGAGTTCTTCTAGATGCTGCCAGCATGGCTGCAGGAGTTTCATCCCCTGCTTTTTCTTCCACCAACCAGTGGCAACAGCAGATCCTATCCCAGCTAAATTTACATGGAGATGATGCTCTCCTTAAGGTTTTTGTTTCCTCCTACCAGTTCTCTTAACTTCATGAGTAGCTTTTGAAGTGTCTATAACAAAAGGACCTCTGTAGAAATCATCAAGCATACATTAGATGCCTAATTCTCTGTATGATTTGACTTGGGCCTTTTTTATATGATTTGGCTTGGGCCTTTTTTCTGACCTGTTGGATAGATTTCAAATAGATCATGATCCATCAGGACATTTGTACTTTCCTGATGCCCTGTTCAATACAAGCCTGACCATATTGGTGAGCAGATTTTAAACTGGTGCCACTATGGATGTGGGGTTTTTGACATTGTCTAGATTAGAAGATCCTTAGGGGGCATTTGTTTGCTGGAATTCAGAGAATTCCTGTTGGGATTCTCCAAGTGCTGTTCCCTTGCAAGTTCCCAAAATCCTTGCATACTCCCCATCATTCAGGATGCTGGAATTTGGAAAATTTGAAAGGACAAACCTATGACATTGTTCTCAGAAATTTCCAACATATAGGAATTCCGTCAGGAATTCTTGCAAACAAATACCCCTTAAGGTAAATCTTGGCCTCTTCTCTTGTCCACTGATACTGGATGGATAGGATTTCTGACATAAACATTTTAGGTGCATCCCCCCATAAACTATGGGGCCAATTGGTTCAACAGTTTGCTCCAGATTGGAATATCGTAAGATACAATCAATTATTTAACATTTGATGGTTAAGGATAGAAGACAACAATGATCTAATTGACGGCCAAAGAGCAAAGGATTAGGAGCTTCTAATCTGGGGGAATTTTCATCCATGTGCGATCTATGTCAAGCAGTCATCGTGTCATGATCTAGATGAAAAAATGCATGGGTTTAATAGGTATGCAGTCCTTGTAGCCAGGCTGTAGAATTGGTGGGGCTCAGCACTCTACCCTCCATCAAACACCACCTTCATTAAACCACTCAGCCAATATCAATTTCATTTTATTTTTGCAGGTAACATTAGGCGGCCCTGAATTGATAGATGGGCGATTGATAGCTGCCTTGAGAGTGCTCCTAACTAGTGACAAGGAAGCCGTACTAAAGCATGATTTAAATACTCTGCAGTCATTGTCCGTGGAAGCTCCTTTAGGGGTATCCAATGAAATTGCTGCTCTTCGCACTGTTATTGCTTTGTGTGTGATTGTACTCGGACACTTCCCCACAAAGATAATGGAGGATGAATCGCTGTTAAGAGAAAATGTTTCAAGTTTGACAAAATTGGCAATTGAATTCAGGATTGAGAAGAAATCCATGATCATAAATGTCATGAAAGATCTTACACACAGGGTGAAGATGCTATCAAAAGTAAAGGTTTCGGTCCAAGGTTAGGTTTTACTCTTAGCTATTGTTGTTTTATGTTTTTTTTAATATTTTGATCATTAAATTATCTATTAGATCTTGCTTGTTTCAAACATAACTTTGCTTTATATTGGCATATGATCCTCAAAAAATATATTGGGATGTGATCTCAATTCTTGCAATGGATTGAAGAGGGTTTAGATGCATGGGCAGTTTCTATACAACTATAAACAGGTTATCATTAATTTCTTGACAAAAATTTGTTCATAAAGTTGCCCTACTTTGAGTGTATTAGTGTGGATTCCCATCGTCCAGGGGTGTGAATGGGAATTCTAACAAGCATTTCACATTGCCCATCTTTGAATTTCATGTGATACATACGTTGGATGCATGCCCACTGTTCATGGACAGTGGGCATTGACACAGACGTAAAATTGTCAGGTTCTGGACAAGCACATGGTGGAGCCGCACCTGATTCAATGTATATATCTGAACCTGGTTGAACTTTGATGGATTGTGCCAGACCTGGACCTGACTTCGAAGTTGCATAAAAATTGTTGATATTTCCACAAATAATGTTTAGAATCCTCTGATTTGAACTCGAGGCCTTATTTGAGAAGAGCATGCCTCCACTGTAGTGCGGCATGCACTTTGTATTTAAGGACTGTACAAAATAATATGTACATAGTTCTTATGAATATATATATATATATATATTCAATAAATTATAATAATTTCATATGCATCATTTGGGCAATTGGGAATGGACCCAACTTGACCCACACCAGGACTTGATTATCATCGGGTCCAAGAGGGTCTAATGGAAAAAGGTGTCCTGTAGGAGACTTATTACCAAAAAGAAAATATTTGACTGTAATGTGGATGTCAGATGTCAAGAAGCTTATAATCCACAGAGTATGGCGAAATGCTGCAATGTGTTGAATGATCTGAATTGTCCATTGTGACCGCCAGTTTTAAGGGCGACCAGTAAAATGTCATAGAGAGACTATAACTCCTGCTGCTTGTTCAATGCGCTGTAAACTGAAATGTATGGATCATTTACAGGGGAAAAAAAAGTGAAACAGCTAATTTTAAACCATCCATTTATTGCCCTTAAGCTTGGATTGCTTAACAAAACCCTATCCATCCTATCCATGGATTGGCCATGGATGCTGATTAAGAATGATGACCACGGTCCAATCATCTACAGGATATTTTTTTCAAGGCTAGAGCGAATGGCCTGCTTGATTCAATTCATTAAACTATATGCATTTTCAAATACAAGCCCAGGTTACTGCAACTTACAATGGTAAGAGAGCACTAAAGCATTCTCTCATTACCTGATTTTATATTGATTAGTGATTATCATCATAATTTCTGATGGGACACAAAAAATACCAAATCAGATGATGAAAAACTTCCTCTGTCTATTGGCCCATTCTATTTTTGTAGTCTTTTTTACTATAATTGATCATTAGTGTTATTGTGTTCCTGTGTTCCCTTCCAGGAAAAAAAATAAACATGGTCTTTTTTTATAATAGAAATACATAGATAACTCTCTTTTTATATGGGACAATGAGCCTGTGGCACTATGGAAGCAGCTCACTATTGCAACCTTGAGGTTGTGGGCTCAAGTCATGTCGCCTATCAAAATGATAAAATAAAATAATAATAATAAAGAAAGAAAGAACTCCTCCTTTTCTTCTGCGAAGAGTACTTCACAATCCAAATTGGAAGGGAGTGTTTTATCAAGCTTGGAATAATTCTTAAGTATATTAAAGAATACCAATAAAATGTATAAGATTGAAGAAAATAATACCTTAAAAAGACCCGACTGAATATTGTGGAACCTCTTTCTATTCTGGTTCTTGTATAAAAAGATGTTTTGGCTGGATCTGAATGGTATTGACCACAACTATTAACTGTGATTCTGTTGATTACAGAAAGAAAATTAGAGATCTTCCAGTCTTGACCCAATCTATTAGGAGCCATCTGTCATTAGTGGTCCTGATTTTAGAACATGGTTTTCAATACCATTCAAAAGAAAAGGAAAGTGAATGCAATTTCAACCAAGGCCAAAACCATGGTAAAAGCTGACATAAGAGTTTAAACCACTTTAGTGACCTTTGTTCTATTCTTTTTCTTTAAAAGAACATCAAATAACATCATAGAATACGAAAACTATGAAAATCTCCTTTTGTCCAAAGATCATGTGTCTGCTACTGGACTTTGCTTGGGGCCCATTTAGACGTGCTCAATTACGCATAAGCTTACAGTACTTGTGATTAGATAACTTGTTTTACATGTTGGTCAGGTCTACAGTTATTGAGTTATGCACACGCCCATATTTCTGGTCTAGTAAATAGTAACCCAAATTAAACCAGAGTATGCATAGGAAAACAGAGTGACGGGTAATCAGCAATACAAGTGACCTGAGTTCATGGTAATCATTTGAAGCCTGAATCGCAAAGGGTAGAGTGAAGATCTACAAATGGCCATTGAACCGCCTCCCCTCTGCTAGGAAATGATTATCCAGCTATTGCCCAAGCTCTAAACAAAAAAAAAAGAAAAAAAAGTTAAGGGTCTCATTTGCAGCTCCAAACTTATATCTTTCACTCTTTCCTTCTTTATCATTCTTTCATTAGACTTTACTATGTGTTCCTAATAATCCAATAAACAAGCAAAATGCCGGGTCCTTAAAAATACTACTTGTGAATTCATTTCCTTGTTTGGAGGATAGAATAGCATCAAGAATACATGGATAGAGGCGATGGCCCGCTGGATGGGGGTTTTGTTCTCACCCATCTGCCCGGGGTTTGAAAATATTATATTAGTATATATGCATATATTCTGGATTTGGATTTATTTTATGCAAAGAGAACTAAGCACCATTTGATGGGAAGACCCAAAAAGTGAGAGCAAACTAGAACAAGTTGGAGATGCTGTAATAATAACAGAAGCTGTACAATGAAGGATGGGAATTAGAAAACAACTAAAGAGAAAATTAATACTCAATTAATCCTACTCCAACTGAGGCCTTTTCTCTCCATGGCTCTCTGCTCAATTCTTATTGATCACCAATTGAAATGGGTCGACCTGCCCGCCCAAGCGGCGACGGAGAGAGCTGCCTTGTGATCTCTCTAAGGGCGGGTCTGACTTCAGGCTCAGGAGGAGATGGGTCTTTAATTTTCTCATATTCCTGCTTGATCTTCCTCACTTGACTGTGAATGGGAGAACCTCTACCCTCTCTTCTTTCTTCTCCTCGATTTTTCTTCTTGTCATCCATATTTTTTTTCCCTTTCTGCGATGAAGAGAGAGGCTTTTGGTGCCTGTATTGCAAAGTCACCATCTTTTGGTCTCCCTTTAGAGTCATTTTTATAAGTATACGAGGAAGAGTGGGAGAGAGCACACGATTTTCGTATGACTGGTGTGTGAGAGAGAAGGGGAGGGGAAGGTGGTTGGAAATTCTCTTTCTTGGATTAGCATTAGACGGCTCTTTTGAACTGTTCGAACTTTTAAATTGTAGAAGTAGAACCGATCACCAGACTTGTTTGTTAATATCACAATAATGCCCTCCTTCCTTCCACAACTGCAGCAATAGCATGGCTGCATGGGTTTCTTTAAGGCCCTTGATGTTGTGATGATGATGATGATCAAGAGTGCTTGATTAGTTTGGGTATTTTTGGGCTGTGGCTTAAATGTAGTGGGGTCCACTGTTTGGACGGTTCAGATGGATGCAGTGGACAATCTCTTCTTGGCTTTGCATTGGTTGAGTGAGAGAGGGCGTGGCAAAGGAGAAATATTGGTGCAAGTGGAGGGGCTATTGGTGATGGCTCTTCTTGAAATTCGGTCAAAATTTCTACCCTTTTAGATGAGATATTGACGGCCTTGTTTTACCAACTTTCAGTTCAACATCAAATTTTACTTGACCGGTCCACCGTCCATATTCGAGAAGGAGGTGGGGTGGGTAATGGCCTAATGGGTAATGGGTTGCACCATGTTTACCGTGTATTTGATTACTGGACCATTTTTTAGCCATGGTTTTGGACTGGTTTGGTCTCCGAGGGCTGAGATACCGTGTCCTAACTTTTATATAAAATGACTGGGAAAGGGAAAGGGAAAGGGAAAGGGTAAGGGAAAGGGAAAGGTTCTCGGTGGAGTACCAAAACATGTGAGCCGCAGACTGCCATTGACTAAATGATGGGATTAGACCTGGCTGCCGTGAAGTGATGGATGGGTCTGTTTTGTCATGTTTTCATCAACTGCTTCATGGGGTTGGTAGTGATTTTAAGTTCGTTGGAAGAACGTGTTCTCTTTCACAAGGCTGACAGATTAAATTTCCAAAATTCTCTCTTCTAATTTTATGTGGCAGGGCCAAGGGCTGCATTGGTAGGAACTAGGAACTGCAAGTTGGGTCTGGCCAACCCAAACCCCATGGCTTGAGCTAGCCAAAAGTGAAATTGGGTGGGTTGTTTGGGTCGTCCAGGGTAGGATTTTGAAGCCTGAATAGAAATTAGTTTGGATTAGGGTTTTGGGTTCAGGTACCCGGTTAGGGCCCAAGTTAATTAATGTTTGTTAGAAATATATAGTTTATATAGCCAATCATCAATGATTGGCAAAGTTCATGTACTATTTTTGGAATAGACCAAGGTTTGACCATGGCTATAGAAGAAAAAGCTTGCCAATAAAATTAGCAAAAAAGAACAAAAGAACTTGCCCACTACAATCACTGGCACACCAAGCCACAAAAGAAAAACAGAAAGAAAAAGGAATGTATATACATTCTCTATATTTTCTACCCTTTGAAAAGCAAAACAAATGTGAAAATTTGGGTATCTAACCTAACCAGAGTCGACCTGAATATTGTGTGGACTTCACAATTTGGATAAGGTATGTTTGGGTTCCTTTTGGGCTACAGTTTTTGGTTTAGCTACCTACAACTTGGGTTGCGCTTGATTTGGGCCAGTACCTGACCTCACTCCAATTGCATCTTACAGGGGGTAGGCCCTCTATTACAAGCATTTTGAAAGAAACTTCAATCGGGCAGAAGTTTTGGCTTGAATTTTTAAACTAGAGGAATTCAGGCTAGGCTCAGTTTGGATGTATAGTATAGTACATAAATTTACTTTGATTTGATGGACTCTTGAGAGAAAAAGGGGTAGGTTGAAGACTGATATTGACGGAAGTAATAAGGATAAGTTTGATGAAGTATAACCTATTTGAAGATTTGACAGGCATATAATATAGTAGGACGTGGGTAACATTATTCATATAGCTGACACTAATATAGTTTGGATAATAATTTGATGATGATGATATTAATATATATCATCATCATAAGAGCCTTGACCTCTTGATTTGGGTTTGGCTACGGTAATAATATATAAGATATGTGTCATGTATTTAGCTGATTATGGCTCCAGCTTAAGTCTAGGCTCAGATCTTTGAAGTCGGGTTCAAGCTCAAGCTTAAACACGGTCAGGATGGACTGAGCTTGGGCCTGAACAATGACCAGCCCATCCTAGCTCAGTCCACCATCCCACTGCTCGGGGTTCATTGGTCTTTTCATATGCAATGCGAGGAGGTTTGATTATTAGCCATCCACAGAGGCTGACCCAAGTGTTAGTACACAGGTGCAGTCGCACCCAGGTGATTCAACGAATCACTTAGATAAGCTCTTGAAAAATCGATATCATTATTTAACTTCTTCACTTGATCTTATAGCACATAACCCAATAAAAAATCCTGGATCTGCCATCATATGTTTTACCGTGATCCCTGTGCAATATGGTTTGTTTGAATCAATTGGATTCAAGGTGGGCCTCATCCGATTGGTACGCGATCCAAAACCCAAATGTGAGGAGACCAACGGCTTAGATAAAGCCCTGAATCACCGAGGGATTTCAAAACATTTGAACACAAAATAAAGCCGTTAGCACTTCTCTCGTCTCCATTTTGAATCTCCAACGGCCTCCACAACTCACAAGCCTTGCTTATCTTGCTACATTCTCTGCTTGGAAGCCATGGGAAGACTTACGAGAGCAAACACCGACTACGAAAGTCTGCGAAAAGCTCGCATTTCCGAGAATCAGGTCCAATAGCAAAAACCCATCTCCTCTCTTTCTAGACTGAGTTCTAACCATCATTTTCTCTAAATCCATGGAAAATAGGTCCGATTGGCGTCTCTTGGCCTGGAAAAGAGCGCAGGAGAGCTTAAGTCCATAATCTCCTCAGTGAAATCGATAAAGAAACCAGTCAGGAAATACAGAAAATCCATCTATGATTTCACATCGCTGCGGCGTTCTTCTAGATTGATGAAAATATCCAATGATTCAATTTCATCTCCATGGGGTTCGTTTTGATGCCCTTGTTTTTTCTTTCCCTTCCTGGGTCTTTGTTTTTTGGGATGGGGTATTCTATCCTTTTTTCGCTCTTTTGTAGGAGATAATGTCAGTCTTTCGGAGCCAAGTCGAACAAGATCGTTCAGGAAGGGAGACGGCGACGAGAGGAGACCTGCAAATGCACCTTTGTTGAGTGTCAACGCTTCAAAGGTGCAACTTTCTCCATATGCTTTGGCTCGGCGCTGCAATAGTAGGAGCAGAGGAAGTGTTTATGACCCTGTTTTGGGAATTTGTTGCCATTTCTGCAGGTTTGGTTTCTCTATTCTCATGTATTCTTCTTTTATCTTTTCATTTTAGTCCTTGGTTCATCATGCAAGCTTTGGATCATGAAATCTCGGCTTCAAGTTACACTCTGGAAAAGTATTTCCGCCACCTGGAGCAGATTGAGGTGAACATAAAAGGATGGTTGAATTAAAGACTTATTTTTTAGAGTGCTCTGTGACTGATTGAATGCCAACAATATTGAAGAAATTTTTTTACGGGACAGCGATTAGATCAACTATGACTTATGGAGCATATGAACAAAATGGATGTAGGAGAGATGAGAATGTTGAAGTAGATGTGTGGTAAAATTAGGAATGATAAAAAATAAAAAATGATCGCTTTGGATAGCATTTAGAGGTAGCAACAATCAAGTATAAAATTAGAGAAATTTGCTTGAGATGGTTTACCAGTGCTAGCAAGGAAAAATCTTGCTTTGAAGGTTGATGACTCACTAAGGGGAAGGGGTAGGCCAAAGAGGACGTGAATGGGGTAGTAAAAAATAGATACGAAGAAGTGTCAAAATAAATCGGAATGGAGAAACAGAATTCGTGTAGCTGACACAAACATAGTTGGGACAAGACTTAGATGATGATAATTAAAGCCCGACTGGGTTGTACAAGTTCGAACCCAGGAGAAATGAGGGGAGTGTTGAAAAGTATTTCTGCCGACTCTGCTAATGCCTTGAGGGTTTGGTAGGATTGGCTTGGAAAAGCAAAGCCAATCAGCTCAAATGCCGGAAACAATTAGCATTTGGAATTTTAGAATTTAGAGTTTTTGCAATTCCTGGGATTTGTGGACATTGGATTTCCACCTTATCAGTGGAATTTCTCTTTGGATTTCCATACAGGCAGCAGAATTACTGTGAGAAGATTTCTCGCTAGAAAGAGTCCTCAAGGGATTAATTATTTCAGACAGCGTGTGTAAACTGACAGTGGCTCTCAAGACATCATCCGAAAAACCCCAAGCATTTTTTCCCAAAAAAAGTGGCAGTTATGATTCAAGTAGTGCAGATTAATTTGTTCATATTCTTGGAAATGTGGATGATTCTTTAAAAATAATTTCACATACATGTTACTATAGGCAGAAGAAGTTGTGTGGCGAAGAAGATTGCAAGCGATGTGGGGATGGTGATATAGATGAGCCTTGCATAGGTATGTCCAGTTTCATAATCGCACTTTTTATTTCAAACTACAATAATAGTTTATGAATTATCTATATAAACAGGCAAGACAGATTGCTCAGTTTGCCATTCTAGCTCTGGTGTTCTTTGTCGAGCTTGTCTCAAGGTTAGATATGGAGAAGGTAAGATAGAAAATTATGAAGAAGAACAGTTCAAAACAGATATCACTCTATTTATAAGCTGACTTTTGATGGGTTCTTTAATCTGGTAGAAATGGAGGAAGTAATAAAGAACAAACAATGGATGTGCCCACACTGCATGGAGGCGAAAGGCATCAATCCTTATTGGATATGTAACAGGTAATTACCATCATCTGATGCCATAACACTCTTGAGAATCTTATGAGCTTACACCCACTATTCACGAATCACGAACACCATCTACCATTAAATTACTGGCCCATTGATTTGAATTGAAAGTTAAATTCTATGATTCAAAAGGAGAGACAATTCTACACTGAACTCTGCAAATATTTAAGAATGGCTATTCAGTTTTGTACATTTTAGCCATCTGTGCTTAAATGCAGTGACTAGACAATATTCTAATCTTAGTTCTGTTTCATTGGACAGTTCACTTTGTTTGAGGAAGCGAAAGATTGCGCCCACTGGAATTGCCATTTTCGAAGGTTTGTAGAGATTTTTTTTTTCATTTATCTTATTTTCTCTTTTGGGTAATTTATTTCATGTTTACACTTTTATTAATGAAACTCAATTTTTGCTAATTGTGGAATGTGGTGAACTTAAAAAAGCTCGGGAGCAGGGATTCAAATCAGTTGCGCATCTACTCATGGATCGGCTTAAACGAAAAGCGAAGCTTTGATACCAATGACAATATTTTCATGTATGGATTCATTGAATGTAACTAACAAATGCTTCACAACCCCTAGTCCCATCCCAGCCCAAACCACCACCCCCCCACCCCCAACCCAACCACCCCACCATCTGCTTTTATTTATTTAAATCCAGCTTATATGGGCGTGTAATGTTTTGATATTGTGATAAGAATGTGATATTTTTCACTAATTCGAACTACTACATAAGGTCTATAGACTATTAAGTATTGTTTAGGATACTGATAGATAATTTAGTGAATAATCCTCACATGAAGATTATTCTTGGCCAACAATTCAGGTTTTGGGTTGAGTTGGGAGTTTGGGTTGGATACTGATAGATAATTTAGTGAATAATCCTCACATGAATGATTATTCTTGGCCAACAATTCAGGTTTTGGGTTGAGTTCGGAGTTTGGGTTGGATACTGATAGATAATTTAGTGAATAATCCTCACATGAATGATTATTCTTGGCCAACAATTCAGGTTTTGGGTTGAGTTGGGAGTTTAGGTTGGTCTTTCCAACCCAAGTAATGGATGGGTGCATCTGTCTTGGATCAAGACCGGGCGCCAACCCATGGTGGTCAACCCCTAGTCCCCTACTCATATAGTGCTAATGTAAAATTTATATGGCTAAATGTGGTTGAGCTTCACACACCCTTCACCAAATAGAAGGTGTCTTCTCCTCTAACCCAAAGAGGTACAACAATCACTGTAAATGACATTTTCAATTAAAGCTTGTTTTCTCAAATATATTTGAACCTATATTTAGCTCTCTGGTATTATATACAAAAAAAAATCCTTGCCATTGGTTAGTGGACAAGAGAAAGCAGGGCAAACCCCGGAAGGGTGGAGAACTCCAAAATTTTCAACTTAATTGGTTGGATAGAAATTAGTGTGCTCAACAAAAAATGCAGCCAAACAGGGATAGAAGGATTTTTTTCCCCATCACACACACACACACACACACAATTATGTGCTCTTTCCATGAAATATATTAGATTTCTTGATAAATTTTCATGAGCATGCATATTGATTTGTGAGTGTCCTGACTTACTGGTTGGACTGTTGGAGTCTCCTGATTTGAGGAGAATAAGTAAGCAGTCCAAAAATCCATCGTAACAAAAGTCGAGAGTGGCAATATACAAATGGAACACTTTGATTGGTACAAGAATCAATTTGTTCGTGGTTTATAGTCTCTATTCTCTAACTCTGTTTTCTTGTGATCCAAGCTTTTCACTAGTCTGTTCACATCACAATTAGATAAAAATTGGAACTAGCCAATCACATCAATGGCTCAAAATCTCAGGTCTAAAACATGACATTATACACATGGAACACTTGATTGGTTCAAGATTCAATTTTTTCGTGGTTTCGAGTCTTGACCCTATTTTTTTGTGACCCCAAGTTTTTCACAAATAGATGCAAATTGGAACTAGCCAATGACATCAATGGCTCAAAATCTTAGGTCTAAAACATGGTCCTACTTACAGAAAACGACCATGCAAGACTCAGTGAAATAGGCTCACTTACAAGAGATAAATTGTGACCCCACAAATCACAACCAGCTAATCCGACCATCCAATTCTCCTGTTGAGAGGTATATAGATGGGACGGTAACTTGGCAAGTAGGGATGCTTAGCTTAGGCCATGGCCTGCATATGTACAATAGGTATGTGTGAATTGGTCATGTATTGTGCACGTAATAGTAGAGGTAGCGGAAATAATGTTCAATACCCGCCTTCGACGAAATTATTGTGATCTAGAGTCTACGAGAAGAGATCAATCATAAACAATAGCACGAGAGATTTATGTGGTTTGGCTTTTGGCCTACGTCCACGGGGAAGAAGGGAGAATTCAATATGCAATCAGCTGAGGTGTACATCATAAAGACCCTTAATCTCTATTTATAATATCAGCCCTAAAACCTTGTTACACCCAAACACTACTTCTAATCTCAGTAGACCTATAACAGGCCTACTCCTAATCAAAGTACAGTATGGGCAATCCAGGGGCTGGTTAATCAAGACTTATTAACTTCTATTGAGTTATACAAATTAACAAAAACCTACTTCTCAGTGCTCTCAAATCACTGTGAATGGTCAAATATATTTATAACTATGTTTACCTTTCTGGTATTACTAGCATAAAAGCCCCTGCTATCCACGGGTTGGATTTCAAGTTAATTAAATATCTCATATTTTGCAACATGTTGATCTCTTTACCTTTCGTTATTTAATGAGAACGTGTCTTTGTTTGATTTTAGCAAAACCATTTTTATTTTGTGATTTTTTTTCTATGGAAACTGCAACCAAATAGAGACAAGAAAGGGTTTTTTTCGCTAAAAGAATCATTCCTTGCAATAGAATCATTCATGCGTTAACCCCAAGTCAGATTGTCCAATTGTTTGCCATATGGTGCTCTGTGACTGTCCTTTTTCGTGGGAAATATTCTCCTTAAACTTTTAGTTTGAGGAGAAAAAACCAAGCAGTCCATACAAAATTCATAACAAAAGACCATTCATTATTCTCTATTTTGCATGCACCTAGTTGCTACCGACAAAAGTTTATTATTCAGAAGTTGAAAAAAGATTTTGTCTTGGCCATGTGATTGAGCATTGTTGATTAGAAATTCCCATATCACATTGCAGTCTTCAATCTTATGTTTTTGTGAACGGCAATGAGGGATTTCTCAATTGATTGGCAATCCCGTTTGTCACTTGGCTATTTAGAAATCTATCACCGGCCACACTTTCCACTCGTGTGGGCTCTCCATCCCACTTGTGTCTTAGGTCCCAGCCCCCTTGTGCAGGTACTGAAAAAAGTAGGAGTGTACAAAAAATCCGTCGATCCGATCCGATTCGATCCGATCCGCCGATTTTGATCCAATCCGAAGGCCAACGAATTGGTGACGGATTGGAAATTATGTAATTCGTTAGCAATGGATCGATGGCGGATTTCACGCTTAATCCGCGGATTCAATCCGATCTGATCCGATTCGCTGTCATTAAATATAAATTAAAAAATAAATAAATATATATATATAAAATAAGAAAAAAAAAATGTAAGGAGTCACTAACCTTATGAATAGAATAGGCATATAGCTCTCAACTCATGCCCCTTTAATTCAGTGGCTTAAAAATTTATGGATTTTTTCTTCTTTCTTTTTCCATGTAATGTACAGTAACGGATTGAACGGATAAATCTGATTCGATCCACTCCTCTACGGATCGGATCGGATCGGATTTTAACAGTAACGGATTGGTGACGGATTATAAATCCATCAATCCGTAGGCAACGGATTGGTGGCAGATTTGACCCAATCCGGACCAATCCGATCCGTGTACACCCCTAGAAAAAAGAAATATAAATCTCCGTGATCAAGACAGTGCATCAGTTCTCTCTAAGTTGTAATACCAAATGAAATACCTGTTCAAGTTCAACATTCAATTTATAAATCGTTTAGAACCATGACCATCTTTAATTGTGATGCAAATTTATTGATCTGATGTTCATAACATAAATAGATAAGGATTGGAACCTACCCCATTACATCAACACCTCATAAACTTCGGTCTAAAACATTCCCCAATTTTACAAAAAGTTAAAAAGTTGACTATGCAAGTGAACCAAAATATAAGTCTCATTTAATCCCTAGCAACACCTCATGCACTGCGGATTCACAAATCACAACCAACCATCATAGTCAAGAAATACGTAACAGTTTATGAAACTCAGTGGACCCTGGAACTACAGAAGTTGGTGACAATGCATTGGCCATCCACTAAAAAAGGACATTATTAGCAAACATTTTTGACCCTCAGATTTAGGACATCAACATTAGCAGCCAAAGAAAAAAACCAGTCCCAACTAATAATCACCCATTTAAATTAAAAGACAAAAAAGAAAAAAACATGAAATTAATTTTTAGTACATGGCTAAACTCAAATCACCCCCTCTATTTGGTGGGCTCATGCTATTGACTGTTCAAGTAGGGTTAACAGTATTGAGTAGACCAAATCCGCAGACAAAATAACTCTATTCCAGCTTAGAAGTCCATTAGTGGGCCTACTGATACATCTATTCCGCTAAAAAAATTATTCCCGCTAAAAAAATTATTCAGAGTGTGTATTAGTGTATTACCTCTTGTAATACACAAAGACTCTGAAATCATATTTTTAACTGTTACACAAGATTAACAGATGGAAGGTCAAACTCTCATTTGCAGTACAATTTGGCCAAGCTAATACACATGAGGAAGTTATAGCAGCGCTGCAGCAGTTTGTATGTCACAGGACCTGGTAAAAGACCTCTATGAATTATAACACTGTACAGATGTGGAGGGATATGAATCCACGTACTCCTGCAGACTAACAAGTAACTCTCTAATGGGTTGGCCATTGGTGGTGCCACTTCTTTAAAAGGATGAACAAGTAGACGAAGAAAGCACAAAGAAGAAACAACACGGAGGAGGAGGAGGAGGAGGAGTAGAAGAAGAAGATGATGACTATGAATGGTGATGCTCCCGAGGAATTCGAATACGATCGAGCCAAGGAAGTGAAGGAATTTGACGAGTCCAAGATTGGATGCAAAGGGCTCGCCGACTCGGGCGCCACCACCATCCCACGCTTCTTCATCCACCCACCTCAATCCCTTCAACTCGCCCAATCCTTCTCTTTCCATCTCATCCCCACCATCGATCTCTCCCATGCTGACTCCCACCGTCGATCTGAGATCGTCCACCAGATCCGGGAAGCCTCTCACACCTGGGGCCTTTTCCAAATCACCCATCACGGCATTCCTCTCTGTGTCTTTGATGACACCATCTCAGCCGTCCGATCCTTCTACGAGCTTCCCACGGGAGTGAAATCACAGCACTACTGTAGGGAAATGGGCTGCGGCGTCTCCTTCACGACCAGCACGGATCTTTACCGGTCCAATGCTGCTGCATGGCGCGATACACTGCAGGTTCTGTTGGATATTTTCTAAAATCTCACTTGTTTTTAAAAGACTCAAAGAGGCTAAACTTCAAGGCATTATTAGAGTTTAAATAATAAGTACTTTTTAACATCTTTGGATGGAGCTCACTCCTCAATACTTTTTTCTAAGTAAAACTCCGTGGGTGTATTTTTAGCCACATATTTTACTTCTTTAGCACCTAATCGTTCCTCATTGAATTTGAAAGGTTGTTCGATTTGCTCTAATGCCATATTAAGTTTTCTTAACTAACTATTTCTACTAAAACTTAAATGCTGGCAGCAGGGTGGAGCCCACTTCTCCATAGAGGGAGGCATAAAACATTTGGTCCATGCACGGTGTTATTTTGTTTGAGTGCTTTCTTATTTTCTTCGCTACACTCTTTATATATAGGGGGTATTTTTATGCATCTATCCCTCATCATAGGGCGAGTGATATTTCCATAAATGAGATTTTTCAAGTACAAAAGTGAACACCATATGTACTTAAAAAATCACTTTTATGGAAGTGTCCCTCACCAAAATGGTGAGGGATGGATGCATAAGAATACCACCCATATATTTATATATATATATATATATATATTAATTGTCTATTTATCTACGTGATTGCTTGGAAATTTCCCCGACAGGTGTGTGTGGGGCCAGATCCACCGAAGGTTGATCTGATCCCGGAGGTCTGCCGAAGGGAGGTGATGGAGTGGGATGGGCACATGAGGAGGATGGGAAAGGTGTTGATGGGGCTCCTTAGCGAAGGACTGGGGTTGGAGAGGAGGGGGTTGGAGGAGATGACTTGCGTGGATGCGAGTAACTTGTTGGTCCAATACTATCCATACTGCCCGCAACCGGATCTTACCCTAGGGATCAAGTCTCACACGGATCCAGTCATGTTGACGATTGTTCTGCAGAACCAGGTGGGGGGCTTGCAGGTGAAGCATGGAGAGGAGTGGGTGGAGGTCAAACCCATGCATGGAGGTCTTGTGGTCAACATAGGTGATCTTCTTCAGGTGATCGATTAGTTAATCTCATTACCAGGTGATTAAAGAGCACTGTATCAAAATTTAATTTCCTCATGATTATTTCTCTAAATTCTGTGATTTTTAGATGATCTCCAACGACCAATACAAGAGCGCGCAGCATCGGGTTTTGGCCAATCCGTTTCGAGAGACGCGGATTTCAATCCCAGTATTCTTCAACCCGAGCAAAAGGGGGGACACAGATTTCTATGGCCCCTTGCAGGAGCTGTTATCTGATGAGAAACCAGCTCTCTACAGGAATTTCACAATGGGAGATGTCATGGGACGGATTTTTAGCAGAGAGGCGGGAAACCTGAAAAACTACTTCGAACTGTAAGGACCAAGTGGATGAGAAACAACATAAGAGATATCATAATGGCTTTCTGTATTTCTGTTCGCATGTTTTTCACTACAAAGTGAATCCGTTAGTGGAGTCTTCTGTTGCTTTTATTTGAGTCTGTAATGTAAATATTGGTGTTGACTTGAAAGTATTTGATTTTGATTTGGTGTGGAAGAAAATAATTTGATTATTTTATTATCGAGGGACTCAAAACGGCGCGACTTAACTTCTGATGTGGCAGTCTATCATTATTGAGTAACAGGATGCAGCAACATAGCACTCTCTTACTTTTTGGGATGTAAATGGTGCCTGATTCTTTAATTATCCGAAGGTTTTCACTTATTAAAAATCGGATTTAGATACCTATTTAAGCCTTAATAAATAGACGGGTCGAGATCCGATTCCACCTTGGATCCGAGCCATGGAACCACGTTATCTCAATTTTAATCTCTCCTAAAAACTAATGTTCTCTTTCCATATCACTTTCTTTTTAGACCTAAGTTTCGACGCAAACGCATCCCATATACATATCCGGTTCCCATTCCGATTCCCTCTTATCATTAATGGTTTTGGTTTCAAACCGAGGAAACCGGTTCCGATTCCGATTCCGATTTCGCTTTCATCTTCTCATTAACGGTTCTGGATACATGCACCTGGAACCGGAACAAGTGGACTTGGAATCGAAACCGACCCATTTACATCCCTACTCTTGGTAGATCATGACCTTTTGGAGAAAGAGTCAGGAACTCTTACTGTTGTGTGATTTTTGGTTTTTGTTTTTTTGGTAAATTGTTGTGTTTTAGTTGTTTTAAATAAAACCACCTTTCCAGCAAATAGAACTGCTGACACTGTTAACACCATGCATCTTAAATCCAAAGAAATGGAACACCACAATGGAACCACTTATAGAATCCTAGCCGCTCAAAAGAAAAAGAAAAAGAAAAAGAAATGGCCCTCCTAGTGTATGGGTAATCACCAAATCCTACCTCCACAGGAGTTGGTCGAAATGTAGATTGATTGTTTAATAAACAAAAAAGTCATAACACAATCGTCTGCACTATTCATCAATCATGTTTCCTATAAACGACTCAGTTTTATGGTGGGACCAGCTCATACTTTTACTAGGAGTAATTACTAAAGAAGGTATCGACACTTGATAGTTGTCCCATCAGTTTTTAATATGGTTCGAGGGAATTCAAGAATTAATTATGGCACAATTTGTGTACATCCATGAAGAATCGGTTCCAGAGACTTTTCTTCCACACACACACAAGTAAATAAATAAAATCCCCCGTAAGAAATACTTTTCTTGGAATCGCGAAAAATGTATCTCTTTTTACATTTTATCTTAAAGAAAGTAGCCACACCAAGCATGGAAAATTCCCAGTGAGGAAAATTAAAGTTGCTAGACTTTTCATGCCTATTATACAGAAAATCCGCTTTACAAACATGGCTACCAATGCATAACTTAGTAAATATCCTTAAACAATTAATTTTTTAATTACCTCTTACTTTCAGATTGAGTTCGGATTGGAATTCCTGAACCATTAATACGTGGGATGGGTCTGTATAATTGGATCTATACCTACTACCTTTGGTGGTGGCAAACCCTATCCTTTGTGAGTCTTAGAGCACATATAATTTTTTTTTATGGCCCAGTTGATAACTGAGGTGGGTCTATGTAGCAGGATCCATACCTGCTACATTTCTTGGTCAACTGCCCAATGAGTTTTTACCCCAGCAACTTGAGGAAGGGAGTCCGGATATCCTGAGGCTTTACTTGATGTTGAGCGTGGGTGGATAAATCACGGTCCATTACTTGACGCTGCCCGTGGTGACGTGATCGATCGACCATGACTGGTCCAACCACGCTCACTGTGGGTTAAATCCTTTATAGGATCCTGATTCTTAGTAAGGACCTCGCGGTAGTCTCATGCAAACCCATCGGAAGATTAAGAGGTGACTGTCATGGTGGACTGTAATTGGTCCACTCACTCAAACTGATTGGTCAGATGATCCCGATTCACTGACTAAAATTTTCTAATGATTCTTCTCTAATTCTTTTATTTTTTAGATTATGTCTAATGACGAGTACAAGAGCGTAGAGCATCGGGTATTGGCCAATCCATTTCGAGAGCCGGGGATTTCAATCAGAGTCTTCTTCAACCCGAGCAAAAGGGACGACACTGATTACTTTGGTCTCTCGCCAGAGCTGTTATCTTATGGAAAATCAGAGCTCACTACCGGAATTTCACAATGAGAGAGTTCTTGGGACCGTACATTCAAGTTTTCACTTTTAAAGTCAGGGCAGGTGAAAAGAGCTACTAACGTACATTTTGTTAAGCAATATCATGCCTTAGTGATACTCGAATGTGCCACTCAACTTTTCATTCATGCCTTGATGAAACTTGAATGCGCCACTCAACTTTTCATTCTCTCATAGTTTTGGTGGATTGGTGACTTGATGGTGTTTGTTTGAAAACACAACAGAAACATTCGGCACAAATGCCATGCACGGTGCTCATTCAAGCATACGACTATACCCATCCAAATCGTATGATTTTGGGCCCAAAGAAAAACAAACCAAAGGTATTGCAGAAAGAAAGAAATTCTTTATATAGCTATTTAAAGCTATGGTTTTCAATTACAAAAAACAATGATATTCTTTATTAAATGCAGAAAGAAATATTAAAAGGCAATGTGTAGGAATGATAATGTGGAGATGATTATTAACTTTTTTTTTTTCTTTTTATGCAGAGATAGTTATCTCAGGAGGTACATCAATACCTCAGATATTGTCCACTTTTGGAGACACCAAACGGTTTGACAGACCACACAAGAGCCTTGCAATTTGGGGATTTGGCATAGAAAACACATCTATCAGAAAAGTAGTTGGATGAAAGTTAAAGGCACAACAAATCTGATGGGATGGACTCTTTGGTTTTTATATTTTTTGAAATGAAGGAGATATTTATAGTTAGAAGGTTATACGAGGTCGATGAATCTATAGACATTCAAACTTTATAAATTGTATATTTGAGTTCAAGCTACTCTATTGAATTCTATTTTAGATTCTGTGAACCATCGGTGATTTTTTTTTTTTTTTTTTTATGAATGTGAATAGATGTGAATGCCAAAGTTTATGATTTTTTTTTTATAATTGCATTAGGTGGCATAATAAAGAATTTTGCTACTATAATATTTTTTTTAATATTTTATTTTTCATTAGGAACAGTTATAAACCTTGCCTAATAAAATTGGAACGGTTTAAAAAATGTTTTAATTTATTATAAACTGGAACCGTTCCAGAACATTTTCGAAACGGTCATGAAACTGTTTAAAGGACCAAAACAAAAACGGTTATACAACAATATTGAAACGGTTTAGTACTATTCTGAAACTCAACCTCTGAACGGTAGAGGACTGCTCCAATTTATTTAGAACACCACATTTTGGGAGTGTTTGTAACCGTTCCAATTTTTGTTAGAAACGGTTTAGAACCGTTCCTATTTTTAATTTTTGGTGTAGTGTGCATGTACTGCATTGCAATGTTGCCCATCGTCTTTGTTTACAAATGGATAGGGCCTGCCTTTAGAAAATCCAAACTTTCTTTAGTTCTAAGACCCATTCCATACTTGGTATCTAAATATTCAAAGTCAATTTCAATGGGCCAACCGATGGATAGAGCTGGCACTGGGGCTCCAAGCCAATGCATTAGTGAAATAGGCTCAAAAACTTAGGTGTAAAACACAGACCCACTTACGGAAAGTGACTATGCCAGACATAGTGAAATAGGCTCATTTACACGGGATAAATTGTGACCCCATAAATCACAACCTGCTAATCCAACCTTCCAATTCACATGTTGAGAGGTTTATGATGCGACGGTAACTAGGCAAGTAAGGATGCTTAGCTTAGCCAAAGGTACGTGTGAATTGCCCATTTATTGTGAACGTACTAGTAGAGGTAGCGGAAATACTTTTCAATACTCCCTTTTGGTGGAACCTACTTCTCAATACTCTCCAATCATTGTGAATGACATAATCAATCAAAGCTTGTTTGTCAAATATATTCGTAACCATGTTTACCTTTCTGGTATTATATTCTATAGAAAAACTTCAAGAACTGTATGCATGGTTCTGAAAGCAGCCATTACTTTGGCCAATGGGTACTTGGGAATGGGAAAAATTGTGGGGAATTCCTACAAGATGGAGAAATCAGGAGAAAAACCCCTAAGGTGGATAAGCTTCAATTTTTGACCTCTTTGTCTCTCAGGCGCTTGATTGGCTAAATGACGGGGAGTGATACCTCTCATGTCTCCGTGATTGAGAACCAGGGGTGGCTCAATCGGTTGGCCACCCCGTTTGTCATCTAATTACCCAAGAATTGATCCCCAGCTATTTCACTCTTCCCACCCGTGTCTCGGGCCCAGCTCCCTTGGCCAGGGTACTGGAAAAAAAAATCTAGTCTCCGGGATCAAGACAGTGCATCTGATTAGTTATCTCTAAGCTGCAATATCAAACGAGATACTTGATTCAAGTTCAACATTCGATTTGTAAATCGTTTAGATTTTTCTTTTTCCTTTTTTTTCTTTAGCGAAGTTTCAAAAGTATGTCATTAAGGAAAGGAGTTAAAAAAACCCTCCAAAAGAATACAAGTCAAAGAGGCACAAAAGAAGAGCACTACTAAACAACAGAGAAGAGAAAGGGGAGAAGGAGCAAAGAAAAGCAGAAGACAAATCAAATGGTCATTCTTGGAAGTTGAGAGAAGTATAGAAATTTCTTAAGATATGACCTGAGGAGGTCCCTTTCGGCCTCTTGAGAGAGAATGATATGTCAACCATGACAGAATTAAGGATTTGCAAAGGAGCCCGTTTGATATTGAAAAAAACCGCGTGCATTTCGCCTTCTCGATGGAGAAATAAGTGGAAAGAAAGACAGCTCAAATACCTTTTATGGCTTTAGATCCACTCCATAAGATAGGCTAGTTTATAGATTTGTAGCTAAGGGGTTGGAAGAGAGGTCTGAACCACTCATAAAAAAAAAAAAAAAAAAAAGGCAACTAGCCTCCAATCCTTTAGAATCATGACCATCTTTAATTGTGATGCAAATTTATTGGTCTGATGTTCATAACATAAATAGATAAGGATTGGAACCTACCCCATTACATCAACACCTCATAAACTTAGGTATAAAACATTCCCCAATTTTACAAAAAGTTACAAAGTTGACTATACAAGTGATCCAAAATATAAATATCTCATTTAATCCCTAGAAAACTAGAGTATTAATTGCCATGACATGCACTGCGAAATCACAAATCACAACCAATCATCAAAGTCAAAAAATAACGGTTTAAAGAAAACTCAGTGGACCCTGAAACATATGGAAGGTGGTGACAATGTATTGGCCATCTACTCAAGAAGTACATTATCAGCAAACATTTTTGACCCTAAGATTTGGCCAATGCGTACTAGGGAACGTGAAAAAATGTGGGAAATTCCTACAAGATGGAGAAATCAGGAGAAAAACCCCTTAAGATGGATAAACTTCAAACTTTGACCTCTCTCTCCAGCGTTTGATTGGCTGAATGGTAGGGAGTGATACTTCTAACGTAAGGACCGGACATCCATCCATGAATTGTCACCCTTGAAACTAAGCTTCAATTATTTACTTAATTCATGGGAAAACGTCACTGTTAGCTTGTGATGAGTTTTTTTTTTTTTTATGCTTATCATGTCATTCTTTTTTCTTGACTCAAAGTGCAACCAAATAAGAGAAAAGAAAGGAAAAATTTTTCGGTATAAGAATCATTCCTTGGAATATCTCGACATGGGAGCATACATTAACCCCAAGCCAAATAGTCCAAATTGTTCCCTATATGGTGCTCTGTGACTGTCCTTTTTCGTTGGAATATTCTCCTTAAGCTTTTAGTTTAAGGAGGAAAAACCAAGCAGTCCATAAATAATCATAGCAAAAGACCATTCATTATTCTCTATTTCGCACCTAGTTGCTACCGACAAAAGTTTATTATTCAGAAGTTGAATAAAGATTTTGTCTTGGCCATGTGATTGAACATGGTCGATTTGAAATTCCCAAAACCCATTGCAATCTTCGATCTTATGTCTCCATGATCGACAGCCGTGGGTTGCTCATTTTGTCACTGGGCTATCTACAGATTGATCATTGGGTATGCCACTCTTCCCGTTCTTGTGGGCTCTTCTTCCCACTTATGTCTTGGGTCCCAGCCCTTGGGCAGGTACTGAAAAAAGAAATCTAACCTCTGTAATCAAGACAGTGCATCAGTTCTCTCTTAGTTGCAATACCAAACAGAATACCTGATTCAAGTTCAACATTCAATTTGTAAATCGTTTAGAACCATGACCATCTTTAATTGTGATACAAATTCATTGATCTGACGTTCATAGCATAAATAGATAAGGACTGGAACCTACCTCATTACATCAACACCTCATAAACTTAGGTCTAAAACATTCCCTAATTTTACAAAAAATTAAAAAGTTGACTATGCCAAGTGATCCAAAATATAAACCCCATTTAATCCCTAGCAACACCTCATGCACTGCGGATTCACAAATCACAACCAACCATCAAAGTCAAGAAATACGTAACAGTTTATAGAAAACTCAGTGGACCCCTGAAACATACAGAAGTTGGTGACAATGTACCATCTACTAAAAAAGGACATTATTATAGCAAACATTTTTTTTTTATTCTCAGATTTAGGACATCAACATTAGCAGCCAAAGAAAAAAAAAATCAGTCCCAACTAATAATCACCCACTTAAATTAAAAGACAAAAAAAAGGGGAAATTAATTTTTAGCACATGGCTAAACTCAAATCGCCCTCTCTATTTGGTGGGATCGATCATGCTATTTGTTGATAAATGGCTCAATTCAACCATACTCTCATGCAGCTATTTATTGTTGACTTCTACTGAGAGCCACCCAATTGATGTGCATGTGGTGCACTGGCACTAGTATGATTCCCGCAGGTGCAGCCGTAAAATGAGGCTCTGAAGCTCACATTGGGTTGTGAGCCGCAAATCTCTTTTGTTACGGTACGGCACACCGTATTAAAACTAATAATTATCCCAAACCAGCTGAAAAAAGGTATATCCTAAATAAGTATGATATTCTATAATCAAAAGCGAAAAAATTTAAATAATTAGTTTTTTTATTTCTTCATTGACTATGAGACCACCAAATCACCATTCAAACCGTTGGATAACTGTATGAGTGTAAGAACTAATATCAAACCAAATTTGAACCGTTGATCTATCATGGTTATCTAGAAATTTGCAAAAAAAAGAATGTGGCTTATAATTTGTTCTTATAATTTGCATAACAATGTGACGTTTTTGCAAATTCCTAGACAGCCGTGATAGATTAATGGTTCAAATTTGGTGCAATATTAGTTCTTACACTCATACAGCTATCCAATGGTTTTGATGGTGGTTCTACAGTGAAGGAAAAAAAATAAAAAAACTAACTGTTCAAATTTTTCCGCTTTTGATTGTAGGATATCCTACTTCCCTAGGATATCGTAACGTGCGATATCTTACGGATCGGACTGTTCTGCGGTAAATACACTTTTTCAAACTGTTTTGGGGTAATTGTCAGTTTTAAGGCAGTCTGTAAGGTAATTGTCCTTTTTTTTTTTTTTTGCTAGTGTAGGTGCCAAGAACGACACCCACTTAATTAGGAGAAAGTAGAACTTGATTACGGGAAAGATCGAACGCCGGAGACCTGAAAGGGAAAGAGAGAAACTGGGGTCAGAGGCCCTGGCTGTCGTCAGCCAAAGGCACTCCGATGCCTGAGTTAGTTTTGAAAACTAAGTAGAGGATCAGTGGAGAAGAGAAAGGAGTTTGTGCATGTATTTTCGCGTACCTTCATAAGACTGACCCCATGTGTATTATAGTAGGTGGAACTCTCCTTGGTGAGTAGAGGTAGGTGGGGGTAAGGTCCCATCAGGCTTTGCCCTGACACCCAGTGGTAGGTAAAAATAGAACATCCCATCGGAAGTTTCCATTCCCCTTTGACAGCTGACGTGATGGGATGATAAAACCAATTTCTTATCTCCATAACGCGCTACCTTATCTGTCAGAGTATGCCTGTACTTCTCATAAGAGTGAGATGACCCACTTCCGACTTTCAGTGCTTTTACCGAGACCAGGAGTGGTCTTGCCAAGCTGACACTCTTGTCGAGCTGCAGGCCGATACTCTTTGATGAGTTAACACTCTTGCCGAGTTGCCGAGATGTGATTACTGAGATCAAGGCGATTAGCCGCTGTTACCGAGATTTAGCTCAATCTCGGTATTATGATATTTTCCCACACATGTAGGAATCTCTTTGGGTTGTGAACCTCCAAGCGGATGACTTCCACGTACATAGTAACATAATTAAAAGCTCTAGTCTCTTTTAGTACTCTTATAAGAGGAGGGACGCTACGGACCTACGGTGTGAAGTAGGGAGTGGATGAGCCTTCTGTAGTGTTAGTGTGAGTGTGAGTGAGAACCTTCCGGGGATGAGGTGGAGTGAGCCACTGAGAGAGTTTGGGTGGAACAGGGTTTTGCGTTTGTGAAGATTTTCTTCCCTTGTTGTAACCTCCTTGTTACTAACATTGATCTCAGCTGTCTGTGGACGTAGGTATTTTATCAAACCATATGAATTTTGTGTCTGTTTGTGGTTGTTTATTTGTGTGTTTGAGATCGTTTCATTACCCACCATTAGGCTTGAGATCGTTTCATTACCCACCATTAGGCTTCCGCACAACACTATTGACCGTTCAAGTAAGGTTATCAGTATTGAATAGACCAAATCCCCTGATGTTAGACATAGAAGAACTCTATTCCAGCTTATAGATCCATTAGTGGGCCCACTTATAGATCGATACTGCTAAATTTTTTTTTATTAAGTGTGTATTACTGTAGTAGCTCTTGTACGCTATACACAGAGACTCTATATCATATTTTTTCACACCAAATAACTGATGGTAGGTCAGACTCTCATTTGCAGTACAATTTGGCCAAGCTAATGCACATGAGGAATTTATGGCAGCGGTTTGTATTTCACAGGACATGACTCCCAGATGAAATCATTAGTAGGCCTGGTAAAGACCCCTGTGAATTAAAACACTGCACATATGTGGAGGAATATGACTCCACGTACTACTGCAAACTAACAAGTAATGTGGTGTTTGGCGTCTCTACCATACACCTCTTATTCTCTTAAAACTGATTCAATCAGCCTTTAGCTTGTTTGGAAAGTATTTTTCCCATGTCCATTTCAAAGCACTTTAACAGGATTCGCCTCTATTTGGAAAAACTCCAGAAGTAGGCACATTTAAAACAGACATTAATGTCTGATGTGCCCAGACGTCAACCTGCTACAATGACTGACGGTCTTTTATGGTAGGCTGGTTTTTTTTTTTTTAAGTTTATGGACCCATAATCATGATCCAAACCGTTAGGATTATTCAGAAGGTAAAAAACGGCCACGTGTTCAAATTGAAGCCGTTGGATCTTCATATATTTTGAGATATTTGCAAATTACTCCAAGACCTTTGATTTACATTTTTTTTACTTTTGTGGACCCCAAACTTATGATCTAAACCGTTAGTTTTCTTTATAAGGTCACTCATGGTTTTGCTACCAACTCTTAATATTTGATTCCTCACAGATCTTAAGGAATTTAAGAAACGTTATTGACCGTTGGTTTAAAAAATAATTGATGGCTGATTTTTTAAAGGGCCCACAAACAGTCTGCTTTTTTGTATTTTTTATTACTTGTGGGACCATAAATCATAATCCAAACCATTGGATATATTAAGAAGACCAGGCACGACTATAGATCCAAGTTCTAGCCGTTTGATCATCATAGAATGTGAGATATTGGCAAAAAATCCCATATGTTTTTATCTATTTTTAAAAAATCCATGGCCCCCAAATGCAAGATCCGAACCGGTAACTCTCTTTGTAAGACTATACATGGCTATGGCATCAAATCGCAATGCTTGATTCCTTATAGATCTCAAGATATTTATGAAAAATTTTCAACCATTGCTTTAAAAAGATCTATTTCAATCAATTTTTTTTTGTTACCAAACATACTAATTTTAAAACTTCTATTCCAAATTGAGTCGTTTGAAACAGATCTATTTCATGCAAATCTATTTCACATAGATAAGATTTGCTAAACAGGGCCTAACTCTTATTTCAATTTTCAATGGGTTGGTCATTGGTGCCACTTTTTAAAAAGGATGGACAAGTAGACAAGAAAGCATGAAGCAGCAACAACACAGGGAGATAAAGAAGAAGAAGAAGATAACGACGACGGCTATGGATGGTGGTGCAACCGACGAGTACGATAGAGCCGAGGAAGTGAAGGAATTCGACGAGTCCAAGATCGGATGTAAAGGACTCGTTGACTCGGGCGCCACCACCATCCCACGCTTCTTCATCCACCCGCCTCAATCCCTTAAACTCACCCAATCCTCCTCCTCCCATCTCATCCCCACCATCGATCTCTCCCATGCTAACTCCCACCGTCGATCTGAGATCGTCCACCAGATCCAGGAAGCCTCTCACACCTGGGGCCTTTTCCAAGTCACCCATCATGGCATTCCCATCTCTGTCCTTATGTTAGAATTTTGTGTTGGCTAAATTCATGGGTTGGACAAAACTCTTGGGGTCCATTGAGTTGCATTTCGTATTTAGAAAAGGACTCTGAAGAGAGAAGGCTGAAGACTCTGAAGAAGAAAGCTGGGAGAAAAATCGCTGAAATTCTAGATCAACAGATTGTGGTCCGCCCGAGCGACCAGTGCATTCGCTCAAGCGAACCCCAGACAGAATGTATTTCGCTCGACCCACCTTTGTGATCGCACGAGCGATGATCGGATATTCCAAGACAGTAGCTTGTCCGCTCGAGCGGACTCCCTGGTCGCTCTAACGAACCTAGGCGAATTTTTAGAAACTTCCATGTTCCTCTCCTTATTTGTCTCAAAGTTGTGTTGCTGATTCCTAATCATATTATAACACATGAGGCACGAATCCAAGGCTATATAAAGGACACAAGGGCTGTTTTAAACACAAACCTCACATCTCAAGTTCTGAATTAGAGATTTAATTGAGAGAATTCTTCTCTAGAGATTTTTTAAGAAGTTATGCTGCCAAGTTCTCTAGAGCCAGCATCTTCTGTATCATTTGTAGAAAATCATCTTCTTGCGTAGAAGATTTGAGGAGTTAAGTGCTGGATTGAGTCTGTTGCAATCAATGGTGTGAAGTCGCTGAAGCGTGAAGCGACATAAGGTAACGTCAGTCCTTAGGTAGGAGATATCTGGGGAAGAAATCTGAGTTTCTTGTAATTGCGAGATTCATAGTACTTGATTAGATCCAGTTCGGATATGTGGTTTTTCACCTGGTTAGGGTTTTCCACGTAAAAATTTGGTGTCCATGTGGTGTGTGCTTGTGTTTTTATTTTCACTGCATGTTTATTGTTTTTCCACACTTTTGGGCTGATTTATTGAGTGGACCAATCTAGTGATCTCGCCCCCCAAACTTTCACCTTCGTGACACCATTTCAGCCGTCTGATCCTTCTACGAGCTTCCCATGGAAGTGAAATCGTAGCACTACTGTCGGGAAATGGGCTGTGGTGTCAACTTCACGACCAACATGGATCTTTACCGGTCCGATGCTGCAACATGGCGCGATACGCTACAAGTGATGCTGCTGGTTATTTTCTAAAACTCACTTATTTTTTCAGCGAGCTTCTATTGGAACCTTAAAAAAAAAAAAAAAAGTTTTTCTACACCCCGACCATAAAAAAAATAAAAAAAAATTCTCTAAACTACCCCTCCAAATAGGTTTTCTAAACTACCCAAAAAAAAAAAAAAAACAGTTTTTCTACCCCACTCCCGCAAGCAGCCCGCAAGGGCAACCCCAGCCAGCCTCCCTTCCCCCTCTCCTCTCTCCCTCCCCCTCTATTTCCTCTCCCTCTCTCCCTTTCTCTTCTTCTCTCTCCTCCCCCAGTCACCGGCGGGGGAAGAGGGAGGGGGGAGGGAGACCAGCCATGGCTCCCTCCCCACAGGAGGGGATGAGGGAAGACAGTGGAGGGATATAGAGAGGGAGAGGGAGGAGGGGTAGTTTAGGAAAAAAAATATTTTTTAGTCTTACAGTGCCGTGGGGAGAGCAAAATGTACTGTGCCAATAAAAGCTCTCATCCTAAAGCCAGCTCAACTTGGAGGCAAAAGTGTATTTTGTTGTAGTGGTAGTATAAATACTTTTTAATACTATTTGGGTGAAGCCCGTACTCCTCAATACTTTTCCCTAGGTGGAATCCGATTGGCACGCTTTTGGCGACGCAGATCGTTTCTCATGAGATTCGAATTTGCATCCGGTTGGCTCTAATGCCATCCTTCGCTAGCCATTCCCACTAAAACTTCAATAAGCGGCAAGGTTGAGCCCACTCCTCAATAGAGGAGATGTAAAGCGCGCATTTGGTCCATGCACCTTGCCGTTTTGTTTGAGTGCCTTTTATTTTCTCTGCTCCACTCTTTTTATATGATTCAGGTTTGGACATATTAGTCTCTCTTAAACTGGGATGTTCCAATTTCATAACCAAAATTCAGGTAATGTCACCAGAGTATTTTAACTCTAGTCAAATTTATTTTTTTTACTTTTTTGTTCCGGATCCCATAATATCATGGCTTTTATGCAGCATTTTAGGGAGATTTTTTTTTTCCAAATGATTAGACACGAGAAATGGTTATCACATATGTATTTACTTCTTACAAAATGTTAGCTTTTGTATTCTATAAAAAGATAAATTTATTCACTAGTTGCAAAAAAATAATACGATACAGAAATTAATAATCCCTTGATATCACGGGATATGGTGCAAAAAAAGTTAAAAAAAAAAAAATAGTGTTGACTAGAGTCAAGCGATTCTGGTGACGTTACCTAAATTTGAGTGATGAAATTGGAAAAATAAAATTTAAGGTGGACCAATATGTCAAAACCCCTGTATAATTTATTTAATTGTCTATTTATCTACGTGGTTGCGTGGGAGTTTTCCCAACACGTATGCGTGGGGCCGGATCCACCGAAGGTTGATCTGATCCCGGAGATCTGCCAAAGAGAGGTGATGGAGTGGGTTGGGCACGTGTAGAGGGTAGGAAAGGTATTGATGGGGCTCCTTAGCGAAGGGGTCGGGTTGGAGAGGAGGAGCGTTGAGGCGAGTAACTTGGTGGTCCAATACTATCCATAGTGCCCGCAACCGGATCTTACCTTAGGGATCAAGCCTCACACGGATCCAGTCATGTTGACAGTTGTTCTGCAGAAACAGGCGTGGGGCTTGCAGGTGAAGCATGGAAAGGAATGGGTGGAGGTCAAACCCATGCACGGAGCTCTTCTGGTCAACATAGGTGATCTTCTTCATGGTGATCGATTAGTTAATCTCATTACCAGGTAATTAAAGAGCACTGTATCAAAATCTCCTCATGATTTTTTCCCTAAATTCTGTGATTTTTAGATTATCTCCAACGACCAATACAAGGGCGTGCAGCATCGGGAATCCGTTTCAAGAGACGCGGATTTCAATCCCACGATTTCTTACAGGCCATTCAATATAGACTCATGCAAAAAAGTGTCAAAGAAAAAAGAAGCTAAAATAAAATGAGGTGTCTGGTAATGCAAAGGTCTATACTAAATAGACATTTTTTATATTATTGGTTGAGAGTTTTTCCACATATTTCTCGAGATTCACAGAGTATTAAGCCATGAAGATTGACCATATGGATGTGCTCGGCTTTCCAAAGAGATCTTACGGGTTGGATCTTGTGTTTGGGGCCCACATAATCCACAAAATTATATCTAATGGCTCACGTTTCTTTGCACATATCTTGAGATTAGTGATGATCCAACGGGTGAAATTTGGTCTTATGGTCATGTTTGATATTGTGATCATTTCTAACGGTTTAGATCTTATTTTACATACCTTTAAATAATAATAAAAATTGAAGCAGTTTACTACTCATGGACAAATGCAATATTGAGCATACATCAATGGTTATTTTTGTTTTGCACATATCTCGAGATTCACAGATTATTATTTGATCAAAATTGACCACGTAGCCGTTTTCAGTCTCTCAAACATATCCAACGATTTTGATCTTGTGTTTGGGGCCCATAGATCATAACAAATTATATCCAATGGCTCATGGTTTGTGGTACATATCACTAGATAGGTGATGATTCAACTGCTGAGATTTAGATATATAGCCGTGTTTGACTTTGTGAACATTTTCAACGGTTTAGATCTTGATTGGGCCTCTCAAATTTACAGAAAAGTTGAAAAAATGGTGTGGGCGTGATTATGCATAAATCACTGTAACTCCGCCTCTGCTTTTTTTCCCTCTATTTCTCAACTACCTCATCAAGGGGGCTATGGAAAGTAAAGCCATTGCCTCTACTTCTCTAAAATGGGTAGAGGCTGAAAGGTGGTGCCAAGCACTCCATTTTTTCAAACCTCTATCCATTTTAGAGAAATAGAGAAATTGAGGGAAAAAACAGAACTTCCAAACATGCACTAAGTTAATCCGTTGGTGGAGTCAGTGGAGTCTAAATGATGTTGCTTTTATTTGATCTGTAATGTCAATAATGGTGTTGACCTGAAAGTATTTGCTTTTGATATGGTGTGGAAAAGGATTTGATTATTTTGTTATATGAGGGACTCAAAACGGAACTACTTATCTTCTAATGCGGCAGTGTATCATTATTGAGGGCGATTGTTACATACTAAGCCATAGGATGCAGCAACAGGGCACTCTGTTTGTAGATCATGAACCTTAGGAGAAAGATTCAGGAACTTTTAATGTTGTGTTTTATTTTTTATTTTTTTGTCAATTGTTGTGTTTTAGTTGTTTTATAATCTATCTTTCCAGCGAAAGGAACTGCAGACACTGTTAACACCATCTTATTGGCTTTGGCTTAGAGAAATCCAAAGGAATGGAGGAGCACCACTCGGAGACCCACTTATAGAATTCTAGCCGCTCAATAGAAATGCCCTTATATTGTATATCATCAAATCTTACCCCAACAGAAGTTGGCCCAATCGTAGATTGATTGTTTCATAAAAAAGGTCACGATACAATCGTATGTATTATTTATTAATTATGTTTTCTATAAAGCACTCAATCTTATGGTGGAACCAACTCATATTTTTACTAGTAGTAATTACTGACAGTTGTCTCATCAATTTCAAAGATGGTTTGAGGGAATTCAAGAATTGATTAGGGCACAATTTGTGTCAATCCATGAAAAATCGGTTCCACAACTTCTGATATTTTCACACACAAATAAATGAATAAAATCCTTAATGAGAAATAATTTTTCGTAAAATCTCAAAAAATGTAGCTCATTTTAAGCTTTACCATAAAGAAAGCAGTTGCACCAAGCGTGGAAAATTAAAGTTGCACAAACATGCCCACCTATGCATAATTTAGTAAATATCCTCTAACAAAACTATTTTTTACCCCTTCCTTTGGATTGAGTTTGGATTGGAATTCCCCAACATTAATAAATGGAATGGGTCAAAGGACGGCTCCTTACCTTACTGGTAAGAAGTGACAGTTCTCATTGGGAGGTCTTGAGTTCGAACCCGGCCTCCTCCCACTTTGCATATGTGAGTTTTTATTACCTAACATGTATTAGTTGTGTTTATGTCTCCTTGCATGTGTGACTTTCCACCATCTCATATGTTTGAGCTGTGTCCTTTTATCTTCTCGCATGTGCGAGTTTCAATCACCTTGCATGTGTGAGATGTGTTTATCTCTCCTCTCATGTGTGAGTTCTCATCACGTCGCATGTGTGAATTGTGTCATGAGTCTCCGGGTCCCAGCTCCTTATCCCGATTACCAATAAATAAATGAGATGGGTCGGTATAATTGGATCTATACTTGGTACCTTTGGTGGCAAGCCTATCTTTTTGTAAGTCTTAGTGCAAATATATTTTTTATATGCCCAGTTGATAACTGAGGTGGGTCTATGTAGGATCCATACCTGCTACAGTTCTTGGTCAACCCAATGAATTTTTATACGGCTTAATTAATGTGGTTGACTTCACCAAGGTGATCACAAATAAATCGGAGTCTTGTTTTCCTCTAATCCAGATAGTGATTCCAATCACTTTGAATGACATTATCTCAGTTAAAGCTTGTTTGTCAAATACATTTACAAATCAGGGGAAAAACCCCAGAAGGTGGATGAGCTTCAAATTTTGACTTTTCTCTTTTCTTTTGGGTGCTATAGATTGGCTCAAATATTTCCAATGTTAGGACCAGGGATGTCACCTTCAAAACTAAGCTTCAATTTTTTACTTTATTGATTGGAAAAGTTACTGTTCTTAGCTTGCGACGGGGCTTTTCATTATCATGTCTTTCTTCTTTTCTTTTTTTTTTTTTATTGACCAAATAGTGAAATTCCTATAAGAATTCATTCCATGGAATATTTTGTATTGATCTTTAGAGAGAAATTAAAGGATGAATTTCCGTGAACATGCACACGGCCCACTTTACATTGTAGGATGCATTAAACCCAAGCTGAATAATCCAAGTTGTTCACTCCGTTGCGACTCTCCTTTTTCGTTGGAATCTCTTTAGGGCCTGTTTGGATGCACAAGAAAACACAAGAAAATAATATTTTATAGAATATAATCTTTTATTTTTTAAAGAAGAAAATCTTGTGTATTTGGTAACTCAAGAAAAATTTGAAGAAAAGATTCGTTTTTTTCAAAATGTTCAATATTCTCTCATACAGCTCCCCCCAGTAGGAAACTTTCTACAAGATAAGAATATTTTAAAATGACTATTAAAAGTACATGGTGAAGTAAAGTGGGAAGGAATGGTAAAGTAGTTTCTTTTCTTTACTTTATCACATTTTATCGTAGTTTTATATAGTAAATAAAAAATAACTTGTTTACAGGTGTGATAAAATAAAATAAAGATTGATGTCATATCATGGTTAAATGTGAGGTAAAGTAAGGTCAAATGAAGTATGTGGTAAAGTAAAATGGGAGAGAGAGTTATAAAGTACGTAGTTTTTTTTTTGTTGACTTTACTTTACTATGCTTTACCGTGGTTCTATGTGATAAAAGAAAAGTAACTTATGGTAAAAACATAAAAGTTAAACTTTACTTTACCGTATTATTTTTTTATCTAGATGTGATAAATTACATATAAATTAAAATATTTAATAAAAAAATATTATTATAATGTAATTTACTTTAATCATAACACATTCTAAACTGCCCAATTTAAAATCTGTAAAATTGTTCAAAAATTGCCAAATAGTAAAAATATTATACTGTTATAATATTGTATTATTGTATTATATACTATTTTATTCTTGCAATATTTAAATCTGTAAATATTTTATTCTGTAGACATCCAAACAGGCCCTTAAGCTTATGATTTGAGGAGACAAAAATAAGCAGTCCATAACTAATCATAACAAAAGACTATTATTCTCTATTTTCTAGTTGCGACCAACAAAAGTTTATCATTCAGAAGTTGAATAAAGATTTTGTCTTGAATGTGATCAAGCATGGTCAATTAGTTTGGCAAACATCATTACAATCTTCGGTCTTAAGTCTATGCAATATCAAACGAAATACTTGATTCAAGTTCGGCATTCAATTTGTAAATGGTTTAGATTCTTGACCGTCTTTAATTGTGACCCAAATTCATTAATCATATGTTCATGTCATAAATAGATAAGGATTGGAATCTACGCCATTGCATCAACGACTCATAAAATTAGGTCTAAAACATTTCCCCAGTTACAACAGTAAAAAGGTTTGACTATGCAAGTAATCCAAAATATAAATGATCACATCTAATCCCTAGCAAACTTGAGTAATTGACATGATATGAACTGAGGATTCACAAATCACAAGTGATCCAAGCATCAGGTAGCCTCAGTTGAAAGATATCCATAATTCACTGAGCCATTAGTGTAACTTCGCACTTCATGAGGCTTATATGTCTAATTTGCCAAGTCAAGAAATACGCGTCAGTTTATGAAACTCAATGGACCTAGAAACATACAGAAGGTGTTGAATATGTATTGGCCATCTACTCAAAATGGACATCCTCAAACATATTTTACCCTCATATTTAGAACATCAACATTTGCAGAAAAAAAGAAAAAAAATAGAGAAGGGGTCACAACTAATATTCAACCTCTTAAATTAAAAGCCCAAAAATGTCATGAAATCTATATTTTTAGTACATGGCTTAATTCAAGGCAGAAGTACAATGTAGTGCTGCTGCATTGCAATATGGCGCATCGTCTTTGTTTACACATAGGTAGGGCCTAGAAAATCCAAACCTCCTTCAGTTAAAAGACCTATTCCAAACTCTGTATCTAAATATTCAAAGTCGATTTCAATGGGCAAACCGATAGATTGGCCACTAGATTTCACATATGATAGACTTCTTCCTAGGGTTGTAAACGGGTCTGTTCCTATGTGGGTCCATGGTGGATCCGGCCCCGGATACGTTATTGAGGAGGTGGGACCAGACCCAAACCCGATTTGGATCTAGGAAATTGTCTCCAGAACCGGAGCTATATGCGGGGCAAGTCTCGGTTCGGTATAGTATGAAGAAATGCAACTACAGAGAAACTATGATCAAACCCATTTGTCAGCTTAACAACAAATAATGCTGAATAGTAAAATAAGTAGAACCTGACTAAAATCCCTATAAAAACGGATTTTTCTGATTTTGAGATTCCTGAATACAAAAGCCTCTTATGAGTTTAACTATAGCAGAATATATGAAGAAGTTGAAAACCAACGAGAAACATCCATAAGCTAAACCCACATGAGTGATGGATCTTGAAATGCTTCTGCTGAAATTTATGTTTAGAAAATCATTAAAACTAGTACTAGAGGCCTCAAACTGCAAAACTCTCTTCCCTCTCTTTCTTGAAAACAGAGAAAAACAAAATCTTTCCAGAGGTAAAATAAAAATCTCACTTCTCTTAAGGCCTGGTACTGTTTGTAGAGCTTAGGATTCTAAAAGGAGAAAAGTAAGAACACTCTTACTAAAACTTAAAACCTAGAAAATGAAACCTAGAGAGGGAGAGGAAAGAGTCTATTCAAACTAGATGGAGCGACGACAGTCTTCTCTAAACTTTACAAGATGAAATGGTAAGTTAAGGATTAAACCATAACAAATGTAGAATGGAGGATTGGAGGGGTTATTGAAAAATAGAAAGCATTTATATTATCTTATGGGTCTGGTCCCAGGTAAAAAAAAAAAGGGGATCCGGAATCGGACCCAATTATTTATTTGGACCTAGATAAGGATCCATACCTAGCTTTTAATGGGTTGGAACCTCCGGATAATCGAAGAATCGAGCACCCATTTTACATCCCTACTTCTTTCCATTAGAAAAAGAAAACTAAAGAAAGTTAATCACCATTCCAATTTTAGTTGATCAAATGGAGGCTATCTCACTAATTTGAATAATAATTTATTATTTGATGACTATAATTAGGGTTGTCAAAATGCCACACGAACCATTAATACGGCACGAACCCACATGATATTAACGGTTCGGGTGGGCTCTTAATGGGTTTGGGTTGTTAATGGGTCAAACCCGTTAACACGTTAAATTAATAGGCCATGTACTAATTAAACCAGTAACCCATTAACAACTTGCTTAACCAATTAAATTTTTCTTAGTCCCTAAGTGTAGCTAGAATTAATTTATATTCGTAAAGAAAAAATTAAAATTATTATTTTATAGTGGGGTTTTAGGTGGGATCCACTCGAGATCCTCACTTCCAGTTTCATGTGGTTTATATATTTTTCTCTTTATATATTTTTGTGTAGATTTTATTTTAATTTGTAAAATGACGTAATTACTTAACGGATTAACGGGTTGTGTAATCCTTTAAATTAACGGGTGGGTCGTGTACGTGTTAAGGTGATTTTAACACGAATACATTAATCAATCATCTAAATTCTTTAACACAACACGACTTACTGTCATTAGTCGTTGAAGCGTGAAGCGAACAAGATAACTTCAGTTCTTAGGTAGGGGATATCTGGGGAGAAAATCTGAGTTTCTTGTAATTGCAAAATTCATAGTGCTTGCTTAAATCCAGTTTGAATCCGTAGTTTTTTATCCAGTTAGGGTTTTTCACATAAAAATCTGGTGTTTTTATGGTGTGTGCTTTTATTTTTATTTCCGCTGTATTTTTATTTTTTTTGTATACTTTTGGATTAATTTATTGAGTGGACCAATTTAGTGATCTTGTACCCCATATAACACGGTAGACGTCTAGAGGCACACGGAAGCATGTACTCCCGCATACTATCAAGTAACACTTGTTGCTTTTTCAAAAGTAGAGTAGGTCGGTCCTGGACTCAACGCAATTGGCATTTGACACCGCAATTAAAAGTAAACAAACGAAAGATATAAAGAACCAGCGGCTTGAGCAGAAACCGAGGAAGAGGAGGAGGAAGATGACTATGAATGGTGATGCACCCGGGGAGAACGAATACGATCGAGCCAAGGAAGTGAAGGAGTTCGACGAGTCAAAGATCGGATGCAAAGGACTCGTGGACTCGGGCGCCACCACAATCCCTCGCTTCTTCATCCACCCAAATACCCAATCGCTTCAACTCACCCAATCCTCCTCTTCCCATCTCATTCCCACCATCGATCTCTCCCACGCCTTATCCCACCGCCGATCTGAAATCATCCACCAGATCCGCCACGCGTCCCACACCTGGGGCTTCTTCCAAGTCATCCATCACGACATCCCCATCTCCGTCCTCGACGACACAATCTCAGCCGTCCGATCCTTCAACGAGCTACCCACTGAGATTAAATCGCAGCACTACCATCGGGAGATGGGCAGCAGCGTCAACTTCCAGACCAACTTCGATCTCTACCGGTCCAGCGCTGCCACGTGGCGCGATACACTACAGCTGCGGCTGGGGCCCGATCCGCCTGTGGTGGATCGGATCCCGGATGCATGCAGGAAAGAGTTGGTGGAGTGGGACGTGCACGTGCGGAGGATGGGAGAGGTGTTGATGGGTCTTCTCAGTGAAGGGCTGGGATTGGAGAAAGGGAAGTTGGAGGAGATGACGTGTCTCGAGAGTAGGCAATTGGTGGCCCACTACTACCCTTACTGCCCGCAGCCGGATCTGACTTTGGGGATCGGGTCCCACACAGATCCAGGCGTGCTGACCGTTCTTCTGCAGGACCAGGTGGGGGGTTTGCAGGTGAAGCATGGAGAAGAGTGGGTGGAGATCAAACCCATGCATGGAGCCATTGTGGTCAACATAGGAGACCTTCTTCAGGTGATTAAAATTAATCCTACATTAATCTCCTCTCAATTAGTATATTTTCTTTCTCATGACTCTTCTCAAACACTGACTCCCGAACACTCTCTCTCTCTCTCTTTCATTTCTCTCCTGTTCTACAAAATTCACACCACCACCTCATTTTGATAGGTCTGAAACCGACATAAAAGTACGGTGATGAATGGGCGACGTGGACCCTCTCCCATCCGGAAACGGATCCCCTGTTTGGTCCAAACATGTTTGGACCAATCAGGGGGTGACACATGGGAGAACTTTTTATTTTTTTATTGGAAGAGATGGATGCCAGCTGGTTTGACTTCTCCTCCTCCATGTGTCACCCTCTGATTGGACCAAACAGGGTCTCCCTGTTTGGTCCAAACAGGGGATCCGGTTCCCTCCCATCCACATGAATAGCACCACCGACGTTAGGCTATAAATAAGTGCCTTGGGTCATTTGCATGCACACAAACATAGGAGACCTCAATCCTGCAAGAGTTAATACGAGAGTTTCAAAATTCATAATATCACGAGATATAAATGTTAAAAGTCGAAAAGCTCGTATAATTAAAAAAAAATTTAATTTAGACCTCAATCTCTTGATATCATGAGGTTTTTAAAGTCTCGTCGTATCAAAGAATTCAGTGCAGAGAAGCGAAATTCGGTTTTTGTGGAGCAGAGTCGAACGACCCTAATGATATTAATAGGTTTTTAGTCATGAAATTGTGGGAATAGGATTTAAGGAGAATTAAAGTGTGAAATCTCCAAAATTAATCCTTCATTAATCTCCTCTCAATTGGTATATTTTCTTTCTCACGAGTCTTGTAATTTTTTAGATGATGTCGAATGATGAGTACAAGAGTGTGGAACATCGGGTTTTGGCGAATCCGTTTCGAGAGCCGCGGATTTCGATCGGAGTCTTCTTCAACCCAAGCAAAAGGGGTGACACAGATTACTATGGCCCCGTGCCGGAGCTGTTATGTGATGGTAAAGTAGCACACTACCGGGATTTCACAATGGGAGAGTTCATGGGACGGCTTTTTAGCAGAGAGCTGGGAACTTTGGTAAACCACTTCAAATTACAAAGGCCCAGTATATGAGAATGACATGTGATATATATGGAAAGGCTATCTCTATTTATGTTATTATGTCTGTCACTGCTACTGTATAAAGTCCAGCGTCTGTTGCATTTTTTGTGCTATTTGGAGTCTTTAAAGTAAATAATGATGCTGTGACTTGAAACCATTTAGAGTCGTTAGGAGAAAGTGTAATCGATAGATATTGATGGAGGGGCCTACTTATGGTAATAGGAAAGTTTAGGGTCTTCATGTAATTTATTCCTAAGATTGGAGTTCAATTGTATTTATTTAATGGAGTTATTTGCAATTAACTGTGGTTTCGGATTGCACATGAGATGTAGGGTCACGGTTTCCCAGTTAGAGCCAGCTTTCTATAAAATCTCTAGTGGTCCCCACGCTAGCCCAATATTGGATCATTACTAATTCTATTTGAACTCAAAATGAGAGGAATTAGAAACTTACTATTTCTATTTAAAGTGAGACTTTTAATAGTAGTAATAGTAGGAAAAGAAAGTTACTAATTGGACTTCTAATAATAAACAAAGAGGAGATGTTTTTGGCTATAAGTAAGAGAGGAAAGAAGGCTGGACGTCCATGCATGAATCCCTCATTGGAATTCATGCCCAGCCCTCCCCTTTGTGCAAGAGTTGCACACATCTCTCTCTCTCTCTTTCTTCTTCTAGTTTCTCTTCCGGTTTCCCTTGATTTTCTAGTTTGTTTTTTTCTTGGAGATCCCACCATCTTCCTTGAGGAAAGAGATTTGATATGGGTCATAGCGTGGAAGGCTAAGAGGTCTTGGAGATTTTGATTTGGTTTGTAAAAGAGTTTCTCAAAGAAAGAAATCAACTTCTCAATTAGAGCACTACCCAAGCTCCTAAGGTATATATCTACTTTCTTGCATATTGTAGAATTTCATGGTTGCTTGTTAGGTGCTGTTTCTAGCTTCTAGATAGAGGTCATTGCTGATCATAGTTGATAAGATTGAGTTTTGGATCGTGAATTTAGTTTCATGGCCTTATGGATACTTGATCCTTGAGTCAAGTGGGTCAAAAGTTTTAAAAACCTATTCACGAGGCCCACCCACTTCCAATATTGCCACCGTTGCCTTGAGTAGTTTTAGTTGATTTGATACATTATGACCCACCTCTGTGGCATGCAAATCAAAGTTTTAATCAAACAATCAGGGTTGCATTCTAACTTGTCAATGGCTGCAATACTACATGAGGATCCAATGGAGGCACATATAACATATCAAGCTGAACGTTTCATTGAGCTGATGTATTACCAAAAATTCTATACATCATTTGATTTGGGAAAAATTGCTAACCTTCATTGCTCATATTGAGTTCATTGATATTTCCATAACTCTCCCGATCGTAACTTGGAGAGCTGAGATGTTTGTGCAAGGACGAGGCAGAATGCCTTATCTAAACAAGGCCATTGTTTTTATTGCAGTGCCCTGGTTAAACAACACTATATCTGATGAATGTTAAGATTATAAACTAATGTGTGCTATTTTACGTATTAAAAGTTTCAACTTGATGAGTCAATTGTGTGCCACAGTGTGAGACTCCATGAATGGTGGTTGGCAATTGATGATACATGGCGTTTGAGCTTGTATATCCATATTTTATTTTGCATGTTTTATGATACTAATATGTTGAAGCATATATTCTAGCAATGCAAGGTGTCTTAGCAGATTTATGTCACGATTAGCAATTTAGTCGCTTTAGTTAGTGCTTGTTTATCCTAGACAGGCTTGGTCTTGGTAGTGGCGTTGGATTTAATCAGTGTTTTGCCTGTGACATTTTTTCATCTTCTGTAATTTTATTCTATTTTTTTGGTTTACAGTATTACTCTTATTTTTGGTAAAGCTCTTTTGTATTTTGTTTCCTTTTTTTGGTTTACGGGACTTCTAGGGTGTAATGTATCATTTTTTCTCTATTTCTCACATGAGAATAAACTTCATCCAGCTTCGAATTGATTCTAACCCACCCCTCTATTTTTTCCTTCTACATTCTGCTCAATAATCATTGGGTCCTATTACTTTCCACTCCCGAGAGTGGAATAATATCCCAATCTAGAAATAGTTATTTTATCTTGACATATTTAGTGTCAGTTTCAGATCATTGTACTAATGTCTCTAGAAACTGGTTGTAGCTTTACTAAGATGAGATAGTATTTAAAAAAAAAAAAAAGGATGAGATAGTAAAGAGGCTCTTATGCAAAACAGAACAAAATTGATGAGTCATTTGAGTTTGGTAAGAAAGCTAATACATGCAAGGAATTGATGAGGAAACTAATATACAAATGGTACCCAGATTGAGAAAAACTTCGATCGGGAAACTAAAATCAAGCAGCTGGAGATGCAGGGATGAAGAAAGTCCTGGTTATAGTAGAGCTTGAGGCTCATGCTGTCGTGGATCTGGCATTCATTAAGAGCGACGTGATCCTCTTGTAGATTGTATACCACTTCTGGATCCTGATCTTGTTTGGGGATTGATGCAAATCTCCCTTGGTATCAAAGCACGCTATCATACACATAGAAGTTGATAAGACCCTCCACAATAATAATTGCTATGAGAAAAAAATAATAATAAATTAGACATAAAAAGAGACAAATCAACCAACTTCATACACATTTTGACTGTCAACGTACATTTTTTCCTCGACAAATGACTGATTTCCAACCAGTGGAGCATGTTCAAAGAGCTCATAATCAACAATAATCAAGACTCTAGGTTAGTTCTCTCCCATTAACAATGTGTCCCACCAAATGAACAATGTGGAATAATCAAATCAAGTCAAGTTATGGCAAGAAGCTGATCTCTTTATCATTTTAATAATTCAACAAATGAAGAATGGAACATGTGGTGGATGGGTAGTTAATTGTTCTAGTTTCTGTGGAAGCTCTTTGGTGGCAACTGATGGGATCGTCAGGGTTGATTACATAACCTTGGTAAACGCATGGCTATGAAAATATTTAAAAAACTAATAATATCATTACTAAGTTTAACTTAGATTACAACCACTAATTCTATGATCACTATAAGAAATAGAGCACAAAGGCCCAATTCAGGGATAAGAGCATTTTATGAAAGCCATTAGGATATCAGCACTAATTTCACAATCACTATAAAAATTAGAGCAAAAAGGCCCAATGCAGGGATCAATGCATTTTATGAAAGTCATTAAGATATCAACTTATGAAGGTGAACACTGAAAGCTTATAATTTACTCTAAAGATACTAAAAAGAATGAAATAGTCATTGCACAACCTCATCCTTGCTTGGCATGATCTGGGAGCAAAACCCAATCTAAATTAGAGAACCGAAGAAATAAATAATGGCAAAGAAAAATCAACATTTTTCATTAGACACTACTTGCTAATTCGTGTAGGTATAAGTGGGACAAATAAAAATCTTACCCAACTTCTACAAAACTTCTTATGAGATTTTTTTGTTAACACGTTTTTATACATGTATTTAATCATTCCAGCGAACCTCCAGCTATTAAAAAAAATAATAATCGCATGAAATTTTATGTTAATCAATTACAGGTCATACAAAATTTGTTTGCTTGGGTTCCATTGATACCACCATGCAACCATCAAACATTAGGCTCCATCATAGTACTAAACAGTCCCCTTTTATATATAAATATTCAAGTTTAGTTTAAATAAAGTCCATGATAATCCTTCACTTGGAAGAGAATAGTAGACATACATGACAATGATGCCCTTCCTCCTTGCATACTCTGTGTAGGTGAACAATAACACCTTTAGCTCTTTCATGGCTCCACTTATTGCTGTAAATGCAAAACAAAAAGAACCAAATGTGAGGTATGGTCTTTTATAAACCATTTCATTTTCAATCACTACATGACCATAAGAAATTTAAAAGTAAAAAAAAAAAAAGACCACCTAAAGGTGGGCCATATCAAGAGAAACAAACAAACAAAATTTAAAATTAAAGACTTGAAAGCCAATGGTAATTTCATGTGAGCTTTGAACAATGTCTAGAGATGAAAACATGCAATCAATGATGGGGTTCATGGTTTTATTTTTATTTTATTTTTATTTTTTGTAAATCTTTCATATCGTTGTCATATGCATCAAATACACAAGCAGTCACTCTTGAGCGAAGCATCTCCAAAGGCTGATTTTCAAATAAATTTTGAAACTAATTACTTGAAAGCCAATGGTAACTTCAGGTGAACTTTGAACAATGTCTAGAAATGAACACACCCAATTAGTGATGGGAACCTCCCAACAATTTAAAACTAAAATCATCAAAATTTGCAAAAAGCCAACAATTCAAACTCTCAATAGAAACAATCAAACAACCCACACAACATTACATTCTCATCCTCTCACTGGCATTTGATCAGACAGTTACCGTGCACTACATGAATGTAGTTGGGGAATTTTAAAATCTCTTTCATGAAATTATGAATAATTTAATTAGTCAAACTTCAATTTCATAAAGACAATTAAGAAAATTGCACAGAAGAAAACAGAGCTCGCCATGTACTCCAAAAATGGTAAAGTTCTTGAAAGAATATTTTTTCTGTGTCATGGGAGATTTCAGAGAGAAGAGGACACTTATTCTCAACAAACCAACCAAGTCCAGCCCATAAAGAATATAATAAAATAAAGTAACAAACAGATGGAGATGGAGCAATGAAGAAAAGGCGGGTTTGCATGCAAAAATCTTACCTTTGAGCATTTGAGCATCATTCCTGCGGAGATTCTTGAAGGGAGATGAAATGACAAGAAAGGCAGTCCTTTTTTTTTTTTTTTTAGTTTCTGTGTTTGTTGTGTTTGTTTGAGAGGGTCTCATTGGCTTCCCATTTTGGCCAATAAATGTCCATCCACATGCCCCTCACCAAATGAGCCACAGATAAAGATGCATGGAAGTGGAACCAGTTGGATGTGTAGAAAAAGTTAACAAGCAGTGGATCCTACAAAGGTGTGTGCTGAAACAAAAATGACAACTTATCTTTGAAAAATAAAACATCTAAATAGAAAAATAATTCAGAAAAATAAAGTCATTGAAAAACTCAATATAACGATCTCAATGGAAAATGACCAGTTTATATATAGTTCATTTTTTTTTTTTTGGCAAATTAAGTAATTTACAATCACTCATTATTCTTATGAAATTCAACAAAAGCTTCAATAGAAAAAAGTAAGAAGAAGATAGAATAACAAGATATATGGAAGGAAACTAACTGAAAAAAATATTAAAAATCAACATTTTCTAGCTATATATGATTAGGCAAAACACTTACCAATTGCAATATAGATCGATCGTCTGGCCTATTTTTCATTAAAATTTGTCTAAAACCTAGCGCAAAATACATACCAAATTCATGTTGAGAAGCACCGAATGACAGTAATACAATACAAAGAAATTTGAATATTATGGAAAGAAATAAGATTGATATGTCAAGATGAGGGCTAGAGTAGCAACTTAAAAAGTTTTTTGAATTAAAATGACACCGCTACCAAATTTTGAACTATGTACATTTGTGGCACTTATGCTAGCTTTTTATGTATCATAAATCAATTTTGTTACATTCTAATTTTGCAATAAGCAAACAAATATCATAATTTGAAGCAAGAAAACCAGCTACAAAGATATCTTTAGCTATGCACTCTCAGGGTGAGCACAACTACTTCTTTCAAACTTCCTACTTCCTAAGAAAATTTAATAGAAAATTCATTATCCTGGCATTATAATAATGTGGTTGCAATGTTGGACATAAATCAAGTCCAAGAGTAATACTGGTTCGACCTGAAATGATGCCTTGGATGAAGCATATAAAATCATAAAGAAAGACAATTAGCACCCTCAAATACAATTTAGCAAGTAGAGTGATAATGAAGGAATGCATGTTGCCAGCATTGCCTAAAACAAAAAACAGGGGCCCTAAAGCAATCACTTCAAATCAGCATAAGAGGGTGGATCTAAAAACATGAGTCGGTATATCAAAATGACAGGTTCCATTTAATTATACTCATAAAAACTTGAAAGGAAAAATAAAATACCTTATCATAATTCAAGAAGTAATAAGACAAGCCATTAGTCACTTGCATTGGATGTTGTTTGATATATAGCATTAAAATTTAAAAGAAAACCAAGTTGCATGGAATGAAGAAATCAAGAAAAGGCTCACATGAAAAAAATCTGCATATGCTTGCATATTCACAAAAAAACTTTCATGACACCTTAGAAAATGAAACATCTAAATAGACCTTAAGCCTCTCCACAGCATCTCCTTATCTTTGGCTAGTGCACTCACACATCAATGAAATATTTTCCTCATTTTAACCCACTAATGTCACCCAAGTCCTCATCACTAAGCATTAAAACACCATACTTTCTAAGTAAAAGGGATATATATATGTCATAGTATTTCTTTTTTTGATCTGACACAAGCATACTATCAAATCATATAAAATATTTTTCTATATTTTTTAGAGTAACTATTTGGTTAGATCTACTTGTGCATAGTGTTTTGTATTGATTGCGGATTTCTACTGCACCATAACATATTTGCTAGCATACATAGGAATTTATAGTGAAATAAGCTTTGCTGAAAGATTATTAAAGAAATGAGGGGTAAGAAACACGAGGTTATGGATGTAAAAGGGACCTTGACCATCGTAGGATTCCTATGTGATGGATGAGCATTCATCTCTTATTTTTCCTCAAATCAATTTCCATTAAAAGAGAGGTTATTTTATTGTCATTTCTTAATATTCATGTATGATTTTACATTTTAACCACTAATAAAAATCTGAAGCCCTATAACTCTTAGGAACTACAGAAAGGATTTTTTGTCATTTCTTATAAAGTTTGATCTACTAAAATGTGTTACATGTTACAATTATTTTTTTTTCTTTTTTTTCCAGAAAGAGGAGAACACATTAAAAGATTAAAAAACAATCATAAATGGGCCAAATCTTCTGCCAAAAACACAAATGTCAAAGATGACATACAAGATAACCAATCCACCAAGCTGACTAATACAACATAAAAACAACCAAAACAACAGCAAAACAAAAAAAAAAAAAAAAAAAAAAAGAAGTCTAATTGGTCACTACCTTCCCTAAATGTTAAAACTCTATTTCATTTCTAATATTGCTGGTCATTTCTGAATATTCAACTTTTCTTCATTTTTAACCGCTTAAAAAATTTAAAGTAAATTTCATTATTTCGGTAACATAAAAAAAAGGACCCAACATTAAAAAGAGATTTTCTATTGTCACAAAGTTCACTTTGTCAAATGTTTTTGGAGCACTAAATGTTTAAAATTTCACAATTCTATTTCACATATTTCATTTCTAGTATTGCAAATTAAATGAAACAAAATACCAATCAACTAGAACAGTACCCAACTCATAGCATTAAACGGATCAACAACAAATCCCAAGGATTCCAAGCAATCTTTGGCATTCTCATCTCTTCCTCTGACAAGCAAATCGTGTTTACAGGCATTGGGATCGAAGTTAAAATTTTCTACACATGAAAATCTCAATTGAAATTTCTCATTTGAGTTCTTGCAACGATGTACAAAATTTTCAAACACAACCCTTTTCATAAACATTTGAGCTAAGTATTTCATCGAAATATAATAATACTAAGTGGTGCCCACATATGTGTAGTTCACTTTGATTTTTTATATATAGTGTAAGGTCCGCGACCTTACTGGGTCAATTGGGCCCAATAGTAGGCCCGTTGACCCGTTTATTTTATTATTATAATTAATTGTATTGTCAGATAATTAGGTGGGCTTAGATCATGAGCGAGTTTCTTTCAGCATTAGAATAGTATTTGTGAAGTTTCGTTCGATTTCGAGCGCGTTTGACTCTAGCAGGGGGTAGTTTGCAATTTAGGAAAAATTGAGTATTTTTTCGGAATATTCCAATCGCCGTGATTTTGGGTTCGTTGGAAAGCTCTCGTTGCGCTGATCATTTTTGTCTTTTGGCTCATTGCGATCCGATGATAAAAAACCCTTCAAGTAGCCCATTTGTTCACCGGACCCACTTAAGGGCAAATTAGTCATTTTTCCTCTCTTTTTCTCCTTAAAAGAGAGTTAACCCTAATCCCATTCTCATTCTTTGCAACAAGAACTCTAGCAGCCCTTCTTCTTCCTCACTTCTCTAAAGCTCCAGAACTCCCTCCAGAAGAGACCATCTCGAAGATCCGAACCGTTAATCTTCATCTTTGCAATCTCCTCTTTCATTTGATATCTGTTTGGGTAAGTTTTTCTGATCTTCATCTTTTCTACCTTTGCCCTTTTGGTTAGATTTAGGTTGTTCTTGATCCTTTTCTTTTCCTTTCCTCTTCATTGCCTTTTAGGTTACTTTTGATCGGATTAGATTCGTGGGTTTCGTGGTAGAAGGCTTCTCCTCGAGTTTTTTCCAATTTCTACCAACTTCTTGGTTGAGGCAAGTAGATATGCAATTTACAATTTAACATGGATGCTTTTTTTTATTGATTGATATTGATCAAATGATAGAATACCCAAATGCCAAGTTGTTTTGAGATTTGATTTGTGAAATAACATGTTAGATTAGGTTTGGAAATGGTTTGGTTGAATTTGAAATTGGATAATCTTGGATGTTTAATGAATGGATGGATTGTTGATTGTTGGGAGAGCATGGTGGCTCATTTTCATGCAGGTATAACCATTTGAAGGGTTTGGAACGGAGTGGGAATTGTTTATTCGGAAAAAGAGCAGAATTGGGTTTTCTGCGTCTGAACGTTCGAACGTTCCTTTGGACGTTCGAACGTTGAGACTCGCAAATGAATGGCTGGGTTGGAACGTTCGAATGTTCTTTCGAGACATTCGAACGCTAAAGCATGCTAATGATTGGCGTGGGGCGGTGCAGAACGTTCAATTGTTGGAGTCTTCGGGCGTTTTGTGTGGAGATGATGAACGTTCGAATGTTGGACCTTCTGGACATTGGGAGACGAACGTTGAACGTTCGAACGTCCCTATCAGACGTTCGAACGTTCGATGTCGCTGGTGTGTTGGCCTGGAGCGCGAGAGTTTTAACTCTCCCTTCAAGAGTTCGAACTCTCATAATTTGACTGATGTTTGGGCAGGTTTCCAAGGTCATAACTTTTAAACCGTTTATCGGATTTTCACGAGCCATATACCATTGGAAAGCTCATTGAATGTAGAATCTAATGGTACATGGAACTGAATCAATAGATGCTTCACATGATTGTGCACCAAGGGATTTCCTTAAAAGCATCATTGATCCAATTCCACATGCACTCCGTTAGAACATGTAGAATACAGGGATGACACCACTTGCCTAGGTTTGGTTGTAATTCCTCCTTGATTTATGGATTATATCCGTTATTACTGTTTCTTTGTACACTCTCTTGGCATAAAACACTTAACTAATTATGAAATATAATTTCTTGTAGAATTAGGACATCGACCTGACTTAGAGTGTACAATAGGATCCTGTGTTAAGTATTGATAAACATGACTGGCTAGTTATAAGGGAATATCACGTGGGATTGACTTGTCTTGTATTGCTTTGTGAGAGATAATCCCTATGATCAATCAAGTTTGTTAAACTAGTCAGACTTGCTTGTCTTGGTTTTCTTTCGTGTCAGCACCACTTTATTATTATTTGCATGTCATGGTCAGCTGCAGTTTGGGGTTTTATTGATGGGCCGGTTACTCGGACATCGGGGTGAGTCGGCTATGGACGGCGTCCATGGCGTTGAATAGTTTGGAGCGGGATTGAACCGTGCTACTATTCCCAGGACCGGGAGCTTAAATTCCCTTGGAGTGGGACTTTGGTATCAGTAGTCAGGATTTGGATTGTTACTGGTACCCCGGGAGGTGGCTTGGACATCCTCGGAGTTTTCCTCTTAATTCTTGCATTGCATTGTTTGGATAGTGGTGATTCCTAGATGATGCTGAATTTCTTATTATTGATTTCGATGATTATTACTCATGCGGTATGCCTAGTATCGTTTTCTTGTATTCTTATGATCTTGTACTTGTCTATACTCTTATACTTGATGCATGTTATGTTTTATAGTACTTTGATTATCTATTGCTCATCATGTCGTTGAATCTGTTCCTTGGTGTGCAGACACCCCAGGTGACTACTATAAGGAGCAGACGGGTGAGGAGATCCAGGAGGATCTCTAACCAGCAGAGGAGGAACGAGATTGGCGTGCCGATGATGTAGAGTAGCGTCGTCCTACCTGGCACGAGAGTGACTCACCGTTGGACATTTATTAGATTTATATTCTTTCATTGATTATCATTATTGGACCTTTTTGTCATTGACTTCATTTTTGTTTAATGGCCTTAGTTATTGGGATGGCCATTGTAATTAATTTAACTCCTTGAGTAGCTTTAATTGTTCTTTTGCAACTTTAAATTAATAAATGAAATTTGTTATTAATTGTTTTTTATATTTACTATGCATTGGATTGTATGAATTCCGCAGTTTATATATTACTTGAGGTTTGAAATACAATATCCTCACAGCGAACTTACGATCCTTGTGCCTGAAGGGCAAAAATTTTAATTAGCCCTAAATCTCACGCCTCGGATCCAGTTTATTCTCTAATCAGGTTCGGGGGACGTGACATATATAATATAATATAATATAATATAATAATACTAAGTGGGGCCCATAGATGTGTAGGGAAAAAGCATGGTAAGTTCTTCTACTAAATGGGGCCTACAAATGTGTAGGTCTCTTTTATCTTATATATATAATATAATAATACTAAGTGGGGTCCACATATGTATAGATTGAAAGAAAAGGCATGACAAGTTCTTCTACTAAGTGGGAGCCTCTAGATGTGTAGTTCTTTTTTATTCTATATGTATATATAATATAATAATACTAAGTGGGGCCTACAGATGTTATAATAATACTAAGTGGGGCTCACAAATGTGTAGAAAAAAAAGTATGACAAGTTCTTCTACTAATTAAGTGGTATAATATAATAATACTAAGTGCGGCTCACAGATGTGTAGATGTAGAGAAAAAGCTTGACAAGTTCTTTTACTAAGTGGGGCCTACAGATGTGTAGTTCTGTTTCATTATATATATATATATATAATATAATGGGAGGTGCTCCTCTGAGAGGACTCTCACCAACTTGGTAAGAGACGGGTGGGGGCCCTCACTTATATATCCACTCTCACCAACTTAAATGCAAGGACCTCTAATTTAAATGTGAACGCCCCCACCAATCTCTCACAAAGTTGGTGAGAATGCCTCTCATAGGAGCACCTCCCTAATATAATAATACTAAGTGGGGCCCATATATATTATAATAATACTAAGTGGAGCCCATAGATTTGTAGTTCTCTTTTATTATATATATAATATAATAATACTAAGTGGGGCTCACAGATGTGTAGTTCTCTTTTATTTTATATATATAATATAATAATATCTAAGGGCATAGATATTATATTACTATAATAATAATAATAATAATAATAATATATTATATTATAATATTTAGGGGGGCCCGCAAAGGTGTAGTGAAAAAGTATGCAACTTCTCTTCTCTTTTATAATAAAGGTATAGATATTATATTATTATTATAATATTTAGGAGTAGGCCCCACAAAGGTATAGTGAAAAAGTTCGTAATTTCTCATAATAATATATTATTATATTATATTATATTATAATATCTGGGGGTGGGCCCGATAACGATACAGTGAAATTTTTTTGCAATATCTCATCTTTTATAATAGTATAAGATATAAGATAGATAGATAGGTATATAGTAGTTAATTATTATAATATAATAATATATTAGTATATTCTATTACAATAGTTGGAGGTGGGCCCCATATAATGTAGTAAAAAACTTTTCAACGTCCCCTCTTTTATAGTAATAGTAGATACCATCTAGTAGATATTAAATCAATCAAAGAAGTCAAAGAACCTAGCAAAAAAACAAAATCTAGGATGATGGACAAAGCAAGTGATGTGTGGGCACAAAATCAAGCATGAATCTCATCCTAGATTCCTGTGATCTAGCATGTTGGGCCTGGCTTAAGGAAAAGCAGCTGCGAAAATAATATAGTTTTTCACGGAGAAGAGACTAAATGCAGCGATGATCAAACCCATGTAACATGCCATCTGCTCTCATTTTGTTTCTTTCGAGGAGGCATAGGCCTCTTGAGCTATTGGATTCAGATCATGAGTCCTTTTGTCTGGAAACATTTCATGTCCACCGAACACACATACCGACACACACAACAAAGCAACAAAAGTAAAAAATTGAAAATAATAATCAAATAAAATAAAAGGAAAATCAGCACCAACTTGCTAATTGAATGGTGATGAGATAATGACATGGGCATGATGCACCCTAATGTGGGTCCCATAAAGATGTATAGACAAACAAGATGATAATTTCTTCTCTTTGATAAAGGTAGTAGATAGTAGATAAAGGGGCTTTCTAGTGTGTTGGTATGTTTGTTACTGCTACTATAAAAACTCTAGAGTATGTTGCGTTTTTTGTGTTATTTGGAGTCTTGAAAGTAAATAATGATACTGACTTAAGCTGATTTGGAGTCAAAACGGAGGAGAAGTGTATCAATTGACATTGTTTTTCGTGAAATTCAAATGCATGCATGTTGGATTGGATGGTTACTTGCTTAAAGTCTAGAGCATCCAATCTGTGGGCAATTGGGGGGTACGCTCAAATGTAAAATATTGTGTGAGAAAATCATAGTGAAGCTTATGGATACCCTCCTAGGTAGAGTTTGGATCTTCGTATATGATAATGCTGTATAGTTGGAGTTGCAACTTGTTATAAATTCGTTTGACGGAACAAATAAAGTAGGACATTTTGTTGACTCCTTTTCTCCACATCCGAGCACAGCCGGATAGATAAAATGAGGATGGAAAAAATATTATGCAATTCAAATTTTTACTGGCAATGTCCTCACCTTTTCTGCATATTTTCTTCACATCAGAATGAGCTCACTTGTTTGCATGAAATTGAATTCACAAGAATGAATAGTTAAATGGGTCTCAACAATAAATTTTTAAAGAGTTGAAAGTTGGAGGATATAAGGTGGAGATTTTGTTTCATATTTACAATGTCATTAATGAAACTTGAATTTTGCTTAGGGGTTGGCCTAGTGGTCTGGACAATGGTTCCTCTCTCTTTCGGAGTTAGGAGTCCTGGTATCGATCCCCAATTCCCCGCTCTTTAGGAACAGAGGGTTAAGTCCACTAGTGTTACTAACTGGGCCACAGAGGTTTTATCTGGCTTCTCTTTGGGTCTGAAGGGATTAGTTCCACTCAAATGGTTAGAAACCTTCCGTTAGCAAAAAAAAAAAAAAAAAAAAAAAAAAAAAAAAAATGCTTAGTGTGGACTTTTGTGAAATTAAAAAAAATCTCGTGAGAAGTAATTCAACAATTAGTAGCACATCTTCTCATGATCTGCTTAAACAGTCGAAAAGTAAAATTTTGTTAACAATGACAATATTCTCAGCTATGAAATCTATTTAGGGAGAATTTATTTATGTATAATAGGTATGAATTGGAAACATTGGAATCAATGGTCAAATGAGCTCCAACAAAGTGTTATAAAAAGAGATGAGGGATGAATGATATAAACAAGGTGAGCCGCAAAAGGATAGAAGGTAGCAATGTACATGCAACCCTCACTTTCGTAGTATTAGAATTTATAGGGCGGCAGTTTGTTGTTTATCTTTCACCTCCTTTTTATTTTTTATATACAGTCTTGGAAATTCACATTTGTTTCTTCAACTTTAGCCTTTTTTAAAGAAAAAAGTTTCATAATTTCCATGTTTTCAACTGCATTAAACAAATAAGTCCTTACTGTAACTAATGAACGCCTTCATAAGCTTTGTTTTCCCCTCCTTTGCTCTTTTTTCTTGTTCAAAAAGATATAGCTTATATTTGTAAACTTTTTAAAAAATGAATCCATTGCTTAAAAGCACCATGCATTTTAATTGAGACAAACTTCTATCTTTATAGAAGAGAGATCATAATTCAAATCCAAACATGCTTACCTTTAACAAACTATAATTTATCATTATATCTAAATAACCTACTATAATTATCTCTAACATCCATATCCCGGTAATGGATCTGTGATTGTTAATAAAAAATAACAAAAAACCTTTGCGGCACGTTTGGTAAACGTAGAAGAATCCTCTATTTAGAGGATTCTCTCCATATCCAAAGAAGGCCACAATCCTCAAGTAGGATTCCCATTAAGAGTTACATGTTGGGATGGAGGGAGGACCTCCTAAAAATAACTACTGGTTCAGATCATGATTGTGGGGCCCACAGGAATTAAAAAAAAAACGGACTGGATTTAATCCCCCTTTTGGCCCATAGCATAGCAGAAATTTCCATCGAACGGTTCGGACATTTATGCAAATATCTCGAGATCTAAAGGGAATCAACGGTTGAAATTTGGGGATATAGCCCTTTTTTATTGTTTAAACCATCTTAACGGTTTGGATCTTGATTTTGTGACCCAAAAGGTATGTTTAAAAGGCAAAAACGGGTAAAACTATATTACCATCCCAAGGCACTGTGCGTGCACTGTAGCTCCGCCTTTCTCCTCATTCGTGGGTTCCTTGCGGGAGGGGGGTAGGGTTGGTTCTCACATGAAAAATAATTGCATTAGAGGATTTTACATGAGAAATATGCACAATCATAAAAAAGTGGCGAGAATTCCTTCACAGTGACTTTTACCAAACGTGCCCTTGACCTCTAAGAAAAAATGGCAGATAATATGGCATATGGCATATATCACTAAAGAGATTATGATGCCTTGCTAGTAGTTACTATTTATTTGTCACATCTTGCTTTGAATTTGTCGGTGACCATTAGATCAGATCTATGGTGATCTCTTCCAGGCGATTTTGGTCGTACAAATTGATCATGAACATACGAGATCATAACCCATGGATAATTGGATGGATAAGAAAGACGGTTTAACTTTTTGAAATTAAAAAAGGACGGTACGTAAGATCAACACTGAGGAAGCCGGACCTTAGTAGTAGGGGTGTAACGGTTCGGTTAACCGCGGTTTTTGGGAAAACGGTTAACCGAACCGTGTTTCACGGTTTTTGATTTTTAAAAACCGTAACCGTAACCGAACCGTGAAAAACCGTTAAAAACCGAACCGCGGTTAACGGTTCGGTTACGGTTAATTGTCACTTAAAAATTTTTATGAAAATTTTATTTTTTATTAATCAAACTTATTGTGGAAAAAAAAATAATAGTTAGAGAATGGCATAATATGTTACTCTAAAAAAAAAATCACATTTAGGCCCTTAAGTTTTTTTTCTTATTAGTGAAACGGTTCGGTTAACCGTGTGCTTTGGGAATATGGTTAACCGAACCGTGGTTAACGGTTAACCGCGGTTAATAACCGTGAGTCAAGATAAAAACCGTAACCGAACCGTGAAGCGCGGTTTTTCGATTTCAAAAACCGTAACCGTAACCGAACCGTGAAACACGGTTATTAACCGCGGTTCGGTTCGGTTCGGTTCGGTTAGACGGTTTTTTCGGTTTTTTTTTACACCCCTACTTAGTAGCTTGATCATAAGATCATCCCGGGAGCATGAATCTAATACCAGGTAAATTTTTAAATACATAAACCCATTGCTTATTGAGACAGACTTCTCTTTTTATACAATAGAGATCATACATAATTCAAATTCAAATAACTCTTACATGTAACAAATTATAACTAATCCTTATCGGTACATAACATATGCTAATTATCTCCAACATTCTGCGTGTTGGGCAGTTTACTAGTAAAGTTAAAATGAAATAATGCCTCTATTATCCAGACAAGAAAAGACAAAAGGATCATGTCAAAAATATACAAATTTATAATTTTCTCATTTAAAATAAAATAAAAAAAGCAACATTTTTTCTCCATTAAATAACAAAAAAATATCTCATATTTACACAAAAAGTCAAAAAGACTCTTTATAAAATAATTAAAAATAAAATACAATCACAACCCCTTATATCTTATTCTCTCATGCTTCACCTAACTTTACTTCAATTCACCGTACATCCAAACGCGCATCACATAAAACTTTTTTTGTTTTTTTCTAGCCTATATGGCTTGAAATGCTTTAATGCTATGCTGAGAACCTATTGTACATTGTACTTATAGAGATTGTTAAGTGAAAATTATCTATTGCACACAGTGTGCAAAGTAAAGATGTAAATGAGTCCCAATTATCTAATTATAAGATGTTTTGAACCGTTGGTTACTAATTTAGCAAGCTAGGCCGGGCGGTAAACGTCTGGAGGCATACGAATGCACGTACTCCCGCATACTATCAAGTAACCCCCGTTAAATTTATCGGAGTAGTGTCGGTGGGTCCTAGACTCATCGCAATTGGCTTTGACACCGCAATTAAAAGTAAACAAACGAAAGAGATGACATAGCAGAACCATCAGCTTGAGAAGAACCACAGGGAGAAGAAGAAGAAGAAGAAGAAGAAGAAGATGACCATGAATGGTGATGCTCCCAAGGAGAACGAATACGATCGAGCCAAGGAAGTGAAGGAATTCGACGAGTCAAAGATCGGATGCAAAGGACTCGTCGACTCGGGCGCCACCACCATCCCTCGCTTCTTCATCCACCCAAATCCCCAATCGCTTCAACTCACCCAATCCTCCTCTTCTCATCTCATCCCCACCATCGATCTCTCCCACGCCTTATCCCACCGTCGGTCCGAACTCATCCACCAGATCCGCTGCGCCTCCCACACCTGGGGCTTCTTCCAAGTCATCCATCACGACATCCCCATCTCCGTCATCGAAGACACAATCTCAGCTGTCCGGTCCTTCAACGAGCTGCCCACTGAGATTAAATCACAGCACTACCATCGGGAGATGGACAGCAGCGTCTCCTTCCAGACCAACTTCGATCTGTACGTGTCCAGCGCTGCCTCGTGGCGCGATACCCTGCAGGTGCGGCTGGGTCCCGAACCGCCTGAGTTGGATCGGATACCGGATTCATGCTGGAGAGAGTTGATGGAGTGGGGCGTGCACGTGCGGAGGGTGGGAGAGGTGTTGATGGGTCTTTTAAGTGAAGGGCTGGGATTGGAGAAAGGGAAGTTGGAGGAGCTGACGTGTCTCGAGGGGAGGCACTTGGTGGCCCACTACTACCCGTACTGCCCACAGCCGGATCTGACTTTGGGGATCGCGTCCCACACGGATCCGGGCGTGCTGACTGTTCTTCTGCAGGACCAGGTGGGGGGTTTGCAGGTGAAGCATGGAGAAGAGTGGGTGGAGGTCAAACCCATGCATGGAGCTATTGTGGTCAATATAGGAGACCTTCTTCAGGTGATTAAAATTAATCCTACATTAATCTCCTCTCAATTAGTATATTTTCTTTCTCATGATTCTTCTCTGATTCTGTGATTATTTTTAGATGATGTCGAATGATGAGTACAAGAGTGTGGACCATCGGGTATTGGCGAATCCGTTTAGAGAGCCGCGGATTTCGATCGGAGTCTTCTTCAACCCGTGCAAAAGGGGTGATGCGGATTACTTTGGCCCCTTGCCGGAGCTGTTATGTGATGGTAAAGTAGCTCACTACCGGGATTTCACAATGGCAGAGTTCATGGGACGGCTTTTCAGCATAGAGCTGGGAAGCTTGGTAAACCACTTCAAATTGTAAGGGCCCAGTATATGAGAATGACTCATGTGATACTGATATCCGATTCTTATACTATATATATACATAGGCTATCTCTGTTTATGTTATTACGTCTGTCACTACTAATATAAAAGTCCAGCGTCTGTTGCTTTTTTTTTTTTTGTGTTATTTGGAGCTAGATAATGATGCTGACTTGAAACCATTTGGAGTGAAACGGGGGAGAAAGTTTTCCCTCATATCCAAATGCATGTTGGGATGTATGGTTATTTGTTCTGCTAAAGTATCATATCTGCAGGTAAGGGCCAAAATCTATGTCAGCGATATATTTCCCAAGAGCACTCTCGCAGTAGCGAGCGTGGCAGACGAACGAAGCCCGATTGGATCTGAACTCTGTCTTAGAGTTTGAAAATGAAATTCTTTCCTGACTGTATTATTATTATTATGAGTTTTTGCACGGATTTGGGGCTATATATTGAATGCTTATTTCAATCCAAATACATACACCACCTCTCTTATTAATCTAAGTAGAAGATATCTTAGAAAGAGAATTATTATTTAGAGTTATTGAGAGATTATGCTGAAGGGCTGCTCTAGAAGGCTTTGTTGCTTCTATTATCTCGTAAAAGATTGATCATCCTGGCTAATAAGCTGCGACAAGATTAAGTAAGAAGAACGGTGCATGACAGGAAAGTCGTGGCAGTGGAAGTTGTGCAAGAACAACTATCCTTAGGTCGAGGCTTTGACTGAGGTAAACAACGGAAGTTGTGCAAGAACAATTATCCTTAGGTTGAGGCTTTGACTGAGGTAAATTAGCTATGAGTATATCTTGTAATTGTTTATGAATTCTTGATTTCAAGATCGTGGTTTTTCTCCCTAAAAAGGGTTTCCACGTTAAATTTGTGTCTGCCTTCTTGTGGTGATTGCTTTGTAGGTTTATTTGTTAGTTCTATTTTGTTTGATTAGTTACATCCACTTCATTAGTTTGATTAATTAGACTAGCATCCATTCTAGTAAGTTTTGCGGAACTCTTAGATGTGTCATTCTTTTAGATGCTAATATTGTGTGAGCAAATCGTAAAGACACTTGAGGATTCCTAAGTAGAATTTTGATCTTCTTTTAAATGGTTGTGTTGTATAGTTGGTGCGTTGTGATGCCTGATTATTCTAATTTGCTATTATAAATTAGTTCAACAAAAGAAATGAAGTAGGTATTATGACATCTAATTCATATTGATTTACGAATTTTTGGTTGCAGCTCTATTTGTTTTCAATTTTCCATAAAATTGGTTTTATTGTAACAAAGATGTTGCTAGAGCTGATTTTGTATGCCAAGAAAACAGGTGAAGAAAATAACTTGAGAAAACCCTTTATTGTTAAAATTTGTAGTGAGGAACATTTTGTTGACTTGTGGTGTACTCCACCTTTTCTCCACAGCCAAGTACACCCTGGCAGAGAAACTGAGGATGGAGAAAACATTCTGCAATTCAAATTTGTAGTGAAAATGTCTTCTCCACTTGTTTCCTCCCATTTTCTTCACATCTGAACAGGCTATTTGGTTGCATGGGATTAAATTGGTAGGAATTCTGGTTAAATTGGTCTCAACAAAAGATTTTTAGAGTGGTGAAAGGTAGAGATGTCAAGACAACTTGACTTTGGGTGATAGCTTGGTAGTCATTTTCTTTCTCTCCTTTAATTCATTTAATTTGCATTAAACTTTAAAGATTTTAAGGATAATTATTTGATGACCAATGTTTATAAATCTTCACCTTTATTTCTTTAATTTTAATAACTTTTAGGAATACATTTCTTAGAATTCTTAAAAATTATAGGACATACATGCACTTTGTGAATATCCACGTACAAACAACTACTACTATAACCATTAAATAAAAAAACTACTACTATTATAAATCAGGCTTTGGGATGACCCTTTTTAACTCCCCAATTAAGTTCCGGTTGGCATTTCCAACTCAATTAATAAATTGGGCAGATCTATGTCGGATCCATATCTGCTTCCTTTTGGCCAATTAGTTTTTATATGGCTTTAATGTCCTTAAGCTTCACCAAGGGGATGCTACTTGATAGAAAATGTCATCTCTAGCTGTCCCTTGGTTAAGGACATGTCCAGTGTAGTGTGCTTGTGTGCGTGGATTCATCCTCTCATAAGTGGAAAAGAGAAAAAAAAGAGAGAACTGTCTTATTCTCCCTCCCATACTCCATACAGGGGCCCTTATCACCGTGGATGACATTATCAAAATTAAATCTTGTTTCTCAAGTTCATTTAAATCTATAGTTTCCTCTCTGGTGTCACATAGAAAAACTCCAAGAACTGAATGTATGGTTCTGGAAGCAGAAATTACTTTTGGCATTGGGGGTAGTGGAGAACGAAAAAAAAACAAGCAGAAGTTTCTATGGTTTAGAGACTTGGTAGTGTGTATGACTATTTATCAGAGAAGGAAAATAGCCATCGATATGAAATAATCATCATCAAATATTTTTGGCCACTATATTTGAGTTTTAAAAATTGATGGTCAAATAAAAACCCAATTAGTAGCTAAGATTAAAATATTTCAAATGGTGTTAAATTGGTATTTGATAGCTAATTTATTTTTATCAGTAATTGATGGCTAATTTTAACTCATCACGTATGCTTTGTGGGATTTATGTTCACAACATGTCATCACTGTGATATGAATTGGTTTCATTAAAAAAAGGAATGAAATCATGTGCTTTATAAATGATCAATCCCTTATTCCTAATATACAAAAAAATAAATAAATAAATAAATAAATTAAGTGCCACTCAAGTGATCGAAGAAGAAAAGAATAATCATCAAATCCAAAAGACTAGTTTTCAAAGTTTCGGTAATTTCAACTTATTGGAGGATCCTTCCTTTTACAACAACTTGTTTTTTTAGTGGTTCAATCCTTCGGGCCTATAGTTTACAAGTTCGGCCAGGGGATGGGCTAATTTGGGCCTATAGTTTACAAGTTCGGCCAGTCCTGAATGTTCCTTATCCTGTTCAGCCCAGCCATGAATTCCAAACACAATGACACAAAAAAACTGAGAAGAATAGCCCAATTTTAAAAAGAAGAATAGCCCGTTTCAAATAAATGAAGATAACTCTATTTACAAGATTTTTTGAATGCTATCAATGGCCAAGACTAGGCCATGTGTCACTCATGAGAAAGATGGGAACCTTCTTGAACTTCTCTACACAACCCTAATATATTTCACAGTATCCAAATGTTTGACACATTTTTTATGTAAAAAATAATCCAAATGAACAATGTAGCTATAGAACATGGATTTTGCTCTAAAATAATAAAAAAAACCAGAGTGGTCAAGATTAGCATACCAAAGGGTCATTCGAAAACTCTAAATATAAGCTCTTATTTTATGATTTAGAATTTATTTACATATTAAAGTATTTGGTAAACCTCTAACTATATAATTATATTTAAGAGCTTATTTACCTATTAAAGATTTGGCCCCAAAAAAATTAAGCTAAACAAGGTTGTTTTTCTTCTTTCCAATTTTACAGCTAAAGTGGATGAAGGTGGACAATGTAAAATTTTCTAAGTGTTTTGTTTATGAAAACAATCTTATAAAATCTTCAAAATGATGCAAATGGTGGGGTTTACATTATAATTTGTAAAATAGGTGGGCTCTAATCACCACAATTCCTAACCCATCTTAGCAATCAAAATAGGTAAGGCCCCAATTTGAAATTCCTGAAGTTGGATCCTATGTTCACAATCATAGAAAGTGAACCCACATTATAATTCCAATACAGGTGAGTTGACATTGTAATTCCTAAAAAATGTGGGCTTAATCTTATAATTCTTAAGGTGGGTCTCACATTGTAGTTTCTAAAGGTAAGTACCATATTAAAAAATTCCGACATCGGTCCTTGTTGTATTTCCTATAGGTGGGCTTGCATTGTAATTCCTAAAGATGGGCCCATGTGCTAACTCATATGAAGATAGGGCCATGGTCTAATTCCTAAATGTAGGTCTTATGTTGTGTTGCTAAAATAGGACCCATCGGATATAGTTTTTAGGAAATGAAAGAGAAATGCCCTTCTAATAAGCCATAGCTTGTATATTTACAAAACAATCTATTGTGAAAAGAGCATTTTTCATGATCTTACTAAACAAATTAATTGTAAAAACGAACTTAAAGTTAGAGCCTTATTTTAGATCTTAATTTAGTCCGCTCTTATTCTGTTAGATTAGAGTTTCCAAATCGCCTCCAATTCTCATAGAACCAGATGGGGCCAGGCCTTTAAGCACACATAGAGGTCCAGCCAGGCCCATTAATTATTGGGCCAAAGTCTTTGACTGGGCCCAACTATTGGGCCTACAGAACACAGGCTTTCTCCATCCCAATAAAAGGTGGGCCTATGAGTTATCCCAGTGAACGAGAACATACCCATTGACTTAAAATGTGGTAAAGGATGAGACGAACACCGTATCATTTCAGTAACCTAAGGCTTTCGGGAAGAATATGAGAAGAGCGGCAGTTATACCAGTCTGCATCAAGCACATCTGTCTGTCTCTCTCCTTTTCTTGTAGAGAGAGAAAGAAACCCTAGCTTTCTGTCTCCAATCTTGCGGAGCGAGAGAAAGAACCCTAGATCTTACTTCTTGACCTAGAAAAAATGGGTTCCGAAGGATCGCGAGTTGTCGGTAAGTCCCAAAACAACCATTCTTCTTCTTCGATTTCGTTTTGATTTTGTACGGTTTCTCCTGTAATGGTAATCTATCTTTTTTTGAAAGAACAATACTTTTAACTATGTGAATTATTCTCACCTTGAACTTTCTAGGGTTTCTGAGAATTGTATTAATCATGGATTCCTCTATGCTTCTATTGTTGGATTCCAAATTAGCTTCGGTGTATGAAGCCGAAAGGCTGATAGTGATTGCGGATTTGGAACATTTACTGACTCTCTGGGGGTGGTAATATGTTCAAAATTATGGATGAATGAAAGGTGGATTTTTATTTTGTGTGTAGGGACTCGATTTTGTTCGTTGTAAGATTATTGAGTTGTGATTACAACTG